>OY728156.1:835924199-837160288 GCA_963277665.1 Viscum album
TATTAATCTTCTCATAGATTTCCACTGTATTTCCATGGAAGGCTTTAGCAGGAGGGGAATAATTGTAGGTCTACCTGTTATATGCCGCCACATTTTTGTGGCGAACCTCCTCATCAGAAACTAGGGTGATAAACTGCTTCAAATTATGCATTTTCCACCCTCGGAGGGATGTTCAAGGGGCACATGTCCATTGGACTTCATCAAGTTTTGTCGGTATGGGATCCTCTTCAGAGCAAGGATATTGGGTTGTACGATGCTGGTGGTGACGTCCTCTAGAAGGATTCATTGAGCGGGGTTTTTTTGTAGCTAGGATGAAGTCATTGGTGTCAAACTCATCTTCCTCCATAACATAAGAGAAACATTCATTGTCACATTCTAGGAAGAGGGTCCCGAAATGATTTGACAAGGCCAGTGGAGTCATCATGTTCTGAATTTCTAGCTAAATCTGAAGAGGCAGCTGGTGAGCTTTCACTGATTAAAGGGCCTGCCTTGCAGCTTCCACTATAGGGAGAGTACCATTTTGGTGGTACTATTTGATCAGCGCATTTTATCGCACACATAATTGATGATATTTCTTGGTCTTAATCCTTTTTTAATGAAAGGGTCTAATGGTGGGATATTACTGCCACCTTGGATAAGGATTCACATCAGGTTCACCATTTTTGTTTCGAACCGATTTGCATCATACCACGGGGGCAGAAAAAATGGATTGACAGACAATAACCAGTTGTTTGTTATTATGAAGGGATCCACATCGAGTATGATGTCCCCATATGGTCTCCAACTAGTTTATTTATGGAGATAGAAACACCCAATGACCCAAGTATCCATGATTCATGGATCTGCTTTCAAAAGGCAGGCATTCATTAGATGATGATTTGGAAAATGATGCATAAGGAATCCATTGGTCGAGTGGATGGGTGGTCGGGCTCATCACACCTTTTTGGGGAGAAATATTTCCTACTTAGGAACTCTATTATAGATTTAAGAAATTTTTATATGTTCATGAATCCTTGGTTATTTACCAAGCATGTGTCTACAGGTTACCCCTAGGTTTCAAGATTAACCATATGTACACATGGGTTGGGAATTACAGAGACATCGCTAGTTTAATCCGTATGATGAGGATCTATAGAGTTTATCATCATCAAAGGGGAAAAATGTTGTTTCTCTATTGGGATCAAACCCATAAGATGGGATTCCTATGTATCATCATGAAAGAAATTAGAACCCATGTAGTTCAATACTACTTGACTAGATTTGCCGCCATTTAAGGTTTTGTGATGAGGACCCGTAAATGTAGTTTAACATCATGCGGTAAGGACCTCTTAGAAAAAATGACTAGTAAAGTGTTTGCATGGGACTTACACTGAATTAAACCATAACACTTAGGAGAGGCATGGTCTCCCGAGTGGATATGACCCTACATAGACTATGGCCCGATGAACACTAGGGTGGTTCGGGCATTGGGTTTGGACCTCAGGGAGGATTCCTAAGTATCCCAATTAGTTGGGAATCAAAGACCTCATAGTTCAGTTTATGTTGGGGCTTATACCATAAAGGATTCCATATTTGTGGGTGGGGGCATGATTAAGGCTTACCCTTTGAAAATAATACCTTTTGAGCTCATGCCTTTAGACATGCATCCTATGTATCCTATTTGGCGAAGGAATCATAATTCTCATAGTTAATTTTGATGGGGATTACACATGGAATCTTTCCATTTGAGAAGACATGGTTGGGTCTCACACCATGGAAGAGGACTTTCTTGAAAGTGTCACATTCGATCTTATTCCTGAATATGATTCCCTAGTGAGTCAGGGGGAAATTCTTATTGGGACTGAATTTTAAGGATAATCTATCTTATTCTTGAGCCTTAGGTAGGCATCGTACGTATCCTGGTTAGAGCAAGAATCGGATTTCTCATAGTTCTATTCTGGATGGTGTGGATATTGCGATCATTGTTAACCTCTAAGCCCATGTGAGTCAAGCTCGATGTGAGAAATAAGAAAAAGATATAGATCTGAAAAACCACACATTTTCCCTTCTACTTTTATGGAAAAGGAGGAAGAGGACAGAAGAGGTCGTGAATGCTAATCCAAAGGGAGAGAGAGGGTATTTGAATGTGCCAACTCTCACCTGTGTTGATATCCAGGATAGTCAAGTCTGGTGATCTATCCAGACACATCCTGGGCCGAGGTAAAGAGGGGAAAGAGAACCCCATATTACAAGAAGGTTAGGGACTTAACGTAGTGGGAGTTCCCTGAAATGGGTCTTGGGAAAGGAAGGAATGATTCCCCTGACTTATCACTGTCTCTGATTGAAATGGAAAAGCCAGTGATTACCCTTGATCCCTAGAATGAGGAGGTACATGTGAACATCCCAAGGTTGGACCCCAGGTTACCATGATAATGTATACATAGAAACACTCTAGTGTCCCATAATATTCAGGGGATTAACCACATGTATCTGCTTTCCACGAGTATGTAGACTCATAAGGGAACGCTGATGTGCCCGATGGTATATTCATATGGGTCTGGTGGATTTGGAGGAGTATTTTTCATGATGCCTTTGGACTAGTTTTTGGAGGAGTCGTGGAGGGTGTGAAAGGTATGGAAGGACATGATTAGGACTAGAAGGTGGTACGCCTAAAGGAACCCTGTTCCACATACTCTTTCTTCATGCAGGATGGGGATCCCTCCGCATAGCGCAGTACTATGCAGGTAGAGGGGTCATCAAAATACCGAAGTGGTACGCATACCTGGGAGTGGTCCACATACGGTAGTGGTATGCGTCCTGAGGTTTTGCCCAAAAAATTTGGTGGTATGTGATACTGGAGTCCATCTGGGTAGTGGAACACTACACAGGGCTGGGCTTCATCCTCATAGGAATGTGCTATGTGGTATGCCAAATTGAAGAAGGGGCATTAGTCCTCCAGTTCCTGGGAAGTTCATCCGCAAAGGGATTATGGTTCTTGGTTCTCCAATTAGGTTCACAATTTTCTCAAATTATTATGCTTGCTTATTTTTATGGTTCCCGGTGGGTTCATACCTGCTGGAAACCATTCACGGTTTCATACTTCATCGATCACTTGACATATAAGTCTTCCATTTGTAAACTCCAATATCTCAGAAAATCTGATATACCCTCTAGGATCCCCTTGGGGTCCTTTTCTATAGTTCTAAGGAGGTTGTATCTATGGGTCACGCATAACCATTTGTGGAAGCCCATGAATAAATCGCCCAGCCCGCAGACGACTTGGTCAATAGAGATTTGTGGGGCCATGGTTAGAGACAACGGAAATCATCACCTCAATCCTGCGAACGACAGAGTTTGTGGGATGTTGCCAGCCTCACCTTATTAGCAAACTGAGTTTGTTGGGATGATGTGTGGGGGCGTACCTCTCCTTCTTGTTTTCTCAAATGATGTGGTTCATGGGGTCATAGTACATGGGTTGGATTTCTCCTTCTCCATTCTGCCAACGATGCGGTTCATAGCGGATCAATTTCATTCCTCATTTATTCCAAAAACTTCCTAGTTCACTGTCTAATGCCTCACAAACCAGTGTTTCATGAGTTTTCCACATACCTTTTGGTTGATGGGCAATACTATTTGTATACCATCCCCAGAAATCAGTATATGGATTGCTTTATTCCTTTGCTAAATTCGATTTCCTCAATATTCTTCTAAAATTTTCAATCGAGCCTATGTCTTATTCCTTCATCAAATTTGTGGGAGAATTAGCCTCCCTTTGTGCAGTGTTTAGGACCCTATAAACCCTAAAACACATTAAAACCCCAAAGAAACACTAAAAATCCCTAAAAACACATTAAACCCCTAAATCCCCCAAAAAAACCCCTAAACCCCATTAAAACCCGGAAAACAAAAAAAAACCTAAAAGACCCCAAAAAACTATAAGAACCCAAGAAACCCCTAAAACACTAAAACCCAAAACCCCCCCAAAATCCCTAAAAAACCACGAAACCCCTAAAAACCATAAAACCCACCAAAAATAATAAAACCCCAAAAATAACCCAAAATACCCAAAAAAACACTAAAAAACTAAAAACACCAATAAAACATGGAAACACTAATAACAAAAAAAATCATAAAACAGAAAAAATCCTAAAAACCACTAAAATACCATAAACCTCATAAATCCCTAAAAGACCCAAACTAACCCTCAAAAACTGAAAACCTTAAAACCCTTAAGTCCCTAAAATCCCTAAACACTAAAAATACATAAAGACACTAAAAACCCTTAAAATATCTAAACACCCTAAAATATCCTAAAAACACCCTAAAAACCATAAAACCCCCAAAAAACCATTAACCCTAAAAAAGAAACAAGTCCCTAAAACCCTAATAAAATCCATAAAACCTTGATAAAAATTTCAGAACATGCTAAATCCCCTAAAAACACTAAAATATCGGGAAAAAACTAAACCCCCTAACAACCCTAAAAGACCCTAAGAAACCCAATAACCATTTAAAAAACCCCAAAACCCTAAAAGGCCCTAAAAACAAAAAAACTCTAAAAGATCCTAAAAATTAGTAAATAACCCTAACAATCCTTAAAAACTCAAAATTACATAAGAACACTTAAGACCCCAATAAACCCCAAGAAACCTTAGCACCCTAAAAACCTCTCAAAACCTAAAAACCATACAAACCCTAAAAAACCATACAAACCCTAAAAAAATAATAAAATTAAAACACCATAAAACCTTTAAAAATTCCTAAAACCCATAAAAACCCCTAAATACCATAAAATAAACATTCAAAAAACCATAAAAACCTAAAAGACCTGAAAACCACCCAACAAAATAAAAAACTAAAACAACCCTAAAAACCCATAAAACCCCTAAAAACCTTTAAAAACATAAAAAATTAAAATCCCCTTAAACACACAACACATCTTAAAACCCCTAAAAAATTAAGAAAAAACTAAAAACCCTAATCCTTAAAAAATATAAAAACACCATAAAAACTCCCAAAACCCCAAATATACAATAAAAACTTGAACACCCCAAAACCAAAAAAAATCCCTTAAAAAAAGTTAAAAGCCCAGTAAAAATCCGAAAACTTTTAAAACCCAAAAAAACTCCTCAAGAAAACTAAATCCCCTAAAATATGAATACCCTAAAAACAATTAAACCCAAAAAAACTGAAAAATTTAAAAACCTTAAAACCCTTAAAAAAACAATAAACCCCAAAAGACTATAAAAACACTAAAACCCTAAACACCACTAAAAACTCGAAAATAGACCTAAAAACCTATAAACCATGAAATAACCTAAAAACTATAAAATACAAAATACCCTAACACCCCTGAAACTCGTAAAACCTATAAAATCCCTAAAATGCACCTCAAAGACACTAATAACACTTCAAAATCTCTACGAGACCCTAAATCCCTGAAAGGACATTAAAAACAAAAAAAACCCTAAATTTTCCTAAATGAACCAAAAACCCCGAACACACCCTAAAACCGCTTAAATACCTTAAAATCCCTCAAACACACTAGAAACTATACAAACACCATCAACACTAAAACCCCATAAAAATAGCTACCCCAAAAAAACCTTGAAAAAACCTAAAACCCATAAAAATCATAAAATCCTAAAACACCAAAAAACCAAAAAACACCCCTAAAACATCGTAAAATTCTCAAAAATTCCCTAAATATCCTAATAATGCTTAATTTTTTTGGAAATCCTAAAAAATAAATAAAATCAACCAACACCCAAACATCCCCAAAAAACCATAAGAAAATCCTAAAAATACTAAAAGTATCTATCAAACCCTGATAGACACCTAAGAACAATAAAAAACAAAAACCCTATAAAACCTAAAGACCTTTAAACCCCTAAAAACCATAAAAATAATTAATAACCTATAAAAAATACAAAACCCTAAAAAACCTTATAAATACCTACAAAAAACCATAAATGAAACTTAAAACCCCTAGAATAACCCAAAAAACAATTAAAACCCACTAAAAACCATATAGCCACTAAAAATCCAAAAAACAATGAATGCTAAAAAAACACAATAAAATCCCTAAAAACTCTAAAAATCCAAAAACCAATAAAAACATTAAAAACTATAAAAAAACCTAAAATCCTAAAACTAGTATAATTTCATAATACCGTAAAACTCCTAAAAACCCTAAACCCCATAAAACCCTTAAAAACACATAGAATCCTAAAAGTACCCTAAAACCCATTAAACCCATAAAAGACCATAAAAGCCTAAGTGATCAAAAAACACTAATAACCCTATAAAAATCATAAAAAAAATAAAATAACTTATGAACACTAAAACCTTAAAAAACCATAAAACCCATAGAACACCATTAAAACCCCTAAAAACACTAAAAACCCTAACACCACTAAAAACCCTAAAACACCCAGACCCAAAAAACATTAAAAACCCCAAAACCCTGAAACTATAAAAAAAACATAAAACCCCCAAACCCTTAAAACACTAAAACCACCAAAACCCTTAAAAATGCAAAAGAGTTAAAAATAGCCAAGAAATAGAAAAACCCATGTAAAAATAAAAAAACCATAAACCCTAAAACACCATTAAAATGTTAAAATCCCAAAACACCCTTAAACCCTTAAAAATGAAAAAAAAACCTAAAAACATTTAAAAGAACACCAAAAAATAAATGCCTAAAAAATCACTCAAAGACCCTTAAAATCCCATAAACACCCTAAAAACCTAAAAAACCCTAAACCCTAAATCCTACACCCTAAGCCCCAACCCTGACACACTAAACCATATCCTCTAAACCCTAAACCCTAAGCCCTAAAACCTAACCCTTAAACCCTACACCGTAACCCCGATATGCTACACCCTCAACCCTAAACTCTACAACCTCAACCCAAAACCCTAAACCTTAAACTATAAACCCTACATCTTTAAATTAATACCCTACACCCAAAACCCTAAACCCCACACCCCACACCCTATACCATGCACCCAAGACCCCACATATTAAACCATATACCCTATAACTTAAACCCTACACCCTACACCCTAAGAACTAGAACCTACACAATAAACCCTACACCATAAACCATGAACCATTAAACCTACACCCTAAACTGAATAACCTACACCACAATCCCTTAACCTGATACCCAAAAACCTATACCCTCCACCTTAAACCACGAACCCCACAACCTAAACCCATTACTCTGTACCCTAAACACTTCACCATATACCATACACCCTAAACCCTAAACCCTACACCCCAAACCATATACACTACACCCTAAACCCTATACACTACACCTTAAACCCTATACCCTACTCCATAAATCATATACCCAACAATCTAAACCATATTACCTATACCCTAAACTTTGTACCCTACACCATACACCATGTAACCTAAATGTTTAACTCTATACCCTACACCCAAAACCCTGTATCTGATACCCGAAACCCTAACCCCTAAAACCCTAAAAAACGTTAAAAAATATTAAAACCCACTAAAAACCCTAAAAACCTTAAATAAACAATAAAACCTTTAACCCCCAAACCCCTAAAACCCTAAAAACCCATAAAACACTAAATACCATAAAATTATAAAAAATGATAAAAAAACCATTACAAACACAGAAACCCCTAAAAACCATTAAAACTCATTAAAATGTAAAAACCCAAACAACTCTTAAAACCCCTAAAACTCTAAGAAAACCATCAAATAATTAAGAAACCCATAAAACCCTAAAATTATTTAAAAAACCTAAAAACCATTCAAAAATATAAAAACACAAAGAAACCCATAAAAATAGTAACAATCCCAAAAACCCTAATAACAAATAATAGCCTGAAAAATTGTTAAATACATAAAAAACCCTAAAATAGTAAAAACATTAAAATAAACTGAAAATCATTAAAAATCCTCAAAACCCATCAAAAACCCTTTAAAACCCCTAAATCCATAAAAATACTAAAAAAATAAAATCCGTAAAAATAATATAAAACCCTGAAACTTTTTAAAACAGATTAAAATACCTAAAAACCATAAGAAAACTATAAAGATACAAACACCCTTGAAACTATAAAACCCCTAGAAACCCTTGACAAACCAAATAACTTAAAAACAACAAATCACTAAAATCCATAAATCCCCTAAAATACTAAACACCCTAAAACCCTAAAAACCCAAAAACCATAAAACCAAAAACAAAACTTCAAACCCATAAAATGCATTTTAAACCATAAATCCCTAAAAGGTCCTGAAACCCTAAAACACCTAAAAATAATAAAAACCCAAAACCCTTAAAGGTCATAAATAAACCTAAAATACCCTTAAAACACTTAAAACCCCTAAACACATAATAAAAATTAAAAACCTAACTCTAAAACTCCCTAAACACAATAAAACCCAAAGGAAACCCTAAAGCACCCTAAAGACACCTAAAATACCCTAAAACCCATGAAAGAAACTAAAAATACTAAAATATCCAAAAACAATTAAAACCCCATAAAAATCTTAAACACATATAAGACCCTAAAAAAATAAAATATTAAAAGAACCAAAAAACCTATAGAAAACTAGAAAAACCCCTAAAAGTGCCTAAAAACCCTCACACCACTAAAAAACCTAAGACCAACAAAAATACCTACAATAACTTAGAACCCCTAAATCCCTAAAAACTATAAAAATACCTAAAAACCCCAAAATCCTAAAAACCATTAAATCCCTAAAAAATAAAACATCTTAAAACCACCAAAACCCTAAAACTAAAAAAACCATAGAAACCTGTAAAACGTCCAAACACCATAGAAACCCAAAAAATAAAAAAACCAAGTTAAAATAAAAAAATCATAAAAACCCTAAAAACCTTAAAAACCCAAAAATCATAAAAACCCTTAGAACCCATAAAAAATCTAAACCCCCCCAAAAAACCCTCAAACCCTCTAAAACTAATAAAACCATAAACCCCCTACGAACCTTAAAAAATTTAAAAACCCAAAAAACCCCAAAAAACCCCTAAAAATACTATAAACCCTAAAAATACTTAAGAGAAACAAAAATCAGTAAAATAACCATAAAAACCCTAAAATAATTCAAATACCCAAAACCCCTAAAAGATAGTTAAAACACTGTAGACAGCCTAAAATCCTAAAAATCCCAAAAAACCCGAAAAACCCTAAGAAGCCCTAAAAAACCTAAACCGCCTAAGAAAACCTAAAAAAACTAAAAACCTGTAAAAACCATAAACACCCTAAATCACTCTAAAAAACATCGTACCCTAATACCACCTAAAACCCAAAAAGTAAAAATGAAAACTAAAAAAATACAAATAAACCCTAAAAACCCTAAAAAACTAAAAACAAAAAAAACCCAAAATAGACAATAAAGACTATTAAAAGAATTTGAATCCAAAAAAACGAATAGAAATAATAAAAAAATATAATCCCTAAAAATCCCTAAAAACAAGAAAAAAAAGAAAATATAAAGAAACCCCCATTAAACCACTTAAAACGACAAATAAAACACTTAAAACAACTAAAACCATAAATCCTAAACCCTAAAACTAAAACCTTAAACCTGAAACCATATACCTACACTAAAAACCCTAAACCCTTCACCTGAAAACCAAAACCCTAGACACTACACCCTAAATACTATACCCTACACATTAAAACCTAAAACATGTACCCTAAACCCTAAACCCTATACCCAACATTGCATACCATAAAACCAAAACCCTACATGTTAAACCCTATACCAAACACCTTAGACCCCATAACCTAAACCCTAAATAGTGTACTCTACATCCTAAACTCGGTACCCTACACCCTACACCATATACCCATCACCATAAACTATATACCCTATTCCCCAAACCCTATACCCAAAACCCTAAACCACACACCCTACACCATACACCTTAAACACTTTAACCTACACCATAAACCCTAAACCTTAGAATGTAAAACCCTATACCCTACACCCTAAACCCTATACCAAACACCCTAAACCCAATACCATACACCCTAAACCCTAAATCATAAATTCAACACCATAACCCCAACCCTATGAATTAACCAATATTATATATGCCCTAATACATAAAAATTACACCTTAAACACTATACCCTAACCGCCAAACCCTAAACCCCACACCATAAATTCTACACCCTAAACCCTATACCCTACACCACAAACCCTAAACTGTACACCCTCAACCCTAAACCCTATAACCTAAACTCTAAACACAACACCCAACACCCTATACCCTACACCAAAAACCCAAAACCCTACACCCTAAACCCTACACCCTACATAAAAAACCCCACATCCTAAACCATATATCGTACACCCTAAACCCTAAACCCTAAACCCTAAACCCTAACCCCTAAACCCTATACCATACACCAAAAGCACTAAACCCTACATTGTAAACCATATACCATACACCCTAAACCATAAACCAACACCCTACACCCAACACCCTACACCCTAAACCCTTAACCCAACACCCTAAACCCTATTCCAACTACCCACCACCCTAAACCCACACAATAAACCGTATACTCTATATGCTAAACCCTACACTCTAAACCCAATACACGATACCCTTAGCCCAAAACAAAACACCCTAAACCCTATACCCTGTACCATAAACCATATACCCAACAACCAAAACACTATACAATACACCCTAAACTCAATATCCTACACTATAAACCTTGTACCCTATCTATAAACCCTATACCCTACACCCTACACCCAAAACCCTATATTTGACACCCTAAACCCTAAACACTAAAAACCGAAAAAAGCCTTTAAAAATATGGAAAATACCCTAAACCCCTAAAAACTCTAAAACCATTAAACAAACCCTAGAAACCTTAACCCCCCCCCCCCCCCAACACCTAAAACCAAAAAAAACCCTTCAAAACAATAAAAAAAATGAAATCCCTAAAAATGGTAAAACCATATAAAAAACCCAAAACCCCCTAAAAACCCTAAAAACCCATAAAAAGTAAAAACCTTAAAACTCTTAGAAAACCATAAAACCCCCAATGAAAACCCTAAAAACATTAATAAAACCACAAAACCCCTAAAACAAGTTAAACCCCTAAAAACCATTACAAACCCTAACAAAACAAAGAAACCCCTAAAAACAGTAAGAAACCCAAAAACCCTAATAAACCTACAAAAAGTAAAAGAAATAAAAAACTCTAAAACCCTAAAAACATTAAAACACACGAAAATCATTAAAAACCTTGAAAACCCTCAAAAAACCCTAAAATTTCCTAAGAGACCCTAAAATTCCTAAAACCCTAAAAAAACATAAAAACCATAAAACTGAAAAACTCCCTAAAACTCCCTAAAAACACATTCAAAACAATGAAAAACCTATGAAAACAATAAAAAATACAAACACCCTAAAACCCTAAGAACCCTTAAAACCATTAACAACCCTAAAATATAAAACACACTAAAAACCCTAAAAGGCCTTAAGACCCTTAAAATCCTAAAAACCATAAATAACATAAAAAACCTAAAAAAACCTAAAAAACCCAAAATAAATAAAACCCTAAAAAACATTAAACCATGAAAATCCCTTTAAATCCATAAAAATCCATAAAAGATCCCAAAACCCAAAATCCCCAAAAAACCATAAACACCTAAAAAAGACCCTAAATAACCCCAGAAGACCCTGAATACGCTTAAACACCGTAAAAACCTTAAAAACATAAAAACATAACCCTAAAACCCCCTAAACACCATAAGATCCTAAAAACATTAAAAAGGATTAAATACCCATAAACCCCATTAAAGAGTCATAAAACCACCTCAAACCCACTAAAAACCCTAAAACCCCTAAAAGTCACTAAAAACAAAAAGAACCCCAAAACTCTAAAACTGATAAAAACATATAAAACCCCCAAAACCCATAAAAACATAAAAATCCTTTAATACCATAAAAACACTAAACCCTAAATACACTAAAATCCATAAAAATCTCAAAAACACTTAAAAGACTAAAAAAACTCAAAAACATTAAAACCATAAAGCCCATAAAGACCATTAAAACCCATAATTTTTTTAAAAAAACTTAAAACACTAAAACCCTTAAAAACACTAAATTCCCTTTAAACCCTAAAAGCCCCCCAAAAACCCATAATAACCCTAAAAACCCTAAAAACCAAAAACACCATAAAACCCCTAAAACCCATAAAACCTTGAGAATAACCCACATAAGAGATGGGGAATCCTCTTCTCTCTTGTGGTGGTCATTCCCCTCCACTTCTTGGTTGACGATGACAACGATCTCTGCATCTATCACTCCCCACTCTATGGGGTAGGGAATCTGCTGATTCTTGATGATGATCGCACCTTCATCATGTTCTCATCTCCTGATTTGATGCATCCTTTTTGAAGAATTGAGATTTTTTCTAAGGTGAAGAAACCTTTTGAAGGTCTCTTGTAGCTTCCACTTTCGATCTAGGAGTTCAATGTATCCTCCTCACTGCATCGTTTGACATTGGTTGCTCGATTTTTGAAGTGGATCCACCGATGGATGTTTTTGAAAGGGTTTTTTGAGCATTGGGATATCAAGGACCATGCAATGGTGGGTCTCATTGATAGTGATTACATCATGATTCACTTTACAACTAAGTAGGATCTTATTCTTATATAGTCTGCATCAACTTGAAGATGCAATGGTGCCCGTTTCTCCCTTTTTGATGGAGTTTTGATCTTCACCTAAACCATGGCATTCCAAAGTTTGCGACATGGGTTATATTTACAGATATTCCACTCCCTTTTCAAAATATGTCCGTTATTTCAATGTTAGAGAATCTATTGAGAAGGTTCTTATGTGTGGATAGGAGGAATCAGGATCTCTGTCATCATGTTGCTTTGAGGTCTTTTGTTGAGATTAATGCTTCTAAGGAACCAGTTGAATTTGTGTGGATTGTTGTCAGTGAGGAGCTCTGATGGAAGAAACTGATGGTTTTTGAGTCATGGGTCAAGTACTTTTATTCATTCTCGAAACGTTGAGATCATGATCAAGATTTATAGTGCGGTGCCAAAGAAATTGGTGGCATGAATCTGGCTCCGATGGAGACTGGTGAAGGAAGTCAGGCCTTGGTGGAGGTGTGTGAGGTGATGGTGCTGAAGGAGACCCAGCTTCTACCTCCCCAGCCAAAGGTTGGTGTAGTTTTTGAGGGTTTGAAAAATGATTTGAAATTTGGGTGTGATAAGGATGTGGTAGTGGATGATTCATGTGTCACGGCCCTAGTGATTTCTAGAAATGATAGTGGAAAAAGATGTACTAATGCAGAGGAGACACACAATGATGAAAGAGATTCTTTAAGAAAAACCAGTGGGAAGGTTTCCAGTAGTGATTTTTAGTGGGGGAGATGAGAAAGGGGAGGTGGCTAAGTAGGGTGATATGGATGGGTTTGGGCATAGACAAAGTCTAATTAAGGCCCCCTGAAGAATCCCATGAGTAGGGTTGCATTGACCCTGAGCAGAAATACTGTGCAGGATGGTAGAAATCAGTTGCTGGTTCTGGATGGTGTTTCTCTGAGTAATAGGTTTGGGTGTCTGGACTATGTGGAATCAGGTGGTGAAGATGTTGTTCGGGGGGGGGGGCTGAGTAGGTGGAGATGGAATAGAAGTGGGAGGTGTCTCAGATTGATCATGAACATAATATGATGGAGAAGCAGATCATGTGATTTGATGAGGGGCCCCTTGATCGGAGTGTGGGTGAATCTTCTATACAAATCACTGGGTGCAGGGGCAAATGGAGGACATAAATATGGATTCTGCCTTCAGTTCACAATGAGGAGGTCAGTGCAGATTATGCTGAGGTTATGAATGAACACTTGCTTCCTAGGAATGTTGGCACCTTTGGTGAAGGAGGTGTGGCATATGACTAGTAGCTGGTCATAGTGGTGTATGGAGGAGCTCTGTTGAGGCCCAGTGTGTGGTTTTTCACAACATGTTCTTGGTGGAGTGCCCAAGTCTCTACATTACGGATGAGGCTAAGTGATTAGGTGTGATTTTTGTTGAGGATGATCACAGGATCAACTCCAATTTGGCCCAGTTTAGAAGGGAGAAGGATATAGGGGATGCCTCTCCTAAGGAGAAAAAAGATATCTATAGGGTTCACTCCAGGCATTGCAAGGTCCATTGGATAGGCTTTCAACCCTCTGCTGTCAAAATTTGATAATAGGGATAGAGATACGGGGGCCTCAAGTGTGTCTAGTGACAACATCTTATATGGTAAGGAAGCTTAGGCTAATGGATTCACCTCTGCCCCCCCAAAGGAGGATGAAAAGGGATTATTCCATTCTTACTCGACCCATGGCTACCCAGGATTCCTCAAATATGGATAAATTTAAAGTTAAAGTCAATAAGAGGGGAGAACTCCATGCAACATGGGGAAATAAATATTTAGAGAGAAGTATATGGAACTTAAGGAGGAGCTTGATTTTGGATAAAAATCGATGGACATAGGGGAAGACTCTAACTTCTGCTTTACAGATGCAGATTCGGGCTATGGTGTGGATGGTGAACCAAATAGTGTAGTCCTTGTTTATGACTTTAGTGGTGATGTTCACAGATTTGTTTTCCTTTTGTTATTTTAGGTTCCTTGTTTTTTTATAGGGGGTGTTATGGGTTTTGGGTTGTGGGTCATTTGACTTCACCCCTCTTTTATTTGCGTTGTCTATTTTTCTAATAAATTTTTGGGGTCTAGGGACTGCCTCGTTCCACACCTTCCTTTTCCTAAAACCTTAAAAAACCTCTAAAAATAATAAAAAATCCTAAAACAACCTTTAAAACCCAAAAGACACTAAAACCCCTAAAACCCACTAAAAACCCACTAAAACCCTTAAACCCCCATATTACCATAAATCCCCTAGAAGACCAAAAAATCATTTAAAAACCCAGAAATACCTTAAAACCAAAAATTACCTAAAATTACTTAACAAGATAAGAACTCTAGAGACCCTAAAACACCAAAATGACCCTAAAACCCCTAAAAACCCTAAAAGACACAAAAAACCCTAAAAACACTAAAAGACAATAAAATACCCTAAATCTATAAAAGGATATAACACCCCCTTAAAACCCCTAACGAACACTAAAACCCAAAAAAACCCTAAAATATAATAAAAATGAAAATTTCCCCTTAAGGACCCTAAAACCCCTTAAAACTCCTAAAGGGTATTAAACCCCCTAAAGGACCCTAAAACCCCTAAAACCCCTAAAGGATCCTAAACATTCTTGAAGGCGTTAAAAATATTTAAATCCCAAAATAAACCTAACTCCCCCACCAAACCCCTAAAATCCATAAATTACCTTAAAATGACCAAAAAACCAAAAAGATCCTTAAACCATAAAACCCTAAAGACCAAAAAAATCTAAAATTTAAAAAAAACTAAACCCATAAAAGACCATGAAAACACAAAAACCTTTAGAAGTCCCTAAAATCCTAAAACCCCTAAAATAATAAAAACACCTAAAAACCCTTAAAACACTTAAAATCCAAAAAAAACTCCTAAATAACCTAGAAAACCTGAAAAACAATACAAATCCCTAAAAACCGATAGACCCTTAAAACAATAAAAAACCTAAAAAATCATTAAAGCCCCCAAAACACTAAAACACACTAAACCCCAAAGAGAAACTAAAACCCACTAAGCCCCTTAATAATGTTGAAACACCTAAATCCTAAAAAACCCAACACCCCCTTAAAGCCATGAAACCCCAAAAAACACAAAAAACCCAAAAAAACCAAAAAACCCCTAAAACCATAAAACCCTAAAAACCCCCAATAAAATACTAAAAACACAAAAAACCCTAAGACCGATGAAACCCCAATAAATCATAAAAAACACCAAAAAACCGTAAAAACACTAAAATAACACAAAATACCTAAAAAGAACACTAAAACTGAAAACCCCGTTGAAACCCTGAAACCACTCAAAACATAATAAATCTTAAAAACCCCTAAAACATAAAAACCACTAAAATAACATAAAACCCAATAAACTATAAAAGACCATAAATAACCCATAAAATTCAAAAAAAAACATAAAACCCTAAAGTCCCAAAAAACCCTAAAACCCTAAAATCCTAAAAAGACACTAAAACCTCTAAGAATTCCTAAACACCCTAAAATATTCTAAAAAACCCTATAAATCATAAAACCCACTAAAAATCCTTAAACCCTAAAAACCAAAAACACCCTAAAACCTAATAAAACCCAGAAAACCCTGATAATTTTTTTAAAACATGCTAAAACCCATATAAACACTAAAAGATACTAAAAACACTAAAACTCCTTAAAACCCTAAAAGACCATAAGAAACCCAAAACCCCTAAAAACACCAAAAAACCCAAAACCCTAAAAGTCCCTGAAAACCCAAAAAAAGAAAAAGATAAAAAAAGTAAATAACAGTAAAAATCCTTAAAAAACTCAAAAGTCCATAAAACCCCTAGAAACCCACAAAAAATCTTAAACCCCTAAAACCCCCTAAAAACCCCTAAAACCCTAAAAACCTTAAAACCCTGAAAAACATAAAAAACATGAAACCCCCCTAAAAATGAAAAAAATGCCTAAAAACTTCTAAAACCCTAAAAACCATAAAAAACATTCACACCATTATAACTAAAAGTTTCAAAAAACCATAAAAAACATAAAACACCCGAAACCCCGCCAAAAAACATAAAAACCCAAAAAAACCCTAAAAACCCTAAAAAAAACCAAAAAGAGCTTTAAAAAACATAAAAACTCCAAAAATCCTACACACATTAAAATCCCTAAAAAATCATGAAAAACACAAAAGACCATAAGACCCCTAAAAAATCTTGAAACCTCATAAATACCCCTAAAACCCCAAAAAACTAAAAAAAAAGTTTAAACACCCTATAAACCAAATAAAATACCCTAAAAAACTTAAAAAGAAACTAACAATCCTAAAACCCCTAAAAACCCTAAAACCCCAAAAATTCCCTAAAACAACAAAACCCCTAAAATCCTAAAACACTAAAAATAATTAAACCCCCAAAAACCTAAAAATTTAAAAACCCTAAACCTACCTAAAGTCAAAAAAATACCTAAAACCAAAAAGTACGTAAAAACACTTAAACCCTAAATCCCCCTAAAAATCCTAAAATAGACCTACAAACCTAAAAACCCCTAAATAACCTAAAACCCATAAAACCCAAAAAAACCATAAAACCCCTTAAACCCATAAAAATCTATAAAAATGAACTAAGAGACATGAAAAACACTTCAAAATCCCTATGAGACCATAAAACCTCAAAAATTCTCAAAAAACAAAAAAACTATAAATAACCCAAAATGATCCAAAACCCCAAAAGACCCTAAAACCCCTAAAAACCTTAAAAACCATTAAAAACACAAGAAACTATAAATATACCAATACTAAAACCCCCATTAAAATAGATAAGACCCCACAAAAACCTTGAAAACCCTTAAAAACCATAAGAGATGGAGACTCTGGCGGCTCTAGCGATTCTGGCGATCCGGCTCCCTCACGATGGGGGCATCCTTCCAGATTGAAGACGATGGAAAATGAAGCACCTCCCCCCTCTCTACGGGGGAGGAGCCTCTCTCGGAGGACATCTCATCACTCTCCTCTGCTGACCTATTGTCCTCTTTCCTGAAAATGGTGCTCTGACCGAAGGTTCTATAGTTTTTCGAAGGTTGTCCGCAACTTCCCTTCTCTATTCAAGAGTTCACTGAGGCTTCAGACCTGCACCGCATGACTCTGGTTGCAAGCTTCCCGATGCGGAGACCCTTGGTTGTCAGTTTCGACAAGTTTGTCTCGGCTTTCTGGAAGCTTAGGGCTTGGGCGACTGTGGGCCTGTTCGATAGATCCCACATCATGATCCGCTTTTCCACGGAAGAAGACCTGGTCCTTGCCTGGTCAGTGGCTACCCGGTCATGCAATGACGCTCGCTTCTCCCTCTTTCGGTGGAGCTTTGATTTTCATCTGAAGCGGAGTTCCGCGATTGCTGCTACCTGGGTGAGATTTCCTGAGCTTCCCCTTCCCTTTCAAAATATCTCTATTATTTCGATGCTTGGGAATTTGGTGGGGAGGTTCCTTTGTGTGGACAGTAGGACTAGGGCTCTTTGTCATCCGGTTTCTCTAAGGGCTTTTGTCAAAATCTATGCTTTGAAGTATCCTGTGGATGCTGTCTAGATTGCTGTGGGGGAAGAGCTCGGGTAGAGATATCCTGTAATATTTGAGAAATTGCTAGTTTTCTGCTCTTCTTGTTGGAGTTTTGGGCACAACGACTCTGGAGGCTGTTCTGGATCTGATAGGGTGGTGGTTCTCTAGCTCACATGTCCTCTGGTGAGACTATCCTCCCACTGGTGGAGGTGAAGGGGAAAACGGGGGTGGCTTCCTCCCAACCTCTGAATGCTGATATCCCCTGCTCGTCTGCTTTGCTGGCTGGAAGTGATTTAGAGGTGGCCCTGATGGATTTGGGTGGTTTCATGGTGAGTCTAGATGGAGGTGCTGATGGTTCCAAAAATGCTGATGTGGAGGAAGTACTACTGGCTGAGAGGGATAATAAGGTTTCTATTGAATATTCTCACGGGTGTGGTGACTCCCCTAGGAGGCAGACAGATAAAGGGAAGGTTGCTGTGATGGGCGTCGGGAAAGAAAGTGTGGAGGATCCATGTGCTCTGGATCTGGAATGAGATGACATAGCTGGCTCGAAGGTTAATGAGATCACTGATGGAACCTTTTCAGCAATTGAGGGTTCTATGATTGCTCCAAACAACTCTCAGGTTGCATCCGTGGCTGAGCATGCCATGGTGGATGTGCTGGTGGAAGATGTCGTGAAGGAGGCAGTGGTTGCTCAGGGCCCGAAGACTGGGGATGAGTGGAGCTTGTCTTTAGCTGAGGGAAGGTATATGGCAGATGACATGAACTGGTGTGATGCCCCTATGGTTCTGTCTGGATGTCCAGGTGTGTGGGGACATGACATGAGGACTGGATCACCTCCTCCCTCTATTAGTACAAGCGGTGCTGAGGAACCTCCCAGTGGCCAGTTCTTCAGCCCGCTGCTGGGAAATGCTGATGACGCTACTGGTTCATCCATGGATCTGCAGAGGGCTATGGTCCTTCATGGTGTCCCCTCTGCAGAAGATTTCTATATGCAGCTGCGTGAAATGGTGTGTGTCGAACGGGAAAGGTTCCCGCTTGAGGATAAAGCCGAAAGGCTTGGGGAGAGGTTTGATGAGGCTGATTGCCGGATTAACGCTACTATGGCTAGGACAAAGGAGAAAAGAACCGGAGGAAGTGATGATTCTCCTGGACCTCAATGTAAGAAAGGGAAGGCACCATCACCTGTCAGTGATGGTGTCACTTGCGTGAAGGTTAGTGCTACAGCTGGATCCACTCCCCCCCCCCCCGAGACGAAGATGGAGGAGAGATTACTCTTCCCTTCCACGTCCCATGGCAATTAGGGCCTCTTCACGAGCTGTCAGACTTAATCTAAAGGTGAATAAGCGAGAGCGGCTTTCAATTTCCGCAGAGAAAGAAGAGTCTAGGATGAAGCAGCTATCCAAGCTTGGCATGCAAGAGGATTTTGAGTTTGGATGGGACTCAATGGACATGGGTGCTAAATCAGCCTTCAGCTTTGCTGATGTGGGTGACGGCTTTGGTGTGGGCATGGGGTTTCGAGGTGCGGAGATGGAGGATTTTGGTGGTGATGTTGACTGATCCACCCCTTGGGTGCTCTCCCTTTTTGGACTTTTTGACTTGTTTTATTTTGTTTTTTTCTTTTCTTCCTTTCTTTTTGTGGCCTGAGGGCTGAGGTTGTAAGGGGTTTTGGGTGTGGATAAGTGGATCCCTCCCCTCCCTTGTCTGCAGTGTATGTGTCTCTTCTTTTAATAAATTTTGGGGGGTTCCAGGAATAGCCTGGACCCGAGCCCTCCTTTGCCCAAAAACCCATAAAAATCAGTGAATCCAAAAACACCAAAAAACCCAAAAGACCCCTAAAACACAAAAAAAAAATTAAAAAAATACATAAAAATCCTATAAATGCCAAAAAAATTGGAATCCTAAAAATCCATAAAATCACCCAACACCCAAAAAAACCCCAAAAAATCCTAAGAAAATACTAAAAACACTAAAAGTACCTATGAAATCATAAGAAACTCCTAAGAAGAATAAAAAACCTGAAAACCTAAAAATAACTTTAAAACCCTAAAGACCCTTAAAAACCCTAAAAAACCATTAAAAGTCATTAATACCGTATAAAACATACAAAACCCTAAAAACCCTTATATGTACCAAAAACATAAAAACCCTAAAAGAAGACCACAACCCCTAAAAGTATCCTAAAAATAATTAAACACCCAAAAAAAACAAAAAACCACTAAAAATAAAAAAACTATAGACACAAAAACACTAAAAATTCAAAAAACACAACAAAACCCCAAAAAAACTCTACAAAACTAAATACCCTAAAACTGATAAAAACATTAATAAATATAAAAAACCATTAAAATCCTAAAACCCCTAAAATTACATAAGACCCTAAAACCCCTAAAACCCTTAAAAACCAAGAAAATATCAAAAATACCTTAAAACCCATTAAACCCATAAAAGACCATAAAAAAGCATAAAAAATCAAAAAACACTAATAACCATATAAAAATCCTAAAAAAACATAAAGGAAAATAAAAACAATAAAACATTAAATGAACTATAAAACACATAGAAAATAATAAAAACCCTAAAAGTCCATAAAATCCATGGCACCAAAAAATCACTAAAACCCCAAAACCATAAAAAAACCATAAAATCCTAAAACCCTAAAAACAATAAAAATATGTAAAACCCCAAGACCCTTAAAAACCTTTAAGAACTTCAAAATACTAAAAACAACCGAGAACCCATAAAACCCTAAACCACCAAAAACATAAGAACCCATAAAACATGACAATAAAAAACCCAATAAAGTTAACAAAAACCCCTAAAACCCTTAAAAATTTTAAAAACCCAAAAAAACCCCCCTTAAAACCCATAAAAATGCTAAAACCCAAAAAAACACTAAAAAGAACCCAAAAAACTAAAATGCCTAAAAAATCCTTCAAAGACCACAGAACCCTAAAAGGCCCTTAAAACCCCCAAAACACCCTAAAAACCCCTAAAACCATAAAAACACTATAAAACCCTAAAAATATAAAAACCCTAAGAAATAATAAAACACATAAAAAGACATTAAAAATCCTAAAAACCATAAATCACTCAAAAAAACCTTATAACTTAATAACCCCTAAAGGCAATAATAACATAAAAACCCTTAAAAATATGAATAAACCCAACAAATCATAATCACCTAAAAACCCTAAAAACCTGAGAAGTTTTAGTAAACTCTTAAAAGCCTTTGAATCCTAAAAACCCCTAAAATCAACCAAAAAAACTAAATCCAAAAAACCTTTATAAACCCTAAAATCCCTAAAACCTTGAAAATTAAGAGAAGCACCTTTAAACCCCTTAACACCACTAAGTAAACATTTAAAACCCTTAAAAACCTTTAAAACCATAAAAAAACCTAAAAACCTAAAACCCTAAAAATATAAAAATCTATTATATACTATAAAACTCTAAAACCCATAAAAACCCTAAAATAATTAAAACCCATAAAAACCAAAAAACACATAAAAACCCTAAAAACCTAAGAATCCATAAAACCCCTAAAAACCCTAATACCCTAAAAATTCCTAAGAACACTAAATACAATTATACCACAAAACCCCCTAAAAACTATCAAATCTTAAAAAAACCCAAAGGCCAATATCCTACACTCTAAACCGTACACCATACACCCTGAACATTATACCCTACAACCTAAACCATACAACCTAAACCTTAAATCCTTAAACCTAAAACCTATACCAGAAACCCTATACCTACACTCCAAAGTCTAAACCCTACAACTAAATACCTAGACCCAATACCTTACACCCTAAACCCTATACCCTAAATAATATACACTAAAAATACAAACCTAAATCCTGAACCCTAAACACAATACGCAACACCCTACACCATAAATCCAAAACCCTGGATGCTTAACCCTATACCATACACCCTAAACCCTATATCTTACACCATAGACCCTATACCCTACATAGTAAACACTATACGCTACACCCTAAAACCCATACCCTACACCCTACACCCTATACCCTACACCCTAAACAATATACCATATTCCCTAAACCCCACCTCCTACACCCTACACACTAAATGATTTATCCTACACCATAAACACTAAACCATACACGTTAAACTCTATACCCCACACCATAAATGATATACCCTAAAACATATAACCTACACAATAAACACTATAAAATAAACCCTAAACACTAAAACCTAAATCATACACCCTAGGCCGCAACCCCTACACCCTAAACAATATTCTCTATACCCAAAACCCTAAACATTGCACCCTAAACCCTATACCATATACCCTAAACCCTAAACCCTACACCCTAAACCCTATACCCTACACCCTAAATCCTAAATCCTATACCCTCAACCCTAAAACTTACACCATAAACTATAAAACCACCTCCATAAATCCTATACCCTATACCCAAAACCGAAAACCCTACACCCAAAACACTATACCCTTCACCCAAAACCCCACATCCTAAACCATATACCATTCACCCTAAACCCTAAACCATATACCTCAAAACCTATAACAAATACCCAAAGAACTAAACCCTATATTGTAAACCCTATACTATAAACTCTGGCCCATAAAACCTGAACATTAAACCCAATACCCTACACCCTAAACCGTTAACCCTACACCAAAATCCCTGTACCCCCCATCCTAAACCCTAAACCCCACACCCTATACCCTATACCCTATATGTAAAACCCTACACCATATACCCTACACCCTAAACCCCAATCCCTACCCCCTAAACACTATAGACTACACCCTTAACCCTAAACAGAACATTGTAAACCCTATACCATACACCCTAAACCATATACCTGACAACCTAAACCCTAATCCCTGCACCTTAAACTCTATACCCTACACTATAAAACTTGTACCATATCCTTTAAACTATATAACCAATAACCACAATACTATATCCAACACACTAAACCCAAAACCCTGTAAACCGTAAAAAAAAATTAAAAAATCTAAAAAAACCTTACAACCCCATAAACCCCTAAAAACCCTAAGAACCATAAAACCCCTAAAACCCTAAAAAACTAAAACCTATAAATAATCCCTAAAAACCTTTAAAACTACCCAAAAATACCCAAAACCCTAAAAACCTTTAAAACACTAAAAATTATAAATTCCCTAAAAACGCTAAAAACCACATTAAAAACTCAAATATGTTTAAAAACCCTTTAAACCTGCAAAAATGTAAAAACCATAAAAACTCTTAGAAAACCATAAAAACCCCGAAGAAAATTATAAAAAACATTAATAAAACCATAGAACCCCTAAAATCCTTTAAAACATTTAAAAAACATTCCAAACCCTAAAAACAAAGAAACCCCTAAACAACGAAGAAACCCTAAAACCCTAATAACCCTAATAAACCTAAAAACACAAAAGACATAAAAAAACTAAAACCATAAAAAACATTAAAACTCACTAAAAATTATTAAAAACCCTGAAAACACAATGAAAAACCCTGAAAACCCCAAACACCCTAAAAATCCTAAAACCATAAAAACCAGATAACACTTTAAACCATTAAAATTACTAAAACACATAAAACTCTGTAAAAACACATTAAAATCTTTGAAAACAATATGAAAAATATAATAATCCTAAAACTATAAAATCCGTCAAAAACCTAAAACTCATAGAAACCATTAAAATCCCAAAAATCAAAAAACCACTAAAAAGACAAAAAAAAATCCTTTAAACCCATAAAAATCCTAAAACCCTAAAAAACATAAGACGCCTAAAATTCCATTAAATCCATAAAAACCTCTAAAATACCCTAAAACACTAAAACCCCTAAAAATCATTAAAACCCAAAAACCCTTGTCTGTAGTAGTTTTCTCTTTTTAATATATTTGGGGGACAGGAATAGCTTGGCCTCACACCTTACATTCCCTTAGCAACCATAAAAACCTGAGACCCTTAAAAACCCCTAACCCTACATATCCATAAAAATAATAAAAACCCAAAAACATTAAAAGGTCTGAAACCCCCTTAACCCCCATAAATAAACATAAAAACCCCTGAAAACCCTAAAAACTTTTAAAACCACTGAAAATTCCTAAAAATCATAAAGATCCCAAAAAACCATAAAATCCTAAAAAATATACATATAAAAACCCCAAACCCCCTGAAAACATTTAAACCCTTAAAAATTGAAAATCCCACAAACCCTAAAGACCCTAAACCCCCTTAAAACCCTTAAACCCCCCCTAAAATGACTAAAAACCTCAGAACAATTAAAAACTCTAAAAACCATTAAAACATTAAAAACTGTAAAAACTATAAAACACTAAAAACCATTAAAAACACTAAAAAACCCTTAATACCTTAAAACCAAAAAAACCTAATAACCCCCAAAACACTTAAAACATCTAAAACACATAAAACCCCTAAAACCCTAAAAACTATAAAACCACTAAAAACCATAAAAACATGAAAAACCTCTAAAAACAATAAAAATATTAAACTATAAAAATACTAAGAGAAGCTTAAACCCCCTAAAGACCCTCAAAAACCCAAAAAATAACTAAAAACCCTTAAAACGCCATATAACTGAAAAACCCCCTAGAAGACCATAAAATCCGTTAAAAACCTAAAATATCCTAAAAACCCTAAATGTCCCTAAAACCCTAGAAACCCTAAAGTCTCTAATACCCCTAAAACAACCTAAAAACCTTATAAACCCTAAAAAATACTAAAAACCATGAAACACTAAAAGACCATAAAATAACCTAAAAACTCTAACGGTGTGTAAAACCCCATTAAAACTCCCAAAGGACCCTAAAACCCAGAAAACCTAAAAAAGACACTCAAAACGCTAAAATCCCCTAAAGGACCCTAAAAACCCTAAAACCCCCTAATGATTCCAATAACCCCTATAGGACCCTAAAAACCCTAAAGGATCCTAAACATCCCTAAAGGACTTAAAATTTAAAAAAGGTCCTAAGAAACTCAAAATACCCCCAAAACCCCTAAAAGCCATAAAAGACATTAAAATGACCAAAAAACCAAATAGATCCTAAAAACTGAAAAACCTAAAAGACCCTAAAAATAAAAAAACCCTAAAAAACCATAAACCCTTAAAATACCATGAAAACCCTAAAAAACCCTAAACCCTTAAAATACCAAGAAAACCCTAAAACCATTAGAAGACCCTAAAACTCTAAAACCCCTAAAAATCGTAAAATACCCTAAAAAACCTAAAACCCAAAAAACCAAAAAACCCAAAAAACCCAAAAATAACCTAGAAAACCAAAAAAAAATAATAATACCTAAAAATCCTTAAATCCCTTAAAACTCTTTAAACCCTAAAAAAATTTAAAAGAACATTAAAACCCAAAAAATCCTAAAATTCACTAAAAACCCCAAAACTGCTAAAAACCTTTAAAATACCTAAAAACCCTTAAAAGGACTAAAAACCAAAAAACCCATAAACCCCCTTATAATACTAAAACCCAAAAAACCAAAAAAACCCTAAAACCCCAAAAAACCTAAAAAAATCCTAAAAACACCTCAAACCCCAATAAAATACTAATAACCCCAAAATCCCTAAAAACATTAAAACCCCTAAAAACCTTAAAAACAAAAAAACCCAAAAAACCCCTAAAATAACCCAAAATACCCTAAAAGAACACTAAAAACCTAAAAAAACCCTAAAATCCATAAAAACACTCAATACCACAAAATATCATAAAACCCCTTAAAACATAAAAACCACTAAAAGACCATAAAACCCAAAAACCATAAAAGACCCCAAATAACCATTTAAAACCTTATAACCCTAAAACCGTAGAAATACCTAAAACCAAAAAACCCAAAAAACCCTAAAAAGATGCTAAGACCACTGAAATCAATAAAAACCATAAAAGTTCATAAAAACACCCTTACTCGCTACAACGTTTCATTTTTTATTATACAAGAAAAAATCCCATAACAACATGGGCAGTTCATACAAAACAAGTTTAAGGTGGCCTAAAATAATGAAGACTAAGATAGTCCCCCCCTAATCAAGTTCACCAATTCTAGATTCATTTGAAGAGATCTATAAAAACAAAAAATGTTCGTACCTTGATCAGCCACTGTCATAGAATCCAAATAATCTGCTACTTTTTTACCTTCACACCATGTATGAATAAAATGTATGTTGTTGTTGTCGAGGCTATATCTAATATTCATTATAACATAATAAATCTACCATGGAGGCGAAATCTTACCATTCATGAAGTCCTAGATGATCATGGAGTCAGTTTCAATTTGACTAAGGGATAAATTCTGTTGAGCACACAACATGATACCCATATACATAGCCTCGACCTCTACCTAAACCGAAGCCCCCCTCCCATAACATGTAGTAAACGCAAGAATAATTCTTCCACTATCATCATCTACAAAAAAACCACCTCTAATGCTTCCCCCAACACATGAACCATCAATGTTATGTTTCAGACCCATGTTAGGAGGCAACCAGTGAACCCAGTTCCCTCTTATCACATGACCTAAAGAAGACAATAAAGAATCATATGTCTGGATGTTCCTCAAGGAGGGGGTATCACTAAAAATTTTTGGGCACCAAACCAAGACAATTAGAATAAATATTTTCTTCAATATAATAGACCTATAAGTGGAATGAATACTCTCAAAATGGGCCTTGTTTCTTGCCTAACAAATTCCCCAAAACTAAAAACACCCTAAAAACATAAAACCCCTTAAAACCCCTAAACACTAAAAATCCTAAATTACACAAAAGAACCAATAAAAACCCCTAAAACCCTGAGAAATCTTTTAAAACATGCTAAAACCCCCTAAAACCAAAAAAGACCCTAAAAACACTAAAACCCTAAAGTCCCTAAAAACCTAAAAAAACATTAAACAACCCTAAAAACTTGTAAATAACCCTAAAAATACTTAAAGACTATTCAATAATATAAAACTCATTATACCCCCATTAAAACCCAAAAAGCCTTAATCACCTAAAAACCCCACAAACACTAAAAACCATATCGACCCTAAAAACATAAAAACCATCAAAACTCCCTTAAAACTAAAAACCTAAAAACCTAAAACCCCCTAAAACCCATAAACCCCATTAAATATCTTCAAGAAACCTAAAACCCCCCAAAAACCCAAAAAAAACCCTACACACCTTAAAACCCAAAAATCATACAAACTTAGAAAATCTCTAAAACCCCAAAAATCCGTAAATAAGATATAAAAATGTTTCCTCTATCTCTTGTGGTATCTCTCTCGGCACTACATTCTCAAGGGATACCTCCTCAAATCCTCCATGGATGCTTCGCTTCGCCAGTCTTCTGATTCCTCCCTACATCTTCAGACACCACTCCCTCGATCGCACTCCCTTGTAGGCTCTTCAGTTTGATCGGGGTAATGGTATTTTCTTGCAGTGGTGATGGCTTGGGATCCATGTGGCATAACCTTTTTCATTGGCTTGTAAGTGTTTCCTTCTAGTGAATCGATTGTCCCAGTGATGGCCATTACTGGTTTTAGTGGAGGTGTGGCGAGGTGGACCATATTTCTCACTCTTCGATGTTACAGTCTTATCATATGCTTCTATATCTATGTGTGGGAGGGTTATGGGGGATTTTTTGGATTTTCAATAGATTAAGGCGGATGAAGAGGGAATTATGTTTTCTTGAGGGTGGCATGCTCGGTTCTGCTATGTGGGATTCAAAATCTATTTTTCATCAGTTTTCACTAAAGATACAAGTTCATGTATATGGTTCCTCAACTTTGTCTTCATTTCATGTTGTTGATTTAGGTCTATTTATGTTGTGTTGTGATCTGGTTTCTATGATTTTTTGTGGATTCAAGGGGTTTGAGAGAAGTTTCTTTGGCCCCACGTATCTTGCTGGAGGTTTTGGTTGGAGTTTTTTGTATTTATAGATCTTTTGTTCATTACATTTGTGTCTGGTTGTATCATATTTTCTCTTTGGTTGCTTCCCTGGTTGTAGATGGATTGGTGGTGAGTCACTACTAGTGTTGGTTGATGGATTTGATGAGAGGGGTTGATCATTGTCTGGTCATGTTGTGTGATTAATGGGTCACTGGAGGGGTTGTTTGGATCTGAGTCTGAACAAGGAGTTATGGGTGTTACAGAATGGTTCTAGGAATGGATCCCGGTGGTCTTGTGATACTGGTTGTGAATTGCTGGAAGGTGACTATTATTGGAAATTGAGTTGCTGGGTGCTGGTTGTTGCTTGGCTGGGAACAATTGAAGGAGGTGTTGGTTGTTGGAAACTGCAGTGTTGGATGATTGTTGTTTCATGGATGGGATGTAATTAAGCTAATGTATATGTTCTTGGTGCTGGTGGTTTTCTGTTGCTGGCAGTTGATATGCTTGGCGAGGAGGCGCTGGATGCTAGAAACTATGTTGCTGGCTGTTGGCTGCTACTTGGCTGGGGGGCGATGAAGGTGATGTTTTTTTGATAATACAACGTCTGGTTATTTTTGTTCTTTTTGGGATTTTTGGGGGTGTTTCATTTTCTTCGGGATGTCCATGCTTTTTGGGTGTGGGTCGATTGATCCCTCCCCTCCCTTGTTTGCTTTGCCTTTTTCTTCTTAATAAATTTTGGGGGGCCAGGAATAGCCTGGTCTTGTTCCTTCTTTTCCCTAAAAACCCTAAAACCCTTTAAAACCCTAAAACCCCCAAAATCAAAAAAATTCTTAAACACCCCAAAAAACCAAAAAACATCCTAAAGTATTTAAAAGTACACTAAAAATCATAAAACCGCTAAAAACACTAAAACCCTTAAAAACCCTAAAAACACCCAAAATCCTAAAACCATAAGCCCCCTAAAATAAAAAAACCCCAAACCCCAAAACAACGTAAAAACCCTAATACCCTAAAAGCAATAGAATTTCCAAAAAAACCTATAAACCCCTAACTAACCTAAAACACCAAAAAATCTTAACCCCCTAAAAAATAAAAAATACCCATAAAACACTAAAACACAACTAAAATACACTAATAACCCTTAAAATTATTATGAGACCCCGAAACCCCCTAAAACAATAAAAAGACCATAAAAACTAAAAACTCCTAAATTCGACTAAATTAAACTAAAAACCCTAAAGACCCTAAACCCCTAAAATACCGTAAAAACCATTAAACAACCTACAAGTCTAAAAACACTAAAAACAATAAAACACTAAAAACACTAAAAACCCATAAAGACAATTAAAACCCCACAAAAACGTTGAAAAACATTGAAAATCCTAACAGCCCCCCAAAACCCTAAAAAATCATAAAACACCAAAAAAACCTAACAGACCCTAAAATTTCTAAAAATTCCAAAAAAATCTTAAATGTTCCTAAAAACATTTAAAACCCTAAAAAATAAATAAAATCACACAAAACACAAAAGAACCTAAAACACCTATGAAATTCCTAAAAACACTAAAAACCCTAAGAACCCCTAAGAAACTCAAATGATCCATAAAAAACATAAAAAAACTATAAATCCCTTAAACCCCCAAAAAACCCATAAAATCATTAATACCCTATAAAACATACAAAACCCTAAAAAACATTTTAAATAACTAATAACATAAACACTATAAAATAATCCCAAAACCCCTAAAACAACCCTAAAAACAATTAAACGCCCTCAAAACCATAAAACCCTTAAAACCCCCCAAAAAACCAAAACCCTAAAAACATGGAAAACCAAAAAAACAAAATAAAAACACAAAAAAATCTAAATACCTAAATAGCCTAAAACCCATAAAAACCAAAAAACCTATAAAAACAAAAAAAAATGCCTTAAAAATACATAATACCCAAAAACCATTAAAAGAGCCTAAAACCCTCAACAGGCTAGAAAATATGTAAAAATAACAAAAAAATCCTAAAAACCATAAAACTTATAAAACCCATAGGAGACTATAGAAACTGTAAAATGATACAAAATAGACCCTAAAAATTAGAAAAGCCCTAAAATCGACAAACCCTTAAAACCCCCCTAAAAACCTAAAACCAAAAATACAATAAAAACCCTAAAAACACTAAAACCCTTAAAATTTATAAAAAACCAATTAAACCTCTTAAAAACCATAAAAACCAAAAAAAACACTAAATCCACCAAAAACCAGAAATCCATTTAAAAACGTAAAACCCTAAAAACCATAAAACCTGATAAAAGACCCTAAAAACCCTAAAAAATCTAAAACCGCCCAAAAAACACATAATGATCCTACAACCCCAAAAAACTCTAGAAGACCCTAAAACCACTATAAAACAATAAAATACCCAAAACCCAAATTAAACACACAAAAACCAAAAAACCTAGTAACCCTAATGAAAACCTAAATCCCCAAAAAATAATAAAAAAAATGAATCCCTTAAAAATTAGTAAACCCTTAAAAACTCTGAAACCACATAAAAATCCATGAAAATACTAAAAACCCCTAAAAATACCTAAGACCAAAAAAACCCCAGGGAACTCTAAAAAACCAAAAAAAATCCATAAAACTGCCAAAAACCCTTCAATACCCTAAATACCCTAAACCCCCCTACAACCCCCAAAAATACTAAAAAACCCATAATCTTTTAAAATATCCTTTAAAATACTCAATACCACTAGAAAATCCTAAAATAACTAAAAATACTTAATAATAATTAAATTCACAAAAACCTCTAAAAATACTTAATAAAATTTAACAACACTAAAGTCCATAAAATTTTAAAAATCCTAAAAACCGGTAAAAACACTTCAAACCCTGGAATGACCTAAAAAATCCCAAAAAATTTAAAGCAACCATAAAAACCCTGAAACCCCAAAAAACCATAAAAACACTAAAACAAAAAAAAAATAAGGAAATAACTAAGACTCTAAAACACCCTAAAAGACATGGAAAAGTCCAAAACCACTAACAATGCCCTTTAAACTCAAAAAACCCAAAAAATACCCAAAAATTCCCTAAAAACTACAATCCCCCCCCCTAAAATCCCTAAAAACCCTAAAAAACCTAATATCTCTAATAACCCTTTAAAAACCTAAATCTATTAAAAACTCTAAAAACCCTTAAAACCTCCTAAAAACTATAAAAATCCCAAAAACCAAAAAAACCGTAAAATATCATAAAACCTCATCACCCCCCAAAACCAAAAAACCCAAAACCCCTTAAACTCCTAAAAACCCCTAAAACACAAAGAAAAAACCTTAAATCCTAAGAAATCACGAAAACCCTAAAAATTTATAATAAAACTAAAAAACACTAAAAACCTTAAAAACCTTTTAAACCCCTAAAACTAAAAAATTACTAAAACCCCTATAAATTCTGAAATTCCCTAAAAACTACTAATTTCCCTAAAAACTATAAAACACCCCCAAAAGAACACTAAAACACCCTATAATCCCAAAAAACCATAAAAAAAATAAAACCCCCTAAAACACTAAAAGTTCAAAAAAATCCTAAAAAAATAAAAACCCTAGTCATCCTAAAAACTCTACAAATCCCATAGAATACCCTAAAACCCTAAAAACCCCAAAAATACCCAAAACCCTTAAAAGACCCTAAAAACCCTAAACACCTAGAAGACCCTCAAAACTCTAAAAACCATAATATTACATAAAGACCCAAAATATGGTGAAAACACCTAAAATACCATAAAATACTCTACAGACCTAAAAGTATATAAAACCGCTAAAAACCCTACAAATTCCTAAAAATTATTAAAACCTAAAGGACGCAAAAAATACTAAGACAAAATAAATTATCTTAAAACCCATTAAGAACCCTAAAGGTCCCTATAACCCCTAAGAAAACTGTAAAGGTCCCTAAACCTCCCAAAAAAACCCAAGAGAGGGATGGAGCAAGGTCAGAAGCATGGTCAGGACCATGGTAATCATGGGGAGCACATGTATCCATAGCCAGCGACCCCTATGGATTAGAAGAATGGTGATGAAATCACAACACAACCTGAAAAGGTTGGTCAAAAAGAGTTATTTCAGCTCTGTGGAGTTAGAAAAGCGAATAAAATCTCCCTCTGGGAGGCTTCGGAGGCGTTTGGATCAAAGAAAAACTTTGCTGATTTTGTGAAATCGGCCGCATCACTCACCTTCATAGATTTTGGCACCCCTACCCTGGACGAGTCATTCTGAAATGATGGATTGCGCATGTCTCTACAAATCGGGAAGCATTGGAGGTGCAGGCCAGCCTATGCCAGTTCTTTATCATTGTGAGGGTGATTGTTTTGAAGGTGGAAATACTTTGGCGAAGTGCAGATCTTTCCAAGCGCCTTTCATAAATTTGGGAGTTCTCAGAATGGAAGATGACGACCATGGGAAGAGGCTTATATCATATTGTTTTCCCCTCTGATGAGTGTAAATGGAGGGCCTGGAGCTTCGGGTCCCTCATCCTTAAACCTGGCCTCCTGAGGATCCAAAATTGGGATCAGAATTTTGATCTATTCAGTGTCAAGAACATTTCTGTGCAGGTATGGATTAGTATCTGTAAGCTAAACTAGTTCTACTGACATTTGAAAATCATGTGGGATATAGCCTTAGTAGTTGGATTCCCAATTAGAATTGACAAGGAAACAGACAACCCAAGATATGGGAATTATGCAAGAGTGCTGGTGGAGGTTGATATAGCGGGAACTTTGGTTGAGGAGGTTGTCTTCAACACCCTTGAGGATGGTATGACCCTATAAATTCAATATGAGAGGCGTCCAAAATTCTACTCCTCCTAAAATATACTCGGGCATTTGATTTCTGAATGTAAAAGACTCACGTCCTGCTCGGCAGATAATTTACAGGGGCATGATGCATTCAATTGCCGAAACAACAGTGGGATGGTCGTGGCAAACCCACCAACTGCGGCCCCTCTGGACAAGGAGGGGGATAACACTATTAAGGATATTGAAAGCCCTAATGTTCAGAATGTAGGTGTTCCTAGATTCCCAGAGAAAGTGGATGGTGGTTCTGTAATGCAGGTCGGTGTCCCTGTGGTCACAGAGGTTCCTCTTGTGGCCTCCAAAGACCGGCCTATGGAAACCTTAACTCACGATGCGGGTGCTTCCCTGGAATTGCCTAAGAGAGATCATTCTTGTGCCTAGGTGGACTTGGAGAGCTCTTGGGGAGGTCCCCTGTGTTTCTAGGAACAAGCATCATTGCCTTAGATTGGCTCACAATAGGTTCCCCCTCACCCGTTGGATGTTGCGTCCGGGGGTGAGAAGGCCTCTGGAGGTGTCTCTAGTGCCATTGATGATGTCCCCAAGGAGGATGGTCTGGCCTCGCCAAACCTGAATGAGTCTGCAAGAAAGAAAAATGATGGCCCTGATGCTGTCCTGGAAACCCTAGTGCTAGCCCGCTCGGAGGAGGTTGATGCTACCATCTTCCCGACAGGCGACCCTATGGTTGGTCCGGAATTCACAACTGTGACATCAGACAAGGTGGAAAGAAAGTTACATCGGGTCCCTCAAGAGGTTTCCATTTTTACCCACAATAAATTTAACCCCCTCATTGGGGACCTTTGGAGTGATTCAATGGATGAAGAGAAGGCTGAGGTGGAGTATGATAATGACTCCAATAAGTCACAAACATATGTGGTTCGGAATACAGCGACAAGGTATCTTCTTTCAAATACTGAGAAGAAAGCTTCTGATAAACCTAATAGGAAGGGAAGGAAAGGAAAGGGAAAGGGCATTACCCATTTTCCTGTCTCTTTTGATTCCCAATGAAGACAACGTTCTAGAACTAACAAGGGCTGTGAAATACTCTCCCAGCTGCAGCCCTTCAACACTTTCTATCTCATAAGCCCATGCTAAATGGTTTAGATGAGCCCATGATCAAGTTTTCTAATTGGACGGGTTTCAACTGGAACTATCTTGGATACTCCCTGACCTCATCAAATGGTGATGCGAATGGTATGAAAACCTTATGGGTGCTAAATCATAATAGTGTTCGGGTTGTCTCGACCGATCTGGGTCCTCATGACACCCTCACCATCTCGTTTGTTTATGATTCATGCTCATACATTATATAGAGACATCTCTAGAAGAAGCAGGTATAGATTGGTGATTCCATTGATCACAAATGGATGGGGATTGGTGACTTCAACACGGTACTGAGGCCTGAGGAAAAGTTGGGGCCAAGCTTCTCTCGTACTACCGCAGAGGATTTTGCCTCCTATCTTGACCACTGTGATTTTTCTAAGGTCTCCATTTCTAGATCTACCTTTACATGGGGACAATACACCATTAATGGTAGGCAGGCCAGTAAATTGGACAGGTTCTTCTTGCATATTAGTGACAGTGGATCCCTAGTGGCTATATCCAGTTTCACTATACCGAAATTCAATTTAGACCACAACCCTCTTGCTGTCGAGCTAAGGGAAAGAGTCTCTAGGTCTTCCCCCCTAACTTTTAAATTTAATAATGCGTGGATCACAATTTCTGGATGTAGGGAAGAGGTGCTTGAGGATTGGATAATTACCTTTTCTGGTTGTCCCCATTTTATTGTGACCTCTATGTTCAAGGAAGTGAAGCTACGCCTGAAGGACTGGAGTAAGCGATCCTTCTTAGGGTTGGAGGCCAATATCAAAGTGGCCTAATCTTAGCTTGTTGCATGCCAAATCATGTATCAGTAGCAGAATTCACCCTCAGGGGAATAGATTCTATTCCAATCAAAGATGGATGATTTTATGGCCCTTAAGAAGAAACTTTTGAAAGCACATTTTAATGTAAAATGGCTTCAATATGGAGATCACAACTCAAATTTCGTTCACCGTTTACACAGGGAAATAAGGATTAAGAATAATATGAGCATGGTCTGTGTTGGTGATACTACATTCACCTTGATGGAGGATATTTTCAAGGCTGTGGTGGAGTACTTTCAGGGGCTATATGCAGGTGATGGCCACGACTCTCCCCCGCTTTCGGACCCGATCCAGCCTTGTATTTCTGGATAGAAAAATGAGGCTCTCATGAATTCTCCTTCTGAGGGGGAAGTTAGGGTGGTTATCTTCTCTCTGAATATGGATAGTGCTGTAGGGATGGATGGATTTGGCAATAAGTTCTTCATGTTCTTTTGGGACATCCTTCATGTGGATGTTACCAATGTGATTAGAGATTTTTTCCTCTCGGGCTTCATCCCTCATGGTGCGAATGGAAACTTCATTTCTCTAATCCCATAGAATAACAATGCCATCACAATGGGTGACTTTTGACTGGTCACTATAGGCAACACAATTCCGAAGATAATTTTTAAGATTCTTTTCATGAGGCTGGGGAAGACTTTGGTTGACATTATTACTCCAAATAAATTTGGATTCATCCCTAAACGATGCATCCAAACGTCCCTCTTCTCTTCTTCGGAAGGGATTAATTTAATGAGGATGAAATCGGGGAAATGTATCTTTGTGTTAAAGCTTGATATATCGAAGGGCTTTGATATTATAAAATGGAGCTTCATTTTCAATGTCCTTAGTATATATGGATTTTCGAATAACTTCATCAACCTGATTTCCACAATTATCTATAGTGCCAGAATCTCGGTCCCGGTTAATGGATCCCCCACGGGTTCTTCCCATGCTCCCATGGAGTCCGACAAGGGGATCCTCTCTCTGGTTTTCTCATTGCTATGGTGGAGGATTACATGAGCTGCTGCATCCTTGATCTTGTACAAGCATGACTATACTCACCAATTAAATTGGGTAGGGACCTTTATGTCCCCTTGTACCTCCTTTATATAGATGACATCCTCCTGTTTGGGTAGACTGATAAGAAAACCCTATCTAGAGTTAGATGAATCTTTTTCCATTATGGGAGTGTGGCCTGAAAAACAATCAGCTGGATGAAATCATCAATTGTGTTTGGAAAGGGGGTCTCTCCTGTCAGGCCGCTCTAAATTGCTAATGTGCTTAGGGTAAAGAGGGCCTCTTTTCCCTTTACATACGTAGTGGTGCCTATTTTTTGGGGGAAAGATAAGAGATGCCACTTTGACATAATTACTTCTAAAATCACTCATCAAATGTCTAAATAGAAGGGCAAGTGACTGTCCCAAGATGGTAGGGTCTGCATTGTTAACTCTGTTATTACCTCTATGTTTGTGCATGTTTTCTCTATCTACAGATGGCCGACCAGTCTCCTTAAAAGAATGAATGAAAAATAAGGAATTTTGTCTGGATAGGTGCTATCAATGAATGGAAGTTGGTCTATATGGCCTAGAAGCACTGCACAAAGCTGATTGATCTGGGTGGTATGGGTATTAAAGTTATGTGATGCTTTAATGACGCCATGATTGGGAAGTTCACCTGGAGCCTGCTTGTGCCTCATGGTGATGGTCTGGACTTTCTCAAGGAGAGATTCATGTGCAGGCTATGCGATGGATTTGCTGGGTATATCTCTTCCTCAGTCTGGCCTGATTTGCATTCTTTGTATAGGGATATTATGTCTCAATCAAAATGGATTGTGTCAAGGAACTCTGCACTTAATTGTTGTTCTACCCCACGGCTGGAGCATCCCATCTCGTAGGTGATAACACCTCCCCAAGACATGCGGAATTTAACTATTTCATATCTCATCCAGCAATGCAGTGACTCAGGGATACGACTCCCGGACAATATTGTCATGCATGTCTAGCGATATGCCTTTGCAAACACTGATACAATCATATGGATGCCCGGTAAAATTGGGAAATTTAATACCCATGACTATTATCGATTCAAGTGCTTTCATGGTTTGGCCTCCCCATCGCGGTTGCTTAAATTCAGTAAACCTTTCATTCCCCCTCATGATTTTTTCTTATATGGAAAATCTGGTGGAATCGGCTCCCAACTCATGAGAAGCAGAAGATGGCTGGTTGGAAACTTGCATCTTTTTGTTTATTATGTAGGAAGGACGAGGATCACTGCAATCATATCTTTCAACAATGCACCTTTGCTTCAGAACTTTTCCGCTACCTGTTACAATGCTTCAGTCTGACTTACAGACTACGAGGATCGATCTATGACTTCTTGCGTGGCCTGGTGGAGATGAACCGAAGCGACCATGTCCACAACCTACTGCTGGCTGGAATGGCAGCGACTGTTCACTTTGTTTGCACTGCTTGCAATGATACAGCCTTCAATCGATAGCCCCTCTCACTACATGATGGGGGGAGGGTGGTGACCATCCACAACATGATCCAGAATGACTCATGTTTACTAATAGGTTTGATGTTCAATGATGTTAGTGATATGACAATCTTGTGCTCCCTTGGGGTTTCTTGCAGAAGCATAAAACTGATGTACCTGAAGTACATTAGATGGATTCCCCCACTCCCATCATGGATAAAGGTAAATGTTGATGGCGGGACCCTGGGATCTCCTGGACCCTCAGGGTGTGGTGGAGTTCTTCACACCTTCAGAGGATTCGTAAAGGGATGATTCTGCCATTTTATTGGGGATGGTAATGCTTATGAAGTAGATCTCGAGGCTATCATAAGGGTTGTAAAATTTGTGAGTCAATTAAAGTGGACAAGGCTTTGGATTGAGTCTGATTCGATGTTCATCGTGGTCGTGCTCAAAGGATTTTTCAGGGATGCCCCATGGAGACTTTTACCACACTGGATTGAGTGTCTTAATATTTCTCGGACCCTGATCTTTAGTATTTCACATATATATAGGGAGGACAATTCGGTTGCGGACACTCTATCCAAAAGAGCGATTGAGGAAAGATGTTTGATGTTGTCCTTCATCACTCAATCTTTTTGTACTATGTTTGTCTATTTGGATTAGAAGTGTGAGATACACTCCCGACCTTGTAATACCACCTTGTAGGTATCTTTTTATGTTTTATTAAATTGGGGGGGGGGGGGTAAGGCATGCCTAGTCCTGCACCTCTTCTGCCGTAAACCTCTCCCTAAACAACCCTAAAACATATTGGAACCCCTAAAACCTTAAATCCCTAAACCCCTAAAAGCCTAATGACCTTATAAACCCCTAAAATCATTAAATAAACATGAAAAAAAATGATACAAACCCTTAAAACCCTAAAACCCTAAAAATTGTAAAAGAACCAAAAAATCGTAAACACTTTAAAAGACACTAAAATCATAAAAACCAAAAACCACCCTAAAATTATAATGGAAATTAATGACAATAAAACACTATAAACTATAAAAAACATAAACCCCCTTAAATACCTAAAAAAAATTAATAACTAAGACACTAAAAACCCAAAAAACATTAAAACCCCATCAAAGAATTTTAAACCCTAAAAATCCCAAAAAACACTAAAAACTCTAAAACACTAAAAACCTTAAAAGACCTTAAACCCTGAAGACATTAAACAAAAAAAACATTAAATATTTTTAAGGTCACAATAAAACCTTGAAAACACTGAAGGACCCAAAAACCCCTAAAAATCCGGAAAACCATATAACCCCTAAAACTCCCTAAAAACCATAAAGAACCAAATAAAACCTCAAAACCCCAAAAATACCCTAAAACCTCTAAAAGATCCTAAAACATAAAAACCAAAACCCATAAAATACCCTACAACCCTAAAAAAATTAAAAGACCATAAAATCCATAAAAACCATGAGAACCCTAAAAACCATAAATGGACCTAAATACACTAAATCCTTAAAACCCCAATAAAAACACTGAGGCCCCTAAAATTGTAAAAACCCTAGAAACCTAAAAAAAATTTAAAAACCCCTGAAGAACCCAAAAAACATAAAAATCCCTAAAATCATATAAACATCTAAAACCCTAAAACCCCAAGTACCCAAAAAAGCCAAAAAATGATGGAAACACCCCAAAACCCTTAAAACCTCTAAAACCCTAAAAAATCCTAAAATATCCTAAGGCCCTTAAAACCTAAAAAAACTTTCCAATGCCCATAAAATCCCAAAAGACATCGAAAAACCTAAAACCCCAAAAACCCCAAAATAAACACTACCCCTTAAAACCCTAAAAACCCCAAAACGCTAAAACCCCTAAAACTAGAAAAAAACTCTAAAACCCTTGAAAAAAATAAAAAACCCAAAAAAAACAATTAAAACCCTAAAAACAAATAACCCCTAAAATCTTTTAAACCCCTATTGAATATAAAAACCCTAAAACCCATAAAGGACCCTAAAACCCCCAAATATCAGAAATGACTATAAAAACCCTAAAAACCCCAAAGGATCCTGAAAAATCTTAAGGAACCAAAAGGACCCTAAAAACAATAAGAAACTTAAAACTGCATAAGAACCCTAAAGACCCAAAAAATCCTTAAACAACCCTAAAATACTGTAAAACCCACTAAACCCCCTAAAAATCAAATAACCCCAAAACTCTAAAAACTCTAAAATACATAAAAAAGACACTAAATGGCTGTGAAAACACTAAAATACCATTAAGCACTAAAACCCTAAAAACCCATAAAAACTAAATAATCATAAAACCCCAAAAAATACCCTAAACCCCCAAAAACAATAAAACCCATAAAAACCCCAAAAACACTAGAAACCTAAAAAAATAAAAAACCCCTAAAACTTCAAAACCCCCCTAAACACCTTGAAAAAAAATTAAAAACCTAAAAACCTTAACAACTCCCAGACCCCTAAAAACTCTAAAAAACACCATAAAACCATAAAAATCCTAAAAAAAGAATAAAACCTTAAAACCCAAAAGAAACCCTAAAACCCCTTATAATACCTAGAACCCATAAAACACTAAAATTCCAACAAAACTCCCAAAAACCCAAAAAACCCAGAAACACCAAAAAATGCCTAAAACCCAGTAAAACACTAAAAAACCAAAAAACCCTAACACTATTAAAACCCAAACACCATAAAACCCCTAAACACCAAATCCCCTTAAAAATATAAAAACACAAAAATCCCCTAAAACCCTAAAACCCTTAAAAAGCCTAAAAATCCCAAAAAAGGCATTAAAACCCTAAAACACTGAAAACCCTAAGAAACCCTAAAACCCCCTAAAATCCTAAAATTCTAAAAACCCCATAAAACCTTTTAAATCCCTAAAAACACTAAAATATATAAATGAACCCTAAAAACCCCCAAAACCCCAGAAAACCCTAGAACATAGAAAAACAGTAAAACCACTATAAAATCCCTAAAACTCCAAAATATCATAAAAATCATAAAAATCCCCCAAAACCATATAAAACCATAAAACCCATAAGAATTTAAATTATATAAAACACCTAAAACCTCTCAAACCCTTCAGAACCATAAAAATCATAAAAACCATTAAAACCCAAAATACATTAAAAACACATTAGACACCAAGAAATCCATAATAAACCTAAAAATTTTAAACCCATAATGGGAAATAAAACCAAAAAACCTATAAAGTCACTATAAACCTTAAAATCCTAAAAGACCTAAAAACTTTATAAATCCTTAAATTACCCAAAAACCACCTTAAACACACAAAACCCACTCAAACTCCTCAAAATCCTAAAAACCTTAAACACCTAAAAAAACCTAGAATCCCTAAAAAACCTTGATAACCTATACGAAATACCATATGAACAGAAAACTTCTAAAACCCCTAAAGACCCTAAAAATCCCTTAAAACAGTTAAAATAACCTAAACTCCCTAAAAATTCTAAAAACCCTTACAACCCCAAAAGACCTCAAAACCCCCTAAAAGACCCTAAAAACGTACACTGCTCTAAAAACCAAATAAAATCAATAAAAGGTCAATAAAAACCCTTAACAAACCTTAAAACCCAAAAAACACTTAATACCAATGTAAACCTTAAAACCCATAAACCCCTAAAAACTCTAAAAACATAAAACCTTCCCAAAACACCCTAAAAACATAAAACCCCCTAAAAAACCTTAAAATTATAAAAAACCTAGAAACCCAAGAAACCCAAAATCCCTAATAACCATCAAAATCCATAAAACCCCTTAAAACCATTTTTTTTTTCAAAACACTAAAAATGATTTAAATCCATAGAAACATAAAACCCATAAAGTAAATAAAAACCTTAAGACCCTAAAAACATGAAACACTTAAAACCCCCAAAAAACTAGGAAAAATATAAAAAATTTGAAAACCCTAAAACCCCCAAAACCCCAAAAAACCCTAAAACCCCTTTAAAACCCTAAATTTAATTAGCCCCCAAAATCCTTGAAAACACTGTAAAAACCCCTCAAAAAACAAAAAACCCCATAAATCACCAAAAATACCTAAAAACCCTAGAAACAGCAAAAAACATAAAATCCCTAAAACCAAAGAAAACCAAAAAAACACAACCCTCCCCCCCCCCCCCCCACAAATCCCTAAAAACCCTAAAACCCCTAAAAACCCAAAAAAATCTAAAATACCAAAAAAAACCTCAAACCCTAAATCCTATAAACACCATAAATAACCCTGAAACACTTAAAACACCATAAAAGAACCTGAATACCCCTAAACCCCCCAAATAAATCCCAAAACCCTTAAAACCCATATTAATAGTAAAACCCTATATAACCCTTAATAAACAGCAAATAAACCTAAACCATTAAAACCATTAAGACCCTAAAACCCCAAAAAACCCCTAAAAACATGAAAACCTCTTAAATACCCTAAATACCATAAAACGATAAAAACCATAAATGCCATAAAAACCTTAAAAACCCAAAAAACCAAAAAACCCCCAAACCCTAGAGATTCATAAAAAACCTTTAAAACCCCAAAACCCCAAAAGGACCTTAAATCCCCAAAAAACCCAAAAAAACCTAAAAAATAATTAAAACCCTTAAACCCATAAAACCCTAAAAATATCCTAAAAGACAATAAAACCATAAAAACCCAAAAAATAATAAATAATCCAATAAATGTATAAAATACCCTAAAACACCTTAAACACCATAAATCCATTAAAACCCCCCAAAAAATACATTAAAACCCTAAAACGTGAAGAAGAACTACAAACCCTTAAAAATATTAAAAACCATAAACAAACATAAATCAACATAAAACCCCAAAATACATTAAAAAACCAAAAATCCCTGAAACCCTAAACCAATCCTAAAAAACTCTAAAAACCCTAAAATACAAAAAAAAACCTAAAAATACAGAAACCCATAAAACGCACTGAAAACACTACAACCCCTTAAAAATCCATGAAAGCCCCTAAGAAAACCTAAGATCCCCAAAAAACTCAAACCCCCCTAGAACCCTAAAAAAATTCCTAATAACACAAAAAACCATAAAACACCAATAAAACCCTTAAAAAACTAAAAATATCTAAAAATATTAGTACAATAAAAACTAAAAAGAACCTTAGAACCCATTAAAACCCCTAAAAATACTAAGAACCCAGAAAACCAACCCCCCCCCCCCCCAAAACCCCTAAAAACCCATTAAAATAATAAAAATCCCTAGAAACATTAAAACCCAACCAACCCAAAAAACCCCAAAAATCCTAAAAACCGTAAAAACTCTAAAAGTCACCGAAATAATATATAAACCCTAAAACCCATTAAGATGCCTAAAAAAACATAAAAACTGAAAACCATAAATACCTTGAAACCCTAAAATCCAAAAAACATTAAAAACCCAAAAAACCCAAAAAATCTGAAAACCCCTAAAAGACCCAAAAAAACATAAATGACCCAAAACACCAAAAACCCATAGAAGACAACAAAAAATCTAAAAACCAAAAATATATTTTAAAAACCATAACCCTACAGACCCAAAAAACCCAAAAAGACACTAATACCCCTAAAACACTTTAAAATACCCTAAAGTTCTTTAAAAATACCTAAAACCCCTTAAAATACCCTAAAAACAAAAAGAATCCTAAAAACCCTAAAACCCAAAAAGGACCCTAGAAATCCGAAAGGACCTTGAAAATCCCTAAAATCAAGAAAGAAAAAAAATACACTATAAAGTATTAAAGGTCCCTAAAATACCTAAACACCCTAAAAGAACCTAAATACCCAAAATGACCCTAAACCCCCAAAATCACGAAAACACACTAAAAACTCCTAAAATATCATAAAAACCATAAAATAATAAAAGTCCATTAAACACTTAAGAGAACCTAAAACACTATGAACCCCTAAAAATACCTAAAAACATAAAAGACCCTAAAAACACTAAAACATTAAAAAGGAACCAAAATACCCATAGAAAACTAGAAAAAAACCTAAAACCACTAAATTTCCCTAAAATCCCGAACTTCACTAAAAATCCTAAAACCATAAAACCCATAAAAAAAATAAAAAAATAAAAAACCCTAATAACTTTAAATAACTCTAAAATCCCAAAACCCCTAAAAATGTCAACCCCCCCCCCCCAATAAAAATCCTAAGACCAATTAAATACCTAAAACCCCCTAAAAACCCCTAAAACCAAAAACAATACTAGAAACCCCCAAAACCATAAAACCAATTAAAATTTATAAAAACCCTAAACCCTTATAAATCCTTAAACCCCTAAAAAACCTAAAACCCTAAAACCCTTAAAAACCATAAAAAATATAAAACCACCTAAAAATCCTTCAATCCACTAAAAACCCCTTAAAACCCCAAACCCCAAACCCCTTAAAAAATTAAAAGCCCTGAAAACCCCCAAAAACTCTAAAAACACTAAAAATAACTAAAAGAACAAAAAAACACTAAAAACCCAAAAAAATCTAAAACCCCCTCAAATACCCTAAAACCCTAAAATACCATTAAAACCCCATAAACACCCTAAAACCTCTTGAAACCGAAAAAAACCTAAAACCCCTAAAAACCCTATGAAACTATAAATACCCTAAAAAACCCCAAAACCCTAAAGTACTTTAAAAACCATTACACCATAAAACCCGCTAAAACCCAAAAACAAACCTAAAACCCCAAATACACAAAAAAATCCAATAAAAAATAAAAAACCTAGAAATAGTAAAAACACTAAAAATTATGAATAAACTCTAAAAATCATTTAAATCCACAAACCCCCCCAAAAACCATCAGAATCCAGAAAACCCTAAAATCCATAAAACCCATAAATCCTTAATAAACCCCTAAAATACCCTAATAGAATGCTTAAAACCCGTAAAAATAATAAAAAACCCAAAAAAACCTAAAAACCCCATAAAACACTAAAAAGACCAAAATAATCATAAAAACCCCTAAAACACCCAAACCCCATAAAAACCAAAAAACCAAAAAACCTATGAAACCCAAAAAACCCCAAGAAGCCTTAACACCCCTAAAATCAACTAAAACCCTAAAAACCAAAAAATAAAAAAACACCAAAAAATCACTCTAAATAATAAAACCCGTAAACCCCTAAGAAATCCCTCAAAACCCAACAAAATTGCTAAATCCTATATCCTACACCCAAAAACCTACACCCTACAACTAGAACACTATACCCTATTCCTTAAACCATAAAACCTAAAACATAAACCCAGAAACCTAAACCATATAACAGAAACCATATACCCTACACCCAACACTAAAACCTACTCCCTAAAACATAGAAAGTACACCCTACACCTCAAATCCTATACACAATAAACTAAAACTAAAAACCTTCACCCTAAACCCAATAACCTATACTTTACAACCAAAAACCTAAACTCCACACACTAATCCCTATACTCTAAACCCTATACCCCATACCCTATACCCTATACCCTATACTATACACCCCACACCATATACACTACACCCTAAACCCTACAACCTAAACCTTATACCCTACACCGTAAACCCTATACGCATTTCCCAAAACCCTATACCCTACACAATAAACCCCATACCCTACACTCTAATCCCACTACCATAAACCATAAACCCTAAACCCAAGAGGTTAAACCCCATATCGTAACACAAAACCCTGCACCCTAAACCCTACACACAAAACCCTATACCAACCATCCTAAACCCTAAACCCTAAACCCCACACCCTAAACCCTATACCCTATATGTCAAATCCTACACTATATACCCCACACTCTAAACCCTAATCCCTACACCCTAAGCACTATACACCACACCCTTAACCCTAAACACAACACCGTAAACCCTATACCATACACACTAAACCATATACCTGACAACCTAAACCCTAAACCCAACACCTTGAAATCTATACCCTACACTATAAAACTTGTACTATATCATTTAAACTCTATAACCTACACCCACAATCCTATATCTGACACGCTAAACCCTAAACCCTAAAAACAGTAAGAAGTCCTTTAAAATTTTAAAAAAACCTTACAACCCCATAAACCCCTAAAAACCCTAAGACCCCTAAAACCCCAAAAAACCCTAAAACACTAAAACCTATAAAGAATCCCTAAAAACCATTAAAACTCCATAAAAATACACTAAATCCCTAAAAACCCGTAAAACATTAAAAATTATAAATTCCATAAAAATGCAAAAAACCCATTAAAAACTAAAAAATGCCTAAAAACCCGTTAAACCTGTAAAAATGTAAAAACCATAGAAACATTTAGAAAACCCTAAAAACCCTTAAAAATTATAAAAAACATATATAAAACCATAGAACCCCTAAAAGCCTTTAAACCATTTAAAAAACATTCAAATCCCTAAAAAATAAGCAACCCCTAAACAACTAAGAATCCCTAAAACCCTAATAAACATAAAATCATAAAAGAAATAAAAAACCTAAAACCATAAAAACATTAAAAATCCCTAGAAATTATTAAAATCACTAAAAACACAAAAAATCCCATAAAAATCTTAAAACAATAAAAACCATATAACACTTTAAACCCTTAAAATTACTAAAAACCCTAAAAGTCCATAAAAACACATTAAAATCTCTGAAAACGATATGAAAACTATAACAATCCTAAAACTATAAAATCAATAAAAAATATAAAACTCGTAGAAACCCTTAAAATACCTAAAATCTAAAAATCACTAAAAAGCCTAAAAATCCTTTAAACCCCTAAAAATCCTAAAACCCTAAAAAAACCCAAAACCATAAAACCCTAAAAAACATAAGACACATTAAATTCCATTAAATCCATAAAAATCCCTAAAATATCCTAAAAAACTAAGCCTCCTAAAAAGAATTAAAACCCAAAAAACATTGTCTGTAGTAGTTTTCACTTTTTAATATATTTGGTGGGCCAGGAATAGCCTAGCCTCACACCATCTGTGCCCTTAACCACCATAAAAACTTAAAAACCCTAAAAACCCCAAACCATAAAAGTCCATAAAAATCAAAAAAACCCAAAAACATTAAAAGGGATGAAACCCCCTTAACCCCCATAAATAATCATAAAAACCCCTGAAAACCCTAAAAACATTAAAAACCCCTAAAAAATCCAAAAAATCATAAAAAACCCTAAAAACCCTAAAACCCTAAAAAACACATATAAAAAACATAAACCCCCTCAAAACATAAAAACCCTTAAAAATTGAAAATCCCATAAACCCTAAAGACCCTAAAACCCCTTAAAAACCTAAACCCCCCTAGAATGCCAAAAAACCTCAGAACAATTAAAACCTCTAAAAACCATTAAACCATTAAAAACCTTAAAAAAATATAAAACACTAAAAACCATTAAAAACACTAAAAAACTCTTAATACCCTAAAACCAAAAAAAACCCTAATAACCCCCAAAACCCTTAAAACCTATAAAACACATAAAACCCCTAAAACCCTAAAAACCTTAAAACCACTAAAAACCATAAAACCTTGAAAACTATCTAAAAATAATGAAAATATTAAACTATAAAAATACTAAAAGAACCTTAAACCCCCTAAAGGTCCTCAAAAACCCAAAAAAACTAAAACCCCTTAATTTTGGTTGGGTATTGAGTTGCTGGATGATGACATACTAGACTTAGGCTACCGCTTCCCTTGGTGGTCTTGTGCAGCTGGTGATAGACCTGCCAAGAGTGGTGGTACTGGATGATGTATATTTTTGTGATTTTGCGGCTGGTGGTTCGATATTTCTGGTTGTTCGATGTTGTTGGTGGTTTGATGTTGTTGGTTGCTGGATCTGGTGTTGTTGGGTACCATTTTCTACTCCGCTGGGAACCACTGAAAGAGGTGCTGGCTGTCGGAATCTGATGGGATGGACATTGGCTGCTGCTTGGTTGAGATGTGATGTTGCTGATTCATTGGAGTTGATGAAGTTGTTGTGTATGGTGATGGTGTTGCTACTGCTTAATGTTGGTTTCTGCTTGGTTGGGACTATTGCTGGGTCTTTCAATCTTGGCTTTTTGTGTTTTTTCCTTTTTGATCTTTATTTTTTGGGTGTCTTTTGTGTCTTTGGTTTGTAAATGGTTTTTGGGCACATGTCGTTTGACCCCTACCCTCCATTGTTTTCTATGTCTTTCTTTCATAATAAAATTTGGGAGGGGGTCAGGAATAGCCTGATCCTCGCATCTTCATTGCCCTTAAAACTCCTAAAGGAACCTAAACCCCAGAAAACCTAAAAACGAAACTAAAAACACTAAAATTTCTTAAAGGACCCTAAAGACCCTAAAACCCCCTAATGATTTTATACCCCCTATAGGACCCCAAAAACCCTTAAGGATACTAAACCTCCCTAAAGGCCATAAAAATTAAAAAAAACCCTAAGAAACCCAAAATACACCAAAAACCCCTAAAATCCATAAAAGACATTAAAATGACCAAAAAATTGAATAGATCCTAAAAATCTAAAAAACCTAAAAGACCATAAAAATAAAAAAAAACCCTAAAAACCATAAACCCTTAAAATACCATGAAAACCCTAAAACCTTTAGAAGAACTTCAAACTCTAAAACCCCTAAAAATCATAAAATACCCTAAAAACCCCTAAAACCCAAAAAAACCAAAAAACCCCTAAATAACCTTGCAAACCAAAAAAATAATAAAAATACCTAAAAATCATTAAAACCATTAAAACTCTTAAAACCCTAAAACAACTAAAAAAATATTATAACCCAAAAAACCATAAAATTCACTAAAAACCCCAAACCCCTAAAAACCTATAAAATACTTAAAAACCCTTAAAACCACAAAAAAACCCATAAACCCCCTTATAACCCTAATACCAAAAAAACCCAAAAAATGATAAACCCCAAAAAACCTAAAAAACACTTAAAACCCCTAAAACACCAAAAGAATACTAAAAACGCCAAAATCCGTAAAAACATTTAAACCCCCAAAAACCTTAAAAATAAAAAACCCATAAAACCCCTAAAATAACCCAAAATACCCTAAAAGAACACTAAAAACCTAAAAACTCCTAAAACCCCTAAAAACACTTAAAAATATAAAATATCATAAAACCCCTTAAAAACATAAAAACCACTAAAAGACCATAAAACCCAAAAGAACTAAAATACACTAAATAACCATTTAAAACCATAAAACTCTAAAAGATTAAAAATATATAAAACCCAAAAACCCTAAAAACACTAAAAATAATATATGACCATTGAAATCACTAAAAACCATAAAATGTACTTAAAACACCCTTACTCGCTTCAACGTTGCATTTTTTTTATTATACAAGAAAAAATCACTTAACAACATGGGTAGTTCATACAAAACAAGTTTAATGTGTCTTAAAATAATTAAGACTAAGATAGTCCCCCCTAACCAATTCACCAATTCCAGATTCATTTGTAGAGAGCTAGAAAAACAAAAAATGTTTGTACATTGAGCATCCACCGCCATGGAATCCAAATAATCTGCTACTTTGTTACCTTCACACCATGTATGAATAAAATTTATGTTTTTGTTGCCAAGGCTGTCTATACCATTATTTATAACATAATAAATCAACCATGGAAGGTGAAATCTTACCATTCATCGAGTCCTGGATGATCATGGAGTCAGTTTCAATTTGACTAAGAGATAAATTCTGGTGAGCACACAACATGATACCCATATGCATAGCCTAGACCTTGGACTAGACAGAACCCCCCACCCTTAAGATGCAGTAAACAGAAGAATAATTCTTCCACTACCATCATGTACAACACCACCACCTCTAATGCTTCCCACAACACATGAACCATCAATGTTATGTTTCAAATCCATGTTAGGAGGCAACCAGTGAACCCAGTTCCCTCTTATCACATGACCTGAAGAAGATAATAAAGAATCATATGTCTGGATGTTCCGAAAGGAGGGGGTATCACTAAAACTTTTTGGGCACCAAACCAAGTCAACTAGAAGAAATATTTTTTTCAAGATAATAAACCCATACGTGCAATGAATACCCTCAAAATGAGCCTTGTTTCTTGCCTAACAAATTCACCAACACTAAAAACACTCTAAAAACCATAAAACCTCCTAAAAACCCCTAAACACTAAAAATCCTAAATGACCCATAAGAACCAATAAAACCCCTAAAACTGTGATAAATTTTTTAAAACACGCTAAAACCCCCTAAAACCAAAAAAGAACCTAAAAACACTAAAACCCTAAAGGCCCTAAAAACCTAAAAAAAATCAACGAACCTAAAAACTTGTAAATAACCTTAAAAATACTTAAAGACTATTAAATAATATAAAACCCATTATACCCCCAATAAACCCCCAAAAAACCTTAATCACCTAAAAACCCCACAAACACTAAAAACCATATAGACCCTAAAAACATAAAAACCATCAAAACACTCTTAAAACTATAAATGTTTAAAAATTCCCAAAAATACCTAAACAACAGTAAAACCCCATTAAAAAATTTTAAACCATAAAAATCCCAAAAAACACTAAAAACCCTAAAACACTAAAAACCCTTAAAAATATAAATCCCTGAAGATATTAAACAAACAAAAAACCATTTTATATTGTTAAGGACATAGTAAAACCTTGAAAACCCTAAAGGACCCAAAACCCCTAAAAAATCCCAAAAACAACATAACCCCTAAAACACCCTAAAAACCTTAAAGAACCAAATAAAACCTAAAAACCCCAAAAATACTCTAAAACCTCTTAAAGATCCTAAAACATAAAAACCAAAACCATAAAGACCCTAAAACCCTAAAAAACATTAAAAGACCATAAAATCCATAAAAACCATGATAACCCTAAAAACCATAAATGGAACTAAATACCCTAAATCCTTAAAACCCCAATAAAAACACTGAGGCCCCTAAAATTGTAAAAACCCTAGAAACCTAAAAAAATTTAAAAACCCATGATGAACCCAAAAAAAATAAAAACCCCTAAAAACACTTAAACATCTAAAACCCTAAGTACCCTAAAAATCTAAAAAATGATGGAAACACCCAAAAACCCATAAAACCTCTAAAATCCTAAAAAATCATAAAATATACTAAGGCCCATACAACCCAACAAAACATTTCAATGCCCATAAAATCCCAAAAGACATAAAAAAATGCAATACTTTGAAAACTTGAAAATAAACCCTACCCTTTAAAACCCTAAAACACCCCAAAACGCTAAAACCCCAAAAACTAGAAAAAAACTCTAAAACCCTTGAAAACCCCAGAAAACCCCAAAAACATTTAAAACCCTAAAAACCCATAACCCCTAAAACCTTTTAAACCCCTATTGAACGTAAAAAACCATAAAACCCCTAAAGGACCCTAGAAACCCCTAAAATGAGAAATGACTATAAAAACCCTAAAAACCCAAAACGATCCTGAAAAATCTTAAGGAACCTAAAAGACCCTAAAAACCATAAGAAACTTAAAACCGCATAAGAACCCTCAATGACCCTAAAAAACTTAAACAATCCTAAAATACTCTAAAACCCACTAAAACCCCTAAAAATGAAAAAACCCCAATACTCTAAAAACTCTAAAATACATAAAAAACACTAAATGACTATAAAAACACTAAAATACCATTTAACACTAAAACTCTAAAAAACCCATAAAAACTAAATAATCGTAAAACCCCAAAAATACCCTAAACCTCAAAAAACTTTAAAACCCATCAAAAACCCAAAAAACACTAGAAACCTCAAAAAATAAAAAACCCATAAAACATCAAACCCCCCTAAACACCTTGAAAAAAATTAAAAACCTTAACAACTCCCAAACCCCTAAAAACCCTAAAAACAAAATAAAACCATAAAACTCCTAAAATAATGAATAAACCATTAAAACCTAAAAAGAAACCCTAAAACACTTAAAAATACCTAAAACCCATAAAACACTAAAAATCCAACAAAACTCCAAAAAACCCAAAAAACCCAGAAACACCTAAAATGCCTAAAACCCCGTAAAACACTAATAAAACCCTAAGACTATTAAAACCCAAACACTATAAAACCCCTAAACACCAAAACCCCGTAAAAATATAAAAACCCAAAAATCCCCTAAAACCCTAAAACCCTTGAAAACCCTAAAAATCCAAAAAATGAATTAAAATCCTAAAACAATGAAAACCCTAACAAATCCTAAACCCTCCCCCCCCCCCCAAACCCCCTAAAACCCTAAAATTTTAAAAACCCAATAAAATACCTTCAAATCCAAAAAAACCCTAAAATATATAAAATAATCCTAAAAACCCTAAATACCACAAAAACCCCAAAACCCCCAAAAACCCTAGAACATAGAAAAACAGTAAAACCCCTATAAAATCCCTAAAACTCCTAAAAACCCTAAAAATAATAAAAATCCCCTAAAACCATATAAAACCATAAAACCCATAAAACATTAAAACTTATAAACAAGTTAAAACCCCTAAAACCCATCTAAAACCCTTCAGAACCATAAAAATAATAAAAACCACTAAAACCCAAAATACATTAAAAACACACAATACCCCAAGAAACCCATAATAACCCTAAAAATTATAAAACACCCCGTGGGACATAAAACCTAAAAAACTATAAAGTCACTATAAAACTTGAAATCCTAAAAGACCTAAAAACTCTATAAATCCATAAATTACCCAAAAACCACCTTAAACACACAAAACCCACTCAAACTCCACAAAACCCTAAATCCCTTAAACCCCTAAAAAACCAAGAATCTCTAAAAACCTTGATAAGCTATAGAAAATCCAATAAGACCACAAAAATTCTAAAACCCATAAATACCCTTTAAACCCCTTAAAACAGTTAAAATAACCTAAACTTCCTGAAAATCCTAAAAAGCCTAAAAACCCCAAAAGACCTCAAAACCCCCTAAAAGACCCTAAAACCTATAATCCCATAAAAACCCAATAAAACCCATAAAAGGTCAATAAAAACCATTAACAAACCATAAAACCCTAAAAAATATTAACACCACCGTAAACCTTAAAACCCATTACCCCCTTAAAACCCTAAAAAGAAAAAACCTACTTAAACACCCTTAAAACATAAAACCCCATAAAAACCCTTAAAATTATAAAACCCCTAAAAACACAGCAAAACCCAAAATCCCTAATAACAATAAAAATCCATAAAACCCTTTAAACCGTTTTTTTTTCAAAACCCTAAAAATGATTTAAATCCATGTAAACCATAAACCAATAAAGTAAATAAAAACCTTAGGACCCAAAAAACATGAAACACTTAAAACACCCAAAACAAATAAGAGAAATATAAAAAATTTGAAAACCCTAAAACCCCCAAAACCCCAAAAAAACCCTAAAATCCTTTTAAACCACTAAATTGAATAAAAACCCAAAATCCTTGAAAACACTGTAAAACCCCCTCAAAAAAACCCCCATAAAACAGCAAAAATACCTAAAAATCCAAAAAATACCCAAAAACATAAAACACCTAAAACCTTAGAAATCCATAAAAACAACCCCCCCCCCCAAGAATCCCTAAAAACCCTAAAACCCCTAAAAACCCTAAAAAATCTAAAATACCCTAAAAACCTCAAACCCTAAAACCTATAAACACCATAAATAACCCCGAAACTCTTAAAAACCATAAAAAACCTGAATACTCCTAAAACCCCCAAAAAATCCCAAAACCCTTACAACCCCTATTAATAGTAAAACCCTCTAAAGCCTAAATAAACACCAAAGAACCCTAAACCATTAAAACCATTAAGACCCTAAAAACCCTAAAAACCTCTAAAACATGAAAACCTATTAAAATCCCTAAATACCATAAAAATCAATAAAAAAAACCATAAATGCCATAAAAACCCTAAAAACCAAAAAACCCATAAAAACCCCAAAACCATAGAGATTCATAAAAATCCTTTTAAACCCCAAAACCCTAAAAGGACCTTAAAACCCCATAAATACCCAAAAACAAACCTAAAAATCATAAAAAACCTTAAACCCCATAAAACCCTAAAAATATCCTAAAAGACAGTAAAACCCTAAAAACCCAAAAAATTAAGAAATCGTTAAATAAAGGTATAAAATACCCTAAAACACCTAAAACACCATAAATCCATTAAACCCCCAAAAAATACTTTAAAACCCAAAAACATGAAGAAACAATAAAAACCCTTAAAAATATTAAACACCATAAAAAACATAAATCCACCTAAAACCACTGAATAAAGTAAAAAACCTAAAATCTATAAAACCCTAAACCAGTCTTCAAAAACTCTAAAAACCCTAAAAATACAAAAAAACCCCAAAAATACAAAAACCCATAAAACTCACTTAAAACACTACAACCCATTAAAAATCTATGAAAGCCCCTAATAAGCCCTAAGATCCCCAAAAAACTCGAAACCCCCTAAAACACTAAAAAAAATCCAAAAAACAAAAAAAACAATAAAACACCAATAAAACCCTAAAAACTAAAAATATCTAAAAATATTAATATCATAAAAATCCAAAAGAACCATAAAACCCATTAAACCCTAAAAATACTAAAAACCCAAAAACCCAAAAAACCCCCAAACCCATAAAAACCCATTAAAACAATAAAAACCCCTAGATACATTAAAAACCTACAAACCCTAAAAACCCTAAAAACCCTAAAAATCCTAAAAACCTTAAAAAATCTAAAAAGCACCAAAATAATATAAAAACTTTAAAACCCATTAAGACGCCTAAAAACTAAAAAACTAAAAACCATAAATACCATGAAACCCTAAAATCCAAAAAAAACATTAAAAACCCATGAAACAAAAAAAAATCTAAAAACCCCTAAATGACACAAAAAACACATAAATGACCTAAAACCCCAAAACCCATAAAAGACAACAAAACATCTAAAAACCTAAAATATATTTTAAAACCCAAAACCCTACAGATCCTAAAACCCCAAAAAGACTCTAAAACCCCTAAAACTCTATAAAATACCCTAAAGCTACTTAAAAATACCTAAAAACCCTAAAAATACCCTATAAAAAGGAACCCTAAAACCCAAAAGGACCCTAGAAATCCTAAAGGACCCTAAAAATCCCTAAAATTCAAGAAAGAAAAAAACACTAAAAAATATTAAAGGTCCCTAAAATACCTAAACACACTAAATGAACCTAAATAACCTAAATGATTTTAAACCCCCAATATCTCAAAAACACACTATAACCCCCTAAAATACACTAAAAACCATAAAATAAAAAAGGCCATTAAACACATAAAAGACCTTGAAACACTAGAAACCCCTAGAAATACCTAAAAACAAAAAAGACCCTAAGAACACTAAAACTTTAAAGGAACCAAAATACCCATAGAAAACTAAAAAAAACCTAAAACCCCTAAATTTCCCTAAAATCATTAATTTCACTAAAAATACTAAAACCATAAAACCCATAAAAACATTAAAAACTAAAAAACCCTAATAACTTAAAAAAACTTCTAAAATCCCAAAACCGCTAAAATTGTTAACCCCCCCCCCCCTCCCAAAAAAACCAAAAATTTCCTAAGACCAATGAAATACATAGAACCCCCTAAAAACCCATAAAAGCTAAAACAATACTAGAAACCCCAAAAACCTTAAAACCGATTAAAAATTAAAAAACCCTAAAACCCATATAAAGACTTAAACCCCTAAAAATCGTAAAACCATAGAACCCTTAAAAAACATAAAAATATATAAAACCACCTAAAAATCCCTCAATCCACTAAAAACTCCTTAAAACCACAAACCCCCCAAACCCCTAAAAAAATTAAAGCCCCCAAAACCCCCCAAAACCCTAAATACACTAAAAAGACCTAAAAGAACAAAAAAACACTAAAATAACCAAAAACACTCTAAAACCCCCTCAAATACCCTAAAACCCTAAAAGACCATTAAAACCCCATAAACACCCTAAAACCTGTTGAAACTGAAAAAAACCTAAAACCCAAAAAAACCCCTATAAAACTATAAATTCCCTAAAAACCACAAAACCCTAAAGTACTCTTAAAACCATTACACCATAAAACCCACTAAAACAATAAAACAAACCTAAAACCCAAAAAACCAAAAAAATTACGAATAAACAATAAAAAACCTAAAAACACTAAAAACACTAAAAATTACTAATAAACTCTAAAAATCCTTTAAATCCAAAAAATCCACAAATCCCTAAAAACACCCCCAAAAACCACCAGAATCTAGAAAACCCGAACATCCCTAAAACCCATAAATCCTTAATAAACCCCTAAAACCCCTAATAGAATTCTTAAAACCCATAAAAATCATAAACACCCTAAAAACCCTAAAAACCCCATAAAACACTAAAAATACTATAATAACCATAAAAAACCTCTAAAACACCAAAAACCCATAAAAACCAAAAAAACCAAAAAACCAATGAAACCGTAAAAACCCCCAATAAGCCTCAAAACCCCTAAAATCCCCTAAAACCCTAAAAACCCAAAAAATATAAAAACACCCAAAAATAACTCTAAATAATAAAACTCATAAACCCCCTAAGAAATCCCTCAAAACCATACAAAACTGCTAGATCCTATATCCTACACCCAAAAACCTACACCCTACAACAAAAACACTATACCCTATACCTTAAACCATAAAACCTAACACCTAAACCTTGAAACCTAAACCCTATAATAGAAACCATATACCCTACACCCAACACTAAAACCTACACCCTAAAACATAGAAATTACACCCTATATCCCAAATCCTATACCCTACACACTGAAACTAAAACCCTGCACACTAAACCCATTAACCTATACCTTACAACCAAAAACCTAAACCCCACAGACTAAGCCCTATACTCTAAACCCTATACCCCATACCCTATACCCAATACCCTATACCATACACCCCACACAATATACCCTACACCCTAAACCCTAAACCATAAACCCTGTACCCTACTTTGTAAACCCTATACGCATTTCCCAAAACCCTATACCCTAAACAATAAACCCCATACCCCATACCCAACATCCTAAACCCTCAACCATAAACCATAAACTCTAAACCCAACAGGTTAAAACCCATATCATAATGCATAACCCTACGTCCTACACCCTACACCATAAACTGTATACCCTACACCCTCAATGCCAAACCCTAAATCCTACACTATAAGCCCCAGCTACAACAGCTTAAACCCTATTTTCTACACCCTAGACCATAATCATTACACCTAAAACCATATACCATAACCCATATACCCTCAACCCTACACCCTAAACCCTATACCCTACACCCTACACCCTAAACCTTAAACCCTACACCCTCAAACCTAAACCCTACATCCTAAACTATAAACTGTACACCCTGAAGCCTATACCCTAAACCCAAAACCCAAAACCCAAAACACTACACCCTAAACCCTATACCATACACCTGAAACCCCACACCCTAAACCATATACCTTTCACCCTAATAATTAAACCCTATACCCTAAACCCATACCCTACACCATAAACCATAAACCCTATACCATACACCCTGAACCGTAAAACCGACACTCTAAACCCAATACCTTACACCCTAAAGCCTCATACCTACACAATAAACCCTATGCCCTCCACCCTAAAATCTAAACCCATACCCTAAACCTTATACTATATACCCTAAACCCCACACCATATACCATACGCCCTAAACCATACACCATAAACCCTATACACTACACCAAAACCTTATACCCTACACTCTAAACCCCATACTCTGCACCCTAAACCATATATCTGACAACAAAAACCCTATACCTAACATCATAATATCTATACACTACACCATAAACCTTGTACCCTACACTTTAAACACTATAACCTACACCAAAAAAACTATACCTGACACCCTAAACCCTAAACCCTAAACCCTAAACCATAAAAACCATAAAAACCCTTTAAAAATATGAAAAAATCTTAAAAACCATAAACAATTAAATAAACCCTAAAAACCATTAGACACCCTCCAAAACCAAAAGAAAACTCTAAAATCCCTTGAGAACAATAAAAAAAATAAAATCCAAAAAAAACTAAAATACTATTAAAAACTCTAAAACCCCTAAAACCCCTTAAAACCCATAAATACGTAAAAATAATGAAACCTATTATAGAAACCTAAAATCACATAAGAATACCCTAATAAACTAAAAAACCCCCCTAAAAACCATAAAACCATTGAAAACCCTAAAAACACATAGAAACCACTAACAACACTATGAAACCCTAAAACTATAATGACCCCTAATAAACCTAAAAACTGTAAAAAGAACTCAAAAAAAGAGAAAACTAATAACATTAGAACACCATAAAAATCATTAAAACCCTCAAAAAACATTGAAAACCACAAAATAAACTTAAAACCCAAAAAAATGAAAACCCTTCAAAATACAAAAAAAAACTCCATAAAAACACATTAAAACCCAGAAAACACTAATAAAACTATAAAAACACTAAAAACATAAAACCCCTAGAGACCCTTAACAAGCCTAAAAACCTAAAAACGCTAAAAACACTAAAAATCCATAAAACCCCTAAAAACCATAAAAACCATAAAAAACCCAAAAACCATAAAACGCAAAAAAGACTTCACACAACAAAAACCCCTTTAAAACCATAAAAGACCTAAAAGATCCTAAAACCCTAAAACCCCTAAAAATGTTAAAACCCATAAAATATTGAAACACATAAAAGACCCTAAATAACCCTAAAACACCCTAAAACCCTTTTAAAATAATAAAAAACGTAAAAAAATTAAAAACCCTAACCCTAAAACCCTCATAAACACCATAAAACCACTTAAACCATTTAAAATGCCTAAATGACGCCTAAACCTCCTAAAACAATAACAAAAACCCCTTACCATAAAAACCCTTTAAAACACTAAAACCCCTTTACAACTTTAAAAATCCAAAATATCTTTAAATAATATAAAACCCTCAAAACACCTAAAATTGCCTATAAAAACCCCAATACACCTAAAATTACTTAAAACCCCTAAAAACCATAAAGCCTAAAACACTAAAAACTCGTAAAACCATAAAAAACACTAGAAGGACTCAAAAACATAAAAACCCCTTAAACCCATAAAACCCAAAAAATGATTAAAACACTAATAATATTAAAAAACTAAAACACTAAAAACCCCTAAAACAACTAAAACACCTTAAACCCTACCAACCAGAAAACTTCTAATAAACATAAAAACTGCTAAAATACATAAAACCCCTAAAACCCCCTAAAATCCAAAAAACCCCTAAAAACCATTAAAAAACACTAAAATCATGAAAAATCCTCTAAAAACATTAAATATACTTAAAATCCCAAAAATTATAAAATAACCTAAAAACCGCTAAAAACCCCAAAACCCTAAAAACCCCTAAGACCCATAAAAACCCTAAAAACCCCATAAACCCATAACACACCTAGATGAAAATAAAATTCATAAAACCCATGAAAGTCCATAATAACGTAAAACCCCTAAAAGGACCTAAAATCTATAAAAATCCCAAAGACCCTAACCCCCCCCCCAAACACACTAAAAATCATACAAACCCTAAAAACACTAAAAAACCTAAAAACACTAAAATATCACAAAATATCCTAAAAACCTAAATGGATATAAAACCCCCTAAGAACCCCTAAATGTCCAGAAAACCCAAAAAACCCATAAAATAACCTATAAGTGCTAAAAACCACTAAAGGACCCTAAATATCCTAAATTCCTCCAAAGGGACCTAAAATTTATAAAGGACACAAGAAACCCTAAAAACTCTAAAGGATCCATTAAACCCCTAAAATTCCCTAGGAAACCTAGAAAACCCAAAAAAAACTAAAAACCATATAATCCTTAAAACACCTTAAAATGACCAAAAACCGAAAAAGTGCATAAAAACCACCTAAAAGATCTTAAAAATATAAAAATTCTAAAAAGTCCTAAACCATTAAAATACCATAAAAACCCAAAAACCTTCAAAATACCTTAAAACCAAAAAACCCCAAAAAATATAAAAACCACTAAAAACATAGTAAACCCAAAAAAACTCTAAAAAACCCCATAAACTCATAAACCCCTAAATATTTTAAAAAATCATTAAACCTTTAAAAACCCTAAATCACAAAAAACCCATAAACCCCATAAACTACTAAAAACCCTTAAAACCAATAAAACCAAAAAAAACCTACCCCCCCCCCCTCTAAAACCCTAAAACCTCCAAAAAAACCCTACCCCCCCCCCAAAACTAAAATCCCAAAACCCTAAAATCCTAAAAAACCATAAAAGACACTAAAAATCCCAAATTCCATAATTAAAATGAAACCCCTAAAACCCATAAAAACTAAAGAAACCCCTAAACCCTAAAAACACTATAAACCCCTTCCCTCTCACACTTGTGGGGGTGATCTCAGCGGTAGTGGGATTTAGTGGTATTCTTCATATCCAAGGTGGAAGGTGTTCTTTGAGGACTATGTGATTTTTGAGTGGAAGTGTTGCTTGGTTTTTTTGGCACTTGATCCCTCCACGACTGAGATTTTGTGGTGGAGAGGCTTGAAATCGGCGTTTCTGGAAGCTGCGAGGAGGTTCGTGGCTTCAGTTTGGCTCAAGTTTCTATATCTCTTGTGAAGTGGGAATCGTGGTTTGGATGAGGAGGTTATATTTTTTGCAGTAGTGAGGTATTCCTTCAGCTTCATGAGGCATGGAATTTTTCACCGGATTCCATCAAGATGGTGATTCGACCTGGGTTCATTGATCTTTTATGGATCCCTACGGTTAGGACCGGCCTCTTCGGATTTGGTTCCAATTTCAGGGTGGTCTTGGCTGTGAATGTTCATGTTGTGGCTTGAGCTCTCCGAGTGTCACCATTCGGACATATTTCAGGTATATTTTTGTGTATTTGGGTTTCGTTATGTGGCAAATGGTCCTATTTGTTATTGTTAAATGTCTACAAATGATCTAAAACCCATAAAAACCCTAAAAACCCTACGAATACCCTAAAACCCCTAAAAGAATAAAATCCCCTAAAATACCTAACAAACATAAACAAACGTAAAAATAATCAAACCCTGAAAACCCTATAAAACCAATACAAACCCTAAAATCCAAAAAATATCTTAAAGGCCTAAAAAACCTAAAAACCTATAAAACCTCCAAAAGAACATAAAAATCCAAAAAAACCTTAGAAACCCCAAAATCACCAAGAAAACCCTTTAAATCATTAATGTACCTAAATATCCTTATAAAACCCATAAAACCCTTATAACATTGAAAAAACATAAAACCCATAGAAACACAAAAACCCATAAAATTCCCCTAAAAACACTAAAAACCCTAAAAATCATTAAAAATATTAAAGCCCCTAAAACCATAAAATTTTTAAAAAATCATAAAGAATGCTAAAATACTCAAAAAACCAAAAAACACCTAAAAAGCCTAAAATAAAAAAACCCCTACTTATCATAAATAACCCTTTAAAACCCTAAAACCCCAAAAAACATGAAACACCCTAAAAACCCTAAAAACCATAAAATAATCGTAAAAATATCTAAAACCCCTAAGATCCCTAAAAACCATTAAAACCCTAAAAACTCCAAAATCCACTAAATATATAAAAAACCCCTAAAATCCATGAAAATAACTAGAAAGACTTAAAACCATTAAATGAAACCTAAAAAACCCCTAAAACATCCTTACACCCCTAAAAATCTCTAAAAAACTACAAACTAATAAAACCACTAAAACCCCTAAAAATCCCTAAAACTCATAACAAACTCTAAAACCCCCTTAAAATAATAAAAACCCTAAAATCCTTTAAAATACTAACATCCATAAAAACCCATAAAAAACCTTAAAAACCCTAAAACCCTAAAAAACCCTAAAAAACATATACACATTTAAAAACCACAAATACCAGAAAACCCCCCAAAAAAGTAAAATAATGAAAAAACCTAAAAACACTAGAAAACCATGAAAACTCTAAAATGATTAAAACCCCTTAAAATGGATAATAACCCTAAAAACCATTAAAACAAAAAAATAAATAAAAACTTCAAACACCATAAAAACCCTAAAACCAATTAAAAATCCTAATCCCACTAAAAACCCTTAACCTCCCAAACCCTAAAACTCCCTAAAACCCCTAAAAACATAAAATATTTAAAAAACCCTAAAAACCAAAATACCCTAAAAATAATGAAGGACCCTAAAACCCTAAAAACCTCTAAAACCCTAAAACCCCTAAAAGTCCCAAAAAAAACCCCAAAACACCCTAAAAGATACTAAAAATCCAAAAAATTCAATAAAAGACCCTAAAACATCCTAAAAATACATAAAAACCCTATAATTACTTAAAACCCAAAAAGACACTAAAAACCATAAAGGACCATAAAATACCCTAAAAATCATAAAAGACACTTAAAACCCTAAAAATCTCTAAAGGATCCAAAATCACCCTAAAAAAATAAAACTATAAAAGAGTCCAAATAGATTCTAAAAATACGTAAATAATCCTAAAGGACCTTAATACCCCATAAACCCCCTAAAAGACCCTAAAACCCTAAAGGACCTAAAACCCAATGAAATATAAATACCATAAAAACCTCAAAGACCTTTAAAATCCCTAAAAGACCCAAAAAAATCCAAAAAACCTTAAATGGCCTTAAAAACCATAGAAAACAAAAAATAACACTAAAATATCCTAAAAACCAAAATAATATCCTAAAACCCCATAAAATCCCTCGAATAATATAACAACCCTAAAAACCCTAAAAACCCATAAAAATTCTTAAAAGAGCATAAAACCCAAAAAAACATTCAATGAACCTAAAAACTATAACCCCTCCTCTAAAATCCCTAAACGACGCTAAATAACCCTAATATCCCAAGAAATCCCTAAAATATTAAAAATTGATAACCCCCCCTAAAAATCATAGAACCCCCTTAAAACCCCCAAAACCCCAAAGCCCCCAAAAACACAAAAAAGCCCTAAAACGCCTAAAAAATAAAAAGAATCCCTAAAACTCGTATAGACCCCCAAGACCCAAAAAACTAAAAATCATAACAAATTAAAAGAAACCCTAAAAACCCTTCAAACCCCTAAACCTCCCCCACCCCTCAATCTCTAAAAACCCAAAAGAAATAATATACATTTGAAATCCTAAAATCCCATAAATTCTCCAAAACCATGAAAGACCTCAAAATCCCCTAAAAGACTCTAAAAACACTAAAAACCCTAAAACCACTAAAATACAAAAAAAACATATAAAACCATAAAATACATTTAAATCCCTAAAACACACTAAAAACCCTAAGAACCTTAAAATTCCCCAAAACCCCTAAAAAGATGTAAAAACCATGAAACGTCTAGAGGCCTAAAAATATAAAACCCTAAAAACCTAAAAAACTGTAAACCACCATAAAACCCTAAAAAATCGCAAAAAACTCATAACAAACTTAAAAACCCTAAAAACCCAAAGCATCATTAAAAACTATAAAAAACTAAAATCCACAAAAAAGCCTAAAATCCCCTAAAAACTAGAAAATCCCTTGAAAACCCCCCAAACCATTAAAACTCCCTAAAACACCTAAAAATAAAAAAACCAAAAAAAAGATGAAATAAATCTAAAACCCCAAAAAACTATAAAAATCCTTCAAAACAAAAAAACACTAAAAACCCATAAATTACTCTAAAGACCTAAAAAAATACTAAATCCCCTAAACTTCCTTTAAACCCCTTAAAACTCTAAAAAACCTAAAAACTCCAAAATCCCCCAAAAAACCCTAAAACACTAAAACCTCACCCCCACCCATAAAACTAATAAATTCCCAAGAAACTAAAAATATTAAACACCCAAAATCCCTAAAACTTATAAAACCTAAAAAAATCTATAATATCATAAATCCCCAAAAAACAATACAGACACCGTAAAACCCCTAAAAATAAAAAACCCATAAAAAATACAAAAAAAACTTAAACTCACACCATACACCCAACATCCTAAACTCTACACCCTAAACCCAAAATGCTACACAAAAAATCCTAAACATACACCCTAAACCCTATAAAAATCAAATAAAATCCTAAACCCTACACCTGTAAACTTATATCCTACACTCTAAACCTTAAACAATAAACCCTAAACCCTATACCCTACCTTCAAAACCAAAAACCCTACACCCAAAACCCTATAACAAACACCCTATACCCTAAACCATACATCATAATGCCTATAATCACCAACATAAACCCTAAATTTTACACCATAATGTTGATACCCTACAACCTAAAGCCTATACCCTACACCCCAAACCACTTACCCTATAACCTAAACCCAATTACCAACACCCAAAAACCTAAAACCAATACCCTTCACCATAAAACCTAATCCAAACACCCTAAAATCTACACCAAAAACCCCATTCCTTTAACCCAAAAACTTAAACCAGACACCCTAAACCTGATACCCAATTATATAAACCAAAATCCTTACACACTAAACCCTATATCCTACACCCTAATCACTATAATCGGAAACATATACCCCACACCCAAAACTGTTAAACCTATACCCTACTCCCTAATCCCTAAAACCTATACTATACACCCAAAACCATAAACCCTACACCCTAAACCCTAAGGCCTACTCCTTAAATCATAAAAACTTCACCCTAAACTTTATACCCTAAACCCAAGACCATACACCCTATAGCCTAAACCCAATACCCTACACACTAAACCTTATAACCAACAACCTTAACCCAATACCCTATAGCTTATACCCTAAACCTCACACCCTAAAACTTATATCCTACACCTTAAACCCTAAAACCAACACCCTAAACCCTATACCCTACACCATAAACCCTATGCCAAAAATCATATAGCATGTGCCCAAAACCCTAAACCCAACACTGGAAAACCTATACCATACACCATAAACTCTAAACCCTACTCCCTAAAATCTATAAACTACACTGTAAACCCTACACCCTAAACCATATACCCTGCACCCTAAACTCAACACCCTATACCCTATACACTGCACCCTAAACTCTACACCCTATACCCTATACCCTCCACCCTAAACTCTAAACCCTACACATTAAACCCTATACTCTACACCCTAAACCACAGAACCTATACACTAAACCCTAAACCACACACCTTAAAATCTAAACCTTATACCCTATACCCTAAAACCTAAAACCTACACCATAAAACCTATAAGCTACACCCTAAACCCTAAAACCAATGCCCTAAACCCTATACCCCACAACCTAAACCTTTAACCCTACACCCTAAACCCTAAACCCTATACCCTACACCATAAACCCTACAACCTATACTCTGAATACTATACCCAAACCCTAAATCCTATACCCTACAACCTAAACTATAATCCCTAAAAAACTAAAACAACACCAAGAAAACCAACAAAAACACTAACGAATCCTAAAAAATCAAAAAAAAACATAAAAAAACCGGACATCCCCAAAACACTTAAAAACCATAAAATAGATAAAAAACAAAATAGGTCCTAAAATACTATAAAAACCTAAAAACACTAAAAACCCAAAAATACCTATAAAATACTAAAACCCCTAAAAAATATCTAATACCCCTGAAATATTTATAAACTCAAAAACCCCTAAAAACCATAAGAAAACACTAAAAGTCCATAAAACCCATAATAAACAACTCAAAACCCAAAAAAAATAAAAATAATAAAGAACCTTAAAACCCCTAAGAAATAATAAAAACCCTAAAACACTAATAAACCCATAAAACCACAAAAAACTCTTAAAATCTAGAAAACCAAAAAAACCCTAAAACCCCTAATGATACTAAAAACACTAAATACCTTAAAACCCTAAAAATCATTAATAACCCTAGAAAAAACCTAAAAACCATAAAAAACAATAAACACTAAAAATGAAAAACCCTAAAAACTATTAAAACAAATTAAAATCCCTAAAACCCCTAAAAGTTCTAAATCATCCAAAAAACACAGAACCCTTATACCTCCTAAAAGACCCTAAAACCCTAAAAGACCAAAAAAAAAGGAACCTAAAAACCCCTGAAATAATAAAAGATCCTAAAAACAATTAAAACCCATAAAAGGACCTAAAAGCCCAAAAAACTTAAAAGACCATAAAATATCAAAAACCCCTTATAATACACAAAAAGACCCAAAAACCCCTAAAGCTCCCAAAAAACTCTAAAAACCCTACAACCACTTAAGGGGCCCTAAGAACCCTAAAAATCCCTAAATGGTCCTTAAACCCCATAAAACATCAATGACACTAAAAAACCTTAAAGACCTTAAAAAACCCTAAAGGGTCCTAAAACCCCCAAAAAACATCAAGTACCATAAAACCTATAAAAATCCAAAAATCTCCCAAGACCCCTAAAAACAATTATAACCATATAACCCCATAAACCCATATAATAACCTAGAAAACAATAAATTACTATAAAACGTCTTAAACTCCAAAAATACCCTAAAAATCCCAAAAAACTCAAAAAACCCTAAAACGCAATAAAACACTAAAAAGGTTTAAAATACCCTAAATCCTATTAAAATCCCAAAACACCTAAAAACCCTAAAACCATAAAATACCAAGAATCTAAAAACAATGAAAACCTTCAAAACTCTAAAAAAATTAAAAACCATAAAAACACAAAAACCTAAAACTCCTAAAAAACCAAAATAACCCTATAAACCTAAATACACTAATATACCATAAAATTTATCAAAACCTAAGAAACCCCCTAAAACCCTAAAATTATAAAAACCCTTTAAAAACGACCAAAACCCCTAAAGGATCCTAAAAACCCTAAAGAACCCTAAACACCCCTAAAAGCCTAAAAGCCCCCAAAACGCCACAAGATCCTAAAAACTATTAAAAATAAAAAACCCCAAAATACCTTGAAATACCCTAAAACTCCTAAAAACCCAAAATTCAATAAAAATACCAAAAAGCATAAAACACTAAAAAATAAAAAACCACCTAAAAGAACTTAAAAACCCCTAAAAATTTTAAAATAACCAAAAACCCATAAAAACCCGAAAACCATATAAGACCCTAATAACCCTAACAACCCCTAAAGAACATTAAAATACATAAAACATCCAAAACCCCCAAAACCTTAAAAATGATTAAAAACCCTTCAATAATCCCTAAAAATCCAAATCCCCCTAAAAACACTACAAAAAACCTAAAAACCTTAATCTCCTAAAAAATATACCCCCAATCAAAATAAAATGTCCTTAAAAATCATACAAACCCTTAAAATCATTTAGAACCCCCAAAAACCTAATGAAAGTTAGAACCATTAAAAACCATAAAAACCTATAAAATCCAAAAAAAACCCTAAAAACCAAAAAACTATAAAACATAAAAACCCCTAAAACACCCCAAAAAAAACCATAAAACCCAAAAAAAACCTAAAATTTTTATAAAAACCCTAAAAAACACTAAAATCCCCAAAATCCAGATCGGTGTCATCCTTTCCAGATGCAGTATCACTTTGTGGATTCGAGAGCTTGGTGTCGGGTTTGGGGTTCTTGGTGTCTGCTTTTTCATTCCCCCATCATCGGGATATCTTCACGGATTCTATGTGCTCGTTGTCAGCTATAGGTTTCTTGTTCCCGATAGCTATGGATCCTTATGGTACTCCTATTTGGGATCTAATCACAGTTGTGGTGTTCTCGGGGTCAGCCCCGTCATACTCAATGATGGTTTTCCTTCCAGCTTTGAGATCCCATCCAAGCTTTACCTCAGCACGACATAGGTTCTGTCATGCTCTTGTCATATTGGGGTTGGCTCCAGTGCCTTGGAGGGGTAGGCCCTATGTTTCGATTTTGTTGTATGATGATTCCAGGTTTGGATCTGGTGCCACTGGATTCATGGTCGTTTGGCTATGAATTTGGGTGGTTTTTTGGTGGTGGTGAAGGGATTTTAGGTTGCTGCTAGTTTCTTGATCTAATGAACGATGTTGTTGGTGATTTTCTAGGGTGGGTGATTTTAGTGTTTTGTGCTGTTGGTTGTTGGTCGCTGATTGCTGGAAGTTGATGATGATGGTTGATGATGAATGCAGTGATGGTGTTTGGCATTGGGGTTTTTTCTTCGTGGGGCTGAAGCTGGTTTTGTGTTTGGTCTCTTATGTCTTTTTCTTTCTTTGTTTTCTTTTTTGGGATTGTCTTTGGGTATGGGTTATTTGAGAAAAAGACCAGAGAGAGACAATCCTCTGAATCATTGGTAACCTCATTTGTAGATTTCTGTGTATGGATGCTCAGACAAGTGATGCTTGCCACTCGGCTGTGCCGAGGATTTATGTTGAGGTGGATGTATCAAAAGTTCCGATTAATACTGTCTATGTTGAGACCGAAGGTCAGCTAAGGTGGAATCATGATGTTTTCTTTGAATCCTGGGTACCTTTCTGCTTGTCCTGTCAAAGGCTGGGTAACTATGCCTCTTCTTGTAGGAGTGCTTTCTCTGTCAAGTCTGCTCCACCTGATGGTTCGCTAGCATTGGTGCCTCCTTGGGGGGAATCTGGATTGCATAATGAGGGTCTCCTCACTGGAATGTTTAATCCACCTCCAGCTACGGAGCAAGAGGTTTTTGTGGTTAGGGATGTTCTGATGTAGGTTGTTCGGCAGTCCCTCTCCAACCCAAGGGTTTGTGATGTTTTTGACAGGCTGAAAAATGATATTGGAATAGTGGAAAGTATGGGTGTGGTGAAACCGGTGGAAGGAGTCATGGTGCTGCCTGGATCTGATCATGGAGGTCTGGAGGTGGCTGGGGTCTCTAGTGAACCTTTTTCAGTGAATGAGGGAGATGAGGGTGTCCCCTTGTGCAATATGTTTGATGTCTTGGATTCGGAGGAGTTGCTTCAGGAGCATCACATTGCCCAAGTAAAGTTGGCTGGTGATATTGATGAACAAGATGAGTAGAATACCTACCCTAGGCCTTAGAGATCTGTTTATGAGTATATGAGAAAGGGATTGCAGGTCGTGGCGCCACCCGCTAGTAATGATGCGGCGTCTGCTGGTGTCTTTGATGATCAAGATGGGAAGAATACCTACCTTGGGCCTTAGGAAGCTGCTTGTGAGGATATGGGTAAGGGGGTGCAGGTGGTGGAACCTCCCGTTGGAAATGATAAGGTATTCATGGGCTCTGATGTGCATGCCCTCCTTCTCAGCTGTGTCGCTAGTGACAGTGTTGAGCATTCTGGACATGCGGCGGCAGAAGGGGAGGTAGCAGAAAGGAGGGCAGTTGGGGAGGATGGCTCTGAAGGTGTGGTTGGTTGCTGGTCCACGGGACTGGTTTTAAATGCATCTGAGGCGGGGGTTGATAGGGTGGCTAGTGATGATTCCTACCATGTGACTGAGCAGGTGGAGGTGCAGGTGCAGGTGCAGGTGCCAGAGAATAAGTTGGAGGAGGTTGCTGTGTAGGGGACAGTGGACAACTTGGAGGGGGCAGCTTCTCAAGGGAGCGCACCTGAAGCAGGGTTGGGGTGCGGGCAGAGGGAGGGACTTGGGGTGGGGGATGCAACCGAACATAGGGGTGCTGCTACGCAGAAGGTGGTTCCAAGGAAGGAGGGGCTTTTGCATCCGGCTGACAAGCCTGACTACTCGGACTGGCACGATGATGAGGGGACGATCCTGCATGGGGAGGATGGACAAAGGCCTCTGGTTTCTGTCTCTAGGAGTGCAGAAATACCTACCTTAATGGCTCTAAGATTGCCTCAGGTTGATGTTTTTGTTGAGTGCCCCCTTAATCATGAAGCCTCCTCTATCCCGGATCAAGTGCATGGAATGGAAGCGGAGGAGCACTCTTTTGAGATCGATAAGGTGAAAGGGACAGAGGATGGTCCAACCTCGATCTCCTTAAAGAGGTGGAGCAACCGAGATTACTCCACTCTCCCTAGACCTATGGTTACTCGGGCGTCTTCAAAGGAGGTTAAGCTGAAACTCAAGGTTAATAATCGGGAGTAGCCGCACTCCCCAGAACAAAGAAAACGCAGGGAGAAGTTTCTAACACTCCTCAATCTCAATGAGGATTATGAGTCAGTATGGGATGAATCTGACTCCTTCTTTGATTATGAAGACTCTGGATATGGTGCATATGGTGACCCTTTTGGTGTGGCTTCTGTTTTGGATTTTGGTGGTGATGTTGACAGATCTGTTTTCTTTTCCTTCTTTTTTTTCCTTTTTCTCTTTCTTTTTTAGGGTCTTTGGGTTAGTGTTGTAAAGGGATTTTGGGTGTGGGTCGTTTGACCCCTCCCCTCCCTTGTCTATTGTGTCTTTTCTTTAATAAATTTGGGGGGGTTAGGAATAGCCTGACCCTCGAATCTTCATTTCCCTATAAAATTTTAAAAACCCTAAAACCCTAAAAACCATAAAAACTCTTTAAACTGCAATGAGCTTCCGTTTCTCCCATTCTGGGTTCCTGATTTTCTCCCCCCTTTTCCACGGGTTGAGATATTCCCTAAAGTTCCTGATCTTCACAAAGGATGTCCACAACTCTAGTTATCGATGGCAGGGTTCAATAAGGCCTCCTCCCTACATAGGTTGACCTTGGTTTCTTATTTCTTCAATTGGAGACCTCCCGTGGATGTTGTTGAAAGATTCATCTTTGAACATTGGGACCTCCAAGACCAGTCCATGGTAGGTCTTGTGGATAGAAGAAACATGTTGATTTTCTTTTCGTCAGAGCAGTATTTGATTCTTGCCTAGTCTGCCACTCCAAGAAGATGCAAAAGTGCCCATTTCACTCTTTCCCGGTGGAGCTTTGATCTGAATTTGTAGCATGACTCACTGATGGTGGCATTTGGGTTATATTTTCGTAACATCTACATCCCTTTCAAAATTTCTCAATTATCTCCATGTTGGGGAATCTGGTAGGAAGGTTCTTATGTGTGGATAGTAGAGCGAGGGCCATTTTTTACCCTGTAGGCCCAATGGAATTTATTGAGATTGATGCATCAAAATAACCCGTTTATTTTGTTTTGATTACTGTTGGTGAGGAGCTTTGGTGTAAGCAACCTATGATTTTTGAGTCATCGACTGATTTTTTATCCTCCTGTTGGTAGCTGGGACATAGTGATCGGGCTTGCAGGTATGGCAGCAAGATTTGTGGGTCTTTGAATCGAGCTTAGGAGGTGGCTGGAGAATAGAGGCAGAATCGGAGTGAGATGCAGGGGGCGCACATGGATCCTTATATCTTGAGTGTGGCTCAGGTGGAGTCTAGTGAAATGGGTCAGGCTCGTGTCAGGGTGCATGTCAAGGAGGTTGCAGTGGCTATTCCAAACAGGCACAAAAGGACTGGCGTTGAGGGGGTGGCATCTGCTTTTTGTTCTTGTTCTAGAACACTGAGCTCGGGTCTACAGGCTGGTATTCCGGTTGCGCTGGGGAGCCATTGGTATGTAATAGGTGAACAAGGTTTAGGGAAAATGGTTGTCTAGTGCCAACCAGAGCCCAAGGTGACTGACATTTTCAACAGACTAAGGAGAGATTTTCAGCTTTCAGATGCTGGTAATTCGTTATACAAAGAGGCTGCAGGTGGTGGGATGCCAACTTCCTCTGATAACACTATGATGAGGAGGTTGGAAGCCTTTCCAACTCTCAATCACTTTCAAAATATGGATTCTAAGGTGGAGGTGCAAGGTTATCTACTTGCTGACCCTAGGAGTGAGAGGTTTGCTTCCCAGGGGGTGAGATGAATGCTGTTGATGAGATTGTTGTGGAAGAGGATAAAGTTAGCAAGATTCCTGGGTAGGAGGGGATTGGGTATCCAGTTACTGATGCTGGTAATATGAGGTTGGATATGCAGATGATGAGTGAGGTGCAGGTCATTTCTTTTAGGCATGGTGGAGGGAGTGTGTCCCTGAATGACATTGAGATTGAGCCAATGTTGGACACCATTGGACACTATGTTGGTCCTAGGTTGCACGGGCAAAGGGTGATGCAGAGGATTGTGCAGATTATACCCTCCTACCAGGGGAAAGTCAGCAAACAGCCTAGGGAGGTGCTTGACTTGGATGGTACCCCCCGGAGTAATAGATTTTTTTGTCTAAATTCTGTGGATTTGGAGGGTATGGATGATACAAAAGGGGATGTGGGAAAGTAGGGGTGATGTAGGAAATGGGGGAGGTTTCTGATACTAGGGTCGTGTCTGCTGCTAGGCTTGGTACCTTTGTTGAAGAAAATAGTCCCTTAGTGGATCATCTGACTGATGATGTTTGTTAGGGATAGTTTGTGGTAGATTCGCCCCTGCTTATGTCCTATGATGATGGTGCAGGGGATAAGGATGGCCAATGTGAGGTTGCATTGGTCCTTAGAGGTGATATGTAGGATGAGGTTTTGGCATTGCATGGTAGAGAAAGGTTGGCCTAGATGGTGGAGGAGACTAAGCAGGGGGAAGTACCTAGTCAAGGGGTGTTTGTGGAGCTTTGTTCTGTGGTGTTGGAGGGCTCCTCAAGGCATTGGCTGGGGCCTTTGGCTTTGATGGTGCATGAGTGCATCTCTTCTAGTGAGTCTTCTTTGTAGGGGCTCTGGCTTGGTTTACTCATGAGTAGAGGGAGGTTGCTGAACCTAGGGAGGTGATTGAGTCGGTTGTGGAGGTATGCAAGCTGACTAGGGAGGAGGGGCATTTGTAGCTAGCCCTCACTAGTGGGGTCCCTACTACCTGCTCCTTAAATCAGTAATCCACCTTCATCCCGGAGCAAGAGTTTCTCTAGGAAGATGCTCGACGAATGAATTGTAATATGGCTATGATCGGTATAGAGAGGGCCTTGATTGAGGTGGACATTCCATTTGGGAAGGAAAAAAAGTTGGTAGGGGTCTTCTTAGACCCCCCTAAGATAAAACCGAGGATGTACTATTCCACTTTTCCAAAGACTGTGTCCACAAGAGCATCTTGCAAAGCTAAGGTTGTTGCTTCTGGTAGAGGTGTTCAACCTGTCAAGGAGCAACTTAATGTGTAGCAGAAATGTCTTAGAGAGTACTAAAATGCCTTCCTAAATAAGTATGAATCATACGAATGGGACTCGGTGGAGTCAGATGCTTCCTCTAGTTATGGTACTGATGGGGACCCACTTGGGGATGACGACTTTGATCTGTAGTTTCTGCTCACTTCTCTTCTACTATTGTGTTTGGTCTTTTCTGTCCTTTTCTTTCTTAGTTTTTATTTTGGGGATTGTATTTTGGGTATGGGTTGATTGTCCCTACCCCTCCCCAATCTGCAGTGTCTTATGTTTCCTAATAAATTTGGGTGGGGGGCAGGAATAGCCTGCCTCCTGCATCTGCCTTGCCCTGAAAACCCAAACACCCTGAAAACCCCTTAAAAACTCTAAATACCCTAAAACCCCTGAAAACACTAAAAATTACAAAAAACCCAAAAAACATTAAAAATATATAAAAAAATTAAACCCTTAAGACCCCAAAAAACATTAAGAAACCCTAAAACCACATAAAACCCCCTAAATGGCCCTCAAATTTCTAAAACCCATAAAATAGTAATAAACCTTAAAAATTCCAAAAGGACCCTATAAACCCTTAAAATTACAAATTGAACTTAAATAATCCTATAACTCCTTCAATGACCCTACAACCCCTTAAACACACAAAATCCCTAAAAATTCCTAAATTCCTAAAAATCAAAAAATCCCTAAAAATCCCTTAAATTCCCAAAAAACCCTAAAACTTCTAAAAACACTAAAGCTCCTAAAATCCGGTAAAAACCATAAAACCCACAAATAAAAAATACTAAAACCCCTAAAAACCTTATAAATCCATAAATTCCCTAAAAATAATAAAAACACTAATAACCTTAAAACCCCTTAAAATCCATGTAAACCCCTAAAATCCCCTAAAAACCCTAAAACCCCCTAAATACCCTACACAAAAAATTATTAAACACCCTAAATAACCTTTAAACCCCTAAAAATTACTAAACCCCATAAAAAATCTAAAAAACACCTAATAACACAAAAACCACAAAAACCACAAAAACTCTAAAAATGCTAAAAACCATAAAAATAATAATGTATTGAATAACAATTACACCACGACGTGGAGACGGTAAGCTATACGTATGCACGTATGCTGACATGTTATTCAAAGGATGGATAGAATAATGAATATGGTTGTACCATATTTATAATGACATCACATTATATAGAATATATTGGAGTTATTATTTTTTAATGGAAACAACAAAGAAAGAGGAAGTGGAAGAAGAATGAAACTTGAAAGAGGTGATGAAATATTTACCTCTTCTTCAAGTTCTTCCTTTTGATTTGATAAAAAAGGGCTCCTTAGGTTGGCTTTTTAACTAAAGGAATGCCGATAGGATGAAGGTAGGAAATTTTAGAGGGTATTTGGGCAGGGGTTGGCTGATCCAAATGACTTTTAAGGTGTGAATTAGAGAGAAGGGGGAATACCCTTTTGTAATAGGGGTGAGGGGAACCTTAGGAAAAGCTAGAAATATTATTTTATAATAAAATTATTTTCGGTTTATAATGGCTCCAAAATGATTTATTTAAGGACTAATGTGGGTATGGATCTAAAACCACTAAAGAAATAGGTTTTATATAGGTTTGGGTCACTATATTAACCATGTCTTTTATATTTAACTCTTAGTTAAATAGTTTGACATTTACCATGTCTCTTTGTATTTTTATATTATATGGTTAATAAACTTACTATTTACTTCAAAGAGATAATCAAGTGGTTAATTAATGAAATATATTATATTATTTAATACCTTTGGCCGAAAATTAGTTGTTTAGTAATATAATATCAATTAATAGTATAATATTTGTTTTAAAAACTCTTTTATGTCAATTTTGAAACTATTTGGTATTTTGTTTTTTCTATATTCATATATACAACATTATTACTTCAAAGAAAATTCATATAACCAACCCTAACATGTCATATTAACCTAAAAAATTAGTTTAATTCATAAAAAGTCTCAAATTACATTTATTTGGATATTTATAATATCAATTATTTTAATCTTTCATTAATACGGCAATTACTGCATCATCATTGTGTCATGAATAAATTTAATTATTTAATGTCTAAAAATTATAAATAAAATACCATTATTTAGGAAATATTTTTATATTTATAATTAATATTTATAGTCTAATTTATCTTATGTGTAATCCTATATTAAAAATGGTTTAGTTATTAATCATTGAATTTAACACTTTTAACTCTTTTTTGAATTAAAAAATAATAAATGTCCTAATCTAATCCAAGTGGACCTAAAGGGTCATATTTTATTTATAAGGTTGTTTTTGGTAGAATTAAACTTATCCAATATAATTAACACATGTGTTAGGGTAATAATAATATAATTTTCACCCTCAAATACTCTATTTACTTTTAACTGTGGTAAATAAAAGTAAAAAGTTACTATTGACCAAAAATTATTTTTATTTTATTGAACCAAATTTTACTTACTAATATCAACCATGCCTCTTGGATTTTTGAAATTCAACTCACAGAAGCGGTAATATTATGTTTTATGTAAATTTGAAAATGTTCTTAGGAGGTGGGTAAAAGACGGTAAAAAGTTCAATAAAATTTCTATATATCTAAAATTATTATAAACTGACTCCAATGAATTAAATTGAACATATATTGGTATTATGAATCTATTTTGACCTAAAATAAATTTAAATAAAGTAAATTATTATTTAAATAAAAATTCGGTTTTAAACTATAACTCAGTGTTTTTCACTATTCATCAAAAATTGAATGTTTTCATAAAAATACCAAAAAATCACCCTAAGCTAATTTCAATACTCGAAATCGAAAAATGAAGTCCATTTTGAAAGATAAAATTTATAAAATTTTAAAAAGAGGGCATTACTATTCATAACTGCTAGTTTGATTTGTTGTGGTGTGTTAGAACTCGAAGTTGCGTACAACATAGGCTATTATATTATTCAAAGAGAAGCATACCGTGGAAGATTTGGGTGTTACATTTTCCCATACCTCAAATAATTTCATCCCTGAAATTTCTAGTATATCACTGTATTAAAAGACATGGGTGGTTCTTCAACATAAGTTTCTCGGGTTTCCACGTTGCCTGTTCCATCTTATGGTTTCTCTATTATACTTTTACCAGACAAGTTGTCCAGTTTCTCAGCACTTTTTCTCTTTTATCAAGAATCTTGACAGGCTCTTCGCAATAAGACAAATTGGGTTCCATTTCTAATTCCTCATAGGTGAGTACATGAATTGGGTTCAGTATGTATTTTCTCAACAGTGATACATGGAATACATCGTGAACTTTGGAGAGACTTGGCGGCATTGCCAAATGGTAAGCTAAAACCCCAATTCATTCTATAATTTCAAAAGGTCCAATGTACCTGGGACTCAATTTTCCCTTCTTACCAAAACTTATAACACCCTCCATGGAGATACCTTCAAGAAAACATGATCTCCAACCTGAAATTCCAAATTCTTCCTTCAGTTATAGACATAGCTCTTCTGCCTACTTTGAGATGCTTTGATGTGGTTTTGGATTACCTTCACCTTTTCCATTGCTTCCTCCACCAGTTCTGGGCCTACAAGTTTTCTTTCACCAACATCATCCCAACAGGTTGGTGTGCAACATCTCTTTCCGTATAACGCTTCATATGGTGCCATCTGAATACTTGAATGGAAGCTATTGTTATAGGAAAATTATACCAGAGTTAAATATTGATCCCACATACCTTTAAAGTCAAGTGAGCCTGATATCAACATGTCTTCTATGGTTTGAATAGTCCATTCTGATTGTCCATTGGTTTGGGGGTAGAAGGCAGTGCTCAAATGAAGTTCAGTATCCAGGGATTTCTGAAGACTTTTCTAGAATCTTGATGTAAAACATGGATCAATATCAGAATCAATCTATAGGGGTACTCCATGAAGTCTCACAACTTCATTAATATATAGTCTTTCTAGACGTTCAAGTGGTAAATCTTCTCTTATAGCAAGAAAATGTGTTGACTTGGTAAGGCGATCAACAATGACTCATATTGCATCGTTCCTTCTTGAAGTATTTGGTAGTCCCATGAATAAGTCTATTGTAATATTATCCCATTTCCACTCAGGTATGGGAAGAGGTTGCAAGACTCCTCCAGGTTGTTGCCTTCCAGTTTTCACTTGTTGAAAAACCATACATCTTGACACAAAATCAGCAATCTCCCTCTTCATGTTGTCCCACCAAAAATGTTCCTTCAAATTTCTATAAATTTTTGTGCTCCCATGGTGTATAGAGAAATTGGAACTATGATCATCATCCAACATTTCCCTTTTTAGATTAGGTATATCGGGAACCCAAAGTCTCTTCCCAAATTTCAAAATTCCATCTTCATACACAAAGTTACTCAATCTCCCATCATTCACAGTTTTAATCTTCTGTAGAAACTCCTCATCATCAACCTAAGAATTTTTTATCCTTTATAGTAAAGATGGTTTGGAAACCATTTCAAAAAGAATTAATGTTTCAACTTCCATGGTTATTCCCATATCCATATTTACTAGATCTATGGAAATAGGATCCCTTTCTACTCTCATCTTGTTCAAAACTACATGATATTTTCTGCTCAAAGCATCAGCCACCTTATTTTCCTTCCCTGGGTGGTAGTGTATAGTGAAATCCTAATCCTTGAGTAGTTCAAGCCATCCTATTTGCCTCATGTTGAGTTCTTTCTGTGAGAAAATATACATCAAACTCTTGTGATCAATATAAATCTCATATTTTTCAATATAGATATAGTGTCTCCAAATATTCAAAATAATGATTACATTTTCTAACTCAAGATCATGAGTAGGATAGTTTTTCTCATGAATTTTTATCTATCGTGATACATAGGAAATAAACCTATCATTCTACATAAGGACACAACCAAGTCCTTTCTTTGAAGAATCGCTATAAATAACAAACTCACCATTCCCCGATCGTAGAGTCAATATAGCATCATTGACTAATCTTCTCTCTAATTCTTCAAAACATTCTCCACATTCTTCTGTCCTAATAAATTCCACCCCTTTACGTGTGAACTTTGTTAATGGTTTATCCAATCTAGAAAAATTCTGGACAAAACACTGATAATAACCTTCTAAACCAATAAAACTACGTACCTCAGTTATAATCATCGGTATTGGCCATTCTTGGATTTCTCTTGTCTTAGAAGGATCAACAGAGATTCCATCCTTAGAGATGATATAGCCAAGAAAAGAAATCTCTTGAATCCATAATTCACACTTTCTAAACTTCCCACATAATTCATTTCTTCTAAGAGTCTTCAAGATAATGCGGTTGTGATTTTCATGATCTTCGTAGCTTTTGGAGTACACATAGATATCATTAATAAACACCAATACAAATTCATCACAGTATTCCTTGAAATATCTATTCGTTATATCCATGAAGATAGAGGGTGCATTAGTCAATCCAAAATGCATTACTGTAAACTCATAATGCCCGTAGCTAGTTAGAAATGTTGTTTTTGGAATGTCTTCCTTCTTCACACACAACTGATGATATCTATATCGAAGGTCAATCTTTGAAAATTATTGAGCTCTATGAATTTGGTCAAATAAATCATCAACGTGAGGTAGGGGATAATTGTTCTTTATTATTATATCATTAATATCCCTGTAGTCAATTCACAACCTCATAGATCCATCTTTCTTCTTAACAAAAAGCACAGGGGCTCTCCATGGAGAAACACTAGGGAGAATAAATCCATTATTACTCAATTACTCTAGTTGTTTCTTTAGTTCCACTAATTCCATAGTGGCCATTCTATAAGGGTTATTTGATATGGGCCTTGAACTAGGAATTAAATCAATGGAAAACTCAATTTCTCATTCGGGAGTATGTCCAGGTAAATCTTATTGAAACACATCAACATATTCTTGCACAATAGGTAGATCCTCTATTTGAACATTCCTTTCCTCACCCACTGTTATTTCATTCTCTTCCTCCCCAATAATTGAATTTAGTTGTGCTAGTGGGTGTGGATCTAGATAATAATTAGGTGGTGACGATTCTGCACTAAAGATAAGCTGTTATTTATCATCGCCATTAAAAATAGTAACCTCCTTCTTACAATAAATTTTTGCATCATGGTCTGAAAGCCAATCCATACCGAGGATTATATCAAATTCAATCATGGGAATGATGATGAGATCAGCAGATAAAGAACATTTATATGCCCAAATGGGGACTGATTCACAAAACATTGTTCCAATGGTACTTCCCTTAGGATTTTTGACTGAAAAATACCTTGTTAAATCAAATTGGAAATATCTAATTTTCTTATCAAAATGGGAAGATATGAGACAATGAGATGATCCAAAATCAAATAAAGCATTTTCTAAACATGAGGAAACCATTAAATTACCTACCACTACGTCTTTCGAAGCTTCAACCTCAGTAGTGGTGATAGAATAAACATGGCCTTGATCCCTTGGATTTTTATAAGGTAAGTTCCCTAAATACTTAGGAAATTAATTTTCATAATGCCTCCATTATCTACAATTGTATCATTCAACAGTGAAAACCTCTTTCTTCCCCTTGCAATCATGAGTTTGGTGGCCTTTTTCACAACACTTGTAATAGACTCCCATTACTTTCAATCATGTACCAGAGTGTTTCTTCCCAAATTTATTATAGGATGGATATTAAAATTTTCCCTTCTTCCCATTATTTCCATTTCCAGAGTGTTCAGCAGATCTCTTCTTTTCTTGCTTTTCTTTAAAGTCATAAGACTTAGAGAATTCTTTTTCTGTCTCAATAGCACGTGAGATAATATCTTCGTATAACGAGAAGGATTTTGAGACTAATGCTTGATGGAGAAATGGTTTTAACCCATCAAAGAAACAATAAATCTTACTTCTTGGGTTATGTATATAATCTGAATCATGCCTCTCTAACCTTGTAATGTTAGCTTCATACTTTGATATTATCATCCTCCTTTTTCCTCAGACTCAGAAATTGTCTTTCCATATCCACTCAATGGTCATGAGGAAAGTATTTTTCTATGAAATTTTCTTTGAACTCCCTACATTCCATATTTGATACTTCACCATATTCCTTTGTGTTTTGAATCAATGACCACCATTGATCAGCATCTTCAGTGAGGTGGTAAACTTCCATGACAACTTTTTCCCTTTTTCTACTCCCCATGGGGTGGGATATTTTCTCTAAGGAATTTATCCATTTCTCAGCTACCAGTGGATTTGTACCCCCATTGAATGTTGGTGGTTGTTGCATCATGAAGCGATCTAACATTGATTCTTTATGTTGTGGATCAGGGTGCTCCATACGGGTAAAGTTATTATTAATAACCTGAGTGAGTTGTCCCAGTATAGTGATAAGCTGATCAACACCAGTTGTATCACCAGATCCACTATAATTATCTTGAGTAGGATGGAAATCCCTACATGGAGTGTGTTCATTGATATGGTTACCATCCCTTCCACTAGGCACCATTTTAAAACAATGGCACAAACTAGAATAGTTTATTAATCAAAATACATAATTTCAAACTTGTAAAACACATAACATAAATTGAATAGTCTATAGATATAATCCATAATCATAAGAAATGTTTTCTTTGAAGAAGTATATACTCATAAACCCTTCATAATGGTTTTTAAATAAAATGAGTATTATCTAAAGCATATCCCTCAGGAGTGTCGTAACCAAGAGTGCAGCAAGGACCGTTGTCGTGCACCAGTTCTCGTTTGAGTCTATCTCAAAGCCGTGTTTTTGGGTTTTACCCCTAGGTAAATCTATGCCAGAACTGCCTCTACCTACTCATATCCAGACAGGGATGTATTTCTTATAAAACTCAGAAAATCTCTACAATACCAAAATTCTAGAAAGTTATTCAATACTAATCCTCAAATTCTATCTTAGGGTAATGTTCTCTAATCAGAGTTTATCTAAATCTAGATTCCAAGGTTTGTACTAAACTTCCTCTAATACCAATTGTAATGCCCCAATCCCAGAAGCCGAGAGTCAGTGCATTATTACGTATCATTTGCATGATCATAAAAGATCAAGTCTCGAAAGATCGATTAGTTTAGTAGCCTTGAAAGTACTAGATAAATTCATAAAGTTTACATTAAATTGTAAAATAGAAAACTACAAAAACATTGTTTCCATAGACAACACTGAGATCCCATTAACTATCCCTACATATCATTAATAATAAACTTATTCTCATACTGGGAAAAATAAAATATTTAAATGGGTGAGCTCAGATACTCAGTAAGGATAACAATATAGCGGAAACATTCATAAATAAGCATAAACATTTAAGAAAATTTATAAGACTAAAACAAAATCCTTTTAAACTTGAAATTGAACATAATATGGAAAATATAAAATCAAATAATTCCATTTATTTATTCACATGGATATTCTACTAGTCGAAAAATAATATCAATAGCCACTTTCATAATGATGGAATGCATAATGCCAGAATTTCATAACAACATAGTCAAAGCCTTGTGCCAAGACTAAAAATAATATTTTGTTAAGGTCTTGTTCCAAGACACTAGTTTGTCTCATGAGACCTACCGATGCATCGAGGAACTATAGCGGGCTCCACCCGTCACTTACTATGTCCAATGCATTCCTCATATGAAAAGGTTTAAACATAACATAAACATTCGTATTGAAAATAGCATACAAAATATCAATAATTTATCCATAAACCATGAATGGTGTAAAAATAACACATAAATAGTCAAACATATCACAAAACCTTCAATACAATATGGAAGTTTTGTATCATAATTTAATCAACTTCAAATAAGATTAAAATCCATCAAAGGATGTTGACATAGATGAAATCAAAATGTTTTTAGAGAAATATCTCTTTCTATTTTAAAATCATTTAAGAGTCACATAATTATAAAGAAGACATTTATTCGGAAAATATTCTTATAATCTTGTAATGGAAGCTTCGACGATGTTATAACGGCGGAAAATAGCCGCACCTGTTGTATAAGTTAAAAAAACATTCTTACCTTAATTTTATCAAAAAGGTCATAAAGTACCTTGTTTGGAAAACGATAGAAAGATTACTTTCAAAACATATAAGGTCAAATAATGGTATAAATGACTTTATCGAATTTTCTAGTAAATAGTAAAAATGATTTGAAATAAATTTTTAAGAAGCATGGATTTGGATGATAAAGAGGTCCTAGTAGATAATTACGTATAAACAAACTCGGATAATGAAGAGATTGTGAAATTAACCCTTAACTTGTACTTTTCCTTGGTCGAGGGTAGGTTAAACTCCTATATAATGGTGAAATAATTGTTATTAAATTATAAAATAATCATATCCATTAATACGATATCATATATGATCTTTTAATATTTCTTTGATTATAATATTTTAGTATTATCTTCGTTTCGGGTGTTAACTTATTCGTTTTCCATTATATGATTTGTAACATAAGTAATTTTGGTTATGAATAGAATGTATCTTATTAATATTCAGAATGATATTATGTCTTTAAAAATTATTTTTAATCATTTAATGAAAATTAGTCTTGAATGGATACGATGGTAAATGAATCTCATCGTGTTCGTGGAGATGGTAATCCGTACGTATGCACGAGCGAAAATATCATTCTTTTGATATTAAAATATTATATAATTGGAAGGTATATCATATATACAGAATCATTATCTTGTTATATATATTTACATAAATTACACATCATTATTATACCCATCCAAATAATAATGTATTGAATAACAATTACACCACGACGTGGAGACAGTAAGCCGTACGTACGCACGTATGGTGACATGTCATTCAAAGGATGGATAGAATAATGAATATGGTAGTACCATATTTATAATAAAATCACATTATATAGAATATACTGGAGTTATTATTTCAGAATGGAAACAACAAAAAAAGAGTAATTGGAAGAAGAAAGGAACTTGAAAGAGGTGACGAAATATTTACCTCTTCTTCGGGTTCTTCCTTTTGATTTGATAAAAAGGGATCCTGAGGTTGGATTTCTGACTAAAGTAAGGCCTCTAGGATGAAGTTACGACAATTTAGATGGTATTTGGGAAGGGTTTGGCCGAGCCAAATGGCTTTGATGGTGTTAATTAGAGAGAAGGGGGAGTGACCTTTTATAATAGGGGTGAGTGGCACCTTAGGAAAAGGTAGAAATATTTTTTATAATAAAATAATTTTCGTTTTATAATTGATCCAAAATGAATTAATTAAATTCTAAGGTGGTTATGGGTCGAAAAAAAACTCAATAAATAGGTTTTAGACTGGTTTGGGTCATATATTAACCTTATATTTTAGATTTAACTCTTAGTTAAATAGTTTGACATTTACCATGTCTCTTTGTATTTTTATATTATACGGTTAATAAACTTACTATATACTTCCAAGATAACCTCAAGTGGTTCATTAATGACATATATAATATTTTTTAAGACCTTTGGCCAAAACATAGATTTTTAGGAATATAATATTAATTAATAATATAATATTTGTTTTAAAAACACTTTTATGTCAATTTTGACACAATTTGGTATTTTGTTTTTGCTAAATTCATAACAGCATTATTAATTCGAAAAAATTTCATCTAACCAACCCTAAAATGTCATATTAACCTATGAAATTAGTGTAATTTATAAAAAGTCTCAAATTAAATTTATTTGGATATTTATAATTTCAATTATTTTAATCATTCATTAATACAGTAATTACTGCATCATCATTGTGTCATAAATAAATTTAATTATTTAATGTCTAAAAAATATAAATAACATACAATTATGTAGGAAGTATTTTTATATTTCTAATGAATATTTATAGTCTAATTTATATTATGTGTAACCCTATATTAAAAATGATTTATTTATTAAACTTTGAATTTAACACTTTTAACTCTTCTTTCAATTAAATAATAATAAATGTCCTAATCTAATCCAAGTGGACATAAAGGATCATATTTTATTTCTAAGGTTGTTTTTTGTCGAATTACACATATCCAATATAATTAGGATATGTTTTAGGTTAATAATAATATCATTTTCTCCCATAAATACCCTATTAACTTTTAACTGTGGTAAATAAAAATAAAAAGTTATTGTTCACCAAAAATTATTTTTATCTTATTGAACCACATTTTATTTTCTGATATCAACCGTGTGTCTCAGATTTTTGAAATTGAACTCCCATAATTGGTAAAATTATGTTTCATGTAAATTTTATAATGTTCCTAGGAGGTGGGTAAAAAACAATAAAAGGTTCAATAAATTTTTTATATATCTAAAATGATTATAAATGAACTCCAATGAATTACACTGAAATTATATAGGTATTATGTATTTATTTTGATCTAAAAAAATTTAGATAAAATAAATGATTATTTAAATAAAAATTTGTTTTTAAACTATAACTCAGTGATTTTCACTATTAATCAAAAATTGAATGTTTTCAAGAAAATACCAAAAATTCACCCTAAGCTAATATCGATACTCCGAATCCAAAAAGGAATCCCATTTTGAAAGATAAAATTTATAAAAATTCAAAAAGTGTTTATTACTATTCATAACGGCTAGTTTGATTGGTTGTGGTGTGTTAGAACTCGAAGTTGCGTACAAGACATGCTATAATATTATTCAAAGAGAAGCTTACTGTGGAAGCTTGGTGTGTTACACTAAAACTCCCTAAAAGTCCATACATTCCTTAAAAACCTAAAAGACCATACAAAACCCCCAAAACCCTAAAAGACCCCAAAACCCCATACAACCATAAAAGACCCTAAAACCCCCTAAAAGGCACAGAAACCCCTTAGAACCCCAAAAAATCCATATAGTACCATAAATACCATAAAATTATCTAAAACCCATATAGGACACTAAAAACTTTTAAACCCCATAAAATATCATACAAACCCTAAAAACCATAAAGTGACCTAAAAACCTAAAACCCCTCAAGGACCCTAAAATTCTAGGAAAACCCAAAAGGGACATAAAACTCCAAAATACCAAATGTCCCTAAACCCCTAAAATACCCTACAAACCATAAAACCACCCCCAAAAGAAACCCCAACAATCATCTAAAAGACTCTAAAATCCATAAAAGACCCAAAAAAAAATCCACAAAATAAACTAAAACCCATAATTCCTGAAAAAACCATAAAAGATCCTAAAATCCTAAAAAAACATAGTACCCCATAAAACCATTAAATTTCCCAAAAAACCCCAAAAAACCAAAAAACCAAAAACCAAACATAAAATCCTTAAAAACTCAAAAAACACCTAAACACCTAAAAAATCTAAAATAAATTATAAAATCAAAACCACCCAAACCCCTTAAAACCCTAAAAACACCCAAAATCTATAAGGATCCCAAAACCCCATAAAAACACCAAAAAATACTAAAAATTATTAAACCCCTAAAACCATAAAATACCACAAAACCTAAAAAACATAAACCCATATAACCCCCTAGAAACAATAAAAACCCTATACCCCTAAAAAACTCAAAACTATAAACCCACCAAAAACACTAAAAACCATTAAAAACTCTAAAATCCCTAAAAACATAAAAACACCTAAATGGTATTACAACCAATAAAACCCTAAAACCCCTAAATGTCCCCAAACACCCAAAAACCATGAATTCCCTAAAATTACCTAAAACCCTAGAATGAATAAATACCCACAACCCCCTAAAATAAAAAATAATAATTTTTTATTATAGATAACTACACAAAGAATCCAGAGGGGTTGAATTGTGTTCTTAAAAATTTTATTCACATAGAAAACCACCCTCTTGAAGGTATGCTAAATTTTTATCTTTTATTAACACATAAAAGAAATAGAAATGAAAGTATAAGTGAAATTGATCAAATACCAGATTTTATAGTGGTTCAAGGAATATAAATATAGTAGTACACTCCACTAATGATCAAATCTTAGAGCTTGATGATTTTCACTAGAGCAGTCCTTTACCTAGGACCATAAGTCCTTTTCCTAAGGACTATATGAATGAGTGTTAGCATTCAAAACATGTTTAATTACTAAGATATTTTATAATGATCCAAAAAAGGCATAAAAAACACCAAAATTAAAGTTTCATATAACAAGATCCATCATGATAATAGAGATACAGAGAGAGAGAGAGAGAAAGTGTGATTAAAAATGAAGCACATAGTTGTAAGTTAAAACTAACAGAAGAGAAGAAAACTCAAGTAGATACTATAAGAAAGAAATTAATATCATGGATAGTCTTTTAAAAACATATTAATGATGGTATTGATAATGAATCTATAGAGAACATTAATATTATTCTTCTTTAACTCAAACTAGAGTTGCAACATGAATGTTTTGAAGGAGAGAGTGAGAGTGCACGTTCATGCTTATGTTCTTTCATATTTTCTATTCTTTATAATTATAATGCTCATGTAGAACTTATATTCTAATTATATAACATTAGATCCATAAAATATGTGCTTGTAATTAAATTAAAGATGTAATTTTCTCAAAAATACCTCATTAAAAAGGCTTATCATTGAATTTTTATTGTAATATTTTCTTCTATCGGTACTTGAAAACTTTCTATAATTGGAATTTCAATAAAAAAATATTCGAATATTTAATGAATCAAAAAAAAGAATTATATTCCACTTAAATTACACAAATGGTAATAAATAGTAGATTGTACGATGATGTAACTGATTCAGGATAACCACATAGTTGAATTCATCATATTTGAATTCATGTAGGTGAATTAATCCATATAGTCATTTTTCATGTAGTCAATTTCTTCATATATTCAAATTTGACAAAGGAATTAATCATGTATCCTTCTAACTAATGTAGATAAATGAATTAAATATCCATTTAGAAACACATAGTTTATTTTACCATGTATCTAAATCACGTAGATGATTACGTAACATAACTGATATACGTAGACATTTCATCAATGTAGTATATTTTCTAACATATTAATTTCATCTATGTAATTGATTTTCAAGTATAATATTTAACGGTGTAGCTGATTCACATAGGAACTTCTTTTTAATAGGTGATTAATGTAACTTATTGATCTATGTAGATAAATATAAATGTTTTTGATTTCCTCATATAACCAATTTATCATACATAAGAAAATTTCAGAAAAACATCCATAATTATAGACTTACCACTGAATAACTAAAATTAGAGATAAAAATCAAATGAGTGCACTTAAAAAATCATTTGTAACATATGAAATGTTTTTTAGATCATCAAAACATAAAGTACATGGGATATATCTTAACAACATTAGGAGTCCAACAACATCCCCCTTTTAATGATCACAAAACCCCTTAAACAATAAACATGAATGTTTAAAATATTCAAAGATTTTTAAAAAAGATCTATGTTATATATATATATATATATTTCTTTTGAAAGACTTTTTATCCTTTATTATCCCCTTAATCATAAACTTCTCCCCCTAGGGTAAACATCTCACCCTTTCTATCATTATAATGTCAAAGAAATGATGGAGAAATGATTTTAATTTATCACTCTCAGTGTTGAACTATTTAAGTATAGTCCTAAAAAAATTAGAAATGTTGAAAGACTGAATTTTAGAATTTAAAAAAACTGAAAAATTTGAGAAAATAAATAAATTATAAATAAATTAAATGAAAATAATTACTAAGAAACAAATTAAATTAAATCAATCCCATTAATAAACAAATAGATAAAATTTTTTAAATGAAAATAATCACTAAAAAAACAATAAATGGATAATAATGAGTTTTATTAATGATCATAATTGGTAAAAAAATAAAATGACTCAACACCCACAAAAACATATTTAAGAATTATTTAGAATTCCATAAATTATGAATAGGCTTAAATGGAGAAGAAGGTTAGGGTAACGGTTTCTAAAAAGTTAGAGATATTAAAGGGGTAGAACGAGGGTCCATCATTAGAGGTAGAATAGCTATCCCAAGTTCCACAATAGAAATTCCTACATATTTAACTATCAATATGTCTCTAGAGTTTTGGGCAGGTTGGCTGAACACTATCTCATAATTTCTAGAACCGCACTGAAATCATAAAAACTTATAAGGACGATGTATAATTTCTTTATAGGACCTGAAGGTGAAGCTTCTTGAAGAAATAATTTAAAAGTAAGTGAAACATAAACCATGGTTTTTTTCTTTTTCATAGATTCTAGTTGTGTCAAAAATAGTATATAATATCTATTATGTACCTCTAAAGTTATCTAGAGGTTCTGGCCTATGTGAACTTCTTCCATAAAGATAAAATAGTTCACTTATACACATATTAATCCTCTTGATGATATCAGATTAATATAAATAGAGAATTTTAGTGGAGGCACGTCAGTGCATCCTGGATACTATAGTTAAACCATTATTAAATATCTCTTTGAAATAGTCAATCTTCCCAGTAGAAAAACTATGAGGAGTACTGATCATGGAAGTATGCTAAGAACTAGATAAAGAAACTAGAGGCTTTAAAAAGAACTTATTCTTAATCTTTTTTACAAAACATGAAAACTAGTAAGTCTTCCCAATAAAGAAAAGAATTTTGGGTCCAAGTATTATCACTATTCTACCATGATCTGAAAAACCATATTCGAATAACTAGTGGGATCTTGAGGCTTTAGATAAGGAGCAACAACTGGCATAAAACTCTGACAGTAGGATTCAATGAAACAACTACACAAAGAGGCCTATATACCCCAAGCTCTCTTCTTGTAGGTGAAGATTACAAAACAAGGGATTATTTAGAATATGAGGAACTAGAATTCTCTTCTAAAGAGTATGCAATAATATTTTCTACTACTTCAAGAATATTAAATTTCATATGGGAAAATCATTAATGATGGTATTGATTAGACTAATGGATCATGAAATAATATCCAAAGCTTTCTAATATACACCCAAATTCTCTTCTACTTGACCACCAATATTTTCCTAGAGATAGACAACCGGGATATCTAGAGACATATCTTCCCCAAGACCTGATTTCCTAATAGATTCCTTGGTTAATTTTAACATAGATTATAGATACCATTTAAACCATTGTATAAAATCATGTGTGAAAATATCACACTATAAATATTGTATCTGATTAGAAACTAAATTTAAATATGAAAAAAACTGATCTAACAGATCCTTAAGGTTTGGTTTTATAAAAGGTGTAGATGTAGATGGAATTGTTGGCTAAAACCTCTTAAGGAATTCAAACTGAATCACATATAATAATTTTAGGGTGTGATGGATCTCTTTAATTTGTTTTATAATTTATTTAATCTCATAAAAATATTCTTGAAGCATATCTAATTGAATCATTGTAGATTTGGAATCATGTATCATTAAGATGAAACAAGAACACCAATTACATTCATATATGACTTTGTAGCACAAAGAAATCTTAACCCACTCACTTAGGTTCTTATATACTCATGTTCATTTTCAATTACCAATGTGTTGAGTTATTTTATAGTAGGTACTTCTTAATGGTTTTTGATCAAGTTTTTCTGGGCTTCCATCATCCCACCCAGGTCTTCAAAATAATCTCTTGAAACAGAATTCTACTTGAGCTATTTTATCTCATCCACAAAGGAGATTATATCCTTTCCCAACTCAATATATTGTCCATTGATATTATCAATTTTCCACATCATAGCTAATGAAAAGGTTCACAAGTTGTTTTCTACATCATAACTTTCAAAAATATTTCTTATAGATGGGGAATTCGTAGGCACATGGTGTGGTGATGTAACAACTTCTAGAGTGTGGGAAAGAACACCAGATTCTTCTAAGGTCATATCCCCATATCTATATCTATTATTTGGTGGTCCATGAGGGAGCTGATCAACTATTTAATGTTCTACCTTATCTTTTACTATTTCTTCAGAAACTTTCACACTTGGCTTAGTATCACATGTCCTCTCCACATGAGCAACATCATTTGTATCAATAGTTGGGTCAACATGATAAACTAATTCATCAGATCTAACAACATTAAACTCATATATCTAAACTTTATCTTCTCTAATTTTATTATTCTAATCACTTGAGGTGAATGTCTGGTAGGAACTGACCCATACACCTCCCTAGAAGAAAACCACTTAGTAAGTGTCATGTCCCTAGGCGGCGGGGTAGTAAATGGCTACCACTAATTTGGTGACGGAGTTACTCTGACACCCATTCCATCATAAATTTGGGAGTTTGAGGATCTATCACAATTGTAATTTTTTTTAAAAGAATAATATTTATATTTATACTTTTTTGAAACTTCACTACTTCTCCATCATTGAGATCAACTTCCTTCTTCTTCAACACTAGGGAGATAATCTATCTACATGGGTAATGGTTCAAATTTCCTTACCCTTGGAAGTTGTGATTCATAAACCACATCATATATCCATAAAGATTCATCTTTATGTTTTTTATTATGACTTATAATAGATACATGTCCTAGAATAACACTTTTTCAATCTCGCCATCTCTATGGAAAATCCAACTTTGAATGAACTTACATATAAATTTCTATTCATCTTTTAAGTACTTTAAAACCTTATTCTTGAAAGAAGAGGTTCCAAAGAGAAACTTGAATACCTCATTTTATCCAACAGAACTCGTTTTAACTAAATTCTAGCTAAAACTAAACTAACCTTTTTGAGGATAGTGAAATACGTCATCCATTTCCACATATGAAACAATCATGAATTTTCCATTCATTATCGATGATAAGGAACCCTATGTTTGTCTAAAAAAACTCTATATTTCATATAAAATCATTTGCCTCTTCCTCAAACAAGAATCCATATTCCTTCTAAATAAATAAAAACTCCAATCCTTGGTATTATAAGAGTTTCTTTAGAAAAATTTTGGTTCCTATTAGCTAGTCCATAACTACAACCTTCCCAACTAATACTCTATGTGGCATCCTTCCTACCTTCTATTTCATGGAAGAACCTAGACATCAATCATATCCTTTCTTGGATTTCCCTATCACATAAGGGTTTGTTTGAGGTTGAGAAAATATTTAGAGTAGGTGGTGATGGTTTAGCTTCAGAAATATGATATTTAGGAAAATGTTGATGATTTTGAAGGATGATTTTTTTATGTCATGTATCTAACATTTAATAGGAATACACACACGATTAGGTTTATGGCTTATTATAACATAAAATAAATATAAAATATTAAATAAATTAAATTTATTTTCTAAAATCACATAAACTTCAATTTAAATATAATATAATAATATATTTTTTCAAATAAACTATATTCATTTAATTTCAGTAATTCACCTAAAATATAAAAACATGAATAAAAATTCATAATTTAAAACTGAATGAACTAAAATAATTTAAAATAAAATATATTCTATTCTATATCAATAAAATAAAAATGTTCACAAGTAAGTGAATTAGTAAAAATATCTTCTAGTTGATTCTCAGTAAAGATAAATTAAATAGTGATGTCACCTTTTTTATCATGATATATTAATAAAGTATGAATTAGCATTATATTCTTAGTTATTGAATGATTTATCAACTTCTTTTAAATACTGATAGCACTAATATTATAACATTTTATTGATACGTAAATATAATTTAATACAAAACCCCCTAAGGTGTGTTACATCCACAAAGCCAATACACAAAAACTACATGTGGCAATGTACTCGGATTCAGTGGTAGATAATGCAACTCAGTGATGGTTTTTACTAGACCCGGATATAGGGACATACGTTGAAAATGGAATATTCCTGAAGTACTATTTTTAACTATTCTAAAACCACCAAATTCAGATTTTGAATATGAATTCAAATTAAAATTTTATGTTTTTGGAAAAATAAGGAAATGGAGATTTTTCCTTTTAAATACCTTAAAATTCTTTTGGAATCTTTCAATTGTGATTGATTAATACTATCTTTTAATCTTGAACATATTTTTAATACAAAAATAATTTATGGTATACTAGTAGTCAAATATATCTTAATTCTAATTAATACTCTATATAACTTGTTTCCAACTGGTTTTCTAGCTTTATCTAAGTCATCATTTTCATTAAACTCAGAGGAGTTGTATGTACTTTAAAGATTTCAAGACCAAAATTTTTAAGTAATGCAAGTATGTATTTATGTTGATTTAACACATTCACGATGTCTATTTTACAAATATGAAAACTTGGATAATAATTTAACTCACTCATTATGATCATTTCAAATTATTTCTGCATGATTTTTTAGAAATCATTACACAAATTTTTATTTTTAGAACCCAAAATTACATCATCAATATATATCATAACTAACAAAATATCTTAAGATAATTTTTTTATAAAATTGAAGGATCTAACATTCCTAATAAAAATAAATTTTATAAATTAAAGAACATAAAAATTCATACCAATCTCTAGGTTCTTTTCTAAGAATATAAAAATAATTGATATGTTTGAAAACAGAATTTGGAATATGGTTATTTTAAAAAACATGAGGTTTTTCAACATAAACTTCCCCTACAACAAAACCATTTAATAAATAAGATTTCATATCCATATAATATAATTTTAAATTCATACAGGATTAAAATTCTTGGTTAATACTAATGGATTCTACTCTAGATATGGATTCAAATATATCTTCATCATAAAGTTGGGAAATAATTTTCATATTGTACATCAACTCTTCCACGTAGAGAACATTATAGAGGACTGATCCTGTATTACCAATTGATTATAATCCCTTAATATTTTCTTTATAATTGTCACCATAAGTGAAATGGAATCTATAAATATTATATAAGGAGTTGAAATTAGAGAAATATTCACTCATATGCCTTGAGAATCCACTATACTCTATCAATTTCTCACATATTCTCTTGGACCTTTTAACCTATAAATAAAAACCACAAAATAAATTATTTTTTGTACCCATATTCTCCTAGATCTAGAAGTGTTAGAAAATAATAATTAGGGAACCCAAATGTATTTTTATTATATGGAAATTCTAGAATTGAGTTTTGAGAAACCATTTGAAATAAAATCATGTTTGACTCTATAAAATTGAGTATTTTTTAAACACAATTTATTATCATAGTGACCTAATTATCCATAGTGAAAAAAGAATCTTTGGACAAAAAATTATTGGATCTGGGTACAAAATATATTTTATTAAAATTTGGTTTTAATACTATATTCCCTCTCCAAAATTATATTTCTATACCTTATTATTTCCTACAATTTTATTTCAGTAATTTAATCCTTTTGAAAAAACACTTGCAACATCTTTAAAGTCTTGAAATTATTTTTGTAAGATTAAAATATTATTACCATGTCCACTACAAGAAAAAATAATTACATCATAGTTTTCAAATAAATTTTTTTTTTCATTTAAGTATTATATTTAATAAACGACAACATTATACAAATTTTTTTGGATTTGTTTTTACTTTTCAATCTATAATATTTTATTTCAAGAATATTATAATATTCATCAATTTATTCATACGAGAAGTTTTCATTTTCAGAATCAAATTCATGATTCGAGGAATAAAAGGAACATACCTCATATAAGTGTGTAATAAAGAACATATTATCCATTTTAATTAGATATATTAGTTCTATAATTTGAGATGGAATCACAACAAGTGTCTTCAGAAGATCTTTAAGTTTATTTAGTGGTTTTATTAGCTTTATTATTACATTCTAACCTCTTGAAATAATTTTTCTTAGAATTCTTATTATCATACAATTGATAGAAGTCTATATTTATGTTCCTTATATTCTTACACTCATATAATCTAACTAGTTTAGAGTTTTGCTCATTATTCTTTTACTTATTGAAAGGTTTTCAGAAACCTCTTCTCTTATTGTAAATCTTTTTTAAATTTATTGTAAACTAAGAAAGTTCAATTTCTAAAGTAGAACTATTTGAGTTATCTTCATCAGATGAATAATCCATTTGTGTTTCTTTGTGTTTATTATCATATTTTGAAGTTGATCTTTCATATAATCATTATCCTTATTAATAAATATATGCTCTCTAACTTTAGCTTTCATTTCAGCCTCATATATCATATGAGTTCCAATAAGATATTTTATTTTGAAATCATTAATATCTATTGATTTCTTAAGGACAGTAGATATTCCACTCTCTTTATATGGTAGTAAACTTTAAGAGTATGATAGGATTTTATCATTTGTGTTCCAAGAGAATAAAAATTATTTAAAATCTATATCATTCATCCATTCATTTGAGTTATGGTTTCTCCATCAACCATCCTGACCATGTCACTTTTTAGCTTGGAAGTATTGTGACTAAGTTGTCTTACATTATCATTACCTTCTTATGCAACTGATATAGTTGTACACATTTGATAAGCTATTTAAAATTATGAAACTCTATTGAACTAATCAGGAACTTTTCTACATATGATAGAATTCATGGATTTGGAGTTTAAGTTATAAATGGATTTAGTATCAACATCCCATGTTTGGGTTCAGTATTGGGAATTTCACAATAATTCATAGATTTTAGATTAACCTTGATTTCAAGGTTCATTATATAGATTATCTTCAATGAATTCTAGTGACTATATTTTTCACCATTAAAGTTGGGTGCTCTTACGATAGACATTCCTTATCAATTATCAACTACAATATCTACTTTGAATATGATTTGATGTCTTCAACCATTGAATGGTGATAATTAACAGGTCACCACCTCTAATACGAATTTTTGGTCAGATACGACTACTCAAAGACCCGAGATGGGGTGAATTGAGTTCTTGATAATTTTATTCATATAAAAACCCACCCTCTTCATGGTATGGTAACTTTTTATTTTTTTTCTACCACATGAAAATAGTAGAAATAAAAGAAAAATGAAAATGAATCTAACACAAGATATTTATATTTGTTTGGGGAACATAAATCCCCAAGTCCACTCCATAATTCTAAACTCATAGAGCTTGGTGATTTTCACTAGACCAATCCTTTTACCAAGGGTGGTAAATCCTTTCACTAAGGATTGCATGACTGAGTAAAATCAATCTACAATTGGTACAATACTAGGATCATTTACCAGGATCTAACAAGGCTATAAAAAACACCAACCTCAAAGGTTTTCTTACCAGGACCCTTCAATGTGATATAGAGATATAATAAAAGAGTGATTAAAAATGAATCTCACAATTTAAAGATGCAGTTAAAAAATATAATAAATGTCCTAGAGATAAAAAAAATAAATAAATGAAGCTCAATGAGAGTCTTCTAAAAACATATAAATTGTGATCTTGACATCCTAACTATAGAAAACTCAAATCTTCATCTTCTTTATGTCGAAATAGAGTAAAAAAATTCAATATAGAGAGTCATAGTGAAAGTGTTATATTTTTATATTTCCTAATTTCTCTTCATCACACATTTAATGGTCATGGATAAATTATATTTTAATTTCATAGTATTAGATCCATAAAAATGGTATTCGAATTAAATTCTAGATGTCTTTTTTCTTGAAATTATCTTGGCAACATGACTAAACATTAAATTATTCTTGTACTCTTTTCTTTTCTCTGTACTTGAAACCTTTTTTAATCTATTTTCCATAAAAATTAATCCAAATGTAAATGAATCAAAACTGGCTTTAAATTCCTCTTAAATTACACAAAAGATAATAAATAATAGGTTGTAGAATAACATAGTCGATGTTGGATCAACGCTTAGATGAATTCTTTATATTTGAATTCATGTAGCTGAATTCATCAATTTTTTCATTCCTCATTTAGATGATTTCATCATTCATCCGAATTTTCTATTGGCATTTTTCACATAGCCTTCTTGCACATGTTTCCTTCACATAGGCAATTGATATAGATGGTTTATCGATGTAGCCAAATATCCATGTAGTAAACTACCGTATGTAACCTAAAAACCCTAGAAGACACTAAAAACCATAAAATAGCATAAAATAACTAAAAAAACAAAATGACACTAAAAATCCTAAAAAAACATAAATGACCATAAAACCATAAAAACATAAAAGACCCTAAAACCCTAAAAACTCAAAAGGGCCCCAAAAACACTAAAGGGCCCCAAACCCCCTTAAAATACCAAATGATACCTAAAAACACTAAAAAACTAAAGGACCATAAAATTCATAAAAACCCTATAGGTACCTAAAACCCCCCAAAATTACCCTAAAGGACCTTAAAAACCCAAAAGACTCTAAAGACCCCAAATGACCTGAAAACCACTAAAATCCATAAAAGACACTAAGATCAATAAAAAACCATTAAAACATTAAAAGAACCTAAAATTTTAAAAGAAACTGAAAATAAATTAAAAACATAAAATCCCTAAAACCCTAAAAACCCTAAAAACCCTGAAAAACCCTAAAAACCATAAAAACCAAAGAAAATACTTAAAAATCTCCCAAAACCCCCAAAAAACCATAAAAACCCTGAAACGCCTAAAAACCTAAAAAATTCTAAAAATCCCAAAAAAATGAAAATCCACTAAAGGACACTAAAAAATCAAAAAATACATAAAATATCATAAAACCCTAAAAGGCACTAAAACCCCAAAAAAACAACCCCCCCCCCACAACTCTAAAAGACATTGACAACCCATAAAACCTCAAAAATACCATAAAACCCTAAAATAACATAAAACCCCTAATTTTTTTACAATTACTTAAAAACCCTATAAAACAATAAAATACCCTAAAAACATAAAAACCATAAAAACACTAAAAGGTCCTAAAAACCATAAAAACCTAAAAACCCATTTAAATCCCTGAAAACCCCTAAAATTCTCAAACCCCCCTAAAACACATAAAAACACCAAAACCCCCTAAAATCCCCTAAAAACCATAAAAACTAGAAAAACAACCTAAAATACAATAAAACCCCATAAGCCCGCAAATATTATACTCTCTAACCCTAAAAACTCCAAAAACCCTAAAAACACCAAAACCCATAAAACTATAAAACCAAAAAAAACAAAAAAACTTAAAAATAGTAAAAACCCATCAAAAACCAAAAAAACCCCATTAAATCCCTAAAAACCCATAAATTCCCATCAAATACCCTAAAATCATAAAACCCCTAAATGTGCTTAAAAATCACTAAACCACAATAAATACCCTAAAAGACCCTAAAACCCAATAAAATCTTAAAATACCCTTAAAATACCTTAGACACCCCAAAACACCAAAACCCCTAAAAACCCAAAAGAACTCTAAAAACATAAAAAAATAAAAAACACTAAACCTTAAAAACTCCTAAAACACCCTAAAGACCCTTAAAAAAAATCTCAAACCCCCAAAAACAACCCTTATCTTATTTAAACTAAAAAAAACTAAACCCCCAAAATATTAATATACCCCAAATGAACCCAAAAAAACCCAAAAAAGTACTAGAAACCCTTAAAACTCCAAAATATCATTTAAAACACTAAAAACACAATAAAACCCTAAAATAATCTTAAAAACTCTTAAACACACTAAAAAACCTAAAACATATTAAACCCATAAAAAACTATAAACCCTAAAAACAATAAAAACCTCTAAAACACCCAAAAACCCCAAAACCTATTATGTTTGTTGTGGTTGGTTGGGTAGTGGACCTCTACTGGAGTTGGATGTTGGTATGGAAGAAGAGTTGCTGGAGGCTAAGGGCTCGTTGGTGCTATGGGATACTGGTTCTCTTTGGCTGGGAGATGCTTTGGAGATGCTGCTGAGGGATGTTGTTGGATATTGGTTTCTCCTTGGATGTGGTGCTGCTGAATGCTGGTATTGGCTGGATGTGACGTGATGATGCTAATGTTGTGTCTAGTTTTCGTGTCTTTTTCTTTCTTTTCTTTTCTTTTTTTGGGCTTGTGTGTGTGTTTGTTTAAGGTTTTTGGGTGTGGGTTGATTGACCCCACCTCTCCCTTGTCTGCAGTGTCTTTGTGTCTTTTTTAAATAAATTTTGGGGGTGGTCAGGAATAGCCTGGCCCCGAGCCTTCCTTTCCCAAAAACCTCTTAAAAAGTGTAAAACCCCAAAAAGAATCCAAAAATCATAAAAACTCTAAAAATATATAAAAACCCAAAACAATGTTAAAAACCCATAAAAACCCTAAATACCTTTAAAAAATTAAAAATAACAAAAATAACCAAAAAAACCCAAAAATCACTAAAAACCCTAAAAACCATAAAAAAATATTAAAAAACCCTGTAAACCCTTAATAAAACCATAAAACCCCCCAAAACCCACAAAAACCATAAACCCCAAAAACCCTAAATACATTGAAAGAACCATAAAACCCTAAAACACTAAATTTTTAAAAACCCTAAAAAACCCAAAACCTCCTAAAAATACTATGAAAAATTAAAAAACACAAAAAACCCTAACCCCCCCCCCCCCCCACGAAAAAAAGATCCAACAAATTTTAAAACCGCCAAAAATACCAAAAAACCATTAAAAACATAAAACCCAAAAACCCTAGAAATAATAAAAAACATAAAACCCTAAAACCAAAAAAAATATCCTAAAAGGCAATAAAACACCTAACTGAAATACCCTATACCCTAAACCCTATACCCAACACACTAAACATTATACCCTAAATGATAACCCAAAACCCTACACCCTATACCCTAAACCCTAAACCCTGGACCCTAAACCTGATACCCTATAACCTAAACCCAAAACTATGAACACTAAATCCTAAACCCTAAAATTTAATCCCTAAACCCTACACCCTAAACCATAATAGAAACACCATGAACCCTACACCCTACAATATATAACCCAAACCCTACAATCTAAACACAATATCATATACCCTAAACCTTAAACCCTAAACACCAAACCCTTTACCCTAAACTTGAAACACTAAACCCTTCACCGTAAACATTTTACCCTACACCCAAAACCCCACACCCTACACCTTAAACCATGTACACTACACCTTAAACCCTAAAACCCACACACTAAAACCTATACTATAAACCCTAAACCCCATACAATACACCTTAAACCCTACAACCTACACCATGAACCCTATACCCTACAACCTAATCCTTATACGCTACATCCTAACCCTACACCCTAAACCCTAAACCCGACACCCTAAACCCTATACCCATCACTATAAACCCTAAACTCTACATCTGAAACACTATACCCTACACTAAGGACCCTAAATGATACACACTAAACCCAATATCACAACCCCTATAACCTACACCCTACACCCTATACCCTATACCCAACACCATAAAACCTAAAATATATACCCTAAATCCAAAACCCAACACCATTAACCCAAAAATATACACCCTAAAACCTATAAGAAACTCCCTAAACCCCAAACACTACCCTCTACACCCTACACCCTAATCCATAAAACCTAAAACCTAAACCTCATACCCTACACCCTAAACCCTAAACCATATACCTTACATCCTAAACCCTAAACCCTAAACCTTAAAACCAAAACCCAATACTCTACACCCTAAAATCTAAAACCCACAACTCAAACCCTATACCCTATTCCCTAAACCCTAAACCCTGCATCCTGAACCATATACCCTACACCCTAAACCATAAACCCTATACCCTAAACCCTACACCAAACACCCTAAACCCCAATCTCTACACCCTAAACCCTACACCCTTCACCTTAAAACCTAAACCCAACACCCTATACCCTATACACTACACCCTAAACCATAATCCCAACAACATAAACACCATACTTTACAACCTGAACCTTAAACCCTACATCCGACACCCTAATCCATATACCCAAAACCCTCAACCCTAAACCCTAGGCCCTATACCCTATACTTGAAATCCTATACCGTATACCCTACATTTTAAACCCAATACCCTACACCAAAAACTCTATACCCTAAAATATAAACCCAAGACCCTAAAAACCATAAAATAATCTTTAAACACCCAAAACCCCCTAAAACCATTAAAAATCCTAAATTCCATAAAAAACTAAAAAAATAATTTAAATATATAAATAACCTAATAAATCCCCAAAAAAACCTATAAAACACCTTAGAAATCCATAAATACCTGAAAACACTAAGAAAACCCTCAAAACCCATAAATCTCAATAATACCCTAAAACACCCTAAAACACTCTAAACCCCCCCTATAAAACCCTAAAAACCCTAAAGACCCAAAATAACTAAAAATACCCTCAAAACCCAAAAATACCCTAAAAGACCATGAAAACCGGAAAAGACCCTAAAACCCCTAAAACCCCTAAAACCACTAGAACCCTTTAAAAACCCTAAAACCCATAAAACCCTACAAAATGCTAAAAACCCTAAACCCCCCTAAACCCCTAAACCCCCTAAAACCCTAAAACCCTAAAACCCCCTAAAAATCCCTAAAATACCAAAAATCCTTAAAAACATTAACACAAAAAATAGACCTTAAACCCCTTTAAATGCCCTAAAAGACTCTTCAAACCCCTAAAAGCCCAAAAATCATACAAAAAATTAAATACCATTAAACTCAAAGAACCCCAGAAATACCCAAAAAAACCAAACCCCTAAAAGATCCATTAAACCCTAAAATCTAGAAAAATAATCTGGAAAACCCTAAAAACCCAAAAAAAATCCCTTTAAACCATAAAAACTCTTAAACCCATAAAAACTAAAAACCCCTAAAACCATTAAAAACCTAAAAACCCCTAAAAAAATTACAAACCCTCAACACTCTAAAAACCATAAAAAACTATAAATGTCCTAAAAACCCTAAAACCTAAAAGTAACCCTCAACCCATAAAAGCCCCTAAATAACTAAAAACCCCTAAAAACCCTAAAAAAAACCCCAAACACAAAAAACCCCTTTAAAAGACATGGAATCCCCTAAAACCTCCAAAAACCCATAAAAACCCTAAAACACATAAAACCCCAAAAAAATACCTAAAAACCCTAGAAACTATAAAGAACCCTAAAAACACTAAAAACACTAAAAACCAAAAAAAATCATACACCATAAAAAACCCTAAAAGCCCATAAAAATCATATAGAGAACTAAAAAATCTTGAATCAGTTAAAAACATTAAAAAAATAAAAACCAAATACACTAAAAAACCCTAAAACCCCAACAAACCATAATGACCCTGAAAAACCTTAAAAGATTTTAAAACCCTAAAATTACATAAAATCCCAAAAAATCAGTAATCCCCATTAAACACCCTAAAACCCCTAAAATACCATAAAACCCATGAAAATTTTAAATATACTAAAAACCCTAAAGAACCTAATAACCCTAAAAGACCATAAAACCCTATAAACCCCCAAAAGACCCCAAAAAACTTTAAAGACCCCCAAAACCCTAAAAATACTTGAAACCCTAAAGACACCTAAAAACCCTAAAACCTATAATAAAACATAAATCCCCTAAAAATACTAAAAACAATAAAAGCCTCTAGAACCCCATAAAATCACTAAAGAATATTGAAGTCACTAAAACCCCTACACACACAATAAAACCATTAAAACCCTAAAAAATCCCTTGAACCCCCTAAAACTCCCTAAAAACCAATAAAAACCCTAAAAACCCCAAAAACCCCTTAATAACCCAAAAAACCCCTAAAAACTATAAAAACTAGAAAAACATTAAATACCCAAAAACCCATAATAACTCTATAATCCCAGAAAAACATTAAACCCCTAAAACTCCGAGAAAACCCTGAAAACCCCTAAATACCATAAAAAACCCTAAAACCCTAAAAAATATAAAACCACAAAAAATTGTAAAATATTTGCAAACCCTAAAACCCCTAAAGGACACATAAGACCCATAAAACCCCTCAAACCCTACAGACATTAAAAAATTAAAAACCCTAAAAAACTCAAAAACCCCTAGAAAAATATTAAAGACCCCAAAAAACATAAAATTTCCCTAAAACCCTAAAAACACAAAAAGAAACTAAAACCCATAAAATACCATAAAAACTCTAAAATACAATAAAAACCCTCAAATATGATAAATACCCTAAAACCCCTAAAAGAATCTAAAAACCTAAAAGCCCCTAAAAGTCCCTATAAAAGCCTAAAACTCCGAAGGGACCCTAAAAACCTGAAAGGACTCTAAAAAATATGAAAAAACTAAAGGACCCTAAAAAACGTAAATGACCCAAAAATCCAAAAACCCATAAAGGACCCTAAAATCCCTAAAACCCGAATGGAACCCAAAGTTACCTAAAAATCCTAAAAAACATAAAAGACCCAAAAAGTAACTAAAACCCCTAAAACCCCCAAAGACCCTAAAACCCCTAAAAGCCCTAAAACCCCTAAAACACCAAAAACTCAAAAGACCCTAATAACCCTAGAAAACCTTAAAATTCCTTAAAACCCAAGAAAACCTTCAAATACACTAAAAACTCCAAAAATCATAAAAACCATTTAAACCCCCAAAAACCCTAAAATCCTACCAAAAACTCAAAACAATAAATTCATTAAACACCCCAAAACCACCCAAAAACCCAAAAACCAAAAAAAACTGAAAAAACTCCTAAACTTGTAAACACAATAAATACCCCTCTAAACCTCAAAAACCATAAAGAACCCTGAAAAACCAAAATGCCCATAAACCCACCAAAATATGCTTAAAACCATAAAAACCCATAACAATCCTAAAAAGCCTAAAAATATATAAAAGGAGCAAAAACCCTAAAACCCTAAAAGACCGTAAAAACTATAAAATATTTTAATAGACCCATAACCTATCAAAACTTCTAAAACCATAAAAGAACCTAAAAACCCTAAAACCCATAAATAACCATGAAAACCCATAAAACCCTAAAAACATTTAAAAACCCCATAAACCCCAAAACACCCTAAAAAACTAAAAATCCCTAAAAATACTTAAAACAACTAAAATTTCTAAAACTCAATGAAATTCCAAAACTCTAAAACCCCCAAGAACACTAAAAACCCTAACCCCCCACCAAAACACTAAAACCACCAAACCCCAACACCTAAAAACCCAAAAGAACCCTAGAAACCCTAAAAAATAATAAAACCCTCTAAAACCCATAAGAAACTGTAAAAAATCATAAAAACCATTAAACCATTAAAAATCATAAAATCCCTAAAAACCCTTAAAGACCCTAAAAGTCAATAAATCTCCAGAAAAACATAATAAAATAAAAAACCCTAAAACCCATAAAAATATAAAAAATCCCTAAAACCCCTAAAATCCTTTAATAGAACCTAAATACTAAAAGGCCCAAAAAACCCTATAAACACACAAAAATAAAAATAAAACCTTAAAACCCCTAAAAATCCTAAAAACACTAAAGACCATAAGAAAACACAAAAAACCCCAAAAACCCAAAAAACCTTAAAATCCATAAAAAACCAAAAAACCCTAAATCCATTAAAAAAATTTAAAATCCTAAAATACCATATAAACCCAAAAAATCACTAAAAATCAAAAAAACATAAAAAACCTAAAACCCCTAAAACCCCTAATAAACCCAAAAAAAATACTAAAAACCCTAAATTCTATGAAATACCTAAAAACCTCTAAAACCTCTAAAAACCCTAAAACCTTAAAACCCTAAAAAAACTACAACACAAAAATTTGTAGTACCCTAAAAACCTGAATATCCAAAAAAATCCTTAAGAAAACACTAAAAGACCTAAGAACCCTAAGAAAAACTTTAAAAATCATAAAACTCTAAAAACTCTTAAAAGATCTAAAAATCACAAAACCCCAAAACCCTAAGAAACCCCAAATGAACCACAAATTCCCTAATAACCGCTTAAAATCCTATAAACACAAAAACTCAGACTCAAAACCATAAAAACTCTATAAAACCCTAAAAACACCTGAAAAACCTAAAAAACCTGAAACCCCTAAAAATTCCATGAAAACCCCTAACACCCAAAAAAACCCCTAAAAACCAAAAAAAATCCCTCAAATACTGAAAACACTAAAACCCCATAAAAACACTAAAATCACCTAAAAATCCATTAAAATCCCTAAAACTCTAAAACCCCAAAAAACCCATAAAGCACACTAAAAATCGTAAAACCATAAATCCCTAAAACCCACTATAAAACATAAAAACCCCTAAACCACCATAAAACCCCTATAAATACAAAAAAAATCATTAAAACACTAAGATCAATTTAAACCCCCAAAACCCCAACAAAAAACCTAAAACCTCAAAACCCTTAAAAACCATAAACCACTACAAACCCATAAAGACCCTAAAACACCCAACAAAAGCCATCAAATCCTAATATCTAAAAGACCCTAAAAACCATATAAAACCCTAGAAAACCCTAAAACCCAATAAACACCCTAAAACCAAAAAAAACTCTAAAAATTCTAAAAATACCAAAAAAACCCAAAAAACCTTAAATTAACCTTAAAACCCCTTGAAAACCCCAATCTCTTAAAAGCCCTATAAACCCCTAAAATCATTAAAACCCCCAAAAACACCCTAAAATCCAAAAAACATGAAAAGACACTAAAAACCCTAAAAGACTCTAAAAACCACTATAAAATCTTAAAAGAGCCATAAAAACCCTTAAACAACCTAAAAGCTCAAAAAATACTAAAACCCAAAAAACCCTAAAACCCTAAAAATATTCAAACCCCTGAAAACATAGAAAACCCAAAAATCCCTAAAAACACCCTAAAAACCCAAAATCACCTTAAAATTATAAGAACTCTAAAACAACCAAGAAAAAATTAAAAACACTAGAAAATATAAAAATCCAAAAATCTCCTACAAAACCTAAAACCTCTAAAACCAAAGAAAATACTTTAAACCCCCTAAATCCCTAAAGAGGCATAAAAATACGAAACCCCCTAAAATCCAAAAAAAAACCTAAATGCCCTAAAATCCCATGAACCCTAATAACCCAAAAACCCCTAAGAAAACCCTAAAAAAATAAAAAAAACCTTTTAAACCCTAAAATACTAAACCCCTAAAACCACAAAATCCACTAAAAACCTTAATACACTAAAAAAATAGACACCCCTAAAAACCATAAAAATCCACAAAACCCATAGACCCTTTAAATCATAAAAACCCTAAAAACACCCTTAAAACCCTTAAAACCCCTAAAACCCTAAAAACCCATAAAAATCTAAAAAAATTTAAAAAAATCAAATACCTTAAATACCATAAAATCTAAAAAAGGACCCTTAAATCACTAAAAACACCTAAAAACATAAATATCCCCTAAAAACACTAAAACACCCTAAACCCCCATAAAACCCTACCCCCTCCCCCCTAAAACCCATAAACATCATTAAAATCCTAAAACCCCTAAAACCCTTAAAAATATAAAACCCCCTAAAACCCCTAAAAATCCGCAGTAAACCCTAAAACACCTCAAAACACTAAAAAACCTAAAAAACATTAAAAATAATAAAAAATGCATAAAATCATTAAAAACTCTAAAACCCCTTAAAACCCCTGAAAGCCTTAAGAAAACCCAAAAACCCAAAAACACCTAAAAAACCCTAACACCCTAAAACCCAAGAAAACCTAAAATAATATGAAACCCATAAAACCCTTAAAAACTCCTAAATCTATAAAAACCATAATAAACTACAAACACATAAAAAAACATCCCCCCCCCACAATAAACCTCCCAAAATGACCTTAAAACACACAAAACCCCTAAAAACACTAAAACCCTAAAAGTCCCTAAAAATCCTCAATTCCCCTAAAAGACCATAAATAACCCAATAAAATCCCAAAAAAAACATTAAACCCACTAGAAACCCTAAAAAATAACTTAATATAATTTTAAAAACCCAAAACCCAAAAAATAATGTAAACCCATAGATAATACGTAAACACACTAAAACCCCTAAAATCCCTCAAAACAAAAATAATTCGTAAACATCCCTAAAGGCCATAAGACCACCTAAAACCCTAACATTCCCCAAAAACTCCAAATAACGCTAAAACCCCCGAAAACCCCTAAAATTCCCTAAAACCCATGAAAAAAATAAAAACCCCTAAAACACCTATAACCATAAATGACCCTAAAAACCCAAATAAACCACCAAAATATAATAAAAACACTACAAATCCTAAAAGACGCAAGAAACCCAAAAGACCAAAAAATACAAAAAAAATAAAAAAATCTCTAAAGCCCATAAATATAAAGGGTCCTAAAAATGTAAGATGCCTTAAACCTCATGGAACCCCCTAAAGGACCCTAAAAACCAAATTAAAGAATTAAGGGAACCTAAAACCCATAAAACACCAAAAGGACCCTAAAAACACGGAAAACTCCGGAAATTCCCTAAAAACCCTAAAAAATTAAAGGACCCTAAATATAAAAAAAATGATAAAGACACCCTAAAAACATTAAAGATCCTAAAATATCTGAAAACCCTAAAAATCCTGAAAAACCAAAAAGACCCTAAAACCGAAAAACCCTTAAAACCCTTAAAAGACTCTAAAAATACCCAAAATCACTAAAAAATAAATCAAAACCCTAAAACACCTAAAAACCTTAACCCCCCCCCCCCAAACAAAATCGTAAAACCCCTTAAAACCCATAAAACCATGAAAACCCCCAAATACCTCCCCCCAAACCCCCCCAAACCCTCCCCCCAAACCCCCAAAACCCAAAAAAACACTTAAAACACCTATAAACTCTTAAAACTAAAAAAAACTTCAAAACATAAACCCCCAAAAAACTCAAAAAAACCTTAAAACATTAAAAACCCCAAAACCCCCAAAACCCCTTAAAATCCTAAATAATTAAAAATATTAAAAACTCCTAGAAACCCAAAAAAACCCCGAAACCCCAAAAAAACCCTAAAAACTGATAAAGCCCTTTAAATCTCTAAAAAACATAAAAACCCTAAAACCCCTAAAAGACCCTAAATCCATAAAACCTAAAAATTCTCAAAAACCCAAATAAAAAACATAAAAGCCACTTAAAACCCCATTAAACCATAAACACCCTAAATACCATAAAACCCTTAGGAACCATAAAAACATGAAAAACATGGGAAAAAAATAAAATACCATAGAACCCTAAAATCCAAAAAAAACCCAAAACACACTAAAAAATAGAAAAAATCCCAAAACCCCCAAAAAATCCATAAAACCCCTTTAAAACACTTAAAATACTAAAAACACTAAAGAGGTCGAAAAAAACCATAAAATACAAAAAAACCATAAAAACCATAAAAACCATAAAACCCTTATGAAATCCTAAACAACCAAGAAAACTATCAAAACCCATAAAACCCATAAAAGCTAAAAAAACCTACAAAAATTGAAAAAACCAGAAAACACGATAAAAACCCTAAAGTCATAAAAAACCTAAAATTCCTAAAAACCATAGAAAAAACCCAAAACCCTGAAAAAACATAAAACCCCATTGAAACCCAAAAAAACCCTAAAAACCCTAAAACACACTTAAATACCCCGAAAATCCTAAAAACATGAAAACCCCTAAAAATCATTAAAACCCCTAGAAAACCCTAAAAACCGGAAAAATCCAAAAAATCATTAAAACATAAAAAACCCAAAAAAACTAACCCCCCCCCAAAATGCCCTAAATACTCTAAGGAAACCCTAAAACATATTCCAATACCCCTAAAACCTAAAACTACAACCTAAAACATATACCATAAACCCTAAACTCTACACCCTAAACCCTATACTCTACACCCTAAACCATAAATTGTACACCCTACACCATGAAACCTGAACCCTACACCCTACACCAGAGACCCTACACCCTAAACCCTAATCCATACCCCTTAAACCCTATACCATATCCCCACACACCACCCCCAACACCCTAAACACAATACCCTACACCATAAACCCATCCCCCTAAACCATAAACCCTACAACCTAAATCTTAATCCCAAAACCCTACACCTGAGACCCTACAACATAAAATCATAAACCCTACACCCTAAAACCGACACCATAAACCCTAACCCCTAAACCCTACACCCTAAACCCTATACCCTAAACAATAAACCATAAAACCTACACCCAAAAACCTATACCCTACACCATAAACCCTAAAACATACTCCTAAAACCCTATACCCTACACCCTAAACCCTATACTTGACACAATAAAACTTATACCCTACAATCTATACCCTATACCCTACATCCAAAACCTGAAACCCCACACCCTAATCCCTATACCCTACACCCTAAAACCGAAAATCTACACCCTAAACCCTATACCCTATACCCTAACCCCAAAACCCTACACCCTAAACCCTATACCCTACACCCTAAACCCTATACCAATCCCCCTAGTCCTTATACATGGAACCCTAAAACATAAGCCCTACACCCTAATAGGGAATGCATTGAGTATGATCATAGATTGATTTGTGTTAGTAAATATATAATTTTTGTATTTATACCTTAGATTAAGGATCTTAGGATAGTTATCATAGGATATTTTAGTAATTTATATGGAATGATGATCTTCATGGGTTATCAGATATTTGAGTATGACCATAATGTCAGATAAGTGGTGATGAATGTTTAGATTTACCTGTATAGCTAACCCAACAAGTGAGTTACTAGAGTTTTGATGTTGGGTATGGATGTGGAAAGGATGGGTCATATATAATTCATTGAAAATACTAAATTTTATGATTCGTATGTGGTAATTTGGTATGATCTATGTTGTAGGGTGACTATTGAGGTATATATTTAATTAGTGGATCAAGTATGGATCTATATTTAGATAGACATGTTCCAAAAAAATAATATAAAATAGCTTAATTAATAGAGTTATTATATAGATGTTAAAATGAATCATTTTAACCACAATATAAGGAAATCATTTTTTAGGTTTTGAATATGGAATTCTTGTTCATAGGCTTGGGTGATTTTAAATGAATTCAGTATGATTGAAGATTGACTAATACTTTTCACATGTACTTAGATATGTAAATGGATAAATGACTTCAAATTTTTCATTTTAAAAAATGGTGGATTCATAATGGGGATTTAATCTTGACTTTTAATTTCCAAATTAGTTTAATGGGAATGATTTTTTTGATAGACCAATTATCCCTCATTTACAATCAGAAGAAAATGATGATATAGGATTTTAGTCAATGGGATAGATATTGATATATTATTATACATGATTCTCAAGGATTAGATGTTGTATGGTTAATATATTTTTACTAATCATGCTTTTATAGGTTAGTATAACTGAAGAAACATTATATTCTCTAGAGTCATAACCATAGAGTGTTTGAATTTTGGATTCTATTGTAATCCATAAATATTTTACATGAAAATGAGGATTATTTTCTCATTATCATGGGTTCAAGAGTAGTTTTATAAATTTGACCAGGGTTTGAAGTAGGGTGGGGTTTCTTCCATGTTTAATAGACACCACCGAATACCGGGAGTTAATAGACCTAGTACCTAGTGAGGTCTAGGTGGTCCTAAATTTCATTCATCTTACATATAGAATATAATGGAAGAGTATCATGTAATTGATATTTTGGACCATTTGGTGACCTTTCATGGATGTCCATTAGGTACTCAAGGGAAGTATACATGGTAACCAATGTTGTTTAAGAATTTTCTTTATAAAGTGGAGCATGGCCAAAATTTCATATTTATCCCACTGTTAATTTTATGAAGTTATGGGACAAAATGGAACTCAATTTGGATAGATCCTTGTATCCTTCTTTCTCAATTAAATCCTCCATGATTAAGGGTGATTTTAGTGGTGTGTATATGGAATTTTTAGGTATGATTCCTCCTCACCTTCCTCAATTTTACTCTCCCCCAACATACCTTTGATTTACTGTTTGTGGATTTAGGAACTATATGAACATCCCACCACAACATAGGTCAATAAATAAGAGGATGGGGATTTTTTTGGAGATTGATAGTGCAATCATGACGATGATGAATACTCAAGGTTTATTAATTATTTAGATATATTAAATACCTCATGTGACATATAGTCGGTTGATAGTGATGATATAATTACTATACGGGTAGATTAAAAAGATTTTATAAGGTAATTTATAAACCTATGGATCTATTTTCAAGTGAATGGACTATGGACTAAGGGAATAGTGGTGAGTAAGGATCCTGGTGTGACCTTCTAGACCTTGGGAATGTTTTTACCATGAACTAAGATATGGGATTATCTTAGTGGATGGGATTCCTTGATTCCAATCTAAAACATTGATTTAAGAAAACCTTTTGGTTACAGAATCTAACCTAAAGGGGTTAGAATTATTGTGAGGTGAAATGATATATATTTAAATCTATTGATACAATCATGGGTGAGATATTTTGTTTATGTGACCTACATGAAGGCGGCATATAAAAAATATAATTTATGAATAAGGTCTTAAAAGGAAAATATATATTCATGTGGGATAGTTTTCCTTGGGGGAAATGTGATAGTTAATAGGTTTAACTTTTATGATTGATAAATAAATGGTGGGGTTTTGTAGAGATTCCCAGAGTGGTGTGCTGATCGACATGGTTAATATTTAAATATAAACTATTATGGTAGCGATGACTAGATCTAGTTATGTGATGTATTTGGCCACATAAAATTCTTATGTATTCGAAATTATTTCATGAATGTAGAAAATTATAGATTTCACCCAAATTCACTCATAGCCTCTCTAGATGACTTCCATCTGACCTCAAAAACACCATTGAGGATCATGAAACATTATACCATGATGTATCCATACAAACCAGATCAAGAAGATTCCTAATTATTCATAAAATCAAAATATTTTTGTAACAAATAAAACAACACAAAGTATCAAGTACAACATGATATGTGAATGAGACTAGATCAAAAATGGTGTCTCATAATGTAAAGTATCAAAAGACTATGAATCAGAGAAAAATGAATAAGATGTGGTATAATGAAAATGAATAATCTCAAGTTCTTTAGCCAAGAGTTTGAGTGTATGTAAAAAGAGAATTGTGAAATATCTTTGATACCATGTAAGAAGAGATTTCATAGAATCCATACCTCCACGTGATGTCAAGTTTTATTATTTATTGATAAAGAGATAATGATAATTTGACCAACCTAATCACACATTTATTCAGTCACCACAAATCATCAAACATTAAATCTCATTAATATCAGTCGAAATGTAATAGATCAGTCTATCCCTCATCACCATCATCATCAGCCTCATCCTCATCCTCATCCCTATCCCCATAAACATCCCCAACCTCATCCTAATCCTCATCCACAACCTCCTCCTTAGCCTCCTCTCCATTATCCTTCACCTCAGCCTCCTCCTTGCCCTCGTCATCATCATCATCCTCACCCTAAACTTCTTCCTATCAATCACCATCGCCATCACTGGGAAGCATATTGTCTCAACCAATACTTGAAATTCCACATGTCTCACTATATAATGAACACATTGACAAAATATTTGAATCACAAGCCGTGTTGGTCTCTGGTGAATGTGATGGACATAAAACTTGCATCAATTTCATAAATTCAGTGTTTTCCATTTCAACTCATTCTTCCACTCGTGTGACCATTTTTCAACATATTCTGTCTATGCCTTAACCTTTTTCAACATGGTGGAAATACAAATGGTACCTAAATAGGGACAATAGCTTGTCGTGACTATACTCTTCCTAGGTCAGAAGTGTACTCTTTTAGGGTGATCATCTCCCGACACCTGATGTAAGTGATCCTTTGGCCCAAAATTGCCAGGTTCCTAGGAATAAAGGGCCTCCAAAAAAGCCTGTTACGAATTTAAATAGATTATTTAGAAACAAAATAGATATAAAAATTTTAAATCATCAAAGTAAAATTTAAAATATTCTGTTGTTTCACTTCGTTGATATCACTTCCATATTTTTTCTTTCTACTCGAGCAAAACAGTTTTTCTCGAGGCAAACATCCTTAAATATTCAATATCTTCCACTACAATGACATTGGATATAGGAAACCATAATTGAAAATAATTTACCAATAATTAATTAAATAACATAATTTATATAAAAACATTATAAATTGGATAAATTATGAAGGAATCAATAGAAAGTGCCAGTCCTAAATGAATTATAAACAACTATCGTACCAGCTACCTATCGTCATCAGATATCATAGTACGCCCCAGGTGTGAAGGTATTTTTTAGCATCAATGTTTTTTTCGAGATGATTGTTAAATAAAATTCAATAATACCAAAGATATTATTAATGAAAATAATGAAAATTTTCATTTAAAAACCTCAAATGTGATGAATACCTTAAACTTGGTAGTAATCCAATGAGTAATCATTTTCCGATACTGTTCTATTGGAAAATAATCCATGAAAGGTACCACCTATAACTCTGTATCAACTCTAGAATGCCATCCAATATACAACTTGTGATTTTAGACTCTCTAAATCTCACCTAATTGCTATAGAAATGATTAATGTGTATCCTCACTATCGGGAAAATTAAACCGAATATGACACAAAAATATTAATTTATAAAAATAAAAAAATAATATATTAAATTAAATACAGCATATTTTTTACCCATATATGTGCCCAATAATTATCCTTGACATTGTTTGGAAACTACCTCCTTGAGTGCAAGATGACGGGAATGATGTTGGAGTTTTTGGAAAGCATAGCTAAAAAACACTAACATTACTGCCCTATTTTTTGGTCATTTGATTTTATTAGTTGTATTCCACCATCAAGTTCATGTGGTGGTTCCACACCGCACTCATCCTTGTACACTCCCTCTCCCTCCTCCCATCAGTATATGTATATTTTATGAAAGAAAAAAATATTATGTCAATACATGTTATAATGAAAATTAATTATGGTATAAAATTTTATTGGACTTCTATAAATATACCTATGACAGTTTGATCAATGGGCGCCACTAGTTCTACAGAAACTAAAGGAAGACCCTGTATATGTGGAGTGGGTCCCAGTGTATGCTTTGCAAGAATAGACTATGGCTAAGCAGAAGTCTAAGAAGATGGAATATAGAAGCTCTAAGAGAAGGAATTAGAAGTAAAAGAAGATGGCATGGATGGATAACCAAATGCGTGATATGGATGAGGAGTGGGAATCATCATCGGATATGGTAATGATGGGTGAGGAAGCTCAGATGTAAAGGGTGGTGTAAACATGGGAGGCCTAAATATCATATGTGTCCCTAACGACACATCAGGATCGGAATGTGGTATAGATGGTACATCAGTGGGAGGGGTAGGGTCTAATCAGGTATGCTAACTAGATCACCTAGCTCTCTTGTCGCTCTCCCTCGTACCAATGACCTGAGTACTGGGACCACTAATTGGATTCTCGTCAAATAACTATATCCTAAGTGGTAGATCCTACAAAAAAAATTAAAAAAAATTAATCACATGACATTATATGTTATTTAACTATATATATATTTGAAATAAAATACTCACAACAGACACTAGTGGAGGAATGCCAATTTTAGTCATGCGATGATTCTTTTCCATCATCCTTTTTCATCACATCTCTTCAATAGGTTTAACTTCCTACATATAAAAAAATATAGAAGTAATTAGAAAAGGATAACTAATTTGTAACCTAAAAAACAAAATATATGAGAGGGGATATGGGTATTTAGAGGTTCTATGGTCAAGAATCCATGGTAAATAATGCAATTAAATGTTAAAATGGGAGTCTTAGAGTTATAATAATTTTATACATGGTAAATAAAGCATTGAAATTTTCACCGAGTTAGAAGTTTTTCTTTCATAGGTTTCAATATAGTTCAATTCCAAATTAGAAAATTCAACTCAAATATAACTACAACCAATAAACATTGAAAATTCACATTAAGGTTAAGTCAAATACCAAATATTTTTAATCAATATTAAATGAATTTTAATAGTACCAACCATAACAGGCCAATTCAAGATAAACCAAAATAATTGAAAACATGGATAGATGATTTTATATTTTTCCCACAATAAACTATGAAAATTGAGCTATAGGAGTCATCATAAGTAATAAATGGATTGGTTCCAAGGGTAGTATGGATAGTGTCAATTCCAGCATCAACTTCATCAAAAAAATTCCTTTTAATTACTTCAATAATGACACTAAATTTAGGTCAAATGTGATCTTTTAAATAAAAAACAGTTTTTATCATTAATGCCAATACATATGGTTCATCAGTAGAAAGAGTGTGGGTCATGTCAATAACTTGAAATCCATAATCATAAATAAAGGTGCCTTGCCTCATCATCAAATCAAACCACTGTCATTTCATCATCGTGACTCAGAAATGAGAGTAATAATACATTAATATTATTTTCTCAATGAGGTCTAATATCTTATGCACTAGCATAACAGTCTGTTGTGGAATTTATCATAAAACCATCTTGTTGTGTTATCATGTTCTTTTCTCATTCAGTGATAATAAATCTATACCCATTGATCACAATTGATTTATATTCATGAAACAAAATATTATGATCAAAATCCAAAGCTCTTATTTTCTCATAAACAGAGTCTGCAGGAAAACTCGATACCTAAAATATAAACAAATATTTAATTTAATTAAATATTCATTTATTTTATTTATTATAGCAATATTTTGACCTTCAATTTCAACCAAGTATAAAACTCTTTACTATGTAAAGTCTCTCTCCTTCTCAAATATAAAGAACTATGATTTCTATTTATCATTTCTTTATGTTCCCTACAGATAAAAATATAAATAGTTTAAGAGATATGCATAATCATAAGAGAGAAGATAATATATATATATGTTCAATTTACTTACTTGATGTAGTCATTGAACAAATCACAATTGAAAAACATTGTGCGATGTGTCATCTATCTCTCTTTAAGGTTTAATTTTCATCAATGTATATGATCTAAGAATTCCTCATGTTTGAGTAAGTGATGGAAAACTAGGTTCAATTTTCTCATATTTTTCTTCTTCACTTCTCATTGGTCTGTTCATTATCATAGTAATATTAGACAAATACATTGCGTAGAAATCCATACATTCTTGAGACAAGTAACCATTCATGATAGAAACTTCAGGATGATTCCGGTTTTGAATATAATATTTCAATGTATACATATTTATTTTAGTTTAAAACATCCAAAAAAAGAAACACATCCTCTAAGAAGTATTTTGGTTGGAAGATGGATAGTCATATGCAACATGCATGAGAAAAATGATGGAGGAAATATATTCTCTAACTCACATAAAATTAATGGTACCATTTCCAGAATTTTTTACAAGAATGACTTGAAAAAGTTCATAGCACAATGATATTTGCAAAAATGGGACAACCAAATATCTGACACCCTTACATTATTGTAAAATAGATGACAGATTGATATTGGAATCAACTCATGAATAAGGACGTGATAATCATGATCCTTTAAATATTTCAACATTAACTCTCCTCTGTTAACCAGTTTTGATATATTTCTTGAATATCGACTAAGAAAATTAATAGTCCCTAGTACTTATAGAAATTGATTTTTTATTGGTGTTATCACATAAGAAGAACATGGAACTTTCTCTTTATTTTCACTGATACACATAGGATGTAATTCTCGTTTGATGCCCAAATCCACCAAGTCATGCTGGATCTTAAATCATCTTTTGTATTTCCCTTGACATTTAGAAGAATCAAAAGCAACGTTTCACATATATTCTTTTCAATGTGCATTACGTCTAAGAAATGACATAAAAAATTGGTTGACCAATAAGGAAAATCAAATAAGATACTACTCTTCTTCCAATTGTAATAGGTATCATTGGAAACATTCTTTGACTTACTAGATTTCATTTGACCCTTACTGAATGAAAAATTGAAATCTTTCAATTTGTTAAGCACATCAATTCTAGACATACGATGAGGTCGATCATCAGTCTCCATAGTATTTTCAAATCTTAAATGATTGTTTCTATATTGATGGTCCATTGGAAAGAATAATTGATGTCCCATAAAACTAAAACTATGGTGATATTTTATTCTTTTGGATCAAGTATTCTTCATACAAATAGAACATGATTGTTTTCCATTCATGTTCCACCCAGACATCATTGAATATGTAGGAAATCATTGGTCATCCACATAAGCGCATCACATGTATGAAATATGTCTTTTGAACATGAATCATATGTGTGCACACCCACATCCCAAATAAGTTTCCACTCTTTTATTAAAGGTTTTATATATACATATATATCATTTCTGGGATCAGAAGGTCTAGATATAAGTATATTCATGAATGTGAAATGTTTTTTCATACAAAACCATGAGGGAAGGCTATAAATGTCTATGAAATCTTTCCATGTATTGTGTAATGTAAGAATCTTCCCAAACAGATTAAAACCATCACATGAAAGGCCTAACCTCACAATACACACATTAACTTCAAAATCAGGATATCGAGCATCAAATATATTCCATGAAAATATATTTTTAGGTTGAACCAAATATTCATTATTCTTCTTTCTATCGGTGTCATTCCATCAAATTATAATTGATATTTCATCATACATGAAAAGATTGTGGAGTCTAGGAATTAATGGAAAGTTCTACATTACTTTCTGTGGCACACAGGATGGTGTTACATCAGTTTTTGGATTCCATTGAGATGTTTCACATTAGATAGAATCATTTATTTCTGTTTTTTCCTCCAAGAATTAGCTGCAATCTTTCGGAAAATCGTGGTTTTTTTTTAAATCCATGTTCTTAAACTAACTACTTTTCCATATAGTGGTTTGAGGGAATATCTACATCATTTGGGATTAAGTAATTCAATAAGGTAATAATGTAATATATGAAAGTTTTAGAAATCCCATACATGGTTTTCCCATGAAACAATCGAATTAAAAATTCCTTCTTTTACATTTTACCACATTGATGATATATTAGAGTCGTCGCTGCATCATTCAATTTTTTCACTCTTTCAACATCATCATTTTCATTGGAAGCATCATGTGCACCCATATAAATGTCTTCTTTGGTTTAAATCCTTTACTTATCATAATTAAAAATAAATTGAAACCAATGATATATCAAATTCTCCAATCCAATCCTCTCATTTGGATCATCATCATTTTTGATATTCCATTTTCTCCACATTATGACGCCACACATAATAGATTGTTTGAAAACAATATTTGGTTACATGTTAGATAACTTCTTTACGGATCAACCAAGGTATTACAACAAAATTTTAACATGGGAATTGTATGTGAAGACTTTCTGAAGCATTTTTAAATTTGAAATCTAAAAATATCTCTAAATTGTTTTGAAAATTTCTTGAGATCAGATCAGTTTCATACATAAAACATCTATCCACTCTATAAAAAATTGTAATCAGTCATTTCATGAAATAAATTCAATAAGATTTAAGTTCAATAAAAATATATTTTTTGTAAATGATAATTTTTTACTTTATATAAAACCATAACTGACACAATATGTAGATATATGGAGAAACATAGAACTTGAGATTATAGTATTGTATCAACATCGATTTTAGACTATGTAAGAGAAAACAAAATCACACATAGTGGAATTAAAGAAAACTAGAGGTTTAGTTCCAATATAGTACATAGTTCTATCCATGTGATAGTAACCCACTACTAAGCACATTTATTTAAAAAAATAAAATGAACCGTAACATGGATCAGGTTTTACATGAAATAACTACACACTTGGATATTGAGGATACAAAAAGCCTCTATTGTAGTTATTCGTGTGAAAAATATGTAAAAATAAGGATTAAGGAGTATCATAGTAAATCCTTTTAAAGAATAAAATAAGTGATACGTAAATATACCTTAAACGCAAGCACAACTCAAATGTAAAATGAACCATATAAGGTGAATATTGTATTGAGTTTTTGATGAAACTCAATATTACATTAATTTTGGTTGATGAATTATCTTTAAATGTATACCTCATATAATATTAAATGATACAATGAATCATTATCTTAGGTGTGGTAATAAATATTATAAAACAAAGTGTTATGTGGAGAAGTAAGTAGCATAGTACCCTCATATGTTCCATGCACCCATTTTATTTGAGGGTTTATTGAATTTATACTCAACTACTAAAAAATTATCGACTGAGGAAAATTCATAATTAATTAATAATATTGATAATATTTTTGGAAGGTATTAAATGGTAAGATATTCATTAATAATATTGACATTATACATAGTGTAAGTTGAAAATTTCCCCCAAAAAAAATTTCTATAAAAAATAGAATTCATTGGTAATAAAATAACCAGGATTCCGAATCATTAAAATAAAAAATCATTAGTTTGTAGTTTAATGAACCAACACGTTTGTTGTTGTGTCTAAAATCAACTCATCTTTTTGGCCTTAAAATAAATTCTCCTGGATGAAAAACTTGTATCACTAGATTTTCAGTGTATTAGTGAAGGTCTAAATTAATTATAGCATAAGGAAAATAATTAACCTACAAGATAAATGAAGGGATAAATACATGAATGTTAAAGGTCCTCCCTAAGATAATAAATACAAATTTCATTGAGGTCCACCACATTGTAATAAAGAATCCAATTACCATAGATTTCCTCCACATGGTGAAAGATCAAAATGCACCCTAATTTTAAGTGGGGTCTGAGGGAAAATATATGGGGTGTGAATAGTTTTCTGTTAGTGATGACCTTTTTGGATTGGGCGTGGTAGAGTTTGGATTCTACTGAGGTTCTCTCTATTTTCTCAGTTTACTTATATTTCTAATTTTACAACATTTTATAAAGGTTATCACACCATATTCAAATATACTCTAAAATATGTTTATATTTCCCTTGGAGACCTCGTAATTTTGCACATAATTTAATGGGAATCCACCATCTCTCAATCTATCATCACTATCCTAAAAGTAAAATATGATTAATTTATTAACAAAATAGGGGTTTATATTTATCCAATTTATATGAATGTGGGTGTAGAAATATATATACCTAAAATATATACATATATATATAAAACATGTATATATAGAACATGTATAATTATGAGCCCAAAGGTTTGAGAAAAAAATTAACAAATCATACGGGTAAAATCAAATTGAGTTTACATGATAAAATCCTTACTCAACCAAAGTATACTGTAGGTGTGAGGAAAAAATAATATAGAGAATCAAATGGGTCATAAAATTTTACCTAAATTCCCATAGAGTATATAATGGAGGGGTGAAAATAAAGATAAAATCTAACAAAACATATGGGTAGATAGAATGAATATGCCTGAGTTAAAATAGAAAAAACACACCGATCATTCCTCTATCTATAAAAATAATTACATTGGAAGAGGTAATAAGTGAAAAAAATATCCATAATCGATAAATTATATCCCATAAAAAAATCATTGGTTTGACCCCACCTTGAAGCACAATAGCCGATAACATTGAAGTAGAAGTTATAGTGGTAAAAATCACTAGTTGATGATATATTAATGGGGTAATCAAATACTAAACATTACAGTTGTTATTTATTTAATCTGAAAATATAAATAATATGTTTATATGTGATAACCTATAAAGGTTTTAAAACAAAAGTTCAATGAAACCATTGAATTAGGACCACGAAATGATTATACAATATAGGTAATAAAGGAGATATATTAAGTAAATATTCAAATATTCATATTGTAAACAGTAATAGAGGTGTGTATCCCATATTTAAGAAGTACGGGTAATAGAGGTGTTTGGGAAATTTCACACTAGGAACAATCTAACTAATTTTTATTTACTACATAAATTGATGAATGGCCATATCCTATCGCATATAGTCTAGAAGTTTGTATAAATATTGATAGATGAAAATGATCCCAAATTTTAATCCAAACAAGGTATTCTTTCATTCAAATGAAAAATTTCAACATTATATAATGGAAACCCTTCTTTTAAGAGTTACTCTTAAATCCAAGACTAGTACTACCAAATATTATGTAATTAAATTATAAATTATTTTATCCAACTGATTCATTAAGAAAATAATTCTCATTGGTCCCTTTATTGAAACATTTAATCTCATGAAAGATAAATATTCCAAAGGAGATAATTGAATACGATAAATGACCACACAGAGCTCTCTCTTAGGCCAAATAAAAACACAAAACAAAAAAAAAGATGCAAAAAATTAAAAATAATGTATAACTTAAAGATTTTAAGTGGTATAATTTATGTTTCTCATTTGGATTTATTTTCATAGACAAATTTCAGATCTTTGTATGTTTATTCAACATATGAAACACTTAGGTGAGCCTGGAAGATGATAACACACCAACACCATGGAACTATGATTTCAGGAAGATTAATCTAGTTCAATAGATATAGAATCATCATTTGAATAGATATTCAATTGGAGGAATTATGTGTTATGTTAGGGGAAGTATGCTAAACTGTGTTATCAGCAAGTGGTGTGTTCAGTGGAAAGATATGGAAAATTTCAATATAAAAGATTCAAATACGAAGGATGAGTTCGATGGGAGGATAAAAGTGGAGTCTAAGTGTTTGAATTATGAAGAGGGAATTATTATACAAGTAATGTTGTATTTAGTAATGATATGGATAATTCATTGCGGGTTTTGGTAGCGGAAGTTTCCAGTATCCGTACCAATGTCCAAAGTAGATGAAGGAATTTATAAGTTTTAAGAAATTCACAATTTCATGGATAGAAATACATATAATAATTACATATAAATACTATCTTACCACATGATATCATTTTTAGATTTGTTAACACCTAATTGAAATAATAAAGACATGTGTAAGAGTAACAAAAAAGATGTTATATAGATTTAATCTAGTTTTTTTGAGGTGTCCTTTTTGAGATACTGAAGGTCTAAAATGAGGATATTTCAAGGTTAAATTTTTTATTATATGGATATTTCATTGGATAAACTTGTTATAAGACATCACCCACTCAAATCTAGTGAAATCCAAGGGTGAAATAGCTTTAATTTCCCATCATAATTTGTCTATAATTAAGTAATATTTTAAAATAATAGTTTTTGAAAAGAAAGAGATTATGGTTTTTTGTATAAGTACCCCATGCATTGAAGGATATATACAATTTGATTTAGAGAGTCAAGAATTTATAGCTAGGTGTGAATGAAAAAAGAGAGAAAGATATTGATAGTTTACTACAAGAGGTTAGCATGATACATGATGAACTAGTTCATAAGATTTATATTATCCAAGTAAGATACATTGATGTTAGCTAATGAAGAGAAATATTTTCTTAATGTAAAGTTCTTGGGATTTTGAAGATAAGTAAAAAAATATAGAATCCACTTAAAGTATACCATCATAAATAACATAGAAGATATGTACTTCCACTCTAGTTTTAGTGATGTTTTTCCATAAAAAGTGACTCATTTTGGGGACATGAACCAACTATGAGTTCTAATTCCAATTATAGGTATCCCCCACGGATTAACATAATTATGGAACACAACTAGAATAGAAATTTTTCATAAATGACTTATATTTTATGTTTCTAAGGAGTCTCACTTACTCATACTTGAAATCCTATGCCATATTGACTCAATTGATTATCACACAAACCCACATTCCCTGTATGACCATCATACCATGAATAAAAATAAATATATGTTTATAGAAAATTTAAGGCACCATTCACCATAGAAAAATAGAGAAAACCCTTCCATTATAATGGGATAAATCTCCTTCAATATCCTAGAATAATAATAGGAGATTAGAACCCACAAACATTTGGGATTTGAAAGGATAAAAAAAAGAAGAGATGAGAAACTATAAAAAATGGATACCCATGGTAAGAATTACATCTAAGAGACTCAATATATAGATATATTAACAAAAAATAAGATTCAAGAGAGGTATAAAAAATGAAGAATAAGGATATATGGATACTTGTGTGACTCCTATATTTGATAGGACTAAAAGGATAGTAGGAGGATGAGGTATTTCTTAAAACAAAATATGTTCTTTAAATTAATTTTTTTTAAATATCATCAGGATACCATATACATATTACACCTCCATTGGGTACCAAATGCTCTACATGGGAAAACCACTCTATTAGACCCCTCATTGAGTTCTGAGTGACCCAATACCTATTTTATTTTTCACTACACACACAACATGGTTCTGATATTTTCCTATACTTATAAATAACATTTGAGATAACTTTTGAGAAAACAATGTTATTATAAACACACCTCCAAATAAATCATCAAGAACCAAAATTATTGATCAAAACATGAAACAAAAAACAACCCTGTCTTTAAATCAATCCAAATGAAAAAGGTTAAAAATCTAAGCAGAACATATAAATCAGTTAGAACATACCAATTTGAATTGGAAGAACAAACAATTACTTGAATAAAGAATGGATCGTAGGTTGGGAAGAAGGGTTCACATAGAAGAGGGAAACAATCATTTAGGAAAAATCAAAACAAAAAACAAAAAAGAACCTTATATGTAAATGAATACAAATGAAAAAAAGGAAAAAATGGAGGTAGAACATAAAACTCAGTTATAACTTATTGATTTGAAGTATAAGAACAAAAAAATTGCTGTTTGGAAGAAGGGTTCTCATGCTGGGATGAATGAGTGATCTCATTAAGGGCACAATATGGGAAGATCGAGATCTTGGTATTTTTAGTATTCTATCCCAACGGTTTTAAAAAACCATTGGAAACTTTGATTGGATTGAACCCTATCCATACGGTTTCATAAAAACATTAGGAAAAGTGGGCGTAAACCCAACGGTTTCATAAAATAATTGGGAAAAGTTAGTTAAGCAGGTCCTATCCTAATGGGTTTTAAAATAATTGGGAAAATACTCTATGAAAATTCTTATACTAATGATTTTCATCAAACCGTTGGTATAGGTACCCTATCCCAACATTTTATCGAAACTGTTGGGATAAGGGTGTTGGTATAGGATGGATTTCCACTAGTGAGAAAATCTGAAGGCCTGCCTCGCTAGGTTGATGAGAATCAGAGACCCTCTTTGGATGTCAGATGAGATATTCCATGCTAGTTGAGTGGTGTGATTCGATCTTCGATTCACCAAGGTAGAGCGCTCGTACCAGGTAGATTCTTCAAAAAGCTTCTATATCATGATGGGTTTGCAAATGGTTAGGGTTTTTAAAATAGATTGGGAAACTTTTATCAGTGCTTACCAATAAGCACTGATAAAGATAGGTCTTTATCACCACTAAACTTATAGAACTGATAAATGTTCATTTTATAATTGTTTTGTTTAGCATTGATAAATCTGCATCTTTATCAGCGTGAAAAAAAAAACGTTGATAAGGATTGTTTTATCATTACATACTACTAAAGCACTATTAAAGGATTTATAATGATAATTATAAATAAAAAATTGTAAATATTTATAAATACTTAATAAATATATATAAATATAAATATAGTAACTATACTCCTTTTTAAATATATTTATTATAATTTTATAATTATTTATTTATAATTATAGAAATATTTTTTAAATTTTTTTATATCATTATATATATTTTTATAATTATACATATATATTTAATAAATATATATAAATATAAATATATTAAATATATTAATTATTTAAGTAAATTTATTATAAATTTAATAATTAAAAAAATAAAAATAATTATTTATTTATAATCATATAAATACTTTTGAAAAAATATTTATTTATTTATAATTATAATTATATAATTATATAAAAATAGTGAATGTAAATTAATAAATATATTTATTTATAAATATTTTTTAACATCATTAATTAATATCTAATTTTGAGTGCATAAATATATGTACATAATGAGTGAAATTGAATAATTTTGAAATCAATATAACACACATTTGATCTATATTAAATTGAAAAATCAAATGACATTCAATTATATGTCGAGTGCTATGAACTTAGTCAATATTTTTAATTCATATTAATTTTTAATTATATACCATTATTCAATAAATATATGAAAATATAATGTAAAGCACATAAATATTTTTTAATATATAAAATATAAGTATATACATTAATATATATCTATATATTTAGTGAATACAATATAATAATATTAATTATCATAATTATCTAATTAATAAAATGTATAATATTTAATAATTTATAATCAATCAATTCATTTTTATCAATAATTATTTAATTAATAAAATTTTAATATTTTTTTAAAAAACCACCTTTTATTTTTTTTATTTCATTATTTCATTTTATCAGTGCTAAAATTGTGTTGATGAAAGAAATGTTTATTAGTGCTAAACATAAAGCACTGATAAAGTGTAACCTTCATCTGCACTAACAATAAAGAGTTGATAAAGGATATACTTTATCAATGCTAAAAATAATGCACTGATAAAGGAAACCCTTTATCAACTCTAAAGGTTTACATTATCAGTGCAAAAATAAAAGCGTGTTAAAGGATTATTTTCTACTAGTGTACCTTAAACCCCTGTGAAATGCCTTAAAACTCCTAAAATCCAATAAAGACACTAAAAACCATAGAAAACACTAAAACCCCCTAAAAACCCTAAAAAATCCCCAAAACCCCAAAAACCCCTAGAAAAACCTAAATAAACCATTAAACCCCTAAAAACCCATAAAACCCTAAAATCACCAAAAATAATAATAACTTGAAAAGACCGTAAAATCTATAAAATACACAAAAAGACCCTAAAACCCCTAACCCCACTAAAAACCCCTCAAACAAGTAAAAAACCTTTAAACCCCCTAAAAACCTAAGAACCCCTAAAACCCTAAAAACCACTAAAACCTCCCAAAACATAAAAATCCCAAAAACCCCTTGAAATCCCTAAAACCCCAAAAAAACTAAAAACCCCTAAAACAAGAAAAACAACTTAAAACACTAAAAAGGAGGTTCTGGTTGCTGCTGATTCTGGTGTTTTTTTTTGCTGCTGATGGTTAAGTCGCTTTCCAAGATGATGATCTCGACTTCGGTGCTATTAGTCATGTGCTGCTATTAGTGGATCTCTTTGGTAAGGATGTCTTGGATGCTAGATGTTGTGAGGTTGGATCTCGGTTTCGGACTGGATAAGAACCATTTTTGGTGCTAGTTCGTGAATTTGGTGTACTGGATGACGTGGTATGGTTTGGGAATGAACGGTTTGTTGTTATCAATTTTTGGAAGATGATCTGCTGGGAGCTGGTTAATATTTGTTGGAGACTTTACTGTCAAGTGATGGTTGATTCTTGGTTGAGGAATAGGATGGTAACTACTGCTTGGATGAGTGGTGATGAAGTTTGTGCCTTCGAGGTGAAGGAATTGAATGTTGGGAAGCATGGGGAAGGTTTCGGTTACTTCTTGGCAAGGGGATTGGAGTTGCCGAATACTGGAGTTGGATGAGATGGTATTGTTGTTGCTGTGTTTTAGTCTTTTGTGTCCTTTTCTTTCTTTGTTTTTCTATTTGGGGATTGTCTTTTGTGTTTGGGTCGATTGACCCTGCCCCTCCCCAGTCTGCAGTGTCCTATTTTTCTTAATAAAATCAGGGGGAGCCAGGAATAGCCTAGTTTCCGCATCTTCCTTTTCCCTAAAAACCCTCAAAAACATTAAAACCCTAAAAACCCATAAAAACCCTAAAAACCCTAAAAACCCTAAATCCCCAAAAAACCCTTAAATTAATTAAAATCCCTAAAAACCTAAAAATCCATAAAATCCATAATAAACCCTTAAAACCCAATAAAACCCTAAAAACCCTAAAATCCCTAAAACACCCTAAAAACATAAACATATTAAAAGGTTATAAAAAACCTAAATCCCACTAAAAGACCTGAAAACCCTATAAAACTATAGAAACCCAAAAAACCCTTAAAAACCTCAAAAACCCAAAAACCTAAAACCCCTAAAAAACCCTAATCCCCAAAAAACCCCAAAAAACCTTAAAACAGAAAAAACCCAAAAAACCCTTAAATAACATAAAACATTGAAAAAAACTATAAACCTCCTAAAATCCCTAAAAATTCCTTAAAACACTAAAAATAACTAAAAATACATTAAAACCCCATAAAAAACCCTAAATCCCTAAAAGCCTCTAAAAAATTATGAAAAAATATAAAATGCCCTAAAACCTGAAAAACACCTAGAACCCTAAAAAACCTAAAAACCATAGAAACCAAAAAAAAAGCTAAAAACCCTAAAACCCCTAAAATCCCAAAAGAAATTAAAACCATGAAAACCTGAAAATCCTACACAAACCCTAAAAAAACTAAAAACCCATAAAAACATGAAATAAAAACCATATTACCCTAAAAACCTTAACAACCCTAAAAACCCTAAGAAACCTTAACAAACATAAAAATTCCAAAAATCATAAACACACCTAAAAAATCATAAAACCCCTCAAAACACTAAAAGATACAAAACCCCCTAAGAGACCCTAAAAACCTTATAAAACCCTAAAAGAAACCAAAACCCGATTAAACACCATAAAACCTTTTATAACCCCTAAAAATTCAAAAAAAACCAAAAAACATTATAAAATTATATAAAACCCTAACACCCCTAAAACCCTAATAAAAACCAAGAAATCCTAAAAACTATAAAAACCCATAAACCCTTAAAACCCCAAATAACATAAAATAATACAAATAACCCCTAAAACTCATAAAAAACATAAAAATCCCTAAGACCCTTAAAACACTAAAAATTATAAAAAACCCAAAAAAACCCTACAACACCAAAAAAGCAACAAAAACCCCTAACAAACCCTAAAACCCACTAAAAATTCTAAAAACCCTAAAAATCATTAAAAAACCAAAAAATAGTAAAACCCCTAAAATAAGTTAAAAACCTTAAAACCCAAAAAAACACCAAAAACCCTATAAACCCTAAAAACACTAAAACCCCTAAAAATCATTAAAACTCCCCCCAAAACCCCAAAATACCTAAGCACCCTAAAAACCCTTTAAAACCCATAGAACCCAAAAAAATCAATAAAACCATAAAACACTATAAAAATCCAAAAAACCATTAAAACCCATAAAACCCTAAAACTCTAAAACACTTAAAGCCCCTAGAAACCCTAAAACCCCTAAAAACCATTAAACCCCTGAAAATACTAAAAATCCCTTAAAACCTTGAAAATCCTAAATAACCATAAAACCCATAAAGGACCCTAAAAAACACAAAACCCTAAAGGATCCTAAAGAACTGAAAATAACCAACGAGACCAAAAAAACCGAAAAACCCCTAAAAGACACTAAAAATAAAAATCCCTAAAAGACCCAACAGTATTTTAAAGGCACTAAAACCCGATAAAATCCTAAAAATTCCATAAATACGCTAAAACCATAAAATTGTCTAAAACCCCTAAAACCCCTATAAAACATAAAAATCATAATAAAATTTTAAAAGACCTTAAAAATCAAAGAAATCCTAAAGGAAACTAAAACACCTTAAAAACATAAAGGACCCTAAAAACCCTAAAGGGCATTAAAAACTCTAAAGTTGCCTAAAAAAGCTAAAAACCCAAAAAAACATTAAACAACCCAAAAAACCCTAAACCTCCTAAAAACACCTAAGAGACCCTAAAACCCATAAAAATGCTAAAAAACTCCAAAACCTTAAAACCCCTAAAAGACCCTAAAACCATAAAAACCCAAAAACCCTTAAAAAACCTAAAAATCCCAAAACACTTTTAATGATTGTAAAAACCATAGAAACATTAAAAAACCATTAAAATCTAAAATAAAAAATAGAGACCCTAAAAACCCCTAGAAACCCGTAAAACCCATAAAAACCCCTAAAAGAACCTAAAACCCCAAAATCATATAAATTCCCCAAAACCCCTAAAATCCATAAAAAATATAAAAATCCTAAACGACCTTAAAACCCCCTGAAATACCCTAAAAATCACTAAAAACCATAAAACTACAAAAAACAAAATGAATCCCTCAAAACCCCCAAAAGACACAAAAATCCTAAATCCCGTAAATGATCCTAAAACCTTGAACCCCCCCCCCCCCCCAAACCCTTAAAAGACCCTAAATTCCTTAAATACATTAAAAGATCCTAAAAATATTAAAAACCTTACAACACCCTAAAAACCTTAAAAGACTATAAAACCCCTAAAAGAAACCTTAAAAAATCCTAAAAAATCTAAAATCCATAAAACCCTATAATCAATCAAAATCAACAAAAACACGAAAACCCTTAAAACCCTAAAAAAGACCCTAAACCCCCCCAAACCCAAAAAGACCCTAAAACCCCGAAAAATATTTAAAAGACCCTTAAAACACTTAAACACCCAAAAAACCAGAACCCTAGAAAACCCAAAAACACTAAAAACCCCCAAAACCCCAAAAAAACTAATACCCTAAAACTCTAAAAATCTTTAAAAACCCTAAAAACATTAAAAAACTGAAAAATATGAAAAACCCCAAAAAATGTTAAAAATTCAAAAAAACCCAAATAAACAGTTATAATAACTAAACCCCTTAAAACCATTTGAAACAATAAAAACCATAAAAACCCATGAAAACACTAAAAACCCTAAGAAAATAATAAAAACCATTAAAATATGACAAACAAAAAAAACACCAGAAAACCATAAAAGCAATAAAAACCCTAAAAAACCATAAAACATAAAAACCTTGAAAGGACCCTGAAAACCAAAAAAAACACTAAAAACATAAAAACCCTTGAAAACCCCAAAATCCCCAAACAAAACACAGAAACACAAAAAAACCCAAAAAACCACTAAAATCCTAAAACCCTAAAAAACCCCGAAACCCAATACCCTGAACCATAAACCCTAAACCCTAGACCCTACAACATGTACCTAAATCCCTAAACCCTAAACCCTAAACCTTACACCCTAAGCCCTAATTCCTAAACCTGATACACTACACCAAAAAACCAAAACCCTACACCCTAAACCCCATACTCGACGTCGTAGACACTAAAACCATCACTATAAACCCAATACCCAACACCCTACAATCTAAACCCTACAATCTAATCCAAAGACCCTAAACCATAATCACTAAAACCTATACCCAAAACCCTATAGTTGAGACCCTAAACCCTAACCCTAAACCCTAAGCCTTATACCCTACACCCTAAACCCTAAACCTCACACCCTAAATGATATACCCTATACCCTACAACCTAAACACTAAATCCTACACCAAAAATCCAATACACTACACCCTAAACACAACACCCTAAACCCTCTACCCTACACCCTAAACCCTATACCCAAAATATTAAACCATATACCCAACACCCTATACCCTATACCCTACAACCAACACCCTATAACCTACCCCCAAAACCCCGCTCCCTATAAGCTAAACCGTAAACCCTACACCACACAATTTATACCCTATACTATAAACCCTACACCATAAACCCTACATTCTAATCCTAGTTCCATACACCTTAAAACCTAAACACTACACAATAAATCATACACCCTAAACCCTATACACTTTACCCAACACCCAACACCCTATACCCTTTACCCTAAACCCAAAACCCAAAACATTACTCGCTAAATCCTAAACCCTAAACCCTAAACCATATACCCTACACCATATACCCTAAACCCTACACACTAGGCCATATACTCTACATCCTAAACCATAAACAATACAAACTAAACCCTAAAGCCTACACCCTATACCCTATACCCTAAACCCTATACCCAATGCCCTATACCCTAAACTCTAAACAACACACCCTAAACCCTATACCCTACACAAAAAATCATAAATCTAATGACCTAAATCATGTACCATTCACCCTAAACCCTACACCATAAACCCTATATGCTAGACACTAAACCCTAAAATATACACCCTACACCCTACACCATAAACTCTAAACCCTACACCCTAAATCCTATACTTTGTACCCTAAACTATAAACCCTACACCCTATACCCTATACCCTCCATCCTAAACTATGTAATCTCTACCCAAAACCCTACAAACTACACACTAAACTCAATAAGTTACACCCCAAACCATAAATCCTACACCCTAAACCCTATACCACACACTCTAAACCCTAAACCCTGCACCCAAAACTCTATCCCTACACCCTAAACCATATAACCTACACCCTAAACCATATAACAAACACCCTAAACCTTTTACTCTACACCCTAAACCTAAAACCCTATAGCCTAAACCGTATAACTTACACCCTAAACCCTAAACTCTAAACCCAACATCCTAAAACCTATACCCTATACCCAAAACCTTAAACCCTACACCCTAAACCCTATAAACAATTCCCTAAACCCTAAACCCAACACCCTAAACCCTATACCCTTCACTCTAAACCATATAAACTACTCCTTAAACCCTATACTATATACTCTAAACCATATACCTTTCACCCTAATCCCAAAACAAAAAAAAACCCTAAAACCCTAAAAAACCATAAAAAATCTATAAATCCTAAAAAACACACTAGAACCCCTAGAAAACACTAACAAAACCATTTAAACCCATATGATCACACTCAAAAACCCCAAAACCCTCAAAAACCTAAAACCCCTTTAAACCCTACAAAACCCAAAAAGACCATGATAGACCCGAAAGCCCAAAAGACCCCAAAATCCCTAAAAACTCTTTAAACCCCTTACAAACTCTAAAACCCTAAAAACCCATTAAAAATCCTAAAAAAACCATAAAACAATTAAAAACTATAAAATACCCTAAAATCCCTAAAAGAACCTTAAAACCCCTAAAAGAACCCTAAAACCCTAAATGAACTCAAAAAATCTATTAACCCCCCTAGAAACACTAAAAACAATAAAACCAATAAAACCCCAAAAAAATCATAAAACCCTAAAAATCCTAAAAACCACTAAAAACATAAAAAAAATAAAAAACCATATAAATAGTAAGAAGCCCCTAAAAATCCTAGAAACCCTAAAAACCTAAAAGATTATAAAACCCAAAAAAATCATACAAGTACACTAAGAACATAAAAAACCCAGAACTCACAAAATGACCATAAAACACCCTAAAAACCATATAAATTCTTAAAAAACCTAAAAACCTAAAAACCTAAACACCCCAAACCCCTTAAAGACCCTAAAAATCTTTGAAACCCCAAAAGTACCTAAAATAAAACAAAACCCATAAAACTACTTAAAAACTTAAGAAAACCCTAAAACTCTTAAAAAATAAAAATCATAAAATGTTCTACAGACCCCTTAAATCCGCCATCGCAGCCTGTTTGGTTGCGCCCACGGGGCATGGGTGAGTTGGTTCCAGGCGGTGGCGTCCTGTCGTCGAGGTTCCGGGTTCGAGTCCTCGCAAAGGCAACACGCACTATATGCCAGCGAATTACTCATGGGCCCCTCTACCCCGTGTGGAACTGGCCTGAATGCCTGGGTGCCGTTACACCTGGGCCTGCGGCTGGGGGAGTACATAAAGGTGCTCGGTGGTGGGTGACGGCCCACCTATACCATGTAACCCCTTGGGCCTAAAAAACCCAGTGTACTTTTGAAAGAAATACACTAGGAGCTGAGAGGATGCCGCCGCTCTCTCCAGGTTCTCTCCCGATTTCGCGCTTCCCAGGAGCTCCTCCTAGAACCCTTCCCGACGGCTTCGCTGCACCTTTCAAGACCTTGAGGTGTGATGCTGATGCGGTTTTTGGCGGTGGGGCTTCTTACTGGCTTGGATCTATGCTCTTGAACTTCTTCAAGCGGCTTGTGGATCACGCTTTCAAGACATTCAGAGGCGTGGATGGCACGGTTTTCGTGCGGCTGGAGGCGTGTCTGCGTGCGTCGGGGTTTATCCTTGACAGATCTAGGCTCCGGTGGTGTTTCTCGGTCGTTGTTGGCTTCGCTGTGGACGGATTTCTGCAGTGGTGTAGTGCGGGATCGACAGATCTGGAATCTATTTCTAGGGTTTCAAGACCTGCGGATCTGACGGTGGAGATCCTCGATCAGGGAGTCAAGGTTGCTGCAGACTCAGATTGCTCTGATCTGGCTTGTGGCGATGAAGGCTCATTGGCGGTTGGCTTCCTTCATGGATTTCTATCGCGTATCGGGGTTGACCTCGCAGATCTGGGACCTCAAGAAGGTCAACGGAGTCGGCAGTATCAACGATGGAGCATGGTGCACCGGCAATGCGGATTCTGGACACAACAACGGGAGATCTTTCCGGTTTTGCTGCTTCGTTCTTCTACGCGTTTTGGTATGGTGGTGATGGGGGCTCTTAGATCTGCTCAAGGGTTTCAAGGGGCACAGATGATAGCGTCTTGGCATTGGTTTGTGCGGAAATTTCATTTTCAGGTGCGTATGATTCTTCCCTTGCTGCGCGCTATTGATGTTAGTTCTGTTTGGAAGTCTTTGAGTCTTAAGACCTATGGTTCTTTGTTTGCGGTGCTGGTCATGAGCCATTGCGGGTTCTGGTTACTGGATTTTCTGGGGAATTTTAGGCGTGGTCTAGTGTTGCTACGCGATTCTACAGGGGTAATTTCCTTGAGCTGGTTTCGGTATTTTGGGTGCTGGGTTCTGCGACCTGGTCCTGGGTTTGGGTGCTGGTGGTGTGTTATTAGCTCTGTGGTAGGGTGCGGAGCATCGAGAGTTGTTGGCTGTTGTATTATTTGGTGCTGGTTGATGTACTTTGCTGGTGAATGCTGGATGATGGTGCTTCGTATGGTGGATCTCCTTGGTGAGGAGGTGTTGGATGCTGGATTATGTGAGACTGGACGCTGGTGGTTATGTGATGTCGGATGCTGGTGGTGTTGTGATGTTGGATGCTCGCGGTTCTGGATGCTGGTTGCTGCTTGGATGGGAGGTGCTGAAGCTGTGGTTTATGGTTGTGCTGCTGCTGGATGTGGTTTTCTGTTTGAGTTTAGATGCTGGTTATTGGTTGGCTGTGAGCTACTGGATGCTGGTTGATGCTGGATGGTGGTGGTGGCTACTCTGTTTTGTGTGTTTTCTTTTTTTCTTTCTTGTTTTTTCCTTTTTTGGGTCTTTTGTCTTGGGTCGTTAAGGGTTTTTGGGTGTGGGTCGATTGACCCCTCCCCTCCCTTGTCTGCTGTGTCTCTTTTTTCTTTTTAACAAATTTGGGGGGGTCGGGAATATCCTGACCCTCGCATCTTCCTTGCCCTTAAATCCTCCAAAAAACCTAAAAATACCATAAAAACCTATAAATCTAAAACCCCTAAAACTTCTAAAACTATAAAAATACCTAAAACCCATAAAACCCCTAACCCCTAAAACATCATAAAAATCCTCAAAACCCCCCAAACCCCTAAAAATCCTAAAAATCAAAAGAACACTATAAAACCCTTAAACACCATTAAACCTTAAAAGATCCTAAAACCCCTAAAAATTGTGAAAAGGCCCAAAAAAATCCCCTAAACCCTAAAAGACCCTAAACCCACCAAAACCTTAAAATAACCCAAAACCCTATAAAATCCCTAAAAGACCCTAAAACATTTAAAAACTCTAAACCCCCTAAAACCCATAAAACCATAAAAATACTTTAAATAACCTAAAACTCATAAAGACCCAAAAACACAACAAACCCTAAAAATCCTAAAACCATAAAAAGACTCTATTAAACAACAGAATCCAAGAAAAATACAAAAAAACCTAAAAACACTTAAAACATTATATACCCCTAAATAACCTTCAAAACCTAAAACACATAAACCACTAAAATGTCCAAAACCATAAAAATCCCCAAAACCCCTAAAATCCATACAAAAATTAAAATAATTTTAAAAACCTAAAATCCACCAAAGTCCTTAAAATCCATAAAAACCCTACAAAATTTAAAACCTCTAAATAACATAAACACCTTAAAAACATTCAAAACCCTAAACCACTTAAAACAGATAAAAACCCTAAAAGAAATGAAGATACTGTAAATTCTAAAAACTAAAAGATACATAAAACCCCATTAAAATCCCTCAAAAATCTGAAAACCATAAAACCCATAAAAACAATAAAGAATCCTAAAAACCCTAAAGGATCCTAAAATACATAAGACAAACTAAAAACCCAAAAACTCTAAACACCCAAAATAAAACCTAAAAACCTTTAAAAAAGCTAAAACCCTAAAAGATGATTGAAGACCGTAAAACCCTAAAATACCATTAGACGAAACTAAAAACCTCTAAAACCCCATAAAACCCTAAAACCTCTTAAAACCCTAAAATACACTAAAAACCCTAAAATACACTAAAAACCCTAAAAGACCCCAAAACCCCTAAAAACTCTAAAAGACACTAAAAACCCTAAAAACCCCTAAAGACCCGAAAATATAATAATGAAACCCCAAATGACTCTAAAACCCCTAAAAAGACCCTAAAACCCATAAAATATTAAAAAACTCAAAAATATCTTCAATGTACATAAAAACCCTAAAACACCCTAAAACCATAAAATACACTAAAACCCTAAAACCCCTTAAAATACCTTAAAGACTATTAAAATACTAAAAAATCTTAAAAGACCCTAAAAACATTTAAATTTATAAAAAACAATAAACCCCTAAAAACACTAGAACCCCTAAAAACCATAAATCCATTAAAAACCATAAAACCCTTAAACTCCAAAAAACCCAAAAACCCCTAAAAACACTAAAAACCCTGAAAACGTAAAACATCTAAAATATCTTAAAAGTCCCGAAAACCACCAAAACCTAAAAAACTATAAAACCCCTAAAAACATAAAAACTAGGTTCCTAAAAAATCATTTTTGGGGAACCTGCTAATTGATTTTAGGGTGGTTGAATTTTATATAATCACTCATGTCGAGTGTACAATTTCAGAATAGTCTCCAATTGGTTTTTTTATAGATCCATAAATACCTAACAACTCTCATATCCACAATGATTCATGGAATGAATTTCCTAAGGTAGTCGTTCCATGGGTAACATGGCCAACGACACTAAATAAATCACATTGGTCAAGGGGATGGGAAGTCAAGATCATCATACCCATTTGGGGAAAATTATTTCTGGTTTCAGGACTCTATTATAGATTTAAGATATATTTGTGAATCCTTTGTTCATTTCCAAGTATGTATTATGTGGATCACCCTAAAATAATGATCAATTTTAAAAATTCACGGGTTTCGAATCATCTATATGTATCAAAGTTTCTCCATAAATGGAGGGATCTGTATGTATCTAATGTTCTCCATAAATGGAACCCTTTTTTATAGGGATTAGAGTTTATTTGGCCCCACATTAGGATGATGTAGGTTTTAATTCATACAGTGGGGAACTCTGTAGTTTATCATCATCCTGCGAGATAGAATTTGTTTTGATGTTGGGATCAAAACCATAATATGGGATTCCTATGTATCCTTGTGATAGGAATCAAAACCTAAATATTTTAGTTCCACATAACAGGACACATCACCTTTTTAGTTTGTGTGATGAGTACCAAACCATTATTTTTAATTTCATCCGATAAGGACACCTTGTAGAAATGTGACTAGTCAATGTTTTGTGTCGAACTTATACTAAGGAGGGCCAAGGGACTGGGGAGAGATGTGGTCTCCTAGGTGGGTTCATGACCTTATTGAGGATATGGTCCAATAAGGATGGTGATGATATAGACCCAGAAGAAATGAGGCCCTCTGGGTTTGATATAACCCTATCGGGAATGAGGCCTGAAGATCATTAGGATTCACTTATGTGTTGCGTTTGGACCTCAGGGAGGATTCCCATATATCCTAGCTAGTTGGGAATAAAATCCCACATATTTGGAAGTGGGTTTGGAATTACACCTAGTAGGGGGGCCAATGGAATGAATATGATTGGGTCTTATAATGAATAGGAGGCCATGTAGAATGAACATTATTGGGGATTATACTAAATTGGAGGCCATCTGTTGGTTTGGGATCATGCAGATGTCACAATTTCCACTAACCTTTAAGCCCACGTGATTCATGCTCAGTCTGAGAATCATGAGTAAGCAGTAGATTTCAAGATCACATGATTCAGTTTTGTCCACTAGTGGAACGATATTGGATCCTAAATGGAGAGAGATAGGGTTTTGAGTGTGCTCATCTCCTTTGTTTTTTTTCTTCTGAAAACTAGGATAGTCACATCCAATAATCTATCCAGCTAAAAACTAGGCTAGCGAAGTGGATCAAGAGTTCCTCCACCCATAAGAAATTCAAGGGGATTACTCTAGGAGGGATTCCCTTTCCATGATTTTAAAGAGGATGAGGGAAGGATCCAGCACCAGAACTCATTGAATGTAAAGGCTGGTGGTTACCATCAATCCCTAGACCAATGAGGTTAATTTGAGGACCTACATGGTCAGGACCCTCATTACCATGGGAATGTATACTTGAAAACATTCTTAGGGTCCTCCTTACCAAGGAGGTTACCACAAGGTCTCCACTTACCATGGGTATGTAGAATTGAGAGGACATGCTAATGTGTCTGATTCTCTAATCATATATTTCAGGTCACTTTGGAAGGGGCCTTGGCCTAATGTCATTAGACTACTTCATGGAGGTTCCAACATAGAGCGTGATGGTATGACAGATGGAAGTGATGGGAGATATAGAGTAGAACACCCTAGGATTCCCTATTCCATGTAGTATGTTCTTATACATGATGGGGTTCCCTCCAGGTAGAATTTTTCTTCAAAAGTGAGGGTACTATCCATGATTCATTATCCTATGTGGACCCAGGTTCCTCCCACATAGTATTTTTCTATGCGGGGTTGGGTTCCACCTGTGTAGAATTTTGATACGTAGGATCGAGTTCCTCCAACATATAATTTTACTATGTGGGGCCAGGATCCCTCCACATAGTTTTTTTCTACTTGGGATTTTGGTTCTCAAAGTCGACATCCTCTTACTCTCTATGGTTTGTTTTCTGTGAAGGTTTATTGAGTTTGAAGATTTAGGATGAATTTAGTTTCTTCCTTAACATTATGTGGTGTGTTTAACTTCTAAGAATCTAATGCTTTGGGTTTTGGATATATTATGAGATCTCCTCCCATTGTCTTCCTTATTTTTCATTGATATCCCTTATGGTTATTTTATATATTATTAGAAGGATTGGGTACTAGGATAACCAGTCGTGTATGGTGGGTCATGGGGCTTCATTTTTAGGATCCCAAAAAGGATGCCCTCGCCTAAGAATGATTTCATTTGTGGATGAAGGAAAATATCACCCATTACCATTAAGGATTTTCATTCATGGGTTAAATATTTTTTGGCATATTAGAATAATCTTCTTTATCTATGAATGATTTTCATTTTATGGTTCAGTCATTCGTGGGGGATTTAAATCACAATCCACACCCACAAATAATTTTTTTCACAGGTTCAATCATTTGTAGAAGATAGAAATCAACATCCATACCTACAAAAAACTTGGTTTTATTATTGGGGGACATGGGTAACATCTCCCCCCATGAACTATTTCATTTATTCGGTTCATCATGGAGTGGAGGAATTCCATGCGGAACGGTGGTCTGAGAAGCGATTTTCACTTCACGGGATCCAGCCTTCCTTCATAACTTCACTCCCTTTGAACATTTTCTTCAAACTCTTCTCAATTTTTGTATCTTTATTTTCCAAATTCATGTACTCTATTATTCTTGAATAAAGTGTTTTTAGGACCCATCATAATTTTCTCTGATCAGAATGAGGAGGAAGTGATTCTGATGAAGAAAGTGATCATGTTTTTAAATAGTTTGTGATATAGTTGTGGAGCCGCAAAGGGGAAAACACCTATAAAGGGGGTGGGGCCATTTTTCCTTTACCAAATTTCTCAGTAAAATAAGTAGTACGTAAACTCTCTACTACCTCTAGTTGTTCCATGAAGTGTTTTTCCTTTGTGAGAAAACTTTCTGTGAACCAAACCTTTTCACCCACAAATGGTAATTTTTTAATATACTGCATTGTATCTAGATTCATCAAGGATTGAGAACCACAAGGGATGAAACATCTTTGGAAAAGTGAATCCTAGGATGAGCGCCTCATGGGCTGAGTGGCTTAATGTGTTGATCTCTTCATGTTCCAATTCATCATGGTATGAAACTTTGCAGGGCAATACTTTGTGAGCCAACACTTCTTGGACTAATGCCTCACGTGATGATGCCTCACATGCTGACACCTTGAGGGCTAGTTCTTCACAGTGCATTATACTTTGAAATTTATTTGAAGTTTAATCCCTTTAAATATGTATTTTGATGCAGACAATAGGATGAAACCTTTACAAGTTATTTCTGCCACTGCTGATGCAGCCCTCTTTGCTGATGACAAGAGAGAGAACACTATGATCGATTTTGTTTACAATAATGCTAAAATGAACATAAAAAAACTCCACCAAATCCTATTGTGAGTTCATTATATTGGTAAAAATGGGTATCTAGTCTTGGATAGGATACTTGTTTATAGATTCGGGCTACCATACAATGTTTCAATCCCAATGCCACAACCATTAAATCATCAAGGGGCCTGGATAATTAAGAAAACATCATTTTCTATGACAACATCTCATCGAGGGGATCATTCATTCGAGAAACTCATAATATAAGATTTATATTGATATAAACTGCTTTGGTTCTAGAAGAAATTATGTGGTTTATAGATAAAAATATCTGTTACTATCACAGAATTGGATGGAAGGTCACCGTAAGCGAGCAGCTAGGGTGGTCATCGAAATGGGACCTTTTCCTTGGGGGATCATTCATCTTAAACTCGGGGTGGACTTTTGGGTGTACTAGACATTTGAGGAATTTATGTTTGAGTTGAAGGAAATGGGTATTCACGATGTGGTCTGGGTATCGTAGGACTACTACCACAAAAACCAAAATATTTTCATGCAACTACTTAGCAGATGGAGTTCAGACACTGAAAACTTCCACTTTATTCATAGGGATGCTAGAATTAGTCATTGGGATATATAGATAATTTTGAGGGGTGTCCCATAATGGGTGACATGTATGATGAATTTTTTCAACCTTATTAGGATTGGGATTACACAAAAAGTACCACCCATCACCATGAATATTATTTACAAGGAAAAAGAGATTTTTAATGGTAACCCTCGTTCAAAGAAGGGCATACCATTTTCTGATTGGATCAATGAATTTTATATATTATGAAAAAAGGAGCCTTGTGTGGGGAGGCTGAGGACATTCCCAACTCTCGAGACCTGAAGGGGTATTGGTGCCTATTTTCCCATTCTTGAGGAGGTTTGGTTCAACAAGTGGTGAAAAAGGATCATCCATGGTGTCGACCAGCTGTCCCGACTGTCCACCTTTCTTTTCATATCTCTTAGTGGATGGTTACTACCGAATCATGATTATGGTACTAGGGTAAAGTCATAACCTTCATAATGTTGGATCGGTTTTCCATAGGTAGTTGTATTAACATTGTCATCCCATTACTGGAAAATATTTACCATTTTTGGGGATGAATTAGTGAGGGGAGTCTACCATATCAGAAGGTGGGCCCCTTCCATGTTATTTGGGGCTATGTAGGATCCCATATAGAAGGAAATATATTTATCATCACCCAATAGAAACGAGGGTACAATTTCCAACCGTATCACTGGAGCCTATGTTGGGTGATCCCATCAGACTATAAAAAGTATGAAACCATTGATAAAATCAATTACCATGACTATTTCGCTTATTCTCCTTATGATCCACATAATGGTACTTTAGTAAATGATGCCTCTGGGGATCATTTCAGATAGGGGTATCTTATTTCATTAAGGAATGTCATCTTAGTGTCCAAGATTGATGGGGAACTTATATTTGAGGGGTATTCTCTTTGCAGATTTACACATCAGGTCAATTGTGTTTAGATGAGGTTTCTTATGGACATCAAAAATGATCTCCAGGGGAAGCACTTAATGGTAACTCGGTAGCTCTAGATGATGTTCTATTGGGAGGAAATATGATTCCAGATTGGGCATCCACCTCTTATGGATTTTAATCCTACATTAAACAGATCGTATAATGAATTATAGAACTGATCATAACTCTAAGATTAATTGGAAATGGTGGTTCTTGTCATCAAAGGTCCATATACACATGAGATCCAGTTGAATCAAATGAAATATAGAATACATTCATGTCCTGAGAAATAGTTTATAAAAATTATCATTTCCAAACCCCAAAGGAATATGTTCATAGCCTGGGGTTCAACTCCCTAGGTTGTCGGCACTACTTCCCATGGTCAATTATCCATCCCTCTGAATTTCTCATTTCCAAAAACCTAGAGATAGTGGAATTATTTATGTTCTTCCCATTATTTCCATGCACTATGTACGTTTTTACAATATAAAGAGGTTACATTAAGCAGATGTGGCTACATGTCAATAGTTGACACTATCTCTTGCACCAATGACCTTGAGACGGTGGAATCTAATCATTACAATCTCGACACTACTATTCATTCTCTATAGAACCATTATAGATATACCAATTGATTTCTCTCAAGGGTGATACTTAAGGTCAACAGGAGTGAGGGGTGCTATTTTCACTTATGTAGGGGCAGATGAAGCCAACCACTATATAGTGACTAGTGCTGCGGGGATTATGTCTTCTTATATGGGGTCTCATAAGATCCTAGAGCTAGAAGGTCCTATAGCGTATGAGGTACTATGGAAGCAATTGCAGTTTCGGAAACCCACCTCACTTCCCAGGGTGGATCTTCAAGCATTATCCATTCCTACCATTATATCCTTCCTAGAGTCTTTAAAAGCATAAGATACTTTGAGATCAAGAACATCTTCCAAAGATATTTGGGAAACACTTCAAGTAGAGTCCCTTTATCTTGAATTCTTTGGGATAACCAATGCTAATATGTGGATTTCTACTTGAGAAAATCCTCATAAGTGGGAATATATCTAGAAGAGATGGACAACTATGTTCACTCATGCAAGGAATGGATTTACTAGTCCTATCATGTAGAGGATATGGTGGTAATCATGGCGGGACGAGATGAAATTGATGAAGAGTTAATATGGTTTTATGTACCAAATCCTCATTTTATTATTATTATTATTATTTTGATCTTGGATCCATACTCATTCTTGTTGGATCCCAAGGAGATTTGAGAACTTGTTACTTCCTTGGAGTATACGCCAAGGGGGAGCTGGCGGAGAAGAATCTCCCAGGGTGATGGTGTATATAGAGGCAGTTCTTAGAGATCCTATGGGAGCCTTTCCACCACCATCCCCACCTGATATTCTTTCTAGAGGATCATCTCCATGGAACACCCTAAGGCATTAACATGCATCACATCTGACGATGCGTCTAAAGTCGAGAATAGTAGGTGAATGTTGCATATCTTTATTTAGTAGTCATGTTATGTGTTTTTATGTGAGGAATAGTCATATTTTACATGAATTAGTATAGGTTCTATGAGTAATCTGGAATAAAATGCCTATGGGACTATAGTTCCTGCTTCTTTGGAGATGAATCAGATAACTCTAGTGGTGGTAGCTAGATCAGATGGAGAACCTTGAACTACTGAGGATATCAGGGAGATCCTAAGACATAGGGGTTAACCCTTCCCAATCAAATGGATTCTTCCTAGTATAAGGGGTGACTTATGGGGATGATTTTCATGTTGATAATATTGATCTTACACCTATTGGAATAACATTTATGGAAGGGGTGATTTAGGATCGAGGTGAATCATATTTAGTCATTGTATTTACTTATATAATGGTTATTCCTACAAAAAAAATCCATGAGAGGCCATTGACCTTTTAGATCATGGTCCTTCCCCATGGGTGTCTCAGGAAGAACCCAAATTCATCCCGTGGATGGAGGATATAGCATCCACTTTTCTAGGTGATGATAAAATAGTGGTGGTTAGGGATGAGGATGTCTTGAAAAATGGAGGTTAGTTCTATGCCCTTCTAGCCATTCCTTTTTCTTTCAGGGTTTAGGTTTTAACTATTGCATACCTATGATTTCTTATTAATAAACAAAACTCCATGTGGTTGTAGGTTCTGCCCCAATATCTCAACTTGATGACTTCACAAGAGTGTCAACTGTTGTATAATCAAGCCATACCAAGGTTACTAAGTCAATACCCTCTCTGGTGAAACTTATTCTAGAATATATTCTTCAATATGAGAGTAATTTTGAGGTAGAACAGTAGGCTCCAGATGATGTTCACACTTCCCAGGGTAAAATATGGAAAGATATCTGGAATCTGATTTCTGAGACCCCCTCCGAAAACATGCCGATGAAACTGCCCAAATTAAATTTCTTGTTTTCATTTCTTGGGTATGGGGTTTTGATTATCTTGAAATCTATGACACAGTTAATTAGGTGATTGTTACCCATTAGAGATCTAGCATTCTCCACTCTCATATTTTAGATGTAGACTCCATGGCCCACCTTTCCGAAACTAGGTATATCCTTATTAATGAAGTTGCTGAGCATGTTGGGATAGCCATGATGTGACATGATGAAGTTACATAGAAAAAGACCTTAGAGGATCAGAAAATTCAAGAGGTGGAGTGTCTTATTAATAAACTAGAGTAGCTCAGGAAATAATTGGATCATACCAACGCAACTATAAATAAAGGGAAATAGTTGGTGAAGGAGGTTGAAAAGGCTGGATTGGATGTGGTTGAGATGGAAGAGGCACTATGATCCAGTTCTAATGTTGAGAGTATAACCTTGTTTGAGATCTGATAATCTATAGAGTATTCAGAATAGGCATGGTTTCAAATTTTTGAATCTACTGAGTGGGATATATAATCATAATTTCATACTCATATGGAGAGACTACAAGCCATGGATACTCCTCCATTCTCATTTAATATATTAATGAAAAATGGTTTCCCCCCCAATTATTATCCTATCATTATAATTAATCATAAATTTTCATATTTGGAAAGATAATCTCCCCTGGATATGAATTTTAATTTCACCCTAGTATAGAAAAATTTAAATGATCATGTAATTCTCTAATTTTTTTTGGATCCAAGGGACTCAATGAAAATAGTTTAGACTATTTCTAGGGTTAAATAAAAAAATCTAAAAACATTTTTAATTTTTTGTTACCACAATAATTCTTCCCTAAGTTCACTATAGTGGGGGATTATCAAGCATAACTCAAATTTTTTAGGCCTCCATTCTTGGGTTATCAACCTAATAAGTTTTGTGTATCTTTTTTTTATTTTCTGATTGTTTCCTAAACCACACAAAGTATTGGTTCAATGAGTTAAAAAAAATTATCCAAGGTTCCCTTTATGAGTTTTCAACATGATGAGTACTATGTGTCTTTGTGGGAAGATTAAAGTCTTTCTGATCAGACTAATATGGATAAGGTTTTAGGTTGAACATCATTGACCAAAAATTATGGGGTAATGACCCCTATATGGATTATAGTCCTAGAATGTCCCAATATTTTATAGATATGAATAGGTGATTTTAGAACCTAGTTTTGTTATTTATGAATTTGATAAATTTCATGGCACAAATACATGTGGAGTGACAATAAATATAGTTTTCATCATAATGTTTTCATGGCATACAGAGATAGAAGATGTATCTTATAAGGATTAATTTTTCTTTGGTTGATAGTCTGTTTTTGAGGGAAACTTATGCAGATCCAATAAGGTCATATATTGAATGGTCAAAGAAATGAGTCCTTAAGACACTGAACCTCCATTTTCAATGGATTGGTAGTTTTTGGAAATTTGTATTTCCCAATACCACCAAGGGTGTATTGTCAAGGAAATAATTCCTTAAAATGATGAGGGCATTTTTAGTAGACCTAACCATAAATTAGAAACCCTTCATACACTAATTATACTTTTGTAAAGGAAGATTTAACCATGAATCCGTTTAACATTGTGCAACTAGGATATAGAACCTTCAGTTTAACATATTATGAAGATGGCATTAGGGGTTATAGTTTATGTATTTTTAGATTTGAATTAGAGATAAATTATTTTCCATTTTCATGGCAGTATGTCTAAGAATATTCCAAAAATTTTAGGAATAAAGGGGTAAGGTTGTAAGTTTTAATATGGGAGCTTCAAAATCCAATGGGTGATATGGGATGAAAATGATTTTGGATAATATGGAAATAGGAAAATTCTTTCTTGAAGATGAATTTACCTTTAGTTGACAGGCCTTTTTTGTGTGCGAATTTTGGGGAAACAATTGGTGTATATTATGTATAGTCAAACAAAGGTGTCATCAATACACTAAACCTCCATATTTTATGGACATGGAAGTTTATAGAGATTCATACTTCCCTAGACATGTATTTTGGTCTATGAATGGAAAGTACATGAATATGAAAGGATCATTTCATGTTGAAATTTTAAGATAATGGTAAGAAATTTTTATCTTGCACAAGTATGGCCCATAATTCGGAAGGATTTTATTTCCTTTTTTATGGATGGACCAGAGATATATGATTTGGGAATCACAACATATCTCATCAAAATGAGAATCAATCCATATGTATTTTGGGGTTTAACTTTTTTTGTGGCTGGACCAAGGATTGGGTATCCAAGTTTCACTATGTATCCTGCAATGGTAGGTATCAATCCATACGTAGTTCTTGGAATATTTCCCCACACATCGATCAAACTCTTGTGTGGGAAGGTGGAATCTTCCTTTGAATATGGTCTCAAGAGTGAGGTGATATAAATATTATAACTTCTTGTGAAGATCTATATTGTGTATAGAAAATTGGGGAATTTTTGTTGTTGTTGTTGTGACCGTACTGGGACATAAGATCCAGGTGTAACTACATATCCTGTCAAAGAGAGAATAAATCCATAAGTAGTTCTTATATCAGAAACCTCCTTTGCATGTCTGAAACATACTCAGGAAAAGGGGATACTTTTATGTCATGGATGGAACTATCATTGAATATCCCAGAATCACTATATATCCTATGATAATTAGAATCAATATAGACATAGTTCTTAGAAATTATGAAGTTTAATTTCATGCGGCTATGACACCAACCATGTAGTTTAACATCATTTGGTATGGAAAACTTGGGGTCTCGCAGTTTTAGATCATATGGCCAGGACCGTATATCATGTAAATGATGAGTAATAGGAGGCTCATTGATCCCATATGTTCTAACATTCCTAAAAAATTAGTGGTAAACATGATTCTAGGGCTTCTTAAATCTGGAGGAATGACATAGAGAAAAATTACATTGGGGATTGTGGAAATTAAAGATACCTTTCCTAGGGATGAATTTTCCTTTATTTGAGAGAAATTTTGTGTGGGAAACTTATGTAGATCCAACTAGGGAATATTTTACATAGTCAAACAAAGGTTTTATTAGGAAACATTCTTTCCATATTCAATGTCCATAGAAGGAATGTGGATATTGAAAATTTCCCAGGACATAGAGTATGATAAATGGAAGAAATGCATCTGAGTTTGTAAGAATAATCCAAACCACAATTGGGAATATAGTATGAAGTTCCCTACATCAATATAAATCATATGTAAGGGGAATTTCTATTTACTTGATGGATCCCTAAATGAGGATCCTAAATTTGAGATCTCATACATAGATCTCTATTTTTATACAGGAGATGGGGGCAACTATTTCCTTTAAACTATGTGTAGAAGTATGACATGAGGTCTAGGTGTCACTACTTATATATTTAAAATGAGAATGAAGCCACATGTAGTTCTTGAAGATATATTTTGTTTAATGCCATATGACAAGGACGTTCACCATGAAATTGAATGTCATGTGGTAAGGATGTAGGTTCCCCGACGTGAAATGGAAATATTGTGGTTTGATCCATGATTAAAGACCTGGGTGTCACTACATATTCTATTTTAAATCCCCTAAAAATACTAAAAACAATAAAAGCCTCTAGAACCCCATAAAATCACTAAAGAATATTGAAGTCACTAAAACCCCTAAACACACAATAAAACCATTAAAACACTAAAAAATCCCTTGAACCCCCTAAAACTCCCTAAAAACCAATGAAAACCCTAAAAACCCCTAAAACCCCTTAATAACCCTAAAACCCCCTAAAACTATAAAAACTAGAAAAACATTAAAAACCCAAAAACCCATAATAACTCTATAAACCCTGAAAAACATTAAACCCCTAAAACCCAGAGAAAACCCTGAAAACCCCTAAATACCATAAAAACCCTAAAACCCTAAAAAATATAAAACCACTAAAAATTGTAAAATATTTACAAACCCTAAAACCCCTAAAGGACACATAAAACCCATAAAACCCCTCAAAACCTACAGACATTAAAAAATTAAAAACCATAAAAAACTCAAAAACCCCTAGAAAAATATTAAAGACCCCAAAAAACAAAAAATTGCCCTAAAACCCTAAAAACACAAAAAGAAACTAAAACCCCTAAAATACCATAAAAACTCTAAAAGACAATAAAAACCCTCAAATATAATAAATACCCTAAAACCCCTAAAAGAATCTAAAAACCTAAAAGCCCCTAAAAGTCCCTATAAAAGCCTAAAACTCCGAAGGGACCCGAAAAACCTGAAAGGACTCAAAAAAATATGAAAAAACTAAAGGACCCTAAAAACGTAAATGACCCAAAAATCCAAAAACCCATAAAGGACCCTAAAATCCATAAAACCCTAATTGAACCCAAAGTTACCTAAAAATCCTAAAAACCATAAAATACCCAAAAAGTAACTAAAACCCCTAAAACCCCAAAAGACCCTAAAACCCTTAAAATCCCTAAAACCCCTAAAACACCAAAAACTCAAAAGACCCTAATAACCCAAGAAAACCTTAAAATTCCTTAAAACCCAAGAAAACCTTCAAATACACTAAAAACTCCAAAAATCATAAAAACCATTTAAACCCCCAAAAACCCTAAAATCCTTCCAAAAACTCAAAATAATAAATTCATTAAACACCCCAAAACCACCGGAAAACCCAAAAACCAAAAAAACCGCAAAAAATCCTAAACTTGTAAACACAATAAATACCCCTCTAAACCTCAAAAAACCCTAAAGAACCCTGAAAAACCAAAATGCCCATAAACCCACCAAAATATGCTTAAAACCATAAAAACCCATAACAATCCTAAAAAACCTAAAAATATATAAAAGGAGCAAAAACCCTAAAACCCTAAAAGACCGTAAAAACTATAAAATATTTTAATAGAACCAAAACCTATCAAAACTTCTAAAACCATAAAAGAACCTAAAAACCCTAAAACCCATAAATAACCATGAAAACCCATAAAACCCTAAAAACATTTAAAAACCCCATAAAACCCAAAACCCCCTAAAAAACTAAAAATCCCTAAAAATACTTAAAACAACTAAAATTTCTAAAACTCAAAGAAATTCCAAAAATCTAAAACCCCCAAGAACACTAAAAACCCTAACCCCCCACCAGAACACAAAAACCACCAAACCCCAACACCTAAAAACCCAAAAGAACCCTAGAAACCCTAAAAAATAATAAAACCCTCTAGAACCCATAAGAAACTGTAAAAATCATAAAAACCATTAAACCATTAAAAATCATAAAATCCATAAAACCCTTAAAGACCCTAAAAGTCAATAAATCTCCAGAAAACCATAATAAAATAAAAAACCCTAAAACCCATAAAAATATAAAAAACCCCTAAAACCCCTAAAATCCTTTAATAGAACCTAAAAACTAAAAGGCCCAAAAAACCCTATAAACACACAAAAATAAAAATAAAACCTTAAAACCCCGAAAACCCCTAAAAATCCTAAAAACACTAAAGACCATAAGAAAACACAAAAAACCCCAAAAACCCCAAAAAACCTTAAAATCCATTACAAACCAAAAAACACTAAATCCATTAAAAAAATTTAAAACCCTAAAATACCATATAAACCCAAAAAATCACTAAAATCAAAAAAACATTAAAATCCTAAAACCCCTAATAAACCCAAAAAAATACTAAAAACCCTAAATTCTCTAAAATACCTAAAAACCTCTAAAACCTCTAAAAACCCAAAAACCTTAAAACCATAAAAACACTACAACACAGAAAGTTGTAGTACCCTAAAAACATGAATATCCAAAAAAATCCTTAAGAAAACACTAAAAGACCTAATAACCCTAAGAAAAACTTTAAAAATCATAAAACTCTAAAACCTCCTAAAAGATCTAAAAATCACAAAACCCCAAAACCCTAAGAAACCCCAAATGAACCAGAAATTCTTTAATAACCGCTTAAAATCCTATAAACACAAAAACTCATACTCAAAACCATAAAAACTCTTTAAAACCCTAAAAACCCTAAAAACACCTAAAAACCTAAAAAACCTAAAACCCCTAAAAATTCCATGAAAACCCCTAACACCCAAAAAACCCCCTAAAAACCAAAAAAAATCCCTCAAAGACTAAAAACACTAAAACCGCATAAAAACACTAAAATCACCTAAAAATCCATTAAAATCCCTAAAACTCTAAAACCCCAAAAAACCCATAAAGCACACTAAAATCCGTAAAACCATAAATCCCTAAAACCCACTATAAAACAGAAAACCCCCTAAACCACCATAAAACCCCTATAAATACAAAAAAATCATTAAAACACTAAGATCAATTTAAACCCCCAAAACCCCAACAAAAAACCTAAAAAATAAAAACCCTTAAAAACCATAAACCACTACAAACCCATAAAGACCCTAAAACACCCAACAAAACCCATCAAATCCTAATATCTAAATGACCCTAAAAACCATATAAAACCCTAGAAAACCCTAAAACCCAATAAACACCCTAAAACCAAAAAAACTCTAAAAATTCTAAAAATACCTAAAAAAACCCAAAAAACCTTAAATCAACCTTAAAACCCCTTGAAAATCCCAATCTCCTAAAAGCCCTATAAACCCCCAAAATCTTTAAAACCCCCAAAAACACCCTAAAATCCAAAAAACTTGAAAAGACACTAAAAACCCTAAAAGACTCTAAAAACCACTATAAAATATTAAAAGAGACATAAAAAACCTTAAACACCCTAAAACCTAAAAAAATACTAAAACCCAAAAAAACCCTAAAACCCTAAAAAACCTCAAACCCCTGAAAACATAGAAAACCCAAAAATCCCTTAAAACACCCTAAAAACCCAAAATCACCTTAAAATGATAAGAACTCTAAAACAACCAAGAAAACATTAAAAACACTAGAAAATATAAAAATAAAACCTCTAAAACCATAGAAAATACTTTAAACCCCCTAAATCCCTGAAGAGGCATAAAAATACAAAACCCCCTAAAATCCAACAAAAATCCTAAATGACCTAAAATCCCATAAACCCTAATAACCCAAAAACACCGAAGAAAACCCTAAAAAATAAAAAAAACCTTTTAAACCCTAAAATACTAAACCCCTAAAACCACAAAATCCACTAAAAACCTCAATACACTAAAAAAATAGACACCCCTAAAAACCATAAAAATCCACAAAACCCATAGACCCTTTAAATCATAAAAGACCCTAAAAACACCCTTAAAACCCTTAAAACCCCTAAAACCCTAAAAACACATATAAATATAAAATACTTTAAAAAAATCAAAAACCTTAAATACCATAAAATCTAAAAAAGGACCCTTAAATCACTAAAAACACCTAAAAACATAAAAATCCCCTAAAAACACTAAAACACCTTAAACACCCATAAAACCCTACCCCCTCCCCCCTAAAACCCCTAAACATCATTAAAATCATAAAACCCCTAAAAACCCTTAATAATATAAAACCCCCTAAAACCCCTAAAAATCCACAGTAAACCCTAAAACACCTCCAAACACTAAAAAACCTAAAAAACATTAAAAATAATTAAAAATGCATAAAATCATTAAAAACACTAAAACCCCTTAAAACCCCTGAAAGCCTTAAGAAAACCCAAAAAACCAAAAACACTTAAAAAACCCTAACACCCTAGAACCCAAGAAAACCTAAAATAATATGAAAACCATAAAACCCTTAAAAACTCCTAAATCTATAAAAACCATAAAACACTACAAACACATTAAAAAACATCCCCCCCCCCAACAATAAACCTCCCTAAATGACCTTAAAACACACAAAACCCATAAAAACACTAAAACCCTAAAAGTCCCTAAAAACCCTCAATACCCCTAAAAGACCATAAATTACCCAATAAAATCCCCAAAAAAACATTAAACCCACTAGAAACCCTAAAAAATAACTTAATATAATTTTAAAAACCCAAAACCCAAAAAATAATGTAAACCCATAGATAATACCTAAATACACTAAAACCCCTAAAATCCCTCAGAACGAAAAAAATTCATAAACATCCCTAAATACCATAAGACCACCTAAAACCATAACATTCCCCAAAAACTCCAAATAACCCTAAAACCCCCGAAAACCCCTAAAATTCCCTAAAACCCCTGAAAACAATAAAAAACCCTAAAACACCTATAACCATAAATGACCCTAAAAACCCAAATAAACCACCAAAATATAATAAAAACAGTAAAAATCCTAAAAGACGCAAGAAACCCAAAAAACCCCCAAAAGACCAAAAAATACAAAAAAATAAAAAAATCTCTAAAGCCCATAAATATACCATGAAGGGTCCTAAAAATGTAAGATGCCTTAAACCTCATGGAACCCCCTAAAGGACCCTAAAAACCCAATTAAAGCATTAAGGGAACCTAATACCCATAAAACACCAAAAGGACCCTAAAAACACTGAAAATTCCTAAAATTCCATAAAAACCCTAAAAAATTAAAGGACCCTAAATATGAAAAAAATGATAAAAACACCCTAAAAAGATTAAAGATCCTAATATATCTGAAAACCCTAGAAATCCTGAAAAACCAAAAAGACACTAAAACCGAAAAACCCTTAAAACCCTTAAAAGACTCTAAAAATACCCAAAATCACTAAAAAATAAATCAAAACCCTAAAACACCTAAAAACCTTAAAACCCACCAAAAAATCGTAAAACTCCTTAAAACCCATAAAACCATGAAAACCCCCAAATACCTCCCCCCAAACCCCCCCAAACCCTCCCCCCAAACCCCCAAAACCCAAAAAACCACTTAAAACCCCTATGAACTCTTAAAACTGAAAAAACATCAAAACATAAAACCCCCAAAATACTCAGAAAAACCTTAAAACCTTAAAAACCCCAAAACCCCCCAAACCCCTTAAAATCCAAAATTATTAAAAATATTAAAAACTCCTAGAAACCCAAAAAACCCCGAAACCCAAAAAAACCCTAAAAACTGATAAATTCCTTTAAATCTCTAAAAAACATAAAAACCCTAAAACCCCTAAAACACCCTAAATCCATAAAACCTAAAAATTCTCAAAAACCCAAATAAAAAACATAAAAGCCACTTAAAACCCCATAAAACCATAAACACCCTAAATACCATAAAACCCCTAGGAACCATAAAAACATGAAAAACATGGGGAAAAAATAAAATACCATAGAACCCTAAAATCCAAAAAAACCCAAAACACACTAAAAAATAGAAAAAATCCCAAAACCCCCAAAAAAATCCATAAAACCCCTTAAAAACACTTAAAATACTAAAAACACTAAAGAGATCGAAAAAAAACCATAAAATACAAATAAAAAACCATAAAACCCATAAAACCCTTATGAAATCCTAAATAACCAAGAAAACTATCAAAACCCATAAAACCCATAGAAGCTAAAAAAATCCTACAAAAATTGAAAAAACCAGAAAACACGATAAAAACCCTAAAGTCATAAAAAACCTAAAATTCCTAAAAACCATAGAAAAAAACCCAAAACCCTGAAAAAACATAAAACCCCCTTAAAACCCTAAAAACCCCTAAAAACCCTAAAACACACTTAAATACCCCGAAAATCCTAAAAACATGAAAACCCCTAAAAATCATTAAAACCCCTAGAAAACCATAAATACCGGAAAAATAAAAAAAAATCATTAAAACATAAAAAACCCAAAAAAAACTAACCCCCCCCCCCCCCAAAATACCCTAAATACTCTAAGGAAACCCTAAAACATATTCTAATAACCGTAAAACCTAAAACTACAACCTAAAACATATACCATACACCCTAAACACTACACCCTAAACCCTATACTCTACACCCTAAACCATAAATTGTACACCCTACACCATGAAACCTGAACCCTACACCCTACACCCCAGACCCTACACCCTAAACCCTAATCCATACCCCTTAAACCCTATACCATATCCCCACACACCACATCCAACACCCTAAACACAATACCCTACGCCATAAACCCAGCCCCCTAAACCATAAACCCTACACCCTAAATCTTAATCCCTAAACCCTACACCTGAAACCCTACACCATAAAACCATAAACCCTACACCCTAAACCCAACACCATAAACCCTAACCCCTAAACCCTACACCCTAAACCATATACCCTACACAATAAACCATAAAACCTACACCCAAAAACCTATACCCTACACCATAAACCCTAAAACCTACTCCTGAAACCCTATACCCTACACCCTAAACCCTATACTTGACACAATAAACCCTATACCCTACAATCTATACCCTATACCCTACATCCAAAACCTGAAACCCCACACCCTAATCCCTATACCCTACACCCTAAAACCGAAACTCTACACCCTAAACCCTATACCCTATACCCTAACCCCTAAACCCTACACCCTAAACCCTATACCCTACACCCTAAACCCTATACCAATCCCCCTAGTCCTTATACATGGAACCGTAAAACATAAGCCCCACACCCTAATAGGGAATGCATTGGGTATGATCATAGATTGATTTGTGTTAGTAAATATATAATTTTTGTATTTATACCTTAGATTAAGGATCTTAGGATAGTTATCATAGGATATTTTAGTAATTTATATGGAATGCTGATCTTCATGGGTTATCAGATATTTGAGTATGACCATAATGTCATATAAGTGGTGATGAATGTTTATATTTACCTGTATAGCTAACCCAGATAGTGAGTTACTGGAGTTTTGATGTTGGGTATGGATGTGGAAAGGATGGGTCATATATAATTCATTTAAAATACTAAATTTTATGATTCATATGTGTTAATTTGGTATGATCTATGTTGTAGGGTGACTATTGAGGTATATATTTACTTAATGGACCAAGTATGGATCTATATTTCGATAGACATGTTCCAAAAAAAGAATATAAAATAGGTTAATTAATAGAGTTATTATATAGATGTTAAAATGAATCATTTTAAAAACAATATAAGGAAATCATTTTTTAGGTTTTGAATATGGAATTCTTGTTCATAGGCCTGGGTGATTTTAAATGAATTCAATATTATTGATGATTGACTAATAATTTTCACATGTAATTAGATATGTAAATGGATAAATGACTTCAAATTTTTCATTTTAAAAAAGGTGGATTCATAATGGGGATTTAATCTAGACTTTTAATTGCCAAATTAGTTTAATGGGAATGATTTTTTTGATAGACCAATTATCCCTCATTTACAATCATAAGAAAATGATGATATAGGATTTTAGTCAATGGGATAGATATTGATATATTATTATACATGATTCTCAAGGATTAGATGTTGTATGGTTAATATATTTTTACTAATCATGCTTTTATAGGTTAGTATAACTGAATAAACATTATATTCTCTAGAGTCATAACCATAGAGTGTTTGAATTTTGGATTCTAATGTAATCCATAAATATTTTACATGAAAATGAGGATTATTTTCTCATTATCATGGGTTCAAGAGTAGTTTTATAAATTTGACCAGGGTTTGTAGTAGGGTGGGGTTTCTTCCAAGTGTAATAGACACCACCGAATACCGGGAGTTAATAGACCTGGTACCTAGTGAGGTCTGGGTGGTCCTAAATTTCATTCATCTTAAATATAGAATATAATGGAAGAGTATCATGTAATTGATATTTTGGACCATTTGGTGACCTTTCATGGATGGCCATTAGGTACTCGGGGGAAGTATACATGGTAAAAAATGTGGTTTAATAATTTTCTTTATAAAGTGGAGCATGGCCAAAATTTCATATTTATCCCACCGTTAATTATATGAAGTTTGGGACAAAATGGAAGTCAATTTGGATAGATCCTTGTATCCTTCTTTCTCAATTAAATCCTCCATGATTAAGGGTGATTTTAGTGGTGTGTATATGGAATTTTTAGGTATGATTCCTACTTAACTTCCTCAATTTTACTCTCCCCCAACATACCTTTGATTTAGTGTTTGTGGATTTAGGAACTATATGAACATCCCACCACAACATAGTTCAATAAATAAAAGAGGATGGGGATTTTTTTGGAGATTGATAGTGAAATCATGACGATGATGAATACTCAAGGTTTATTAATTCTTTAGATATATTAAATACCTCATGTGACATATAGTCAGTTGATAGTGATGATATAATTACTATACGGGTAGATTAAAAGGATTTTATAAGGTAATTTATAAACATATGGATCTATTTTCAAGTGAATGGACTATGGACTAAGGGAATAGTGGTGAGTAAGGATCCTGGTGTGACATTCTAGACCTTGGGAATATATTTACCATGAACTAAGTTATGGGATTATCTTAGGGGATGGGATTCCTTGATTCCAATCTAAAACATTGATTTAAGAAAACCTTTTGGTTACAGAATCTAACCTAAAGGGGTTAGAATTATTGTGAGGTGAAATGATATATATTTAAATCTATTGATACAATCATGGATGAGGTATTTTGGTGATGTGACCTACATGAAGGCGGCATATAAAAAATATAATTTATGAATAAGGTCTTAGAAGGAAAATATAGATTCATGTGGGCTAGTTTTCCTTGGGGGAAATGTGATAGTTAATAGGTTTAACTTTTATGATTGATAAATCAATGGTGGGGTTTTGTAGAGATTCCCAGAGTGGTGTGCTAATCGACATGGTTAATATTTAAATATAAACTATTATGGTAGCGATGACTAGATCTAGTTATGTGGTATATTTGGCTACATAAAATTCTTATGTATTCGAAATTCTTTCATGAAGGTAGAAAATTATAGATTTCACCCAAATTCACTCATAGCCTCTCCAGATGACTTCCATCTGACCTCAAAAACACCATCGAGGATCATGAAACATTATACCATGATGTATCCATACAAACCAGATCAAGAAGATTCCTAATTATTCATAAAATCAAAATATTTTTGTACCAAGTAAAACAACACAAAGTATCAAGTACAACATGATCTGTGAATGAGACTAGATCAAAAATGGTGTCTCATAATGTTAAGTATCAAAAGACTATAAATTAGAGAAAAATGAATAAGATGTGGTATAATGAAAATGAATAATCTCAAGTTCTTTAGATAAGAGTTTGAGTGTATGTAAAAAGAGAATTGTGAAATATCATTGATACCATGTAAAAAGAGATTTCATAGAATCCATACCTCCATGTGATTTCAAGTTTTATTATTTATTGATAAAGAGATAATGATAATTTGACCTACCTAATCACACATTTATTCAGTCACCACAAATCATCAAACATTAAATCTCATTAATATGAGTCGAATTGTAATAGATCAATCTATCCCTCATCACCATCATCATCAGCCTAGTCCTCATCCTCATCCCTATCCCCGTCAACATCCCCACCCTCATCCTCATCCTCATCCACAACCTCATCCTTAGCCTCCTCTCCATTATTCTTCACCTCAGCCTCCTCCTCGCCCTTGTCATCATCATCATCCTCACCCTAAACTTCTTCCTCTCAATCACCATCGCCATCGCTGGGAAGCATATTGTCTCAACCAATACTTGAAATTCCACATGTCTCACTATATAATGAACACATTGACAAAATATTTGAATCACAAGCCGTGTTGGTCTCTGGTGAATGTGATGGACATAAAACTTGCATCAATTTCATAAATTCACTGTTTTCCATTTCAACTCATTCTTCCACTCGTGTGACCATTTTTCAGCATATTCTGCCTATGCCTTAACCTTTTTCAACAAGGTGGAAATAAAAATGGTACCTAAATAGGGACAATAGCTTGTCAGGACTATACTCTTCATAGGTCATAAGTGTACTCTTTTAGGGTGATCATCTCCCAACACCTGATGTAAGTGATCCTTTGGCCCAAAATTGCCAGGTTCCTAGGAATACAGGGCCTCCAAAGAAGCATGTTACGAATTTAAATAGATTATTTATAAACAAAATAGATATTAAAATTTTAAATCATCAAAGTAAAATTTAAAATATTCTGTTGTTTCACTTCGTTGATATCACTTCCATCTTTTTTCTTTCTACTCATGCAAAACAGTTTTGCTCGAGGGAAACATCCTTCAATATTCAATATCTTCCACTACAATGACATTGGATATAAGAAACCATAATTGAAAATAATTTACCAATAATTAATTAAATAACATAATTTATATAAAAACATTATAAATCAGATAAATTATGAAGGAATCAATAGAAAGTGCAAGTCCTAAAAGAATTATAAACAACTATCATACCTGCTACCTATTGTCATCAGATATCATAGTACAACCCAGGTGTGAAGGTATTATTTAGCATCAATGTTTTTTTCTAGATGATTCTTAAATAAATTTCAATAATACCAAAGATATTATTAATGAAAATAATGAAAATTTTCATTTAAAAACCTCAAATGTGATGAATACCTTAAACTTGGTAGTAATCCAATGAGTAATCATTTTCCGATACTGTTCTATTGGAAAATAATCCATGACAAGTACCACCTATAACTCTGTATCAACTCTAGAATGCCATCCAATATACAACTTGTGATTTTAGCCTCTCTAAATCTCACCTAATTGCTATAGAAATGATTAATGTGTAGCCTCACCATCGGGAAAATTAAACCGAATATGACACAAAAATATTAATTTATAAAAATAATAAAATAATAAATTAAATTAAATACAAAATATTTTTTTACCCATATATGTGACCAATAATTATCATTGACTTTGTTTGGAAACTACCTCCTTGAGTGGAAGATGACGGGAATGATGTTGGAGTTTTTGGAAAGCATCGCTAAAAAACACTGACATTACTGCCCTATTTTTTGGTCATTTGATTTTCTTAGTTGTATTCCACCATCAAATTCATGTGGTGGTTCCACACCGCACTCATCCATGTACACTCCCTCTCCCTCCTCCCATCAGTATATGTATATTTTATGAAAGAAAAAAAATATTATGTCAATACATGTTATAATGAAAATAAATTATGGTATAAAATTTTATTGGGGTTCTATAAATATACCTACGACAGTTTGATCAATGGGCGCCACTAGTTCTACAGAAACTAAAGGAAGACCTTGTACAGGTGGAGTGGGTCCCAGTGTATGCTTTGCAAGAATAGACTATGGCTAAGCAGGAGTCTAAGAAGATGGAACATAGAAGCTCTAAGAGAAGGAATTAGAAGTAAAAGAAGATGGCATGGATGGATTACCAAATGCGTGATATGGATGAGGAGTGGGAATCATCATCGGATATGGTAATGATGGGTGAGGAAGCTCAGATGTAAAGGGTGGTGTAAACATGGGTGGCCTAAATATCATATGTGTCCCTAACGACACATCGGGATCGGAATGTAGTATAGATGTTACATCAGTGGGAGGGGTAGGGTCTAATCGGGTATGCTAACTATATTACCTTGCTCTCTTGTCGCTCTCCCTCGTACCAATGACCTGAGTTCTGGGACCACTAATTGGATTCTCGTCAAATAACTATACCCTAAGTGGTAGATCCTACAAAAAAAATTAAAAAAAAATTAATCCCATGACATTATATGTTATTTAACTATATATATATTTGAAATAAAATACTCACAACAGACACTAGTGTAGGAATGACAATTTCAGTCATGTGATGATTCTTTTCCATCATCCGTTTTCATCACATCTATTCAATACGTTTAACTTCCTACATATAAAAAAATATGGAAGTAATTAGAAAAGGATAAATAATTTGTAACCTAAAAAACAAAATATATGAGAGGGGATAGGGGTATTTAGAGGTTCTATGTTCAAGAATCCATGGTAAAAAATGCAATGAAATGTTAAAATGGGAGTCTTACAGTTATACTAATTTTATACATGGTAAATAAAGCATTGAAATTTTCACCGAGTTAGAAGTTTTTCTTTCGTAGGTTTCAATACAGTTCAATTCCAAATTAGAAAATTCAACTCAAATAAAACTACAACCAATAAACATGGAAAATTCACATTAAGGTTAAGTCAAATACAACATATTATTAATCAATATTAAATGAATTTGAATAGTACCAACCATAACAGGCCAATTCAAGATAAACCAAAATAATTGAAAACATGGATAGATGATTTTATATTTTTCCCACAATAAACTATGAAAATTGAGCTATAGGAGTCATCATAAGTAATAAATTGATTGGTTCCAAGGGTAGTGTGGATGGTTTCAATTCCAGCATCAACGTCATCAAAAAAATTCCTTTTAATTACTTCAATAATGACACTAAATTTAGGTCAAATTTGATCTTTTAAATAAAAAAACTGGTTTTTTCATTGATGCCAATACATATGGTTCATCAGTAGAAAGAGTGTGGGTCATGTCAATAACTTGAAATCTATAATCATCAATAAAGGTTCCTTGCCTCATCATCAAATCAAACCACTGTCATTTCATCATCGTGACTCAACAATGAGAGTAATAATACATTAATATTATTTTCTCAATGAGGTCTAATATCTGATGCACTGGCATAACAGTCTATTGTGGAAGTTATCATAAAACCATCTTGTTGTGTTATCAGGTTGTTTTCTTATTCAGTGATAATAAATCTATACCCATTTATCACAATTGATTTATATTCATGAAACACAATATTATGATCAAAATCCAAAGCTCTTATTTTCTCATAAACAGAGTCTGTAGGAAAACTCGATACCTAAAATATAAACAAATATTTAATTTAATTAAATATTTATTTATTTTATTTATTATAGCAATATTTTGACCTTCAATTTCAACCAAGTATAAAACTCTTTACTATGGAAAGTCTCTATCCTTCTCAAATATAAAGAACTATGATTTCTATTTATCATTTCTTTATGTTCCCTACAGATAAAAATATAAATAGTTTAACAGATATGCATAATCATAAGAGAGAAGATAATATATATATGTTCAATTTACTTACTTGATGTAGTCATTGAACAAATCACAATTGAAAAACATTGTGTGATGTGTCATCTATCTCTCTTCAAGGCTTAATTTTCATCAATGTATATGATCTGGGAATTCCTCATGTTTGAGTAAGTGATGGAAAACTAGGTTCAATTTTCTCATATTTTTCTTCTTCATTTCTCATTGGTCTGTTCATTCTCATAGTAATATTAGACAAATACATTGTGTAGAAATCCATACATTCTTGAGACAAGTAACCATTCATGATAGAAACTTCAGGATGATTCCGGTTTTGAATATAATATTTCAATGTATACATATTTATTTTAGTTTAAAACATCCAAAAAAAGAAACACATCCTCTAAGAAGTATTTTGGTTGAAATATGGATAGTCAGATGCAACATGCATGAGAAAAATGATGGAGGAAATATATTCTCTAACTCACATAAAATTAATGGTACCATTTCCAGAATTTTTTACAAGAATGACTTGAAAAAGTTCATAGCACAATGATATTTACAAAAATGGGACAACCAAATATCTGACACCCTTAGATTATTGGAAAATAGATGACAGATTGATATTGGAATCAACTCATGAATAAGGATGTGATAATCATGATCCTTTAAATATTTCAACATTAACTCTATTTTGTTAACCAGTTTTGATATATTTCTTGAATATCCACTAAGAAAATTAATAGTCCCTAGTACTTATAGAAATTGATTTTTTATAGGTGTTATCACATAAGAAGAACATGGAACTTTCTCTTTATTTTCACTGATACACATAGGATGTAATTCTGGTTTGATGCCCAAATCCACCAAGTCATGCTGGATCTTAAATCATCTTTTGTATTTCCCTTGACATTTAGAAGAATCAAAAGCAACGTTTCACATATATTCTTTTCAATGTGCATTACGTCTAAGAAATGACATAAAAAATTGGTTGAACAATAAGGAAACTCAAATAAGATACTCCTCTTCTTCCAATTATAATAGGTATCATTGGAAACATTCTTTGACTTACTAGATTTCATTTGACCCTTACTGAAATAAAAAATTGAAATCTTTCAATTTGTTAAGCACATCAATTCTAGACATACGATGAGGTCGATCGTCAGTCTCCATAGTATTTTCAAATCTTAGATGATTGTTTCTATATTGATGGTCCATTGGAAAGAATCATTGATGTCACATAAAACTAAAACTATGGTGATATTTTAGTCTTTTGGATCAAGTATTCTTCATATAAATAGAACATGATTGTTTTCCATTCATGTTCCACCCAGACATCATTGAATATGTAGGAAATCATTGGTCATCCACATAAGCGCATCACATGTATGAAATATGTCTTTTGAACATGAATCATATGTGTGCACACCCACGTCCAAAATAAGTTTCAAATCTTTTATTAAAGGTTTTATGTATACATATATATCATTTCTGGGATCAGAAGGTCTAGATATAAGTATATTCATGAATGTGAAATGTTTTTTCATACAAAACCATGAAAGAAACTCCCTAAACCCCAAACACTACCCCCTACACCCTACACCCTAATCCATAAAACCTAAAACCTAAACCTCATACCCTACACCCTAAACCCTAAACCATATACCTTACATCCTAAACCCTAACCCTAAACCTTAAATCCAAAACCCAATACTCTACACCCTAAAATCTAAAACCCACAACTCAAACCCTATACCCTATTCCCTAAACCCTAAACCCTGCACCCTGAACCATATACCCTACACCCTAAACCATAAACCATATACGCTAAACTCTACACCAAACACCCTAAACCCCAATATCTACACCCTAAACCCTACACCCTTCACCTTAAAACCTAAACCCGACACCCTATACCCTATACACTACACCCTAAACAATAATCCCAACAACATAAACACCATACTTTACAACCTGAACCTTAAACCCTACATCCGACACCCTAATCCATATACCCAAAACCCAAAACCCTAAACCCTATGCCCTATACCCTATACTTGAAATCCTATACCGTATACCCTACATTTTAAACCCAATACCCTGCACCAAAAACTATATACCCTAAAATATAAACCCAAGACCCTAAAAACCATAAAATAATCTTTAAACACCCAAAACCCCCTAAAACCATTAAAAATCCTAAATTCCATAAAAACCTAAAAAAAATAATTTAAAAATATAAAGAACCTAATAAATCCCAAAAAAAACCTATAAAACACCTTAGAAATCCATAAATACCTGAAAACACTAAGAAAACCCTCAAAACCCATAAATCTCAATAATACCCTAAAACACCCTAAAACACTCTAAACCGCCCCTATAAAACCCTAAAAACCCTAAAGACCCAAAATAACTAAAAATACCCTCAAAAACCAAAAATACCCCAAAAGACCATGAAAACCGGAAAAGACCCTAAAACCCCTAAAACCCCTAAAAACACTAGAACCCTTTAAAAACCCTAAAACCCCTAAAACCCTACAAAATTCTAAAAACCCTAAACCCCCCAAAACCCCTAAAACCCCTAAAACCCTAAAACCCCAAAACCCCTAAAACCCCCTAAAAATCCCTAAAATACCAAAAATCCTTAAAAACATTAACACAAAAAATAGACCTTAAACCCCTTTAAATGCCCTAAAAGACTCTTCAAACCCCTAAAAGCCCAAAAATCATACAAAAAATTAAATACCATTAAACTCAAAGAACCCCAGAAATACCCAAAAAAACAAAACCCCTAAAAGATCCATTAAACCCTAAAATCTACTAAAATAATATGGAAAACCCTAAAAACCCAAAAAATCCCTTTAAAACATAAAAACTCTTAAACCCATAAAAACTAAAAACCCTTAAAACCCTTAAAAACCTAAAAACCCCTAAAAAATTACAAACCCTCAACACTCTAAAAACCATAAAAAACCATAAAAGACCTAAAAAACCCTAAAACCTAAAAGTAACCCTCAACCCATAAAAGCCCCTAAATAACTAGAAACCCCTAAAAACCCTAAAAAAACCCCCAAACACAAAAAAACCCTTTAAAAGACATGGAATCCCCTAAAACCTCCAAAAACCCATAAAAACCCTAAAACACTTAAAACCCCAAAAAAATACCTAAAAACCCTAGAAACTACAAAGAACCCTAAAAACACTAAAAACACTAAATACCAAAAAAATCATACACCATAAAAAACCCTAAAAGCCCATAAAAATCATATAGAGAACTAAAAACTCTTGAATCTGTTAAAAACATTAAAAAAATAAAAACCAAATACACTAAAAAAACCTAAAACCTCAACAAACCATAATGACCCTGAAAACCCTTAAAAGATTTTAAAACCCTAAAATTACAAAAAATCCCAAAAAATCAGTAATCCCCATTAAATACCCTAAAACCCCTAAAATACCATAAAACCCATGAAAATTTTAAATATACTAACAACCCTAAAGAACCTAATAACCCTAAAAAACCATAAAACCCTATAAACCCCCAAAAAACCCCAAAAAACTTTAAACACCCCCAAAACCCTAAAAATCCTTGAAACCCTAAAGTCACCAAAAAACCCTAAAACCTATAATAAAACATAAATCCCCTAAAAATACTAAAAACAATAAAAGCCTCTAGAACCCCATAAAATCACTAAAGAATATTGAAGTCACTAAAACCCCTAAACACACAATAAAACCATTAAAACCATAAAAATCCCGTGAAACCCCAAGAACTCCCTAAAAACCAATAAAAACCCTAAAAACCCTTAATAACCCTAAAAACCCCTAAAAACTATAAAAACTAGAAAAACATTAAAAACCCAAAAACCCATAATAACTCTATAAACCCAGAAAAACATTACACCCCTAAATCTCCGAGAAAACCCTGAAAACCCCTAAATACCATAAAAAACCCTAAAACCCTAAAAAATATAAAACCACTAAAAATTGTAGAATATTTACAAACCCTAAAACCCCTAAAGGACACATAAAACCCATAAAACCCCTCAAACCCTACATACATTAAAAAATTAAAAACCCTAAAAAACTCAAAAACCCCTAGAAAAATATTAAAGACCCCAAAAAACATAAAATTTCCCTAAAACCCTAAAAACACAAAAAGAAACTAAAACCCATAAAATACCATAAAAACTCTAAAAGACAATAAAAACCCTCAAATATGATAAATACCCTAAAACCCAAAAAAGAATCTAAAAACCTAAAAGCCCCTAAAAGTCCCTATAAAATCCTAAAACTTCGAAGGGACGCTAAAAACCTGAAAGGACTCTAAAAAATATGAAAAAACTAAAGGACCCTAAAAACGTAAATAACCCAAAAATCCAAAAACCCATAAAGGACCCTATAATCCCTAAAACCCGAATGGAACCCAAAGTTACCTAAAAATACTAAAAACCAGAAAAGTCCCAAAAAGTAACTAAAACCCCTAAAACCCCAAAAGTCCCTAAAACCCCTAAAAGCCCTAAAACCCCTAAAACACCAAAAACTCAAAAGACCCTAATAACCCTAGAAAACCTTAAAATTCCTTAAAACCCAAGAAAACCTTCAAATACACTAAAAACTCCAAAAATCATAAAAACCATTTAAACCCCCAAAAACCCTAAAATCCTACCAATAACTCAAAACAATTAATTCATTAAACACCCAAAAACCACCCAAAAACCCAAAAACCCAAAAACCCCAAAAAACTCCTAAACTTGTAAACACAATAAATACCCCTCTAAACCTCAAAAAACCCTAAAGAACCCTGAAAAACCAAAATGCCCATAAACCCACCAAAATATGCTTAAATCCATAAAAACCCATAACAATCCTAAAAAACCTAAAAATATATAAAAGGAGCAAAAACCCTAAAACCCTAAAAGACCGTAAAAACTATAAAATATTTTAATAGACCCAAAACCTATCAAAACTTCTAAAAACATAAAAGAACCTAAAAACCCTAAAGCCCATAAATAACCATGAAAACCCATAAAACCCTAAAAACATTTAAAAACCCCATAAAACCCAAAACCCCATAAAAAACTAAAAATCCCTAAAAATACTTAAAACAACTAAAATTTCTAAAACTCAAAGAAATTCCAAAACTCTAAAACCCCCAAGAACACTAAAAACCCTAACCCCCCCCCCCCCCCCACCAAAACACTAAAACCACCAAACCCCAACACCTAAAAACCCAAAAGAACCCTATAAACCCTAAAAAATAATAAAACCCTCTAAAACCCATAAGAAACTGCAAAAAATCATAAAAACCATTAAACCATTAAAAATCATAAAATCCCTAAAAACCCTTAAAGACCCCAAAAGTCAATAAATCTCTAGAAAAACATAATAAAATAAAAACCCTAAAACCCATAAAAATATAAAAAACCCCTAAAACCCCTAAAATCCTTTAATAGAACCTAAAAACTAAAAGGCCCAAAAAACCCTATAAACACACAAAAATAAAAATAAAACCTTAAAACCCCTAAAACACCTAAAAATCCTAAAAACACTAAAGACAATAAGAAAACACAAAAAACACCAAAAAAGCCAAAAAACCTTAAAATCCATAAAAAACCAAAAAACCCTAAATCCATTAAAAAAATTTAAAACATTAAAATACCATATAAACCCAAAAAATCACTAAAAATAAAAAAAACATAAAAAACCTAAAACCCCTAATAAACCCAAATAAAATACTAAAAACCCTAAATTCTATAAAATACCTAAAAACCACTAAAACCTCTAAAAACTCTAAAACATTAAAACCCTGAAAACACTACAACACAGAAAGTTGTAGTACCCTAAAAACCTGAATATCCAAAAAAATCCTTAAGAAAACACTAAAAGACCTAAGAACCCTAAGAAAAACTTTGAAAATCATAAAACTCTAAAACTCCTAAAAGATCTAAAAATCACAAAACCCCAAAACCATAAGAAACCCCAAATGAAACACAAATTCCCTAATAACCGCTTAAAATCCTATAAACACACAAACTCAGACTCAAAACCATAAAAACTCTTTAAAACCCAAAAAACCATAAAAACACCTAAAAAAACTAAAAAACCTAAAACCCCTAAAAATTCCATGAAAACCCCTAACACCCAAAAAAACCCCTAAAAACCAAAAAAAATCCTTCAAAGACTGAAAACACTAAAACCCCATAAAAACACTAATATCACCTAAAAATCTATTAAAATCCCTAAAACTCTAAAACCCCAAAAAACCCGTAAAGCACACTAAAACCCGTAAAACCATAAATCCCTAAAACCCACTATAAAACATAAAAACCCCTGAAACACCATAAAACCCCTATAAATACAAATAAATCATTAAAACACTAAGATCAATTTAAACCCCCAAAACCCCAACAAAAAACCTAAAACCTCAAAACCCTTAAAAACCATAAACCACTAAAAACCCATAAAGACCCTAAAACACCCAACAAAACCCATCAAATCCTAATATCTAAAAGACCCTAAAAACCATATAAAACCCTAGAAAACCCTAAAACCCAATAAACACCCTAAAACAAAAAAAACTCAAAAAATTCTAAAAATACCAAAAAAACCCAAATAACCTTAAATCAACCTTTAAACCCCTTGAAAACCCCAATCTCCTAAAAGCCCTATAAACCCCTAAAATCTTTAAAACCCCAAAAACACCCTAAAATCCAAAAAACATGAAAAGACACTAAAAAACCTAAAAGACTCTAAAAACCACTATAAAATATTAAAAGAGCCATAAAAAACCTTAAACACCCTAAAACCTCAAAAAATCCAAAAACCCAAAAAACCCTAAAACCCTAAAAAACCTCAAACCCCTGAAAACATAGAAAACCCAAAAATCCCTAAAAACACCCTAGAAACCCAAAATCACCTTAAAATGATAATAACTCTAAAACTACCAAGAAAACATTAAAAACACTAGAAAATATAAAAATCCAAAAATATCCTAGAAAACCTAAAACCTCTAAAAGGATAGAAAATACTTTATACCCCCTAAATCCCTAAAGAGGCATAAAAATACGAAACCCCATAAAATCCAAAAAAATCCTAAATGCCCTGAAATCCCATGAACCCTAATAACCCAAAAACCCCTAAGAAAACACTAAAAAAATAAAAAAACCTTCTAAAATACTAAACCCCTAAAACCACAAAATCCACTAAAAACCTTAATACACTAAAAAAATAGACACCCCAAAAAACCATAAAAATCCACAAAACCCATAGACCCTTTAAATCATAAAAGACCCTAAAAACACCCTTAAACCCCTTAAAACCCCTAAAACCCTAAAAACCCATAAAAATCTAAAAAACTTTAAAAAAATCAAAAACCTTAAATACCATAAAATCTAAAAAAGGACCCTTAAATCACTAAAAACACCTAAAAACATAAAAATCCCCTCAAAACACTAAAACACCCTAAACCCCCATAAAACCCTACCCCCTCCCCCCTAAAACCCCTAAACATCATTAAAATCCTAAAACCCCTAAAAACTCTTAAAAATATAAAACCCCCTAAAACCCCTAAAAATCCGCAGTAAACCCTAAAACACCTCCAAACACTAAAAAACCTAAAAACATTAAAAATAATTAAAAATGCATAAAATCATTAAAAACTCTAAAACCCCTTAAAACCCCTGAAAGCCTTAAGAAAACCCAAAAAACCAAAAACACCTAAAAAACCCTAACACCCTAGAACCCAAGAAAACCTAAAATAATATGAAAACCATAAAACCCTTAAAAACTCCTAAATCTATAAAAACCATAAAAAACTACAAACCCATTAAAAAACATCCCCCCCCCCAACAATAAACCTCCCAAAATGACCTTAAAACACACAAAACCCCTAAAAACACTAAAACCCTAAAAGTCCCTAAAAACCCTCAATACCCCTAAAAGACCATAAATAACCCAATAAAATACCCAAAAAACATTAAACCCACTGGAAACCATAAAAAATTACTTAATATAATTTTAAAAACCCAAAACCCAAAAAATAATGTAAACCCCTAGATAATACCTAAACACACTAAAACCCCTAAAATCCCTCAAAACGAAAATAATTTGTAAACATCCCTAAAGACCATAAGACCACCTAAAACCCTAACATTCCCCAAAAACTCCAAATAACCCTAAAACCCCCGAAAACCCCTAAAATTCCCTAAAACCCCTGAAAATAATAAAAACCCCTAAAAAACCTATAACCATAAATGACCCTAAAAACCCAAATAAACCACAAAAATATAATAAAAACACTAAAAATCCTAAAAGTCGCAAGAAACCCAAAAGACCAAAAAATACAAAAAAATAAAAAAAATCTCTAAAGCCCATAAATATACCATGAAGGGTCCTAAAAAATGTAAGATGCCTTAAACCTCATGGAACCCCCTAAAGGACCCTAAAAACCAAATTAAAGCATTAAGGGAACCTAAAACCCATAAAACACCAAAAGGACCCTAAAAACACTGAAAACTCCTAAAATTCCCTGAAAACACTAAAAAATTAAAGGACCCTAAATATGAAAAAAATGATAAAAACACCCTAAAAACATTAAAGATCCTAAAATATCTGAAAACCCTAAAAATCCTGAAAAACCAAAAAGAAACTAAAACCGAAAAACCCTTAAAACCCTTAAAAGACTCTAAAAATACCCAAAATCACTAAAAAATAAATCAAAACCCTAAAACACCTAAAAACCATAAAACCCCCCAAAAAATCGTAAAACCCCTTAAAACCCATAAAACCATGAAAACCCCCAAATACCTCCCCACAAACCCCCCCAAACCCTCCCCCCAAACCCCCAAAACCCAAAAAACCCACTTAAAACCCCTATGAACTCTTAAAACTAAAAAAACATCAAAACATAAAACCCCCAAAAAACTCAGAAAAACCTTAAAACCTTAAAAACCCCAAAACCCCCCAAACCCCTTAAAATCCAAAATTATTAAAAATATTAAAAACTCCTAGAAACCCAAAAAAACCCCGAAACCCAAAAAAACCCTAAAAACTGATAAATTCCTTTAAATCTCTAAAAAACATAAAAACCCAAAAACCCCTAAAACACCCTAAATCCATAAAACCTAAAAATTCTCAAAAACCCAAATAAAAAACATAAAAGCCACTTAAAACCCCATAAAACCATAAACACCCTAAATACCATAAAACCCCTAGGAACCATAAAAACATGAAAAAAATGGTAAAAAAATAAAATACCATAGAACCCTAAAATCCAAGAAAACACAAAACACACTAAAAATAGAAAAAATCCAAAAACCCCCAAAAAATCCATAAAACCCCTTTAAAACACTTAAAAAACTAAAAACAATAAAGAGATCGAAAAAAACCATAAAATACAAAAAAACCATAAACCCATAAAACCCTTATGAAATCCTAAACAACCAAGAAAAATATCAAAACCCATAAAAGCTAAAAAAAATCCTACAAAAATTGAAAAAACCAGAAAACACGATAAAAACCCTAAAGTCATAAAAAACCTAAAATTCCTAAAAACCATAGAAAAAACCAAAAACCCTGAAAAAACATAAAACCCCCTTAAAACCCAAAAAAACCGTAAAAACCCTAAAACACACTTAAATACCCCAAAAATCCTAAAAACATGAAAACCACTAAAAATCATTGAAACCCCTAGAAAACCCTAAAAACCGGAAAAATTCAAAAAATCATTTAAACATAAAAAACCCAAAAAAACTAAACCCCCCCCCCCCCCAAAAAAATACCCTAAATACTCTAAGGAAACCCTAAAACATATTCCAATACCCCTAAAACCTAAAACTACAACCTAAAACATATACCATACAACCTAAACACTACACCCTAAACCCTATACTCTATACCCTAAACCATAAATTGTACACCCTACACCATGAAACCTGAACCCTACACCCTACACCCCAGACCCTACACCCTAAACCCTAATCCATACCCCTTAAACCGTATACCATATCCCCACACACCACACCCAACACCCTAAACACAATACCCTATGCCATAAACCCATCCCCCTAAACCATAAACCATACACCCTAAATCTTAATCCCTAAACCCTAAACCTGAAACCCTACACCATAAAACCATAAACCCTACACCCTAAACCCGACACCATAAACCCTAACCTTTAAACCCTACACCCTAAACCCTATACCCTACACAATAAACCATAAAACATACACCCAAAAACCTATACCCTACACCATAAACCCTAAAACCTACTCCCGAAACCCTATACCCTACACCCTAAACCCTATACTTGACACAATAAACACTATACCCTACAATCTATACCCTATACCCTACATCCAAAACCTGAAACCCCACACCCAAATCCCTATACCCTACACCCTAAAACCAAAACTCTACACCCTAAACCCTATACCCTATACCCTAACCCCAAAACCCTACACCCTAAACCCTATACCCTACACCCTAAACCCTATACCAATCCCCCTAGTCCTTATACATGGAACCCTAAAACATAAGCCCTACACCCTAATAGGGAATGCATTGTGTATGATCATAGATTGATTTGTGTTAGTAAATATATAATTTTTGTATTTATACCTTAGATTAAGGATCTTAGGATAGTTATCATAGGATATTTTAGTAATTTATATGGAATGCTGATCTTCATGGGTTATCAGATATTTGAGTATGACGATAATGTCAGATAAGTGGTGATGAATGTTTAGATTCACCTGTATAGCTAACCCAGCTAGTGAGTTACTGGAGTTTTGATGTTGGGTATGGATGTGGAAAGGATGGGTCATATATAATTCATTGAAAATACTAAATATTATGAATCATATGTGGTAATTTGGTATGATCTATGTTGTAGGGTGACTATTGAGGTATATATTTAATTAATGGATCAAGTATGGATCTATATTTCGATAGACACGTTCCAAAAAAAGAATATAAAATAGGTTAATTAATAGAGTTATTATATAGATGTTAAAATGAATCATTTTAACCACAATATAAAAAAATAATTTTTTAGGTTTTGAATATGGAATTCTTGTTCATAGGCTTGGGTGATTTTAAATGAATTTAGTATGATTGAAGATTGACTAATACTTTTCACATGTAATTAGATATGTAAATGGATAAATGACTTCAAATTTTTCATTTTAAAAAATGGTGGATTCATAATGGGGATTTAATCATGACTTTTAATTTCCAAATTAGTTTAATGGGAATGACTTTTTTGATAGACCAATTATCCCTCATTTACTATCAGAAGAAAATGATGATATAGGATTTTAGTCAATGGGATAGATATTGATATATTATTATACATGATTCTCAAGGATTAGATGTTGTATGGTTAATATACTTTTACTAATCATGCTTTTATAGGTTAGTATAACTAAAGAAACATTATATTATCTAGAGTCATAACCATAGAGTGTTTGAATTTTGGATTCTAATGTAATCCATAAATATTTTACATGAAAATGAGGATTATTTTCTCATTATCATTTGTTCAAGAGTAGTTTTATAAATTTGACCATGGTTTGGAGTAGGGTGGGGTTTCTTCCAAGTTTAATAGACACCACCGAATACCGGGAGTTAATAGACCTAGTACCTAGTGAGGTCTGGGTGGTCCTAAATTTCATTCATCTTACATATAGAATATAATGGAAGAGTATCATGTAATTGATATTTTGGACCATTTGGTGACCTTTGATGGATGGACATTAGGTACTCCGAGGAAGTATACATGGTAACCAATGTGGTTTAAGAATTTTCTTTATAAAGTGGAGCATGGCCAAAATTTCATATTTATCCCACCGTTAATTTTATGAAGTTATGGGACAAAATGGAAGTCAATTTGGATAGATCCTTGTATCCTTCTTTCTCAATTAAATCCTCCATGATTAAGGGTGATTTTAGTGGTGTGTATATGGAATTTTTAGGTATGATTCCTCCTCACCTTCCTCAATTTTACTCTCCCCCAACATACCTTTGATTTAGTGTTTGTGGATTTAGGAACTATATGAACATCCCACCACAACATAGTTCAATAAAAAAAAGAGGATGGGGATTTTTTTTGAGATTGATAGTGCAATCATGACGATGATGAATACTCAAGGTTTATTAATTCTTTAGATATATTAAATACCTCATGTGACATATAGTCGGTTGATAGTGATGATATAATTACTATACGGGTAGATTAAAAAGATTTTATAAGGTAATTTATAAAACTATGGATCTATTTTCAAGTGAATGGACTATGGACTAAGGGAATAGTGGTGAGTAAGGACCCTGGTGTGACCTTCTAGACCTTGGGAATGTTTTTACCATGAACTAAGATATGGTATTATCTTAGTGGATGGGATTCCTTGATTCCAATCTAAAACATTGATTTAAGAAAACCTTTTGGTTACAGAATCTAACCTAAAGGGGTTAGAATTATTGTGAGGTGAAATGATATATATTTAAATCAATTGATACACTCATGGGTGAGATATTTTGGTGATGTGACCTACATGAAGGCGGCATATAAAAAATATAATTTATGAATAAGGTCTTAGAAGGAAAATATAGATTCATGTGGGATATTTTTCCTTGGGGGAAATGTGATAGTTAATAGGTTTAACTTTTATGATTGATAAATCAATGGTGGGGTTTTGTAGAGATTCCCAGAGTGGTGTGCTGATCGACATGGTTAATATTTAAATATAAACTATTATGGTAGTGATGACTAGATCTAGTTATGTGATATATTTGGCTACATAAAATTCTTATGTATTCGAAATTATTTCATGAATGTAGAAAATTATAGATTTCACCCAAATTCACTCATAGCCTCTCCAGATGACTTCCATCTGACCTCAAAAACACCATCAAGGATCATGAAACATTATACCATGATGTATCCATACAAACCAGATCAAGAAGATTCCTAATTATTCATAAAATCAAAATATTTTTGTAACAAATAAAACAACACAAAGTATCAAGTACAACATGATTTGTGAATGAGACTAGATCAAAAATGGTGTCTCATAATGTAAAGTATCAAAAGACTATGAATCAGAGAAAAATGAATAAGATGTGGTATAATGAAAATGAATAATCTCAAGTTCTTTAGCCAAGAGTTTGATTGTATGTAAAAAGAGAATTGTGAAATATCTTTGATACCATGTAAAAAGAGATTTCATAGAATCCATACCTCCATGTGATGTCATGTTTTATTATTTATTGATAAAGAGATAATGATAATTTGACCTACCTAATCACACATTTATTCAGTCACCACAAATCATCAAACATTAAATCTCATTAATATCAGTCGAAATGTAATAGATCAATCTATCCCTCATCACCATCATCATCAGCCTCATCCTCATCCTCATCCCTATCCCCGTCAACATCCCCACCCTCATCCTCATCCTCATCCACAACCTCCTCCTTAGCCTCCTCTCCATTATCCTTCACCTTAGCCTCCTCCTTTCCCTCGTCATCATCATCATCCTCACCCTAAACTTCTTCCTCTCAATCACCATCGCCATTGCTGGGAAGCATATTGTCTCAACCAATACTTGAAATTCTACATGTCTCACTATATAATGAACACATTGACAAAATATTTGAATCAAAATCCGTGTTGGTATCTGGTGAATGTGATGGACATAAAACTTGCATCAATTTCATAAATTCAGTGTTTTCCATTTCAACTCATTCTTCCACTCGTGTGACCATTTTTCAACATATTCTGTCTATGCCTTAACCTTTTTCAACATGGTGGAAATACAAATGGTACCTAAAGAGGGACAATAGCTTGTCGGGACTATACTCTTCCTAGGTAAGAAGTGTACTCTTTTAGGGTGATCATCTCCCAACACCTGATGTAAGTGACCCTTTAGCCCAAAATTGCCAGTTTCCTAGGAATACAGGGCCTCCAAAGAAGCCTGTTATGAATTTAAATAGATTATTTAGAAAAAAAATAGATATTAAAATTTTAAATCATAAAAGTAAAATTTAAAATATTCTGTTGTTTCACTTCGTTGATATCACTTCCATCTTTTTTCTTTCTACTCGAGCAAAACAGTTTTGCTCGAGGCAAAAATCCTTCAATATTCAATATCTTCCACTGCAATGACATTGGATATAGGAAACCATAATTGAAAATAATTTTCCAATAATTAATTAAATAACATAATTTATATAAAAACATTATAAATCGGATAAATTATGAAGGAATCAATAGAAATTGCCAGTCCTAAAAGAATTATAAACAACTATCATACCTGCTACCTATCGTCATCAGATATTATAGTACGCCCCAGGTGTGAAGGTATTTTTTAGCATCAATGTTTTTTTCTAGATGATTCTTAAATAAAATTCAATAATACCAAAGATATTATTAATGAAAATAATGAAAATTTTCATTTAAAAACCTCAAATGTGATGAATAACTTAAACTTGGTAGTAATCCAATGAGTAATCATTTTCCGATACTGTTCTATTGGAAAATAATCCATGAAAGGTACCACCTATAACTCTGTATCAACTCTAGAATGGCATCTAATATACAACTTGTTATTTTAGCCTCTCTAAATCTCCCCTAATTGCTATAGAAATGATTAATGTGTATCCTCACCATCGGGAAAATTAAACCGAATATGACACAAAAATATTAATTTATAAAAATAAAAAAATAATATATTAAATTAAATACAGCATATTTTTTTACCCATATATGTGCCCAATAATTATCCTTGGCATTGTTTGGAAACTACCTCCTTGAGTGGAAGATGACGAGAATGATGTTGGAGTTTTTGGAAAGCATCTCTAAAAAACACTGACATTACTGCCCTATTTTTTGGTCATTTAATTTTATTAGTTGTATTCCACCATCAAATTCATGTGGTGGTTCCACACCGCACTCATCCATGTACACTCCCTCTCCCTCCTCCCATCAGTATATGTATATTTTATGAAAGAAAAAAAGTATTATGTCAATACATGTTATAATGAAAATAAATTATGGTATAAAATTTTATTGGGGTTCTATAAATATACCTACGACAGTTTGATCAATGGGAGCCACTAGTTCTACAGAAACTAAAGGAAGACCCTGTATAGGTGGAGTGGGTCCCAGTGTATGCTTTTCAAGAATAGACTATGGCTAAGCAGGAGTCTAAGAAGATGGAATATAGAAGCTCTAAGAGAAGGAATTAGAAATAAAAGAAGATGGCATGGATGGATAACCAAATGTGTGATATGGATGAGGAGTGAGAATCATCATCGGATATGGTAATGATGGGTGAGGAAGATCAGATGTAAAGGGTGGTGTAAACATGGGAGGCCTAAATATCATATGTGTCCCTAACGACACATCAGGATCGGAATGTGGTATAGATGGTACATCAGTGGGAGGGGTAGGGTCTAATCGGGTATGCTAACTAGATCACCTAGCTCTCTTGTCGCTCTCCCTCATACCAATGACCTGAGTACTGGGACCACTAATTGGATTCTCGTCAAATAACTATATCCTAAGAGGTAGATCCTACAAAAAAAATTAAAAAAAATTAATCACATGACATTATATGTTATTTAACTATATATATATTTGAAATAAAATACTCACAACAGACACTAGTGTAGGAATGCCAATTTCAGTCATGCGATGATTCTTTTACATTATCCTTTTTCATCACATCTATTCAATAGGTTTAACTTCCTACATATAAAAAAATATGGAAGTAATTAGAAAAGGATAACTAATTTGTAACCTAAAAAACAAAATATATGAGAGGGGATAGGGGTATTTAGAGGTTCTATGGTCAAGAATCCATGGTAAATAATGCAATTAAATGATAAAATGGGAGTCTTAGAGTTATACTAATTTTATACATGGTAAATAAAGGATTGAAATTTTCACCGAGTTAGAAGTTTTTATTTCGTAGGTTTCAATACAGTTCAATTCCAAATTAGAAAATTCAACTCAAATAAAACTACAACCAATAAACATTGAAAATTCACATTAAGGTTAAGTCAAATACAACATATTTTTAATCAATATTAAATGAATTTGAATAGTACCAACCATAACTGGCCAATTCAAGATAAACCAAAATAATTGAAAACATGGATAGATGATTTTATATTTTTCCCACAATAAACTATGAAAATTGAGCTATAGGAGTCATCATAAGTAATAAATGGATTGGTTATAAGGGTAGTATGGATGGTGTCAATTCCAACATCCACTTCATCAAAAAAATCCTTTTAATTACTTCAATAATGACACTAAATTTAGGTCAAATGTGATCTTTTAAATAAAAAAACAGTTTTTTTTCATTAATGCCAATACATATGGTTCATCAGTAGAAAGAGTGTGGGTTATGTCAATAACTTGAAATCCATAATCATCAATAAAGGTGCCTTGCCTCTTTATCAAATCAAACCACTGTCATTTCATCATCGTGACTCAGCAATGAGAGTAATAATACCTTAATATTATTTTCTCAATGAGGTCTAATATCTTATGCACTGGAATAATAGTCTGTTGTGGAAGTTATCATAAAACCATCTTGTTGTGTTATCATGTTCTTTTCTCATTCACTGATAATAAATCTATACCCATTTATCACAATTGATTTATATTCATGAAACAAAATATTATGATCAAAATCCAAAGCTCTTATGTTCTCATAAACAGAGTCTGCAGGAAAACTCGATACCTAAAATATAAACAAATATTTAATTTAATTTAATATTTATTTATTTTATTTATTATAGAAATATTTTGACCTTCAATTTCAACCAAGTATAAAAGTCTTTACTATGGAAAGTCTCTCTCCTTCTCAAATATAAAGAACTATGATTTCTATTTATCATTTCTTTATGTTCCCTACAGATAAAAATATAAATAGTTTAAGAGATATGCATAATCATAAGAGAGAATATAATAATATATATATATATATATATATATGTTCAATTTACTTACTTGATGTAGTCATTGAACAAATAACAATTGAAAAACATTGTGCGATGTGTCATCTATCTCTCTTCAAGGTTTAATTTTCATCAATGTATATGATCTGGGAATTCCTCATGTTTGAGTAAGTGATTGAAAACTAGGTTCAATTTTCTCATATTTTTCTTCTTCATTTCTCATTGGTCAGTTCATTCTCATAGTAATATTATACAAATACACTGCGTAGAAATCCATACATTCTTGAGACAAGTAACCATTCATGATAGAAACTTCAGGATGATTCCGGTTTTGAATATAATATTTCAATGTATACATATTTATTTTAGTTTAAAACATCCAAAAAAAGAAACACATCCCCTAAGAAGTATTTTGGTTGGAAGATGGATAGTCAGATGCAACATGCATGAGAAAAATGATGGAGGAAATATATTCTCTAACTCACAAAAAATTAATGGTACCATTTCCAGAATTTTTTACAAGAATGACTTGAAAAAGTTCATAGAACAATGCTATTTACAAAAATGGGACAACCAAATATCTGACACCCTTAAATTATTGGAAAATAGATGACAGATTGATATTGGAATCAACTCATGAATAAGGACGTGATAGTCATGATCCTTTTAATATTTCAACATTAACTTTCCTCTATTAACCAGTTTTGATATATTTCTTGAATATCCACTAAGAAAATTAATAGTCCCTAGTACTTATAGAAATTTATTTTTTATAGGTGTTATCACATAAGAAGAACATGGAACTTTCTCTTTATTTTCACTGATACACATAGGATGTAATTCTGGTTTGATGCCCAAATCCACCAAGTCATGCTGGATCTTAAATCATCTTTTGTCTTTCCCTTGACATTTAGAAGAATCAAAAGCAACGTTTCACATATATTCTTTTCAATGTGCATTACGTCTAAGAAATGACATAAAAAATTGGTTGACCAATAAGGAAACTCAAATAAGATACTCCTCTTCTTCCAATTGTAATAGGTATCATTGGAAACATTCTTTGACTTACTAGATTTCATTTGACCCTTACTGAATGAAAAATTGAAATCTTTCAATTTGTTAAGAACATCAATTCTAGACATACAATGAGGTCGATCGTCAGTCTCCATAGTATTTTCAAATCTTAAATTATTGTTTCTATATTGATGGTCCATTGGAATGAATAATTGATGTCCCATAAAACTAAAACTATGGTGATATTTTAGTCTTTTGGATCAAGTATTCTTCATACAAATAGAACATGATTGTTTTCCATTCATGTTCCACCTAGACATCATTGAATATTTAGGAAATCATTGGTCATCCACATAAGCGCATCAGATGTATGAAATATGTCTTTTGAACATGAATCATATGTGTGCACACCCACATCCCAAATAAGTTTCAACTCTTTTATTAAAGGTTTTATGTATACGTATATATCATTTCTGGGATCAGAAGATCTAGATATAAGTATATTCATGAATGGGAAATGTTTTTTCATACAAAACCATGAGGGAAGGCTATAAATGTCTATGAAAGCTGGCCATGTATTGTGTAATGTAAGAATCTTCCCAAACAGATTAAAACCATCACATGAAAGGCCTAACCTCAAAATACACACATTAACTTCAAAATCAGGATATCGAGCATCAAATATATTCCATGAAAATATATTTTTAGGTTGAACCAACTATTCATTATTCTTCTTTATATCAGTGTCATTCCATCAAATTATTATTGATATTTCATCATACATGAAAAGATTATGGAGTCTAGGAATTAATGGAAAGTTCTACATTACTTTCTGTGGCACACAGGATGGTGTTACATCAGTTTTTTGGATTTCATTAAGATGTTTCACATTAGATAGAATCATTTATTTCTGTATTTTACTCCTAGAATTAGCTGCAATCTTTCGGGAAATCGTGATTTTTTTTAAAATCCATGTTCTTAAACTAACTACCTTTCCATATAGTGGTTTGAGGGAATATCTGCATCATTTGGGATTAAATATTTCAATAAGGTAATAATGTAATATATGAAAGTATTAGAAATCCCATACATGGTTTTCCCATGAAAAAATCGAATTAAAAATTCCTGCTTTTTCATTTTACCGCATTGATGATATATTAGAGTCGTCGCTGCATCATTCAATTTTTTCACTCTTTCAACATCATCATTTTCATTGGTAGCATCATGTGCGCCCATATAAATGTCTTCTTTGGTTTAAATCCTTTCCTTATCATAATTAAAAATAAATTGAAACCAATGATATATCAAATTCTCCAATCCAATCCTCTCATTTGGATCATCATCATTTTTGATATTCCATTTTCTCCACATTGTGACGCCACACATAATATATTGTTTGAAAACCATATTTGCTTATATGTTAGATAAATTCTTTACGGATCAACCAAGGTATTACAACAAAATTTTAACATGGGAATTGTATGTGAAGACTATCTGAAGCATTTTTAAATTTGAAATCTAAAAATATCTCTAAATTGTTTTGAAAATTTCTTGAGATCAGATCAGTTTCATACATCAAACATCTATCCACTCTATAAAAAATTGTAATCAGTCATTTCATGAAATAAATTCAATAAGATTTAAGTTCAATAAAAATATATTTTTGTAAATGAGAATTTTTTACTTTATATAAAACCATAACTGACAAAATATGTAGATATATCGAGAAACATAGAACTTGAGATTATAGTATTGTATCAACATTGATTTTAGACTATGTAAGAGAAAACAAAATCACACATAGTGGAATTAAAAAAACTAGAGGTTTAGTTCCAATATAGTACATAGTTCTATCCATGTGATAGTAACCCACTACTAATCACATTTATTTAAAAAAATAAAATTAACCGTAACAGGGATCAGGTTTTACATGAAATAACTACACACTTGGAAGTTGAGGATACAAAAAGCCTCTATTGTAGTTATTCGTGTGAAAAATATGTAAAAATAAGGAATAAGGAGTATCATAGTAAATCCTTTTAAAGAATAAAATAAGTGATACGTAAATATACCTTAAACACAAGCACAACTCAAATGTAAAATGAACCATATAAGGTGAATATTGTATTAAGTTTTTGATGAAACTCAATATTACATTAACTTTGGTTGATGAATTATCTTTAAATGTATACCTCATATAATATTAAATGATACAATGAATCATTATCTTAGGTGTGGTAATAAATATTCGAAAACAAAGTGTTATGTGTAGAAGTAAGTAGCATAGTACCCTTATATGTTCCATGCACCCATTTCATTTGAGGGTTTATCGAATTTATACTCAACTACTAAAAAATTATCCACTGAGGAAAAGTCATAATTAATTAATAATATTGATAATATTTTTTGAAAGTATTAAATGGTAAGATATTCATTAATAATATTGACATTATACATAGTTTAAGTTGAAATTTTCCCCCAAAAAAAATTTCTATAAAAAATAGAATTCATTGGTAATAAAATAACCAGGATTCCGAATCATTAAAATAAAAAATAATTAGTTTGTAGTTTAATGAACCAACATGTTTGTTGTTGTGTCTAAAATCAACTCATCTTTTTGGCCTTAAAATAAATTCTCCTAGATGAAAAACTTGTATCACTAGATTGTCAGTGTATTAGTGAAGGTCTAAATTAATTATAGCATAAGGAAAATAATTAACCTAAAAGATAAATGAAGGGATAAATACATGAATGTTAAAGGTCCTCCCCAGGATAATAAATAAAAATTTCATTGAGGTCCACCACATTGTAATAAAGAATCCAATTACCATAGATTTCCTCCACATGGTGAAAGATAAAAATTCACCCTAATTTTAAGTGGGGTCTGAGGGAAAATATATGGGGTGTGAATAGTTTTCTGTTAGTGATGACCTTTTTGGATTGGGCGGGGTAGAGTTTTGATTCTACTGAGGTTCTCTCTATTTTCTCAGATTAATTATATTTCTAATTTTACATCATGCTATAAAGTTTATCACACCATATTCAAATATACTCTAAAATATATTTATATTTCCCTTGGAGACCTCGTAATTTTGCACATAATTTAATTGGGAATCCACCATCTCTCAATCTATCATCACTATCCTGAAAGTAAAATATGATTAATTTATTAACAAAATAGGGGTTTATATTTATCCAATTTATATGAATGTGGGTGTATAAATATATATACCTAAAATATATACATATATATAAAAAACATGTATATATAGAACATGTATAATTATGAGCCCAAAGGTTTGAGAAAAAAATTAACAAATCATATGGGTAAAATCAAATTGAGTTTACATGATAAAATCTATACTCAACCAAAGTATACTGTAGGTGTGAGGAAAAAATAATATAGAGAATCAAGTGGGTAATAAAATTTTACTTAAAGTCCCATAGAGTATATAATGGAGGGGTGAAAATAAAGATAAAATCTAACAAAACATATGGGTAGATAGAATGAATATGCCTGAGTTAAAATAGAAAAAACACATCGATCATTCCTCTATCTAGAAATGATAATGACATTGGAAGATGTAATAAGTGAAAAAAATATCCATAATCGATAAATTATATCCCATAAAAAATATCATTGGTCTGACCCCACCTTGAAGCACAATAGCCGATAACATTGAAGTAGAAGGTATAGTGGTAAAAATCACTAGTTGATGATATATTAATGGGGTAATCAAATACTAAACATTACAGTTGTTATTTATTTAATCTGAAAACATAAATAATATGTTTATATGTGATAACCTATAAAGGTTTTAAAACACAAGTTCAATGAAACCATTGAATTAGGACCACGAAACGATTATACAATATAGGTAATAAAGGATATATATTAATTAAATATTCAAATATTCATATTGTAAATGGTAATAGAGGTGTGTATCCCATATTTAAGAAGTACGGGTAATAGAGGTGTTTGGGAAATTTCACACTGGGAACAATCTAACTAATTTTTATTTACTACATAAAGTGATGAATGGCCATATCCTATCGCATATAGTCTAGAAGTTTGTATAAATATTGATAGATGAAAATGATCCCAAATTTTAATCCAGACAAGGGATTCTATCATTCAAATGACAAATTTCAACATTATATAATGGAAACCCTTCTTTTAACAGTTAATCTTAAATCCAAGACTAGTACTACCCAATATTATGTAATTAAATTATAAATTATTTTATCCAACTGATGCATTAAGAAAATAATTCTCATTGGTCCCTTTATTGAAACATTTAATCTCATGAAAGATAAATATTCTAAAGGAGATAATTGAATACGATAAATGACCACACAGAGCTCTCTCTTAGGCCAAATAAAAACACAAAACAAAAAAAAGATGCAAAAAATTAAAAATAATGTATAACTTAAAGATTTTAAGTGGTATAATTTATGTTTCTCATTTGGATTTATTTTCATAGAAAAATTTCAGATCTTTGTATGTTTATTCAACATATGAAACACTTAGGTGAGCCTGGAAGATGATAACACACCAACACCTTGGAATTATGATTTCAGGAAGATTAATCTAGTTGAATAGATATAGAATCATCATTTGAATAGATATTCAATTGGAGGAATTATGTGTTATGTTAGGGGAAGTATGCTAAACTGTGTTATCAGCAAGTGGTGTGTTCAGTGGAAAGATATGGAAAATTTCAATATAAAAGATTCAAATACGAAGGATGAGTTTGATGGGAGGATAAAAGTGGAGTCTAAGTGTTTGAATTATGAAGAGGGAATTTTTATACAAGTAATTTTGTATTTAGTAATGATATGGATAATTCATTGAGGGTTTTGGTAGGGGAAGTTTCCAGTATCCGTACCAATGTCCAAAGTAGATGAAGGAATTTATGAGTTTTAAGAAATTCAAAATTTCATGGATAGAAATACATATAATCATTACATAAAAATACTATCTTACCACATGATATCATGTTTAGATTTGTTAACACCTAATTGAAATAATAAAGACAAGTGTAAGAGTAAGAAAAAAAGATGTTATATAGATTTAATCTAGTTGTTTTGAGGTGTCCTTTTTGAGATATTGAAGGTCTGAAATGAGGATATTTCAAGGTTACATTTTTTATTATATGGATATTTCATTGGATAAACTTGTTATAAGACATAACCCACTCAAATATAGTGAAATCCAAGGGTGAAATAGCTTTAATTTCCCATCATAATTTGTCTATAATTAAATAATATTTTAAAATAATAGTTTTTGATTAGAAAGAGATTATGTTTTTTTGTATAAGTACCCCATGCATTGAAGGATATATAAAATTTTATTTAGAGAGTCAAGAATTCATAGCTAGTTGTGAATGAAAAAAGAGATAAAGATATTGATAGTTTACTACAAGAGGTTAGCATGATACATGATGAACTAGTTCATAAGATATATAGTATCCAAGTAAGATACATTGATGTTAGCTAATGAAGGGAAATATTTTCTTAATGTAAAGTTCTTGGGATTTTGAAGATAAGTAAAAAAATATAGAATCCACTTAAAGTATACCTTCATAAATAACATTGAAGATATGTACTTCCACTCTAGTTTTAGTGATGTTTTTCCATAAAAAGTGACTCATTTTGGGGACATGAACCAACTATGAGTTCTAATTCCAATTATAGGTATCCCCCATGGATTAACATAATTATGGAACACAACTAGAATAGAAATTTTTCATAAATGACTTATATTTTATGTTTCTAAGGAGTCTCACTTACTCATACTTGAAATCCTATGCCATATTGACTCAATTGATTATCACACAAACCCACATTCCCTATATGACCATCATACCATGAATAAAAATAAATATATGTTTATAGAAAATTTAAGGCACCATTCACCATATAAAAATAGAGAAAACCCTTCCATTATAATGGGATAAATCTCCTTCAATATCCTAGAATAATAATAGGAGATTAGAACCCACAAACATTTGGGATTTGAAAGGAAAAAAAAGAATAAATGAGAAACTATAAAAAAATGGATACCCATGGTAAGAATTACATCTAAGAGACTCAATATATAGATATATTAACAAAAAATAAGATTCAAGAGAGGTATAAAAAAAGAAGAATAAGGATATATGGATACTTGTGTGACTCATATATTTGACAGGACTAAAAAGATAGTAGGAGGATGAGGTATTTCTTAAAACAAAATATGTTCTTTAAATTAATTTTTTTTAAATATCATCTGGATACCATATACATATTACACCTCCATTGGGTACCAAATGGTTTACATGGGAAAACCACTCTATTAGACCCCTCATTGAGTTCCGAGTGACCCAATACCTATTTTATTTTTCACTACACACACAACATGGTTATGATATTTTCCTATAATTATAAATAAAATTTGAGATAACTTTTGAGAAAACAATGTTATTATAAACACACCTTCAAATAAATCATCAAGAACCAAAATTATTGATCAAAACATGAAACAAAAAACAACCCTATCATTAAATCAATCCAAATGAAAAAGGTTAAAAATCTAAGTAGAACATGTAAATCAGTTAGAACATACCAATTTTAATTGGAAGAACAAACAATGACTTGAATAAATAATGGATTGTAGGTTGGGAAGAAGGGTTCACATAGAAGAGGGAAACAATCATTTAGGAAAAATCAAAACAAAAAACAAAAAAGAACCTTATATTTAAATGAATACGAATGAAAAAAAGGAAAAAATGGAGGTAGAACATAAAACTCAGTTATAACTTATTGATTTGAAGTAGAAGAACAAAAAAATTGTTGTTTGGAAGAAGGGTTCTCATGCTGAGATGAATGAGTGATCTCATTAAGGGCACAATATGGGAAGATCGAGATCTTGGTATTTTTAGTATTCTATCCCAACTGTTTTAAAAAACCATTGGAAACTTTGATTGGATTGAACCTTATCCAAACGGTTTCATAAAAACATTAGGAAAAGTGGGGGTAAACCCAACGGTTTCATAAAATAATTGGGAAAAGTTAGTTAAGAAGGTCTTATCCTAATGGGTTTTAAAATCATTGGGAAAATACTCTCTGAAAATTCCTATACTAATGATTTTCATCAAACCATTGGTATAGGTACCCTATCCCAACATTTTATCGAAACTGTTGGGATAAGGGTGTTGGTATAGGATGGATTTCCAGTAGTGAGAAAATCTGAAGTCCTGCCTCGCTAGGTTGATGAGAATCAGAGACCCTATTTGGATGTCAGATGAGATATTCCATGCTAGTTGAGTGGTGTGATTCGATCTTCAATTCACCAAGGTAGAGCGCTGGTACCAGGTAGATTCTTCAGAAAGCTTCTATATCATGATGGGTTTGCAAATGGTTAGGGTTTTTAAAATAGACCGGGAAACTTTTATCAGTGCTTACCAATAAGCACTGATAAAGATAGGTCTTTATCACCACTAAACTTATAGAACTGATAAATGTTCATTTTATAATTGTTTTTTTAGCATTGATAAATCTTCATCTTTATCAGCGTGAAAAAAACGTTGATAAGGATTGTTTTATCATTACATACTACTAAAGCACTATTAACGGATTTATAATGATAATTATAAATAAAAAATTGTAAATATTTATAAATACTTAATAAATATATATAAATATAAATATAGTAACTATATTCCTTTTTAAATATATTTATTATTATTTTATAATTATTTATTTATAATTATAGAAATATTTTTAAAAAATATTTGTTACTTCATTATATATATTTTTATAATTATACATATATATTTAATAAATATATATAAATATAAATATATTAAATATATTAATTATTTAAGTAAATTTATTATAAATTTAATAATTATAAAAATAAAAATAATTATTTATTTATAATCATATAAATACTTTTGAAAAAATATTTATTTATTTATAATTATAATTTTATAATTATATAAAAATAGTGAATGTAAATTAATAAATATATTTATTTATAAATATTTTTTAACATCATTAATTAATATCTAATTTTGAGTGCATAAATATATGTACAGAATGACTGAAATTGAATAATTTTGAAATCAATATAACACACATTTGATTTATATTAAATTGAAAAATCAAATGACATTCAATTATATGTCGAGTGCTATGCACTTAGTCAATATTTTTAATTCATATTATTTTTTAATTATATAACATTATTCAATAAATATATGAAAATATAATGTAAAGCACATAAATATTTTTTAATATATAAAATATAAGTATATACATTAATATATATCTATATATTTAGTATATACAATTTAATAACAGTAATTATCATAATTATCTAATTAATAAAATGTATAATATTTAATAATGTATAATCAATCAATTCATTTTTATCAATAATTATTTAATTAATAAAATTTTAATATTTTTTTAAAAAACCCCTTTTTATTTTTTTATTTAATTATTTCATTTTATCAGTGCTAAAATTGTGTTGATGAAAGAAATGTTTATTAGTGCTAAACATAAAGCACTGATAAAGTGTAACCTTTATCTGCACTAAAAATAAAGTGTTGATAAAGGATATACTTTATCAACGCTAAAAATAATGCACTGATAAAGGAAACCCTTTATCAACTCTAAATGTTTACATTATCAGTGCAAAAATAAAAGCATGTTAAAGGATTATTTTCTTCTAGTGTACCTTAAAACCCTGTGAAATGCCTTAAAACTCCTAAAATACAATAAAGACCCTAAAAACCATAGAAAACACTAAACCCCCCTAAAAACCCTAAAAAATCCCAAAACCCCAAAAACCCCTAGAAAAACCTAAATAAACCATTAAACCCCTTAAAACCCATAAAACCCTAAAATCACTAAAAATACTAATAACTTGAAAAGACCATACAATCTATAAAATACCAAAAAAGACCCTAAAACCCCTAACCCCACTAAAAACCCCTCAAACAAGTAAAAAACCTTTAAACCCCCTAAAAACCTAAGAACCCCTAAAACCCTAAAAACCACTAAAACCTCCCAAAACATAAAAATCCCTAAAACCCCTAGAAATCCCTAAAACCCCTAAAAAACTAAAAACCCCTAAAACAAGAAAAACAACTTAAAACACTAAAAAGGAGGTTCTGGTTACTGCTGATTCTGGTGTTTTTTTGCTGCTGATGGTTAAGTCGCTTTCCAAGATGATGATCTCAACTTCGGTGCTATTAGTCATGTGCTGCGGTTGGTGGATCTCTTTGGTAAGGATGTCTTGGATGCTAGATGTTGTGAGGTTGGATCTCGGTTTCGGACTGGATGAGAACCATTGTTGGTGCTAGTACGTGAATTTGGTGTGATGGATGACGTGGTATGGTTTGGGAATGAACGGTTTGTTGTTATCAATTTTTGGAAGCTGATCTGCTGGGAGCTGGTTAATATTTGTTGGAGACTTTACTGTCAGGTGATGGTTGATTCTTGGTTGAGGAATAGGATGGTAACTACTGCTTGGATGAGTGGTGATGAAGTTTGTGCCTTCGAGGTGAAGGAATTGAATGTTGGGAAGCATGGGGCAGGTTTCGGTTACTTCTTGGAAAGGGGATTGGAGTTGCCGAATACTGGAGTTGGATGAGATGGTACTGCTGTTGCTGTGTTTTGGTCTTTTGTGTCCTTTTCTTTCTTTGTTTTTCTATTTGGGGATTGTCTTTTGTGTTTGGGTCGATTGACCCTGCCCCTCCCCAGTCTGCAGTGTCCTATTTTTCTTAATAAATTCTAGGGGAGCTAGGAATAGCCTAGTTTCCGCATCTGCCTTTTCCCTAAAAACCCTCAAAAACATTAAAACCCTAAAAACCCATAAAAACCCTAAAAACCCTAAAAACCCTAAATCCCCAAAAAACCCTTAAATTAATTAAAATCCCTAAAAACCTAAAAATCCATAAAATCCATAATAAACCCTTAAAACCCAATAAAACCCTAAAAAACCCTAAAATCCCTAAAACACCCTAAAAACATAAACATATTAAAAGGTTATAAAAACCCTAAATCCCACTAAAAGACCTGAAAACCCTATAAAACTATAGAAACCCAAAAAACCCTTAAAAACCTCAAAAACCCAAAAACCTAAAACCCCTAAAAAACCCTAATCCCGAAAAAAACCCAAAAAACCTTAAAACTGAAAAAACCCTTAAATAACATAAAACATTGAAAAAAACTATAAACCTCCTAAAATCCCTAAAAAATCTTTAAAACACTAAAAATAACTAAAAATACATTAAAACCCCATAAAAAACTCTAAATCCCTAAAATCCTCTAAAAATTTATGAAAAAATATAAAACGCCCTAAATCATGAAAAACACCTAGAACCCTAAAAAACCTAAAAACCATAGAAACAAAAAAAAAGCTAAAAACCCTAAAACCCCTAAAATCCAAAAAGAAATTAAAACCATGAAAACTTGAAAATCCCACACAAACCCTAAAAAAAATAAAAACCCATAAAAACATGAAATAAAAACCATATTACCCTAAAAACCTTAACAACCCTAAAAACCCTAAGAAACCTTAACAAACATAAAAAGTCCAAAAATCATAAAAAAACCTAAAAGATCTTTAAACCCCTCAAAACCCCCTAAGAGACCCTAAAAACCTTATAAAACCCTAAAAGAAACCAAAACCCGATTAAACACCATAAAACCTTTCATAACCCCTAAAAATTCAAAAAAAAACCAAAAAACATTATAAAATTATATAAAACCCTAAAACCCCAAAAACCCTAATAAAAACCTAGAAATCCTAAAAACTCTAAAAACCCATAAACCCTTAAAACCCCAAATAACAAAAAATAATACAAATAACCCCTAAAACTCATAAAAAACATAAAAATCCCTAAGACCCTTAAAACACTAAAAATTATAAAAAGCCCAAAAAAAACCTACAACACCAAAAAAAGAAACGAAAACCCCTAACAAACCCTAAAACCCACTAAAAATTCTAAAAACCCTAAAAATCATTAAAAACCTAAAAATAGTAAAACCCCTAAAATAAGTTAAAAACCATAAAACCCAAAAAAAACACTAAAACCCCTATAAACCCTAAAAACACTAAAACCCCTAAAAATCATTAAAACTCCCCCCAAAACCCCAAAATACCTAAGCACCCTAAAAACCCGTTAAAACCCATAGAACCCAAAAAAATCAATAAAACCATAAAACACTATAAAAATTCAAAAAACCATTAAAACCCCTAAAAACCCTAAAACTCTAAAACACTTAAAGCCCCTAGAAACCCTAAAACCCCTAAAAACCATTAAACCCCTGAAAATACTAAAAATACCTTAGAACCTTGAAAACCCTAAATAACCATAAAACCCATAAAGGACCCTAAAAACACAAAAACCCTAAAGGATCCTAAAGAACTGAAAATAACCAACGAGACCAAAAAAACCCAAAAACCCCTAAAATACACTAAAAATAAAAATCCCTAAAAGACCCAACAGTATTTTAAAGGCACTAAAACCCGATAAAATCCTAAAAATTCCATAAATACGCTAAAACCATAAAATAGACTAAAACCCCTAAAACCCCTATAAAACATAAAAATCATAATAAAATTTTAAAAGACCTTAAAAATCAAAGAAACCCTAAAGGACACTAAAAAACCTTAAAAACATAATGGACCCTAAAAACCCTAAAGGGCATTAAAAACTCTAAAGCTGCCTAAAAAAGCTAAAAACCCAAAAAAACATTAAACAACCCAAAAACCCCTAAACCTCCTAAAAACACCTAAGAGACCCTAAAACCCATAAAAATGCTAAAAGACTCCAAAACCTTAAAACCCCTAAAAGACCCTTAAACCATAAAAACCCAAAAACCCTTTAAAAACCTAAAAATTCCAAAACACTTTTAATGGTTGTAAAAACTATAGAAACATTAAAAAACCATTAAACCCTAAAACCAATAGAGACCCTAAAACACCTAGAAACCCGTAAAACCCATAAAAACCCCTAAAAGATCCTAAAACCCCAAAATCATATAAATTCCCCAAAACCCCTAAAATCCATAAAAAATATAAAAATCCTAAACGACCTTAAAACCCCCTGAAATACCCTAAAAATCCCTAAAAACCATAAAACTACAAAAAAACAAAATGAAGCCCTCAAAACCCCAAAAAGACACAAAAATCCTAAATCCCGTAAAAGACCCTAAAACCTTGAACCCCCCCCCCCCCAAACCCTTAAAAGACCCTAAATGCCTTAAATACATTAAAAGATCCTAAAAATATTAAAAACCTTACAACACCCTAAAAACCTTAAAAGAATATAAAACCCCTAAAAGAAACCTTAAAAATCCTAAAAACTCTAAAATCCATAAAACCCTATAATCAATCAGAATCAATAAAAACACCAAAACCCTTAAAACCCTAAAAAAGACCCTAAACCCCCCAAAACCCTAAAAGACCCTAAAACCCCAAAAAATATGTAAAAGACCCTTAAAACACTTAAACACCCAATAAACCAGAACCCTAGAAAACCCAAAAACACCAAAAACCCCAAAAACCCCAAAAAACCTAATACCCTAAAACTCTAAAAATCTTTAAAAACCCTAAAAACATTAAAAAACTGAAAAATATGAAAAACCCCAAAAAATGTTAAGAATTCAAAAAAACCCAAATAAACAGCTATATTAACTAAAACCCTTAAAACCATTTGAAACCATAAAAACCATAAAAACACTTAAAAACACTGAAAAAACCTAAGAAAATAATAAAAACCATTAAAATATGACAAACAAAAAAAACACCAGAAAACCATAAAAGCAATAAAAACCATAAAAAACCATAAAACATAAAAACTTTGAAAGGACCCTGAAAACCAAAAAAAACACTGAAAACATAAAAACCCTTGAAAACCCCAAAATCCCCAAACAAAACACTAAAACACAAAAAACCCAAAAAACCACTAAAATACTAAAACCCTAAAAAACCCCTAAACCCAATACCCTGAACCATAAACCCTAAACCCTAGACCCTACAACATGTACCTAAATCCCTAAACCCAAAACCCTAAACCTTACACCCTAAGCCCTAATTCCTAAACCTGATACACTACACCAAAAAACCAAAACCCTACACCCTAAACCCCATACTCGACGTCGTAGACACTAAAACCATCACTGTAAACCCAATACCCAACACCCTACAATCTAAACCCTACAATCTAATCCAAAGACCCTAAACCATAATCACTAAACCCTATACCCAAAACCCTATAGTTGAGACCCTAAACCCTAACCCTACACCCTAAGCCTTATACCCTACACCCTAAACCCTAAAACTCACACCCTAAATGATATACCCTATACCCTAAAACCTAAACACTAAATCCTACACCAAAAAACCAATACACTACACCCTAAACCCTACACCCTAAACCCTCTACCCTACACCCTAAACCCTATACCCAAAATATTAAACCATATACCCAACACCCTATACCCTATACCCTACAACCAACACCCTATAACCTACCCCCAAAACCCCGCGCCCTATAACCTAAACCGTAAACCCTACACCACACAATTTATACCCTATACTCTAAACCCTACACCATAAACCCTACATTCTAATACCAGTTCCATACACCTTAAAACCTAAACACTACACAAGAAATCATACACCCTAAACCATATACCCTATACCCAACACCCTACACCCTATAAGCATTACCCTAAACCCTAAACCCAATACATTACTCGCTAAATCCTAAACCCTAAACCCAAAACCATATACCCTACACCATATACCCTAAACCCTACACACTAGACCATATACACTACATCCTAAACCCTAAACAATACAAACTAAACCCTAAAGCCTACACCCTATACCCTATACCCTAAACCCTATACCCAATGCCCTATACCCTAAACTCTAAACAACACACCCTAAACCCTATACCCTACACAAAAAATCATAAATCTAATGACCTAAATCATGTACCATTCACCCTAAACCCTACACCATAAACCCTATATGCTAGACACTAAACCCTAAAATATACACCCTACACCCTACACCATAAACTCTAAACCCTACACCCTAAATCCAACAATTGTACCCTAAACTATAAACCCTACACCCTATACACTATACCCTCCATCCTAAACTATGTAATCTCCACCCAAATCCCTACAAACTACACACTAACCCAATAAGTTACACCCCAAACCATAAATCCTACACCCTAAACCCTATACCACACACTCTAAACCCTAAACCCTGCACCCTAAACTCTATCCCTACACCCTAAACCATATAACCTACACCCTAAACCCTATAACAAACACCCTAAACCTTTTACTCTACACCCTAAACCTAAAACCCTATAGCCTAAACCGTATAACTTACACCCTAAACCCTAAACTCTAAACCCAACAGCCTAAACCCTATACCCTATACCCAAAACCTTAAACCCTACACACTAAACCCTATAAACAATTCCCTAAACCCTAAACCCAACACCCTAAACCCTATACCCTTCACTCTAAACCATATAACCTACTCCTTAAACCCTATACTATATACTATAAACCATATACCTTTCACCCTAATCCCAAAACAAAAAAAAACCCTAAAACCCTAAAAAATCATAAAAAATCTATAAATCCTAAAAAACACACTAGAACCCCTAGAAAACACTAACAAAACCATTTAAACCCCTATGATCACACTCAAAAACCCCAAAACCCTCAAAAACCTAAAACCCCTTTAAACCCTACAAAACCCCAAAAGACCATGATAGACCCGAAAGCCCAAAAGACCGCAAAATCCCTAAAAACTCTTTAAACCCCTTACAAACTCTAAAACCCTAAAAACCCATTAAAAATCCTAAAAAACCATAAAATAATTAAAAACTATAAAATACTCTAAAATCCCTAAAAGAACCTTAAAACCCCTAAAAGAACCCTAAAACCCTAAATGAACTCAAAAAATCTATTAACCCCCCTAGAAACACTAAAAACAATAAAACCAATAAAACCCCAAAAAAATCATAAAACCCTAAAAATCCTAAAAACCACTAAAAACATAAAAAAAATAAAAACCATATAAATAGTAAGAATCCCCTAAAAACCCTAGAAACCCTAAAAACCTAAAAGATTCTAAAACCCAAAAAATCTTACAAGTACACTAAGAACATAAAAAACCCAGAACTCCCAAAATGACCATAAAACACCCTAAAAACCATATAAATTCTTAAAAAACCTAAAAACCTAAAAACCTAAACACCCCAAAACCCTTAAAGACCCTAAAAATCTTTGAAACCCCAAAAGTCCCTAAAATACAACAAAACCATAAAACCACTTAAAAGCTTAAGAAAACCCTAAAACTCTTAAAAAATAAAAATCATAAAATGTTCTACAAACCCCTTAAATCCGCCAAAAAACCTAAAAATACCATAAAAACCTATAAATCTAGAACCACTAAAACTTTTAAAACTATAAAAATACCTAAAACCCATAAAACCCCTAACCCCTAAAACATCATAAAAATCCTCAAAACCCCCAAAACCCCTAAAAATCCTAAAAACCCAAAGAACACTATAAAACCCTTAAACACCATTAAACCTTAAAAGATCCTAAAACCCCTAAAAATTGTGAAAAGGCCCAAAAAAAACCCTTAAACCCTAAAAGACCCTAAACCCACCAAAACCTTAAAATAACCCAAAACCCTATAAAATCCCTAAAATACCCAAAAACATTTAAAAACGCTAAACCCCCTAAAACCCATAAAACCATAAAAATCCTTTAAATAACCTAAAACTCATAAAGACCCAAAAACACAACAAACCCTAAAAACCCTAAAACCATAAAAAGACTCTATTAAACAACAGAATCCAAGAAAAATACAAAAAAACCTAAAAACACTTAAAACATTATAAACTCCTAAATAACCTTCAAAACCTAAAACACATAAACCACTAAAATGTCCAAAACCATAAAAATCCCCCAAACCCCTAAAATCCCTACAAAAATTAAAATAATTTTAAAAACCTAAAATCCACCAAAGTCCTTAAAATCCATAAAAACCCTAAAAAATTTATAACCTCTAAATAACATAAACACCTTAAAAACATTCAAAACCCTAAACCACTAAAAACACATAAAAACCCTAAAAGCAATGAAGATACTGTAAATTCTAAAAACTAAAAGATACATAAACCCTATGAAAATCCCTCAAAAATCTAAAAACCATAAAACCCATAAAAACAATAAAGAATCCAAAAAACCCTAAAGGATCCTAAAATACATAAGACAAACTAAAAACCCAAAAACTCTAAACACCCAAAATAAAACCTAAAAACCTTTAAAAAATCTAAAACCCTAAAAGATGATTGAAGACCGTAAAACCCCAAAATACCATTAGACGAAACTAAAAACCTCTAAAACCCCATAAAACCCTAAAACCTCTTAAAACCCTAAAATGCACTAAAAACCCTAAAATACACTAAAAACCCTAAAAGACCCCAAAACCCCTAAAAACTCTAAAAGACACTAAAAACCCTAAAAACCCCTAAAGACCCGAAAATATAATAATGAAACCCCAAATGAATCTAAAACCCCTAAAAAGACCCTAAAACCCATAAAATATTAAAAAACTCAAAAATATCTTCAATGTACATAAAAACCCTAAAACACCCTAAAACCATAAAATACACTAAAACCCTAAAACCCCTTAAAATACCTTAAAGACTATTTAAATACTAAAAACTCTTAAAAAACCCTAAAAACATTTAAATTTATAAAAAACAATAAACCCCAAAAAACACTAGAACCCCTAAAAACCATAAACCCATTAAAAACCATAAAACCCTTAAACTCCCAAAAAACCAAAAACCCCAAAAAACACTAAAAACCCTGAAAACGTAAAACATCTAAAATATCTTAAAAGACCCGAAAACCCCCAAAACCTAAAAAACTATAAAACCCCTCAAAACATAAAAACTAGGTTCCTAAAAAATCATTTTTTTGGAACCTGCTAATTGATTTCAGGGTGGTTGAATTTTATATAATCACTCATGTCGAGTGTACAATTTCAGAATAGTCTCCAATTGGTTTTTTTATAGATCCATAAATACCTAACAACTCTCATATCCACAATGATTCATGGAATGAATTTCCTAAGGTAGTCGTTCCATGGGTAACATGGCCAACGACACTAAATAAATCACATTGGTCAAGGGGATGGGATGTCAAGATCATCATACCCATTTGGGGAAAATTATTTCTGGTTTCAGGACTCTGTTATAGATTTAAGATATATTTGTGAATCCTTTGTTCATTTCCAAGTATGTATTATGTGGATCACCCTAAATTAATGATCAATTTTGAACATTCACGGGTTTCGAATCATCTATATGTATCAAAGTTTCTCCATAAATGGAGGGATCTGTATGTATCTAATGTTCTCCATAAATGGAACCCTTTTTATAGGGATTAGAGTTTATTTGGCCCCACATTATGATGATGTAGGTTTTAATTCATACAGTGGGGAACTCTGTAGTTTATCATTATCTTGGGAGATAGAATTTGTTTTGATGTTGGGATCAAACCCATAATATGAGATTCCTATGTATCCTTGTGATAGGAATCAAAACCTAAATATTTTAGTTCCACATAAAAGGACACGTCACCTTTTAAGTTTGTGTGATGAGTACCAAACCATTAATTTTAATTTCATGCGATAAGGATACCTTGTAGAAATGTGACTAGTCAATGTTTTGTGTCGAAATTATACTAAGGAGGGCCAAGGGACTGGGGAGAGATGTGGTCTCCTAGGTGGGTGCATGACCTTATTGAGGATATGGTCCAATAAGGATGGTGATGATATAGACCTAGAAGAAATGATGCCCTATGGGTTTGATATAACCCTAACGGGAATGAGGCATGAAGATCATTAGGATTCACTTATGTGTTGCGTTTGGACCTCAGGGAGGATTCCCATATATCCTAGATAGTTGGGAGTAAAATCCCACATATTTGGAAATGGGTTTGGAATTACACCTAGTAGGGGGGCCAATGGAATGAATATGATTGGCGCTTATACTGAATAGGAGGCCAAGTAGAATGAACATTATTGGGGATTATACTAAATTGGAGGCCATCTGTTGGTTTGGGATCATGCAGATGTCACAATTTCCACTAACCTTTAAGCCCACGTGAGTCATGCTCAGTCTGAGAATCATGAGTAAGAAGTAGATTTAAAGATCACATGATTTTGTTTTGTCCACTAGTGGAACGATACTGGAGACTAAATGGAGAGAGATAGGGTTTTGAGTGTGCTCATCTCCTTTGTTTTTTCTTCTTCTGAAAACTAGGATAGTCACATCCAATAATCTATCCGGCTAAAAACCAGGCTAGAGAAGTGGATCAAGAGTGCCTCCACCCATAAGAAATTCAATGGGATTACTCTAGGAGGGATTCCCTTTCCATGATTTTAAAGAGGATGAGGGAAGGATCCAGCACCAGAACTCATTGAATGTAAAGGCTGGTGGTTACCATCAATCCCTAGACCAATGAGGTTAATTTGAAGACCTACATGGTCAGGACCCTCATTACCATGGGAATGTAGAATTGAAAACATTATTAGGGTCCTCCTTACCAAGGAGGTTACCACAAGGTCTCCACTTACCATGGGTATGTAGAATTGAAAGGACATGCTAATGTGTCTGATGCTCTAATCATATATTTCAGGTCACTTTGGAAGGGGCCTTGGCCTAATGTCATTAGACTACTTCATGGAGGTTCCAACATAGAGCGTGATGGTATGACAGATGGAAGTGATGGGAGATATAGAGTAGAACACCCTAGGATTCCCTATTCCATGTAGTATGTTCTTATACATTATGGGGTTCCCTCCAGGTAGCATTTTTCTACAAAAGTGAGGGTACTATCCATGATTCATTATCCTATGTGGACCCAGGTTCCTCCCACATAGTATTTTTCTATGCGGGGTTGGATTCCACCTATGTAGAATTTTGATACGTGGGATCGAGTTCCTCCAACATATAATTTTACTATGTGAGGCCAGGATCCCTCCACATAGTTTTTTGCTACTTGGGATTTTGGTTCTCAAAGTCGACATCCTCTTACTCTCTATGGTTTGGTTTCTGTGAAGGTTTATTGAGTTTGAAGATGTAGGATGAATTTAGTTTCTTCCTTAACATTATGTGGTGTGTTTGACTTCTAAGAATCTAATGCTTTGGGTTTTGGATATATTATGAGATCTCCTCCCATTGTCTTCCTTATTTTTCGTTGATATCCCTTAGGGTTATTTTATATATTAATAGAGTGATTGGGTACTAGGATAACCAGTCGTCTATGGTGGGTCATGGGGCTTCATTTTCGGGATCCCAAAAAGGATGCCCTCGCCTAAGAATGATTTCATTTGTGGATGAAGGAAAATATCACCCATTCCCATGAAGGATTTTCATTCATGGGTTAAATATTTTTTGGCATATTAGAATAATCTTCTTTATCTATGAATGATTTTCATTTGATGGTCTAGTCATTCGTGGGGGATTTAAATCACAATCCACACCCACAAATGATTTTTGTTCACAGGTTCAATCATTTGTAGAAGATAGAAATCACCATCCATACCTAAAAAAAACTTGGTTTTATTATTGGGGGACATGGGTAACATCTCCCCCCATGAACTATTTCATTTATTCGGTTCATCATGGAGTGGAGGAATTCCATGCGGAACGGTGGTCTGCGAAGCGATTTTCACTTCACGGGATCCAGCCTTCCTTCATAACTTCACTACCTTTGAACATTTTCTTCAAAATCTTCTAAATTTTTGTATCTTTATTTTCCAAATTCATGTACTCTATTCTTCTTGAATAAAGTGTTTTTAGGACCCAAAAAATGGACCCATCATAATTTTCTCTGATCAGGATGAGGAGGAGGTGATTCTGATGAAGAAAGTGATCATGTTTTTAAATAGTTTGTGATATAGTTATGGAGCCACAAAGGGGAAAACACCTATAAAGGGGGTGGGGCCATTTTTCCTTTACCAAATTTATCAGTAAACTAAGTAGTACGTAAACTCTCGACTGCCTCTAGTTGTTCCATGAAGTGTTTTTCCTTTGTGAGAAAACTTTCTGTGAACCAAACCTTGTCACCCAAGAATGGTAATTTTTTAATCTACTGCATTGTATCTAGATTCATCAAGGATTGAGAACCACATGGGATGAAACATTTTTGGAAAAGTGAATCCTATGATGAGCGCCTCATGGGCTGAGTGGCTTAATGTGTTGATCTCTTCATGTTCCAATTCATCACAGGCTGAAACTTTGCAAGGCAATACTTTGTTGGCCAACACTTCTTGGACTAATGCCTCACGTGATGATGCCTCACATGCTGACACCTTGAGGGCTAGTTATTCACAGTGAATTATACTTTGAAATATATATGAATTTGAATCCCTTTAAATATGTATTTTGATGCAGACAATAGGATGAAACCTTTACCAGTTATTTCTGCCACTGCTGATGCAGCCCTCTTTGCTGATGACAAGAGAGAGAACACTATGATCGATTTTTTTTACAATAATGCTAAAATGAACATAAAAAAACTCCACCAAATCCTATTTTGAGTTCATTATATTGGTAAAAATGGGTATCTAGTCTTTGATAGGATACTTCTTTATAGATTTGGGCTACCATACAATGTTTCAATCCAAATGCCACAGCCATTAAATCATCAAGGGGCCTGGATAATCAAGAAAACATCATTTTCTATGACAACATCTCATCGAGGGGATCATTCATTCGAGAAACTCATACTATAAGATTTATATTTATATAAACTTCTTTGGTTCTAGAAGAAACTATGTGGTTTATAGATAAAAATATCTGTTACTATCACAGCATTGGACGGAAGGTCAACGTAAGCGAGCAGCTCGGGTGGTCATCGAAATGGGACCTTTTCCTTGGGGGCTCATTCATCTTAAACTGGGGGTGGACTTTTGGGTGTACTAGACATTTGAGGAATTTAAGTTTGAGTTGAAGGAAATGGGTATGCACGATGTGGTCTGGGTATCGTAGGACTACTACCACAAAAACCAAAATATTTTCATCCAACTACTTAGCAGATGGAGTTCAGACACTAAAAACTTCCACTTTGTTCATAGGGATGCTAGAATTAGTCATTGGGATATATAGATAATTTTGAGGGGTGTCCCATAATGGGTGACATGTATGATGAATTTTTTCAACCTTATTAGGATTGGGATTACATGAAAAGTACCACCCATCACCATGAATATTATTGACAAGGAAAAAGAGATTTTTAATGGTGACCCTCGTTCAAAGAAGCATATACCATTTTCTGATTGGATCAATGAATTTTCTATACTATGAAAAAAGGAGCCTTGTGTGAGGAGGCTGAGGACATTACCAACTCTCGAGACCTGAAGGGGTATTGGTGCCTATTGTTCCATTCTTGAGGAGGGTTGGTTCAACAAGTGGTGCAAAAGGATCATCCATGGCGTCGACCAGCTGTCCCGACTGTCCACCTTTCTTTTCATATCTCTTAGTGGATGGTTACTACCGAATCATGATTATGGTACTAGGGTAAAAGTCATAACCTTCATAATGTTGGATCGGTTTTCCATATGTAGGTGTATTAACATTGTCATCCCATTACTGGAAAATATTTACCATTTTTGGGGATGAATTAGTGAGGGGAGGCTACCATATAAGAAGGTGGGCCCCTTCCATGTTATTTGGGGCTATGTAGGATCCCATATAGAAGGAAATATATTTATCATCACCCAATAGAAACAAGGGTACAATTTCCAACCGTATCACTGGCGCCTATGTTGGGTGATCCCATCAGACTATAAAAAGTATGAAACCATTGATAAAATCAATTACCATGACTATTTCGCTTATTCTCCTTATGATCCACATAATGGTACTTTAGTAAATGATTCCTCTGGGGATCATTTCAGATAGAGGTATCTTATTTCATTAAGGGATGTCATCTTAGTGTCCAAGATTGATGGGGAACTTATATTGGAGGGGTATTCTCTTTGTAGATTTACACATCCGGTCAATTGTGTTTAGATGAGGTTTCTTATGGACATCAAAAATGATCTCCAGGGGAAGCACTTAATGGTAACTCGGTAGCTCTAGATGATGTTCTATTGTGAGGAAATATGATTCCAGATTGGGCTTCCACCGCTTATGGGGTTTAATCCTACACTGAATAGATCTTATAATGAATTATAGAACTGATCATAACTCTAAGACTAATTGGAAATGGTGGTTCTTGTCATCAAAGGTCCATATACACATGAGATCTAGTTGAATCAAATGAAAGCTAGAATACATTCATGTCCTGGGAAATAGTTTATAAAAATTATCATTTCCAAACCCCAAAGAAATATGTTCATAGCCTGGGGTTCAACTCCCTAGGTTGTCGGCACTACTTCCCATGGTCAATTATCCATCCCTATGGATTTCTCATCTCCAAAAACCTAGATATAGTGGAATTATTTATGTTCTTCCCATTAGTTCCATGCTCTATGTACGTTTTTACAAGATAAAGAGGTTACATTAAGCAGATGTGGCTACATGTCAATAGTTGACACTATCTCTTACACCAATGACCTTGAGACGGTGGAATCTAATCATTACAATCTCGACACTACTATTCATTCACTATAGAACCATTATAGATATACCAATTGATTTCTCTCAAGGGTGATACTTGAGGTCAACAGGAGTGAGGGGGTGCTATTTTCACTTATGAGGGGGCAGATGAAGCCAACCACTATATAGTGACTAGTGCTGGGGGGATTACATCTTCTTATATGGGGTCTCATAAGATCCTAGACCCAGAAGGTCCTATAGCGTATGAGGTACTATGGAAGCAATTGCAGTTTCGGAAACCCACCTCACTTCCCAGGGTGGATCTTCAAGCATTATCCATTCCTACCATTATATCCTTCCTAGAGTCTTGAAAAGCATAAGATACTTTGAGATCAAGAACATCTTCCAAATATATTTGGGAAACAATTCAAGTAGAGTCCCTTTATCTTGAATTCTTTGGGATAACCAACGCTCATATGTGGATTTCTACTTGAGAAAATCCTCATAAGTGGGAATATATCTAGAAGAGATGGACAACTATGTTCACTCATGCAAGGAATGGATTTACTAGTCCGATCATGTAGAGGATATGGTGGTAATCATGGCGGGGTGAGATGAAACTGATGAAGAGTTAATATGGTTTTATGTACCAAATCCTCATTTTATTATTATTATTATTATTTTGATCTTGGATCCATACTCATTCTTGTTGGATCCCAGGGAGATTTGAGAACTTGTTACTTCCTTGGAGTATACGCCAAGGGGGAGCTGGTGGAGAAGAATCTCCCAGGGTAATGGTGTATATAGAGGCAGTTCTTAGAGATCCTATGGGAGCCTTTCCACCACCATCCCCACCTGATATTCTTTCTAGAGGATCATCTCCATGGAACACCCTAAGGCATTAACATGCATCACATCTGACGATGCGTCTAAAGTCGAGAATAGCAGGTTAATGTTGCATATCTTTATTTAGTAGTCGTGTTATGTGTTTTGATGTGAGGAATAGTCATATTTTACATGAATTAGTATAGGTTCTATGAGTAATCTGGAATAAAATGCCTATGGGACTATAGTTCTTGCTTCTTTGGAGATGAATCAGATAACTCTAGTGGTGGTAGCTAGATCATATGGAGAACCTTGAACAACTGAGGATATCAGGGAGATCCTAAGACATAGGGGTTAACCCTTCCCAATCAAATGGATTCTTCCTAGTATAAGGGGTGACTTATGGGGATGATTTTCATGTTGAGAAGATTGATCTCGCACCTATTGGTAGAACATTTATGGAAGGGGTGATTTAGGATCGAGGTGAATCGGATTTAGTCATTGTATTTAGTTATATAATGGTCATTCCTACAAAAAAAATCCATGAGAGACCATTGACCTTTTAGATCATGGTCCTTCCCCATGGGTGTCTCAGGAAGAACCCAAATTCAACCCGTGGATGGAGGATATATCATCCACTTTTCTAGGTGATGATAAAATAGTGGTGGTTAGGGATGATGATGTCTCGAAAAATGGAGGTTAGTTCTATGCCCTTCAATCCATTCCTTTTTCTTTCAGGGTTTAGGTTTTAACTATTGCATACCTATGATTTCATACTAATAAACAAAACTCAATGTGGTTGTAGGTTCTTCCCCAATATCTCAACTTGATGACTTCACAAGAGTGTCAACTGTTGTATAATCAAGCCATACCAAGGTTACTAAGTCAATACCCTCTCTGGTGAAACTTATTCTAGAATATATTCTTCAATATGAGAGTAATTTTGAGGTAGACCAGTAGGCTCTAGATGATGTTCTCACTTCCCAGGGTAAAATATGGAAAGATATCTGGAATCTAATTTCTGAGACCCCCTCCGAAAACATGCCGATGAAACTTCCCAAATTACATTTTTTGTTTTCATTTCTTGGGTATGGGGTTTTGATTATCTTGAAATCTATAACATAGTTAATTAGGTTATTGATACCCATTAGAGATCTAGAATTCTCCACTCTCATATTTTAGATGTAGACTCCATGGCCCACCTTTTCGAAACTAGGTATATCCTTATTAATGATGTTTCTGAGCATGTTGGGATATCTGTGATGTGACATGATGAAGTTACATAGAAAAAGACCTCAGAGGATCAGAAAATTCAAGAGGTGGAGTGTCTTATTAATAAACTGGAGTAGCTCAAGAATTAATTGGATCATACCAACGCAACTATAAATAAAGGGAAATAGTTGGTGAAGGAGGTTGAAAAGGCTGGATTGGATGTGGTTGAGATGGAAGAGGCACTATGAGCCAGTTCTAATGCTGAGAGTATAACCTTGTTTGAGATCTGATAATCCATAGAGTATTCGGACTAGGCATGGTTTCAAATTTTTGAATCTACTGAGTGGGATATATAATCATAATTTCATACTCATATGGAGAGACTAAAAGCCATGGATACTCCTCTATTATCATTTAATAAATTAATGAAAAATGGTTCCCCCCCCCCAATTATTATACTATCATTATAATTAATCATAAATTTTCATATTTGGAAAGATAATCTCCCCTGGATATGAATTTTAATTTCACCCTAGCATAGAAAAATTTAAATGATCATGTAATTCTCTAATTTTTTTGGATCCAAGGGACTCAATGAAAATATTTTAGACTATTTCTAGGGTTAAATAAAAAAATCTACAAACATTTTTAATTTTTTGTTACCACAATAATTCTTCCCTAAGTTCACTATGGTGTGGGATAATCAAGCATAACTCAAATTTTTGAGGCCTCCATTCTTGGGTTATCAACCTAATAAGTTTTTTGTGTCTTTTTTTTATTTCCTGATTGTTTCCTAAACCACACAAAGTATTGGTTCAATGAGTTAAAAAAAATTATCCAAGGTTCCCTTTATGAGTTTTCAACATGATGAGTACTATGTGTCTTTGTGGGAAGATTAAAGTCTTTTTGATCAGACTAATATGGATAAGGTTTTAGGTTGAACATCATTGACCAAAAATTATGGGGTAATGACCCCTATATGGATTATAGTCCTAGAATTTCAAAATATTTTATAGATAGGAATAGGTGATTTTAGAACCTGGTTTTGTTATTTATGAATTTGATAAATTTCATGGCACAAGTACATGTGGAGTGACTATAAATATAGTTTTCATCATGATGTTTTCATGGCATACAGAGATAGAAGATGTATATTATAAGGATTAATTTTTCTTTGGTTGATAGTCTGTTTTTTAGGGAAACTTATGCAGATCCAATAAGGTCATATATTGAATGGTCAAAAAATGAGTCCTTAAGACACTGAACCTCCATTTTCAATGGATTGGTAGTTTTTGGAAATTTGGATTTCCCAATACCACCAAGGGTGGATTGTCAAGGAAATAATTCCTTAAAATGATGAGGGCATTTTTAGTAGACCTAACCATAAATTAGAAACCCTTCATACACTAATTATACTTTTGTAAAGGAAGATTTATCCATGAATCTGGTTAACATTGTGAAACTAGGATATAGAACCTTCAGTTTAACATATTATGAAGATGGCATTAGGGGGCTATAGTTTATGTATTTTTAGATTTGAATTAGAGATAAATGATTTTCCATTTTCATGGAAGTATGTCCAAGAATATTCCAAAATTTTTAGGAATAAAGGGGTAAGGTTGTAAGTTTTAATATGGGAGCTTCCAAATCCAATGGGTGATATGGGATGAAATTTTTTTTGGATAATATGGAAATAGGAAAATTCTTTCTTGAAGATGAATTTACCTTTGGTTGACATGCCTTTTTTGTGTGCGAATTTTGGGGAAACAATTGGTGTATATTATGCATAGTAAAACAAAGGTGTCATCAATACACTAAACCTCCATATTTTATGGACATGGAAGTTTATAGAGATTCATACTTCCCTAGACATGTATTTTGGTCTATGAATGGAAAGTACATGAATATGAAAGGATCGTTTCATGTTGAAATTTTAAGATAATGGTAAGAAATTTTTATCTTGCACAAGTATGGCCCATAATTCGGAAGGATTTTATTTCCTTTTTTATGGATAGACCAGAGATATATGATTTGGGAATCACTACATATCTCATCAAAATGATAATCAATCCATATGTATTTTGGGGTTTAACTTTTTTTGTGGCTGGACCAAGCATTGGGTATCCGAGTGTCACTATGTATCCTGCAATGGTAGGTATCAATCCATACGTAGTTCTTGGAATATTTCCCCACACATCGATCAAACTCTTGTGTGGGAAAGGGGAATATTCCTTTGAATATGGTCTCAAGAGTGAGGTGATATACATATTATAACTTCCTGTGAAGATCTATATTGCGTATAGAAAATTGGGGAATTTTGGTTGTTGTTGTTGTGACCGTAATGGGACATAAGATCCATGTGTAACTACATATCCTGTCAAAGAGAGAATAAATCCATAAGTAGTTCTTATGCCAGAAACCTCCATTGCATGTCTGAAACATACTCAGGAAAAGGGGATACTTTTATGTCATGGATGGACCTATCATTGAATATACCAGAATCACTATATATCCTATGATAATTATAATCAATATAGACATAGTTATTAGAAATTATGCAGTTTAATTTCATGTGGCTATGACACCAACCATGTAGTTTAACATCATTTGGTATGGAAAACTTGGGGTCTCGCAGTTTTAGTTCATATGGCCAGGACTGTATATCATGTAAATGATGAGTAATAGGAGGCTCATTGATCCCATATGTTCTAACATTCCTAAAAAATGAGTGTTAAAAATCTGGAGGAATGATATAGAGAAAAATTACATTAGGGACTGTGGAAATTAAAGATACCTTTCCTAGGGATTGATTTTCCTTTAGTTGAGAGAAATTTTGTGTGGGAATCTTATGTAGATCCAACTGGGGAATATTTTACATAGTCAAACAAAGGTTTTCTTAGGACACATTCTTTCCATATTCAATGTCCATAGAACGAATGTGGATATTGAAAATTTCCTAGGACATAGAGTATGATAAATGGAAGAAATGCATATGAGTTTGTAAGAATAATCCAAACCACAATTGGGAATATAGTATGAGGTTACCTACATCAATCTAAATAATATGTAAGGGGAATTTCTATTTACTTGATGGATCCCTAAATGAGGAACCTAAATTTGAGATCTCATACATAGATCTATATTTTTATACAGGAGATGGGGGCAACTATTTCCTTTAAACTATGTGTAGAAGTATGACATGAGGTCTAGGTGTCACTACTTATCTATTTAAAATGAGAATGAAGCCACATGTAGTTCTTGAAGATATATTTTTTTTAATGCCATATGACAAGGACGTTCACCATGAAATTGAATGTCATGTGGTAAGGATGTAGGTTCCCCGACGTGAAATGGAAATATTGTGGTTTGATCCAAGATTAAAGACCTGGGTGTCACTACATATTCTATTATAAGTCCCCAAACTTAAACATTATTTAATCTGGAGATAAGTCAATAATTTAACTTTACTTCACATCGAGGATCTTTTCAGGTTAAATCTTTAGAAAATTAGGTCATAACTAATACATAACTACATGAATATTAAAAGTAGACACTTATAATCACTATCCATTTTTTCATAAAACAAAAACTCTTTAACAAGAATCATGTTCCGTCTCATGTTTTAAATAGCATGACTTTTCCTTGATCCCATCCTTAACTCTATTATTCCTTAAGTCATATGAAAAACTTTTCAAAACATTGGATGAGCATAAAATACTCAGTAAATAATACACAAATAATGAAAACTGTTGGTTTTGGGATAACATGAAAATAATGAATACTTTATCATAAAGTAATAATTTTCCCCTTTGGGAAATATTAAATATACTTCACTGAATATAAGCTCATTGCCTACCCATTTTATAACAAAAACATTACCATAAAGTCCATAGAAAGAAACATATAACATATAAAGGTAACTTGGGACATAAACATACTTAAATGGAATAACCATACAATCGACTTTCACACATGTCACTAAATGGAATAACCATATGGCTAACTTCCATACCCAATGCATAGGAGGTTATAATGTAACCACCAATCCTTGGTTTATCACGGAACAACCCATATTTGGTTTATCACTTAACCACCTGTATTTGGTTTATCACATAACCACCCATCATTGGATTATCACATAATCACCCGTCAAATTTCCAAGTACTATTATATAATCATAACACATAAAATATTACAAATATCAAAATTTCACTAATAACATTTCATTTGAAATCACAAGAAATCATTTCACAATATTGAAATATTAAATCCATTTAAAAACCATTTTCAATAAAAAAACAACCAAAGAGGTATAAATGAATTTATTTTCCTTATAGAAACATTATGTCTTATAGAGTAATCCAAATATTAAATAACAGTTATGGTGGCAGAGAAGTCGTTACCGCCACACACGTTAAAAACATTCTTTTTTCATTTAGTAAATCACTTCATAAAAAATATTCCCTTTGAATGAAATTAAAATTCAAATGGTTTATTATACAACATATAAAATAAGGAGGTGTATATTATCAAAATATGCCTCAATGAAAGGAGATTGGGATGAAGTCCCTTACGTTTAGTCTGACTTGTCTCGTTCATTCTTTGTATTCCTAAATAATAAAAATCGGTTAATTTATACTTGATTCAGAACATTTTTCAAGTTTATTATTCATTTTATATTAATTACTATAATTTTTTAAAAATTGTATAATTATCTAAGTTCATATGGGTCCTTTTGTCAAAGTTCGATACATGAGTAGAAGATGAACTCGTTTTGATTTAAATTGTCCATGTAGTAAAAATTCCATCTCTTCCATAATGATATTCATGATTTAAATATCATATATCTACAGTATATATGTATTTATAATATTCCATAACATTTAGAGATATTAAATTAAATGCACAATTCATGGAGATGATAGGTTGTATGTACACATGAACGCTACTTTCATTTCTTTGTGATATTAAAAAAATGAAAAATAAATGATACATTGGTATTTTATAATTACAATATAATATATATGTTATATATGTTAAAAAATTTCATTTATTATATCCTTTATACATTCCATGTATGTCAAGAACGATTCATATCACTTTGAGGGAGCGGTTGTCTGCACTTCCTCAAATGAAATTATCGTATTTACACATTGTGCAAAGCATAGAGGTATGCTGTAAATAAAAATTAAAAAATCATAGAGTAAATATAAATATAATATATATCATATATAAATACATTTCCATCATAATTTCCACCATGAGAGGTGGTAGGAGAAAATTAAACAATCATTGATTTGTGAGGCAGTAGTTCGCCGTACAGAGAAACATTATATTTCTATCCATTAGATAGAGGTGTGTGTAAGTGTAGTTTGAATACTTATCATAAAAACATCCTATTGTATTGATGATATTTTAATTTTTATTTAATAAAATAATAATAATTTAATAGGGAGCATAGAAGGAAAATAAAGGAATGTTACTTGAGAGAAGATGTTACCTCTAAATCGGGTAACTTCTTTTAATTTGAGCCAAAAGGAAATCTTAAATTTCCTTCTCGACAAGGAAAGGATTCTAGAATAAAGGGAGGTATGATGGGAGGTTATTTGAGTAGAATTTTAATGAACCAAGGTAATTGAGAGGTATGAGTAAGTGGGTATAGCTGGTTTCCTTTTATTATAGGGAGGAGGGTCACTTTAGGAAACTCTTGAAATATTATTTTATTATAAAATGATTTTAAAATTATAATAGTTCCAAAGTTATATATTTCTAGGATATCATGATAATGGGTCTAAATCCTCTCAACCAATAGGTTTTAGAAAATTTTATGTCACATAATTAACCTTATCTTTTAGTTTTAACCCTTAGTTAAAAACATTAACTCCTACCATGTCTTCTTGTATTTTCTTAATATATTGTCAATACAGTTACTATAAAATGACAGTTGAACCATAAGTGGATCATTAATGAAATTTGTAACATTATATAAGTTATTTTTCTGAATCTTATATTTTTAGTACTATTATATCATTTAATAAAATAGTATTTATTTTAAAAAATCATTTATGTCAATTTTGATACTACTTAGAAATTGATTATTATTAAAGTCATAACAACTTGATTCCTTCGAAAAAAAGGAATTAACTCAAATAAAATGTGTCAATATCATCCAAAAAATTATTGTATGGCATAAAATTAATATCTTATTTATAAATATTAATAGATATGAAAAATATTATTCTATAAATCCCTGGGATATTACATCATTACCCCCTTTTAGAAATTATGTCCCCACAATTTTATTTAATTATCAAATAAGTGGGGGTATTTATCCCTCATTTAATTTTCATATTACCACGTTGCCTCTTCAACCATATAGTTTTTTCACAAAACCTTTTCCTGATTAATCACCTTATTCCATAACACATGTTGTCTTTGGTCTAGAATCTGTACTAGTTGTTCTTCATAAGAAATATTCTCTTCCAAATGAACTACCTTTAGACTCAAAAAATGATATGTATCTGATATATACTTCCTAAACATTGAAACATGAAAAAAAATTGTGTACCTAGGATAAACATAGAGGTAAAGCCACCAAGTAGGAAATTGATCAAAATTTCTCTAGGATTTAATAGGGTCCAATGAACTACATACTCAGATTTCCCTTATTACCAAAATGCATCACACATTTCCATAGAGAAATTTTGAGAAATAAATGATCACCCACCTCAAAAGAAAGATCTTTCCTCTATTTATATGAAAACCTTTTCTGCCTTCTCTGTGATGTCCTCATGTGCTTCTAAATCAGCTGAACTTTTTCTGTCATCACTTCTACCAATTCTGGTCCCATCAAATTCCTTTCACCTACTTCATCCCAAAAAGCTGAAGTTAAACACCAATTTCTATATAATGCTTCAAATGGTTCCATCTGTATACTGTAATGAAAACTGTTATTATAAGAAAACTCAACCAAATAAATATTTTGTTCCTAACTTCCTTGGCAATCCACTAAACAAGCACGTAGCATATCCTCCAAGTTATGAATTTTTCAATTTGACTGCTCATCTAATTGAGTATGAAAATCTATATTGAAATTTAATTTAGTTTACAATGACTTCTAAAGGCCTTTACAAAAGTTAAAAGTGATCCTAGGATCATTATTATATATAATAGAGAGAGTAAATCCATGTGACCTAACTATATCAATAATATAAAATCAATAAAGTTGATATAGAGACATAATATCTCGGATAGAAATAAAATTAGAATATTTAGTCAATCGATAAATAATAACACATATTTCATTTCTACCATGAGAAGTTTATTTGTAATCCCATAATTAAATCCATGGATATATGTTCCCATTTCCACTTCAGCACTAGAAAAGGCTGAAGTACCCCTTTTGGTAACTACTAATATGATTTAACTTATTGAAAAGTCAAACACTTAAAAGTAAAATCATCCATATTTCTTTTTATTCCATCCAACTAGTAATACTCACTAAGATCTCTATACATATAAGTATTTCTAGGATGAATTAGAAAATAAGAACTATGAGCTTCACATAACAACTCTTTATTCAATTGTGAATCACAAGGAACACATAATCTATTTCCAAACCTCAAAACACAATTGTTTTCAATATTAAATTTAGGTAACTTATCCTTCTGAACCAAATCTACATTTTTTTGCAACTCATTTTCTTATTTTTTCACATTCTTAATTATATATGATATAGTTTATTTCTCTACCACTTAAAATAAAATAGAGGAATTCAATGTACCAAAAACTTCCAATCCAAAATTCATCAAATCAGAGACCAAAAAATCTCTATCCAAATGTAGCATGGTTAATGTAGCATTACCCTTTTGACTCAAAGCATCAGCCACCTTATTTGTCTTTCCTAGATGGTAATGAATAATGCAATCATAATTCTCGATTAATTACATCTATCTCCTTTTTCTCATGTTTAATTATTTCTGAGTGAATATATACTTCAAACTTTTTTGATCATTATATATTTCACACTTTATGCGGTCCAAATGATGCCTTCAAATTTTTAATGAAAAAACAACAACAGTTGATTTCAAATCATGTGTTGGGTAATTTAACTCATGAGGTTTCAAATAACATGAAGAATAACCAATTACCCTATCATTATTCATTAGGAAACAACAAAGTCCATTAAATGATACATCACTGTAGATAAAAAAATCACCATTCATGGAAGGAAAGACCAAAACTAGAGCATTTACCAGTCTTATTTTAAATTTTTGAAAACAATCATCATGTTCTTTTTTCAAAATGAACTACACCCCCTTACGTATTAGATTAGTTAGTGGGATAGATAACCAAGAAATTTTTTTAACAAAACTTTAGTAATAACCTGCTAATCCAAAAAAAATATGAATCTCTATGATATTAGTAGGTCTTGGGCATTGTTCAAAAACTTTTTTTTGAAGGGTCAACAGTTATGCCATATTTAGAAATAATATGACCAAGGAAAGAAATTTTTTGCAAACAAAATTTTCTCTTACTAAACTTTCCATATAGTTTCTTTTCTTTTAAGGTTTTCAAAACAATCTTTAAGTGACTTTCATGTTCCTCCCGACTTTTGGAATATACCAAAATTTCAACTATAAACAAAACCACAAACTGATCAAAAAAACTGATGAAATATTACATTCATGATATTTATAAATAAAACAGGTGCATTAGATAACCCAAAGGGAATAAATAAAAACTCATAATTCCTATATCTCATTAGGGAAGTTTTCTTTGGAACGTCATACTCATTCACCTTCAGATAACGGTACCTAGACCTCAAATCAATCTTAAAATAATTTTGAGCTCCCTCAAGCTGAGTAAACTAATCATAAATATAAGGAAAAGGATACTTGTTTTTAATTTTGATTTTATTTATGTCTCTGTAATCAATACATAGTCTCATGGAATCATATTTCTTTTTCACAAATAAAACTTGAGCACCCCATAGTGAAGTCCTTGGTCACATGAAACCTTTATCAAGTAATTCTTGTAACAATTTTTTCAATTCCACCAATTCTACTTGATCCATTCAGTAAGGGGGTTTTAGAAATAGGCTATTCATTAGGATCTAAATCAGTAGTAAATTTAACCTCCTGATTGGGAGCAATACTAGGCAATTCATCAAGATAAACATATGTGAATTCATTCACTACTGGAATGTCACTAATAAAAAATATTTCTTTCTTTTCAACAACATGAGTCAGATAACATTCACTTCCATATTTAATCAATATTTCTATTTATTGATATTTTATCAAAGGTATGAAATCATTGAATAAAACATTATTGGATTTGTAATCTATTTTAGCATGATAAACTAAAATATAATCTATACCCAAAATGATTTCGAATTCTAATATGGAAAGTTCAATAAGATTTTAAGGAATGAATATCCCACTAATGATAATTATAAGGTTCCAATAAAAATTGGTTGTTGTAATACTTCCACATAGAGTCTTTAACAAATGTTCAATATCACACTCAGGAGGTTCTATTTTCAATTCACCTGAAAAACTCTTGGAAATAATGGAATGCGAAGATCTAGAGTCAAATAGAGCATTGGAATATTTTGAAAAAAAATATGTAACATACCTTTCACCACTTCATTTGATGGTCCCACAACAACCATAGTTTTAGAAAATGATTTTTCCATGCCCTTATTCATTCGATCTTGATAGTTTCCACTCTGGGTAATCAAATTTGGACACACATTGGCATAATGTCCAATATCATTGCTACTAAAGCATCATACTGTTGGTTTTTCATTGCCTAAGTGGTCATATTCCTTATAGTTATGATCAATATGATAGGTCTTACCACATACTAATCACTTCCCATACTTTGAGATATATTCTCTAGTATTATTTTTACCACACTTCTCACAAGTTGTAAATTTGGTTTTCTTACTTCCTGGATTATTTGATGAATTCTTTCCCATAGCTTGCCAACTGGATCGCTTCTTTTTTTTTCTATCATAGAACACATGATCATCATAAAACTCTATTTCTATATTCTCATCACATCGGACAAGTTTCTCATAGACTCATGGGAAGCTAATTCCCTTCGATATTTCAGCTTCAATCCTAAGTAAAACGGATTTATCTTAATATCAATATCCCAGATAAAATTTGTGACATACGTTGACAAACAGGAGAAATATTCTTCATATGAAGTCACCAAAACTTCCTCCTTTTGTCTCAATTACAATAATTGTTTTTCCATCATAATTTGAACAACATTATGAAAATATTTCTCAAGGAATATATTCTTAAATTTATACCATTCCATGGAATCAATCTCTTCACTTCCTCTAATATTTTTAATCATTGACCACCCCTGATCGACTACACATTTAAAATGATAAATAGGAAGAATAACCTTTTGAATGTTGGAACACCAACTTACATCAAAAATATTTTATAGTGCTTTAATCCACCCTTCATCTTGCATATGGTCATATGATCCTCTGAATGATGGGGGATGTTGCCTCATGAAATTATCTAGGATCGGCATATGCCTCTGTGATTGGTCTGGTTGATCTCGTGCATGGAAACCACCACAATTTATTTCTTAAGTAAATTGATCCATTACTACAAAAAAATGGTAAGTTCTATTTTCGACCATATCAAGATGTTGATTTTGAAGGTTATTTCCCTCTGTATGTTTTTCCAGTACAGCTTCCCTATTTTCTATGTGGAAAACCATTCTGAAAAAACATATATTAAATGAAGAAATGTGGAAATATTAAAATTATATATCATTTCAAATTGACCGTAAAGTAAAAATATTTTAGGGATATTCTATTAACACGATTATAACTCCTAAAGTTATCAAAACCAACCTTTGATACCAACTATAAGGCCCCAGCCTTAATCATTACTTAATATCGAGATAAGTCAATAATTTGAATTTAATTCAAAATGAGGATCTTTTTAGGAATAGAGATTTACAGAATTAGGTCATTACTTATACATAACAACTTGAATATTACAAATAGAAACTTCTACTCACTATCCATTTTTTCATAAAACAAAAACTCTTTAAAAAGAAACGTGTTCCGTTTCATGTTTTAAATAGCATGGATTTTCCTTAATCTCATCCTTGACTTTATTATTCTTTAAGACCTATAAAAAATTTTCAAAACATGGGATGATCATAAAAATCTCAGTAAGGAATACACAAAGAAGGTAAACTATAAGTTTTGGGATAACATGAAAATCATGAATACTTTATCAGAAAGTAATACTTTTCACCTTTGAGAAATAGTAAATATACTTCACTGAATATAAGCCCATTGCATAACCTTTTTGTAACAAAAATATTACCATAAAGACCATAGAAAGAAACATATATCATATAAATGTAACTTGGTACATAAACATACTTAAATGGAATAACAATACGGTCGACTTCCACACATATCACTAAATGGAATAGCCATATAGCCGACTTCCATACCCAATGCATTGGAGGTTATAACATAACCACCCATCCTTGGTTTATCATAGAACCACCCATCATTAGTTTATCACGGGACCACCCATATTTGGTTTATCACATAACCACCCATCAATGGTTTATCACATAACCACCTGTTAAATATCTAAGTGCCATTATATACTCATAACACATAAAATATTGTAAATATCAACATTTCACTAATAAAATTTCATTTTTAATCACAAGAAGTCATTTTAAGATATCAAAATATTCAATCCATTTAAAAAACAATTTTCAATACCAAAACAAACCAAAAGGGAAAAAGGGATTTATTTTCATTTTAAAAACATTAAGTCTTTTAGAGGAATCTAAATATCAAATAATGGTTATGGTGGCGGAGAAGTCGTTATCACCACATACGTTAAAAACATTCCATATTTGTCATTTAGTAAATTTATTTGTAGAAAAAAATTACCATTTAATGAAATTAAAAGTCAAATGGTTTTATTATACACCATATAAAATAAGTAGGTGTATATTATCAAAATATGCATCAATTAAAGGAGATTGAGACGAAATCCCTTACCTTGATTTCGAATTGTCTCATTCATTCATTATATTCCTGAATAATAAAATTTGGTTAATTTATACTTGTTTCGGTACATTTTTCAAGTTTATTATTCATTTTATATTACTTATTATCATGTTATAAAAATTATATAATTATTTAAGTTCATATGGGTCCTTTTGTCGATGTTCGGTACATGAGTCGAAAATGAACTCGTTTTGATGTAAATTGTCCATGTAGTCAAAATTACATCATCTAAAAAATAATATTAATGATTTAAATATCATATATATGTATTATATATGTATTTATATTAGTCAATAACATTTGGAGATAAGAAATTAAATGCACCATTCATGGAGACGGTAGGTCGTACATACGCATTAACACTACTTTCATTTCTTTGTCATATTAAAGGAATGAAAACTAAATGATACATAGGTATTTTATAATTCCATTATAATATCTTTGTCATATATGTTACATAATTTCATTAATTCCATTCTTTATATGTTCCATGTATGACATGAACGAGTCATATCACTTTGAGGGGGCGGTTGTCTACACTTCCTCAAATGAAATTATAATATTTACATTTACAAAAAGCATAAAGGTGTGATGTAAATAAAAAATATAGAAGAAAATAGACAATATAAATATAATATTTATCATATATAAATATAGTTCCATAATAATGGACATAATGAGATGTGGTAGGAGAAAATTGAACGATCATTGTTTTGTGAGGTAGTAGATCGATGTATATAGAAAAACAATATGTTCATATCAATTATATAGAGGTGTGTGTAAGTGTAGTTAGAATAATTCTCATAAAACATCCTAGTATATTTATGATATTGGTTTTGTTATGTAATAAAAGAATAAGAAGATAATAGGGAGCGAATAAGGAAAATAAATGAAAGGAACTTGAGAGAAGACGTTGCCTCTAAATCGGCCAACTTCTTTTGATTTGAGCTCAAAGGATTTATTGAATTGTCTTCTACCCAAGGTAAGGATTCTAGGAGAAATTTGTAGATGTTGAGATATTATTTGAGAAGAATGTGTACAATAAAATGGGCTCGTTATGTGTGAGTAATTTGGTAGAGGTGATGGCCTTTTATAAGAGGAAGGAGGGGCACTTTAGGAAAGTCTTGAAATATTATTTTATTATAAAATGATTTTAGAATTATAATAGTTCCAAGGTGATAGAATTATATTATAAGATGATAATTGGTATAAATAATATGAAAAAAATATGTTTCATACAAGTTTATGTCACAAATTTAACCTTATCATTTAGCTTTAAACCTTAGTTAAAAACATTAACTCTTTCCATGTCTTCTTGTATTTTCATAATATATAGTTACTATAGTTACTATAAAATGACAATAGAACCATAAGTGGACCATTAATGAAATTTTTAACATTATATAAGTTATTTGGATGAATAATAGATTTTTAGGACTATTATATAGTTTAATATAATAGTATTTGTTTTAAGAACTCATTTATGTCAATTTTGACACTATTTATAAATTGATTTTTGTTAAAGTCATAGTAACTTGATTCCTTTGAAAAAAAGGCATTAACTGAAATAAAATATGTAAAAATATTCCAAAATATTATTGTATGTTATAAAAATTATATAATTACTTTTATTTTAATATTTATAATATCAATTATTTGAATCGTTCATTAATAAGGTAATCATTACATCATCATTGTGTCGTAAATAAATTTATTTATATAATGTATAAAAATTATAAATGAAATACCATGATGTAGGAAATATTTTTATATTTCTAATGACTATTTATATTCATATATATCAGTTATATAAGCCTATATTAAAATTGTTTTATTAAAAGATACATGTTTATGTTATATTTCCCTTTTCTTTAAATTAAAAAATTATAAAATGTCGTTTTCAATCCCAAATGGCTCTCAAATTCCAAATTTTGGAATAAGGATGATAATGGTCTAAAATATCTCATCAAATAGGATTATGACATGTTTTAGGGTAGTTTTATATGATTATAATATTATTATTTTTACCCTTATTTACCTAATTTACCCTATAACCATGGTAAATAAAAATAATTATTGAAGTTAGTATTCATAACATCCAAAAATAAAAGGTACCTATTTAAAAAAATTTTAACTTATGATTTAAAATATGGAACACATTTTAAAAAATTTAAAACACATACATTTTATTAATTTCTTTAAAATTAATTCCCGTTGTCAAAACCAGAACGCGTGTTTTTAAGAAGTAAAAACTACCAAAAGATTTACATGTGTTTATGTCAAATTTCATTGTGAAATTACTTAAAATAAACAAAATTTTATTAAATGATAAAAATATAATCCAATTACACTTTAAACCCAATTACAAGAATAGCATAACTATAAAAATAAATTATACGAAAAGGTAGTTTTGAATTAAAATGTAGTATTTTTCACTATTCATTAAAATATGAATTTCATCAGAAAAATACTAAATTTTCATCCAAACTAAATTATGATGTTCCTATTATAAATAAAAAGTTTATTTTTTTCAAATAGAACATATAAAAGTGAAAAAAATATATTTTAAAAGGGTTCTCCATCAAAAGGCGGTAAGATGACCTTTTAAAAAATATTAGAGTATTTAATGCTTAAAAATGGATTAATTCTCATTTTAAGCCTCTATAATTTATTAGATAAATGTAAAAACATTTAACAAACATGTATAATCATATTTTAGTTAGTCTCATTCATTCCCACCAATATAATGACTAGTCATTAACTACCATTTAAAATTTTAATATTATTATTGTATTATATTCCGATATAACTCAAAGATGTGTGCAATGTAAGATTTCATAGAAACCCATTTTTTCATGTCGAGTACATTATTGGAAAACTGTCCCTTTAATGTAAAATTAATATCTTATTCATAAATATTCATGGATATGAAAAATAATTATTATATAAATGCATGGGATGTTACACCTATGATATCAGGAATCAATCCATATGTAGTTCTCAAACTGGACCTGACCGTGCAGTTTAACTTCATGTGGTAAGGAAATTTGGTGTGCCTTCTGAGGTCTTGTGACTAGGACCATAGTAACTCTGATGTAAATTGATATGCTTTTATCATGTGGGGAATACCATAACAAAATTCTTACTCCCATGTGAGCTATTCTCTATATAGAAGACAAGGGGTAGAAAAGGATTACCCCACCGCACATGGGTAATAATAATTAGGGATAGGGGAATTTTTATTTCGAGGTGTCTATAATATGATTGGGAATCAAAGTGTTCGTACATATCTCATTAGAGTTATAATCAAGACATACATAGTTATAGAAATTCCTCCCTTTGTAGGTCTGACTCGTATACCTGAAGGAAGAATTTTTCCCTTTGATTGTTTTGATTATTGTGTTTGGACCCTAGATTAAAGACCCAAGTGTCTCTACGTATCATGTGTAAACATAAATCAAGCCACACATAGTTATGGGAACCCATGGAGTTTAATTTCATGTGGTGATAATTAAGGTGACTGGTCATGAAATAGGGGGAATATTGAGGTTAAACCCATGATTAGAGATTTGGGTATCACTACATATCGTATGATGATAGGAATCGAACTACACATAGGTCTAGAAAGGAACTTTCTACTGTAAGATCTTGGGTTTTAGTATGAGGTGTAGATCTCTTTATTTTAAGTTTAAAGTATTTTTAAGGAATAAGGTGAATACCATTTGAGTTCATGGGGGTATCAAGGGGTGTACAGGGCTTGTTTAAAGCCTAGATCTTATCTTTTTGAAAACTTAGGATTGGCCAAATGGTTAGTAGAAACCATGTGGTGAACCCCGTATGGTCTGACTAACCATACAATGACTGGGAAGATGGTAATAGGATACTGCATGGTTTTTCTAACCATGATGATGGAGGAACATACCCATGATGGATCACCTATAGTTTTTAATAGTGGTATGAGTCACAATTTGCGCACGATTAGGGAAAACATGCATGAAAACAGTGTGAGGTGCCCTTCCTTATAGCAGTGGGTGCACAGTTGGCGCAAAATTTGACCAACCATGTGTCCACACCATGTGGACCAAGAAATTTTAAGTAAATGAACTTTTTCCCCTTAAATTTTTTAAAAACGTAAAAATATATCCTTCTCCTCCTTCGTTGGAGTGCATCATCATTAGAGATCATCTTTGATATGATTTGTAGGCTATGTCACTAATTATCTATCTGATATCATAATCATGAGCCCTACATCTTGTTGGATCAGTGTTGGTGAGTACTAAATTACTTTTGTGTCATTATTCATTTATCTTTATATTGAATAAGATATTTAGGTGAAATCTAATTTTTTTCTATTTCCAGGTTCTTCATCTATTCTTTTTTTCTTATAGTTTGAGTCCAATCATAAGCTAATAATGGAAAATAACTCTACTCTGGACTTATGGTATGTGGTCTATACTTTTCCCAAGTGGTTTGGTGCTTTATAGAGCTAGTTTCTATTGTGATGCCCGTTGGACTTTCCAGACTGGCCCTGTAAATGAATTAATTAATTGAATTAAATAAAATGGAACATGTTAGGGATCCCCTTTAGTTCCTTTATTCTTGTTAGAGGTTTTCCCCAACCTAGGCCACCCATGGGGTGTTCTCCTTTTCATATTCCTTTGTTAAAACACCCATGGGGCGTGTATTCGTGCTTATGTAGTTATAGGAAGCCTGTAAATAAATGAATTGAGTTGAATTTAATGTTAAGAGATGTATAATTTTCATTTATATGATTATAAATTTCATTAAATGTTTTATATGGAACTTTAATTACTTTTTGGCTTATTTATCAATTGTGGGAATGATTGGGTAAACTCGTGAAATGGGTTTGATTGAGAATTTCTCTATGAGTGGGTAAACTCATGGTGTGAAGTGGTAATTGAATTGAATGATTAATTATTACATAGGATTCCATGGGGATGATACACCATGTGTCATGATAGTGGCATAGAATTCCTTAGAACTATGTACTCCTTGGATTATGATTTTATGGGATTCCTTAGACCTTGCTACCCCTTGGATTCAGTTTTCTAGACATTCATTGGACATGATCTGTGGATATGATCCTTAGACTTAACCAGTGTATTACTGGGTTTCCATCAAGGTGCTCTTGGACTCGATGAGGATTCCTTGGTCCACTATACCTTGGATCCTACCTTATGGGGTCTGAAATTATTGATTATACGATACAATCATTGTATATGTGACACTTATGATTGTACGGCTTGGTTGTCGATGTTCTGAAACTTCTGGTTATAAGAAAAGGTCATGGGTGATATGATATGTTGTGTACATGGTGAGGTCATGGTGTTTACTTATGGTTACATTACTACTACCTTGTTATAGGATCCTGACCAAGTTTCATAGGGAGTATTGTTGGGCTATATAGTATGACTTGTTTTTTAGTATATATTCTATATGAACATCAATTTTATTTACTACTTTATTATTATATATATATTGAACATTTTTTAGCATTTATTTCTTAGACATGACATGTTATAGACAATTTGGGTGGTGATCTACTAGGATTGTATATCACACCTTGTTCAGGACACCATTGGGTACCTAGATAGACTATTTGGAAGCAAGTAGGGACTAGGTAGAGTGCCCATGGTTTAAAACTTCAATTTGATCCATGTTCAGTAATAGGGGACATGGGACTAAGATGAGGCTCATGATGCTATCAAGAGATAGTGATTTTTGGTATTTTTTGGTATTTTGATAAATTTATTGTACTAATTTCATGTATACTTGTTTTGGCTACATTGAATACACATGACATAATCATCACTATATATGACATTATTTTAGGCATTCTTATATATCACTGTCTTTTGGATGCTTATCTATTGTCTGTTTGATTTACTACTTCTACTATTGATTTTTATGATTTATATCATTGTGTTACACTTTGGTAAGAGGTTATAGTCTCCCCATAGACACACCCTAGACCATTACTTCTAGTTGGTAGCCTTTGGAGTTTTGGGTGATGTGCTTGAGGCCATGAAACCAACTAGGATCAGGGAACCATTCAGTGGCATCTGAGTTTGAGACATTACAAAGTGGTAAAAAATGATTTTTTCTTTCTACTTCATTATTTTTAGATGATAGAAATGGGATTTTAAAGAATTATAATTTGATAATGAGTTTATCCTAGGGGTAGCTAAACCATGAATAAAAAAAATCCAAATAGCCTTGAATGAAAATTGATGTTTTCTAGATGTTGTCTATTATAGTTTATTTTGTTACACTATTGGTTGATGCACTTGAATTATGATGTTTTAATTGATATGATTGTGGGTTATATTTTTTTCAAACCAAATAGATGAGGACATTCCATATTATGCATCATTTTAGGCACTTTATAATATTCACATGCCATGAATTATTCCGTTAAATATAGGACACATTTCTTGATTACATGATGTTGTGATAAGTGATGTGATTGATTGACCTACTATTGTTATATAAATTTAATGTAGGGTATTGGAAAACTTTTTTGGTACATAGAGTGCATGTTGTAACCAAAGTATTTCTTTCCTGATTAGGCTACAGTAGACACCCTAAGCAGCCCAATGTGGAAGGTTGAGTCATGGACCATGAGTTTCATGGAATGGAATGTGTTATATTATGGATTAGGTGGAAAACATATTTATGTTCATGAGGAGTAGGAGACCTTATGGAATAGAAGTTTTGAACCATTTGGTTCAACCATTTAAAATAAAATGTGATATAAATGTAAATTTAAAATTTAATTGAAAACTGTGAAATAGTGACTTGACCAAGAATCAGATTTTTAGGGGGCATTAGACAGTGTCTCTAGTGACTTTTATTTCTCCTTATTTTTAGCATTCCAAGAACTAGGATTAGTATGCATGGAATGACTTGGTAATATGAAGTTTTTGACCTATACTAAGATTTTAGCTATGAAATATGATATCATTCTTTTTTGAGGCATGTGTTTGGAATTGTAGAGGAAATCCACCATGACGGAATCTTGTCGTGCACTAAGAGGGTGGTTACAACCATGCTACTAAGGAGGTGGTCCATGGGATACTGGTGGATCCTCCTTTATTTATAGTAGAGGCAACAATAGTTTTACTAGACACAGGTGCTAAGGCACAGTTCCATGAGGGTTTTTTTGCTTCATGTTGACTTTTCAAGGAGCACTGTAGAATCCCTTATCTATGGAAAAGCTAACACATGTGTTCCAGAAGCAACATGATACCATGTTTTCAGGGTATGGAAATCCATAGGCTACTGAGCTATGTCTTGACACTATGATGTCGTTATTTGATCATTTAGAGACACCTCCTAAGAGGATAGTGATTCTTATGACTTATATTACTTGAGGAGAATCAAATACCTAGTGGGATATTGTGAATTATGATGAATGGCTATGAGATATAGTTTGGGTTGATTTACAAACCAGGTTCTACAATTACTTTTACCTCGATAATATGAGGGAATAATGGTCTAGTGAGTCCATGCATCTAGATTTGGGTGATATGATAGTTATGGAGTACTCAGTATGCTTTACAGGGCTTCATCATTTTACACCAACGTACATTGATAATGAGTTATTGAGGGAATGATTATTTGAGGAAGGTCACAAACATGTCATTAAATATTGGTTTAACAAGTTAAAATTTACCACTATTTATAATATAGTAAATCAAGTTCTAATTATAGAATAGAACCTGAGGGAATCTGGGTTGAGCGGATTAGAGTAGTATAGTCTCTCAATCCATTGGTTCAACGTCTTAACATAAGAAGCATAATTTTGAGGCTCTATATGAGATGAATTCCATCCAATATGTGAGTATTGGTAGCTATATTTTATATCATCAATGTGATATATGGGGCCACATGAGAAATCAGTGCGACCATGACCCATTCGAGTTCTGATCTTGTCATAGGATGGGAGACGTGCAGCGTTTCTGCAGGATCTTCCCTCCAGCAGTGAATGGTAGGAGGTGAACTCTAACACTAGCTTTAGGAGTGGGTTTCTTATATCCACATCAGGCAAGGATTTGGAGTAGTATTGGCCGATCATTCCAAGTTGGTGGTGGTCATGACTATCGAAACCTTACACCCGTTCAATCGAGACAGCAGATCAGGCCTACACCAGGTAGTGAGGTAATGTCATCGGACTATGGTTCATGCTAGATATTTTCATTATAGCCTAAACCCAAGGTGTAGGGAAATGAACCATACATAGTGTGAGGTACAATTCTAGTTTCCTATATGTTTGTATCTTCTCTTTTTGATACAGGTGCATCTTATAGATTTGTATTTGTACCTATTTTGGAGAGCCTTGGGCTCATGATTCTATTTTTTGATGGTGTTATGATTCTTGATAGTCCATTGTGGATTATGATGGAGTGTGTACATTAGTGTAGGGATTCCCCTTGAGATTTGTGGGTGTCACATCATATGGATTGTTTTTTACTCAAGATGATCAAGTATGAAATCATACTCGAGATTGACTGACTAATATATTATCAATCCAACATTTATTTCTATCACCAAAGGGGAACTTTCACATTACTAGAAGGTGTACCTTATACTCATAAGGGTGAATGAAATTTCTAGAAGATCTGATCTAGATCATAGAATTGTGGGATGTGAGGAATGACTACCCATATCGTTAGTTTGTATCTAGTTGATCAGAGAGTGCATCAGGCGGGCTTTCCTATAGTGTTTGATCATTTTAGGGACATTTTCTAAAATGAATTTTCTAGTTTACCTCCTGATAGATAGGTTTATTTCTCCATTGAATTAGTTCTAGGAGCCGCACTGGTATCCATTCCTCCTTATAGGATGGCTACGGTGTAGTTGGGGGAGCTTAAGAGGTAGGTAGATGATTTGGAGGAAAAGGGGTTTATATGACCCAATACTTCTATTTGGGGGTTTCTCGATCCTTTTTAATAAAAATAAAGATGGTACCCTTGGGGTATTTTGGGATTATAATAAATTGAATTAGTTTACAATTAAGAATCGGAATCCCCTATCATGGATAGATGACCTGTTTGATCATATTTGAGGAGCTCATGTGTTCTCAAAAATTAATAGGTGGACATGGTATCACTGAGTATGTGTTCAGCCTACAGATATACCTCATATAACATTTCATATATGGCATGGTCTATATGAGTATATGGTTATACCATTTGGTCTCATGAACGTGCATGTGGTTTTCAAGGTGTTGATAAACCAATTTTTTCTTCCTTATCTTTATTTGTTTGTTGTGGTTTTCATGGATGATATATTTATGTATTCTATCAATTGAAATGACCATGAAAGACATATTGAGATCATTTTGGATACACTAATAGAGAATAATTTTTATGATTATCTCACAAGGTTCCACTTTGGTATTGATAAAATTTACTTCCCTGGTCACATTATCTCAGAAACATGAGTATTAGTTGACATAGAGAAGGTGAGAGAATTAGTTTCTTAGGAGAAGACGAAGAACTTATTTGACAAAAAAGGTTTATTGGGGCTAGTGGGATACTAGATGAATTTCATATAGAAATTATCATGATAATAAGTGTTGTTTAGGGGCTTGACTAGAAGGGTATGATGTTTGTAGGGACATATACCTATGAGGAATTCTTTTTAGAGATAAAAGAGAGATTGAATTCAGTGTCATTCCTGATTCTTCCATAGTAGGGTAGGAGATACATTTTTTATTATGAAGCATCAATTATCAGGATAGGATCAAAACTGGTTTTGGTAGATAGAGTCATGGTATATGATCCTCAGCAGATAAATTCACAAGAGAGGAACTTCCCGGTACACAATCTCGAGTTAGCTGTAGTTGTTCATGATTTGTGCTATTGGAGAAATTATTCACTGAGAGATCATTTAGTTCTATACATAGACCAAAAATGCATCAAGTAAATATTTACATAGTGTGATATGATTTTGAAGCAGCAAATGTGGGTTGGGTACCTACAACCTTTTGATTTAGATCATGCCTATATGCCTGAAAAGGGAAATGTTGTAGCTGATGCATTGAGATGAATGACTTAAATATTGGAATTTTAGTAGGCCAGTAGTGAGTGGTAACTTATGTATTTTTTCCCTGATGTTCACTTGGAGGTGAGGGATAGTTAGTGGAATACTCATATTTCATTCTTATCTATGAACTTTACCCTTCTGGATAAAATGAGGATGAGAAAGCTGTCGGATTCTGAGGGCCTAATCCTATGGGAGAGTGTGGAAGGTAAGGACCCACCTCTTAGGTGGATCATAGGTGATAATGAGATCTTGTGTATCCATGGTCATGTTTTGGTTCTAGTGGGAATACACAAGGAACTGACGTGGCAGTATCATGCCTTAGTTTGGGCAGTGAATCTCTGCGTCACCAAGATGTATCATGACATATGTCGTCGGTGAAAGTGGTCGGGTATTAAAATAGATGTATCTATTTCTGTAATGAGATGTTCCACCTATTAGTAGGTGAAGGAAAAACATCTGAATGCATCAGATCTTTTACAACAGTTACCTATTTCTGAGTTGAAATGGGATGATGTCACGATGGATTTTCTGATCGGTTTACCAAGGTCGCATCGAGGTAGCGATGTGGTGTGGGTTATTTTGGACAGGCTCACGAAGGCTTCCCATTTCTTTTTGATAATGGATACCTTCAGTGAGGATTACCTTATAATTTGTATATCTATGAGATAGTAAGACTTCATAGCATATCTTGTACTATCATTTTAGATTGAGACGCCTGATTTACATATCATTTTAGGAAGAGATTATATAGGGAAATGGTTACATGGGTTCTTTAGAGAATAGTATACCACCCTCATACTGATGGATAATCAGAGAATATGATACAAGTACTTGAGTACATGTGTGGATATACATTGTAGATTTTGTGGAATATTGGGAAAGACATATACCCTTGGTTGAGTTTACCTAAAATAATAGTTATCAGACTATGATAGAAATATAACCTTATGAGTATTTTTATATTAGTCTATTTTGATCATCCTTATGTTGGTTAGAGGTAGGTGAAGAAACTTAAGTAGGACTACGCCTCATGTAGGAGACTTCTAAGCAGGTCAAGTTGATCAAAAAGTGGATGGATACTACATAGTCTCAATAAAAATATTACTCCAATCACCAAAAATGACCTATAGATTTTGAGGTTAAATCTTTTTAAATATCTCATAGAGTTTGAGAAACAGATGAATCAAGAGATGGGATAATATTTCATTGTGATATGTGGGTCGTTCGAGCTTCTGGAGGGGGTGTCGGTAGCCTATCAGCTGCAATTACCTCAGAGGTATTGAGTCGTACATGATGGATTCCATGTATCTAAGCTATTATATTATCATTCATACCCATCTCACATTATCCAACCTAGGGAAGAGTATTTACAAGTTTATTAATCCTACGAGGAGAATCATATTCATATTGTTGAAAGGAGAACAAAGGTTCTCTGAGTCTGGTTAGTTCTTCTAATATGGGTGCTATAGAAACATGACCATTTATAGAAAGAGAGTTGGTAATGGGAGGATAATATATGTGATCATTGGATGTAATTATTCTTAAAAGAATCTTGACCACCCCTGAGAGGGAAATTCAAGGACAAAATTCTTTAAGGGGGAAGATTGTAAGATCCCATGATTTCAAATGAGGAATAGTTCTCTTTAATTTTGGATTAAATTCTTTTGTATAGACTTATGTGAATACCCTTTGAATTCCTGGGGGTATTGAGGGTGTTTGGGGATTTTTTGGAGCCCATATCCTAGATTTCCGGAAAATTAGGGCATCCATCACAGTTAGTAGAAACCATGCAAGGAAGGTTGCATGGTTTGACTAACCGTACAAGCCATGGGAAGAGGGAAAGAGGATCCCACATAGTTTTTCAAACTGTGCAGATAGAGGCGCACATCCATGCATGAGAACCTACAGTTTTTGATAGTGGGATGAGAAATTGTTTGCGCATGGTTCCGAAAATAATGTGAGGTTCCCCTCTTTACAATAGTGTGTGAACAATTGGTGTAGGGTTTGGCCAACCATGAGGCCAAACCATGCATCCTAATAAATTTTGGGGAAATAAACTTTTTCTCATGAAATTTTTTATATACCTAAAAAACTATTCTTCTCCTCCTTCATTGGATAGTAGCACCATTAGAGCTCATCTTTGATCCAATTTGTAGGCTTTGTCATCAATTATCCATCCATGTTCAGAATCAACATTGGTTTATCTCATTTGATATGCATCGGTGAGTACTCAATTAATTTTGTGTCATTATTCATTTAACTTTTAATATATGGATTTATTTATATGAAAGTTAATTTGACATATTTCCAGGTTCTTCATCTGTTCTTAATTTTTCATCTGATCTAAGTCCAATCATAAGATGGTACTGGGAAAGCACTCTACTACGGACCTATGGGAGGTAGTATATAATTTTTTTGATTGGTTTGGTACTTTATAGATCTAGTTTCTATTTTTCCACATTTCATAATTTCGAATGAGGCCCCGTAAATAAATTGAATAATTGAATTAAATTAAAAAGAACATGTTAGGGATTCCCTTTAATTCTCTTGGCCTAGTTGGAGGTTGGTTCCCCAACCTAGGCCACCCATGGGGTGTGCCCTTTTTCCTATAACTTTTTCAAACTACCCATGGGGTGAGTGTTAGTGCTTTAATAGATAAAGGAAGCCTATTAATAAATGAATTGAGTTAAATTGAATGTTAAGAGATGGATATTGCATCATTTTTATGTTTATGATTTTTATTGAATGGTTTATATGGAACTTGAATTGCTTGATTGATTATTTAGAAATTGTTGAAATGATTGGGTGAACTCGTGGAATGTGTTTTATTATGAATTACTATATGAGAGGGTAAACTCATGGTGTGAAATGGTAATTGAATTAAATGATGAATTATTACATATGATTCCATGGGATTGATACACCATGGCTCAAGATAATAGTAGAGAATTAGTTGGACCTATATTCTCCTTGGATTATAATTATGTGGGATGCATTGGGTCTTTCCACCCATTGGATCCGACTTACTAGACTTTCATTGGACATGATCTGTTGAAATGATGTATGGACTCCACCAATGTCATTATTGAGTTTCCATTGTGATGATATTAGGACTTGAAGAGGATTACTTGGTCAACTATACCTTGTATCTAGCCTTATGATGTCTGAAATTATTCATTATATGACCTGAACATGGTATATGTGACACTTTTATTTATATATATCAGACGTGGTTGTTAATACATTTTTGGTTATACAAAAAGGTCATGGGTTATATGATATGTTGTTTATATGGAAAGGTTGTGGTGTTTACTTCTAGTTAATTTATTAATACCTTGTTACTAAAGCCTGACCATGTTTTTAAGGGATCCTTATTAGATTATATAGTATAACTTGTTTTTTTATATATTCCATGATAACTACACTTTTATTTACTGATTAACTATGACATATATTCCACTATGTTTTAGATTTTATTTCACATTCAGGATTTGTTATAGACACTTTGGGTGGTGACCTACTTGGATTGTATCTCACACCCTATTTGGACCACATTTGGATACCCGAAAATACTATTTAGATACAGGTAGGGTTCAGGGAAAGTGACTATAGTTTAATACTTTACTTTCTACCATGCTTAGGATTAGGGGAACATGGGATAGATCTAAGGCTCATGATGCTATCAGACGATAGTTATTTTGCTATTTTTTGTATTTTGATACATGAATTTTATTGATTCCATGTATACCTATTTTGGTTTCTTTGTAGACACATGACGTGATCATCATTATATATGATATTACATCTAGAATTGTTACATATCACTTTCTTTTAGATGTTTATCTATTATCTGAATGATTTACTACTTCCACAATTATTTTGTATGATTTATAATATTGTGTTACACTATGGTAAGATGGAATAGTATCCCAAAAGGTAAGTCCTAGGCCCTCGTTGCTAGTCAAAATCCTTTGGCATTTAGTGAAATGTTCTTGAGTCCTTGTGACCAACTACACTTGGGGAACCATTCAGTGGCATCAAGGTTCAGAAAGCTACATCTATGCGGGTCTAATTCATATTAAAAAGGGGTATGTGTAATATTATTCATGGATGGTTATAGGATATAGGGTCATAGCATCATGATGTATCTCGTTATAATGAGTATTAAGACTCACGTATTTCTAGAGGAACCATGCATTTTAATGTCTTGCAGCATGAACATGGGCTGCCCGATGTGGAAGGAGAGTAGTATTTTGGCGAAGACTGATATTAGGGGTATGGGAAACACTATGTATCCTATGATGATAGGAATTAAGACACAAATAATTATTGACTAAAGAGATTCACTATTTGGACCTGACTCTCAGATGGGGACAGGGGAATTTCTTCTTTCTTTAACATAGATCTAGCTCATGTGTGGTGAATTTCTAGTGAGATGGTGATTACCATGTAGTTTAACATCATGCGGTAAGAATGATGGTGTCTAGTAGTTATGGGATAATTATTTTTAGACTTTCAAGGAACAAAATCCAGATTTTAAAAGTGTACATGAGGCCAAATTCTGGTAAAAAAATCATCTTATTAATGGAGTAAAATTTTTGGTTAAGCCGAACATAAGAGGTCTAGGCATCACTATTTATCCTATGACAATAGGAATCAAGACACACATAGTTCTTGAATATGGAGTGGTAGATGATTGATGTCAAGGGTGATTTCCTTTTTGGTGAGGAGAATATGATTCTATGCAGTTTAACATCATACAATGAGGATATTGGAGTCGTGAAGTTTATTGTCTTGTAACCTAGAAAAATATGTTATCCTTTTTAAGTTCATGCAACAAAGACCAACTACATAGTTTAACATCACGCAGCTTGAACAATTTACCATGTAGGTTAAAGTCATGAGATCAAGATAATTTATCATGTGGTTTAATTTAATTCTATCAAGATGATTTACCATGCAATTTAACATCATGTGATTAGGACATTTTAATAGGTGATTACACGCACAAAAATTTCCGGAACCATGCATTGGGTGGGGCCATGAAAAGTCGTTCGTCCATCGAAATCAAATAATAAGATCCATTGGATTATACCTTATGTATGGAGTACGGTCCCTTAAATTTCAGTTTCAAATTCATGGGTTTATTTATGGGTATCATCAGAGTCCTGAGGACCAACAACATCCCCCCTTATATGAAATATCATAAGAGAACCTTTTTAAGGCTTATATGATTTTGTTTTGGTGGACTTCCAAATGATGCAAGGTATAAAATATTTTTTCATCCAGTCCCTCCAATTCATCCAAACATTTCTGGTACTACTCATATATGGATAAATAATCACATATGGAAACACAAAGTGAGGGAAATTAAACTTTGATTGACAAAACAACCTCTATCCTTTATACTAATGCGTATGGGGTCACTTTTCTGACAGTGTGGGTAGTGGTTTGGTAATCCCATAAGGTATGAAAAATATTATTTTTCTAGGACTTTTTATCCTTATCTACTATTTTTTTAGTATACTTGATGGGGTCTTGTTTAAGGCCTCTATCTTTCTATTATCCACCGCATGGTAGCAGGATGAATAGTTGGACTTGGTGTCATACTCCTGATATAGCTTCCGCAATTCATCCTAACATACTTTGATGACATTTACACCATTATTTTATGATAGAAATGAAAATTTTTGATGATATTGGGTTTTACGAAGCTAAAAAAATTTCCTTGATCTGACTTCTTTGAGGGGTATAGCTTTGGAACACTTGGAGAAGAAGTCTCTTACATTAAGAATATACTTGAACAGCTTTGTCATGGGAGGAGGATATGATCCCATGATGTCTGTTCCCCATATTTAAAATATTTAAGAGGACATCGATATGTGTAGAAACTCTGGTGGTGGTTGAACAAAGTTGGAATGAACCTGATAGGAATGAAAATTCTAGGTAAATTTTGTATAGTCCTACGTTATAGTTGGTCAGTAGTACCCAAGCCTTTGAATTTGATGGTAAATCTTGAATCCTGATTGATAGGTACTATAGGATCTGGTGTGAACCTCCTTCATGATAGAAGTTTTCTCTTCCACCTCAATGTATCTGAGAAGGACCCCATCAAGGCTCTACTTATAGAGGATATTTTGGTGATTTGTACTGTCATATAGAAAAAATTTAATTACTCCTCTACATACCTCCAAGATCTATCCACTAGGAGTTCTCTATTTTGAAGGTATTCCACAATGTATTTCATGCATCTGGTGTTCAGAATGTATGGTTTGGGAATGGGACCAACTTCATTGATATCTTCTGTATTGGATTTAAAGAAATTTGAGACCATCTAGTAGTGCGCAATGATGATGAATGTTTTATCTAGATCTGGATATTCTAGATCTGTGGATTCATTTTCTAGGGAATCTACCTGAGAATTTTGTGATTGTGGGACATGAATCATTTTTGGATCTAAATGGAATTCCTCTATTAGTCATCCAACAAGGTTTATCTAGGGAATTAGATTTTCCTTTTTGATGGAATTATAACTATTGATTTTTTTATGAACAATTTAGAATTTCCTTTTATCTCTAAGTGATTCACTTATACCCGAAGTGGAAGCTCTATCCCTACAATGAGATCTTGATATTCTGAATCATTGTTCATGCACCCTTCTAATAGCAGGAAGGAGTAACATAGGACTGCCTTTAATAGATAAATTAATATGAATCCCAACCCCACTTATTTAATCTTGGGGTCTTCCATCCTCCCCCTATCAAGATTCTGTATGCACTATCCAAATGAATCTACCATATCTAGGGTCATGCTTGAATAGATAAGTCATCTTCATCAGGTAATTTAGTATCTAATGAAGTAGTTTTCATCAAGGGGTTTTCTTCTAGAAAATTTTCCAATGTCTAGACTTTGACCGCTTTCTGAGGCACACACTAAATATCAAACTACTACTGGATGAAAACCCACTGTGAAAGACATAAGGTCAACATCAAACGACTCTGAAGGTATTTGAGTGGGTTTCTATGAGATACCAAACAAACCATGTGATACTGCAGGTAGTGCCTCAGTTTATAGATTGTAAATATGGGTGAAAGATACCTCTTCTCGATACCTTAATAATTATTATCACTATTGATCATGGTTTGAATGAAGTAATAAAGGTTTTTTTCACTATCAGCATCATTATTTTTAATGAGTAAGAAACCTAGAGATCAATTTAAGGCTATCAAATAAAAAATAAGTGGCCTCCCTTTGGAATACGACATTAGAAATGGTGTTCTAAAAATATATTTCTTAATACCATTGATTTTTTCTTGAAAATAATCATTCCATTGATTTGAAACCCCCCTTTACATAAACCAAGTAAAGGGAATGAATTTCCTTTCAAGGTTGGATATAAATTTATGGATGTAGGATATGTTTACTTATATTCCTCTCAAATTTGTGAGGTTGCGAGGAGGAGACATGAAAAGGATGGAATTTGTCTTCTCGGGGTCAGCTTTGATGCCACGATGGTGTACAAAGATGTTGAGAAATTTCCATGAGGTAACATTGAAAGAAAACATAAAGCGGTTTATTTTCAGGTTGTGATATCGCAATTTATTGAATATAGTTTCAAGATCTACCATGTGATCTGAGAATTTTCAAGATTTAACTACCAGATCATCAATGTATCCATTGATGAACTTTCCTTGAAAGGGTTTGAAGATGCAATGAATGGCCCATTGGTAGGTAGCGATGACATTGATCAGGCCAAAGGGAATTACACGATAGAAAAAAATCCTTAGTGAACCCTGAAGGTGGTGGATTCTTCATCTTCTTCGGCCATTCATATTTTATTGTTTCCAAAGTAGCCAACTATGAAGGGGAGATCATGATATCTGCTTATTTCACTGATCAGCAGTTCTGTGATTGAGATTGGGAGATCCTTCTTCAGAAAATTCCCATTGAAATATCTAAAATCAATGTAGATTTTGATTTTCCTATTTTTCTTCTTGATAAAAACTATATTAGATAACCATTTTGGATATTGAACCTCTCAAATTAATTTTTATTTTATGATCTTTTCAACTTCATCCATAATTTTGACAGCATGTGTTGGGTGCATCCTTAGGGCTACATGTTTATAGACTCAATGGTCCTCAGTATATCTAGCTGATGAGTGGACACCATGGGGTCAAGGAAAAAGGTTTCTATGTATTTCTTGGTGAATACATCCCAATTATTCTTCATGAATGAGGTATATAACTCTTTCTATTCAGAATACATTGCCACACTAATCAAAGTGAGTCATGGGTCTTCTTATGTGCCTAGGTTTTTTTCTCTATGTTCATCGATGGTGATGGAGACACCATACTCAAATGATGAAGGTGTGTCCTTGAGGTCCTCCTCCTCCACATCATATTCCTCTTGTTTCATAGGAGTATCAAGTTGTGGGGTAAGCTCTCATGAGTTTGGAGAAGAGTTAATATTTTAACATTCAAAAGATAAAGTGAATTCCTATAATATAGCTGATAGTGAGGGATTTCCTTGAAACTATAGAGATAATGATGGATAATTGTATTCATACTCTTTGGGTTATGATACAACATATTCTATCTTAGTTGGTGAGGTAGGATCTTCTTAGACCTCTAAGGATAGAATGATGTAATTTTCATCTGAGCTTTCACCATTGTCTGGGGAGTCAGAAAAATTTTCAACACTGCTAGACTTAGTGGTCATGACTAAAATCATGAAGACTATTAAATATGCATCTGAAAATGGACTCATATGCCCTATCTGATTTAGGGGTAACACATATTCTTAGATTAGCTGTTTAAAGGGGTTAGAAAAGATCATCTACAAACCATTCAGGGCGGTGATCCGAGAAACACCATCAACTAGGGATTATTTCCCTTCCCCTTAATAGAATCCTTTATTGATGTAATTTGACTCATCAAACTAGAATGGGGCCTTATTGATATGTAATGTACCAATTTTTTCATTAATTTATTATTTGATTCATTGATGGTATGGTGAGGGTATTTCTATGTGTTGATGCAACTGAGGGCTTCTTAGGAAGGCGTCTAAGGCCATATCTTTCCAGATGAACATAAATATCTAGTTGAATATGAGGTCTCCAAATTAATCCTTGAGCTTGATTTGGCCTAGTGACCTTTACCCAGTTTTTTCATAGACCTATAGTGTCAGAATGGGAGGCGCTAGGTTATCCTCATTAAAGCACATCAAATAAGTGTCCATAATGGGATGATATTAACTTTTGGTCTATTGTAAATGAAATATTTTTGGTTGTCCACACCATTTATCCTACTGGACATGTTCATGGGTCAAATGTTTCCCTATGTAATGGAACATTCATCTTGATCTATGAAGGAGAAAACCATGTGTCATTCTACAAGATAATTCCTTGTCTGATAGACCTCAATAGTGGAAAATTCAACTTCAAACTTATTAGGAATTTGTAAAGCCTCTATGAGTACTTCTATGAGGTGTTATGATAGTATATGGACATATGGGATTGATAGCTTGGCCAGTAAAAAGGATAACTATTTCATGATTTCATACTTCTAGTCTAATGGGCTAGTGCTTCCAAGTTTGGGGATCTTCTTTCAAAATCTCTTCAAGGGCTGGAGTACTTGATGTAGATAGATTAGACCTCAAAATAGGGGTTATAGGTGCTCTTGTTATTGGTGGGTTGGGACAAGCAGGTCTTCTAGTACCCTGAGAGTGATTGGACACCTATAGCCTCTCTGGTTGGTATTCCTCAGTTATTAGGTTAGGGTGGATTCATACAGGTTAAGGTGGATTTTCTTACTCCCATCAGACCCATTGAAGGGATCTTCTATGTGTTTCTACAACATTGAAAGTGTGAGTAGAGAAGTGGCTATAATTCTGGTTCCCACCACGACTGCATCATTCCTGATATCCTTAGATCCTATGGGCTCTTCATCCAGTTCCCTAATCAGGTGTAGGGAACTCAGGTTCATGTCCATACTCATCATCAAATAAGGGACCCATTAAATTAATGAAATTAATGGAACTGAAAATTAATTTCACATCTGATGATGACTTTTCTTGGATGACCAATTCTGGCAGTTCTGATTGGCAGGTTGGTTCTTGTTGTTTCAAACATGGGCTCATAAAGTTTAATAGAGTCAAAAACAATTTTGGACTTGGGGTAGGATCATCCTCCTACACTTTATCCCTATATTTAAGAGATTATTTTTGAAAGGATTGATTTTTGAGGTTTTTGGTGCTAATGACATCCGTTTCATTCTAGAAGAAGTAGTTGGGTGCATTATTGTTTTTTTTAACTATACCTAGAGAATAGCATGATTTTGTTTGATTTTATTTCATGTAATACAACTATAAATATTTCATTCACTTTTAGTAATGAATTCATGACACTCATCTACTTCCTCTCGGGTAGTAGTGGAAACATATGCTATGTGTGATGGTGGATTTACCAACTTTACATTACCAAAATCCACCATTTCTAGAAATGTGTCTTCAAGATGAAACATTCCTAAATGTTGGGGCCCAACATCATATGGAAGGGGAAATAATCTATATGGTCATCAATACCTACCTAGCCAGGCCTCTTCGGCTCTTGAAGGTGGAGAAAATCATTGTCCATGGTGTCTATAAAGTATCTACAAACCTGATCATCTCAGAACGAGTAATATGTGTTCTATTTCCCCTAAAATTGGTTCCACCATAGCCCCCTTCACTTATCCTGGAGAGGCTTGTGTTTATGTTCATTCCCAAGGGGCACTATATGATATGGAGTAGGTTTTGGATATAGGTCCATTACAAAGGGTGGATTAAGTGTAATAGACGCCACCTCTGCTTTAACCATCTATTTCCCTAGGACTGATGGAGTGATTCAGGACTTGAGTTTAGTTTAATTAATCTCATCTTCCATCCTTTGAGAAATGGTGGAGAAATATCTAAATTCACCTATATATTTCAACAGGAAAAGCGGTGACTACAACTCATCACAAAGGTTCTCAATGAAAATATTAAGTAGATCCTCTAGGGGAAGTGGTGTGTTTGGGGAGTAGGTTATCCTTTTTCATATAAAAGTTAAATATGATACTCCCTCATTATATTTATATTTGAAATTTGAGAGTTCATGGATCATAATATTTTATAGAGCTTTGCCAAACTGAAATAAGAACTATTGGCAGTGTTCATACCATCTCATGTTTGACCAAACTGGAAACTGTTGTACCATATAAAGGCCGAACCTTTCAAGTTTTGAAAAAAGAATATGATTTTATCTTCTTCTTGGTGCATGGTGTTTTCCATCATGGGATTTAAATTGGATTAAGAGTGCATTAGATATTGTTCTGGGCCACTTGATCCATTGAATATTAGAAATGTTAGACTCAAAAAGTTTGGAGGGGGCAGGGTGTCAGTCACCCATTCAGGTCAAGGACTTCGTTCTAACTCTATTAGTAAACTATTCTCTTCCATGGATTCCAATATATGTTTAAATTACTATATGTTGTTGATAATACCTTGATGGAAATTCAGTTGAGTAGGATATTAGACCGATGCAACAATGGGCCTAAGTTGACTCATTGGTTCTGCCATTATTTTTGGCTGATATCTAGACTAGGATATCTTTTGAGGATTTTCCTAAACATGTTCTGGTTTTCACCTTAATGGAGGGAAATCTTTATATCCATCCATGATCAGGTCCAAGTAAATTCATGGTCTAGGTGCTAAGTTTGGTGAATATCCTAGAACTACTTTTGTAATTGGGATAAACCATTAGGGAGGTACACCTATTATAATTGAATGTTGAGGCTCAGTTCAAGGAACATATTCAATAAGAATGCTAACTCGAAGGAACTTGGTGTTGAGTCTTATAAATGCTTTCATTTCATCCTCTTACCAAGAAAATAATTCTCTAATTGTAAGGATCTCGTCCTCCTATAGAGAAAGAGGATTCTCATATATGACCTTGAATTTATTATTTTCTTGATAGAGATTCACTAAGGAGGTAGTAGGGGATGTGTCAAGGGAGAACTTGAATTTAGATCATTTTTTAGGTTCTGGGTATGTATAGACCCGAATCTTGACGTACATGAACATTACATTACTTTTGCGGAATACTTAGTACATAACAAAAAATACACACACAAGGATCGTAATAGTTTAGTGTCTTTGGAAACTCGGAACGTAAACTTCTAATCGTGGTGAAATATCTCCAATATCCCCCATAAAGATCTTCCCTTTTTTTTTACCTAAAACCTTTATTTATATCCTGGGGAAAAGAAAACATAAAATGGTGAGCTCAAATGCTCAGTAAGGGTAAACAAAAGAAAATCAATCACATCATATTCATAAGAACATAACTTTTGGAAATCTTAACCTGCAAAAGAGAGCATAATTTCATATAATGGAATAAATCATATAAGTGAAAATGAGATCCCCATAATCATAACATGAAACTTGAAACTTTGTGGAATACACACATATCATAGAGAATCATTTCTTGTTAGTCAAGACTCATTGCCAAGACTATCTTAGTGGACAAAGTCCCTTTCTGAATCGAGTAACCCTCGTTTCAGTCCTGTTTCACTGAACCGGTATAACCTACCATTCCAGCCCTGTCTATCTCATGAGATATAAAATCTTTACCCAATGAATTGTAGGGAGATATAGGTCCCACCCATCTCATAATGATACCATTCTTATGTGTGCCACAAAATCATAAATCCTACATCATTGCATAACCCATGTAATAAAAATGGGATTCTTAAACAACATGACATCATAAAACAATTCATATAAGATAAAGGAATTCATAAAAATATTTCCATCACAACATAATAAAATCCATGTAATAATAGGGATAGAAACATAACCCTTTATTATCTTAGATGGAAAATAATTTTGATAAAACACTTGAAATCCATTCTTGAGGAAAATATCCTTTCTACTTCAAAAATACTTTTCCTTTCTTAACATGTCATACAATTTCAAACTAAAAGAAGTTGATTAAAAATAAACTTGAAAACTTGTAAAGGAATATTCTTGGAAATAATGTTTTAAAAATCCATTCATGCCGTATAAGTTTAAAAAAAACATTCTTCGTACTTTTGTCGGAAAAGTCAAAAAGTACCTCGTACGAAAAATGACAAAAGATTCCATTCATTTCTTTTACTAAAAACTCAACGAAGGGTAAAAATGGATTTAAACAATTGTAGGTGGATGTAAATAATATTACATATTTATGAAACATGGATGTGGATGATAAAATACACCCCAGTAAATACTTACGAATAAACAATCTCGGATAAAAATGAGATTGTGATATTTCCCTTACCTTAGGTCCGACTTGCTTTGTAAGTGTCTGAACCTCCTGTATAATGATTTAAATCATGTTATTTACTTATTCCAGAATCATATTAATTGTTATTATATCATATATTGTCCACTTATTACTTTATATTACCCGTTCTTTTGTAAATTCATGTTAAAGTAGCATTTTGGGTAAAATCGTCTCATTTGTCATTCGTGTTTTTAACTTGTAATTATTTATATGATTACTTAGATCATGATTACTTAATTCTAGAATATAAAACATGATTTATATATATATATATATATATATATTCAGAATATACATAGATAATAAATTAGTAAATGGAAAGAAATACACCGTTCATGGAGACGGTAGTCCGTACGTACGCATAAACGTTGTTTTCGTTTCCTTATTGAATTGAATGGAATTAAGTAGATGACATACATATAAATATAAATAATTCCAGTATCATTATTAGGTCATATATTTCATTAGTACTTATTATATATACTTTATAATCATTCATGAATGGCTAATCATTGAGAATGAATCTCATCGCGTTGTGGAGACGGTAGTCCGTACGTACGCACGAGCGATGATATCGTTCCCATGGTCGTGGAATTGTGTTGAAGTGTATGTATACAATTTCAGTATCATTATCACTTTATAATAATCATATATAGTTACTCATTACACTATTATACCCATCCTTGTAAGGTTATGGTGGAAAATAGAGTACACCACGGCGTGGAGACGGTATTCCGTACGTACGCACGCGCGGTGATTTCCTTTTTCCGTAGGATGGATAGAAGGTTAATTAGAGTTGTTTCATATTTATAATAACATATCAGTATATAAGAAATACTGATTTTATTACATTATCATGAAACAACTAAAGAAGAAGAACTTGAAGAAGAAAGAAATTGAAAAGATCGGTAATGGATATTACCTCTTCTTGGAACGCTTCTTTGAATCCTCCACTTAGGGAACTAAGATTGGTCTTTGAAGAAGACAAGGACCTCTAAGATTATTCTAGGGAAGTGTAGAAGGTATTTTGGCAGGGTTTGGCTGAGCTTGAGTGCTCAAATTGGTGTGAGGAGGAGGGGGAGGAGGTGCCCTTTTATAAGGGAGGAGAGGGGCACCTTAGGAATATCTCAAATTATTATTTTATATTAAACACAAAATCGGTTTATAATGGTTCCAAAGGGTCTTATTTAGAATCTAAAGTTGGGATGGGTCGAAATCCTATCAACCAATAGGATTTAGACAAGTTTAGGTTATTATTTTAACCTTATCAATTAGATTTATCTCTAAGTTAAATAATTTAACTTTTACCGTGTCTTTTTGTTTTCTTACACTATATGGTTAATACACTTACTATAACATGCCAAAAGAACCCCAAATTGTTTATTATTAATATATATATCCTTATCTAAGTAATTTGGCCGAACCTTAGATTTTTATGAATAAAATAACAATTAATAATATAATATTAGATTTAAAAACTATTTTGTGTCAATTTTGACACTATTTGATATATGATTTTTGTGAAAGTCATAACAGAATTATATGTTCGAACCAAGTTGTTTAAATCAATAATAATATATCATAGTAACCTAGAAAATTAGTTTAATTCATAAAAAGGCTCAAATTATACTTATTTAGGCATTTATAATATCAATTATGTCAATATTTCATTAATAAGATAATTACTGCATCATCTTTGTGTCATAAATAACTTAAATTATTTGATGTCTAAAAATTACAAATAAAATACAATTATGTAGGAAATCCTTTTAGATTTCTAATTAATATTTACAATCGAATTTATCTTATGTATAACCTTATATTAAAAATGTTTTAGTAAATAAGCTTTGATTTTAACTCTTTTAACTCTTCTTTGAATTAAATAATAATAAATGTCCTAATATAATCCAAGTGGGCCTAAATGATAATATTTTACACTTAAGGTTGTTTTTGGTCGAGATAAACTTGTCCAATAAGATTAGGACATGCGTTAGGGTAATATTAATATCATTTTTACCCTTAATTACCCTATTTACTTTTAACCGTGGTAAATAAAAGTAAAAAGTTACTATTCACCAAAAATTATTTTCATCTCATTGAACCACATTTTACTTACTGACGTCAACTGTGTCTCTCGGATTTTTGAAATTCCATTCACAGAAGCGGTAAAATTATGTTTTATGAAAAATTCAGTTTTTTAACTACCGCTTAGTAGTTTCACTATTCATCAAAAATTGATGTTTTTCAGAACAATGCCAAAATTTCATCCTAAGCTATATTTCATATTCCGAATTCAAAAATAAAGTCTATTTTTTCAAATTCATAACATAGAAGTTGCATTAATTAATTTTATAATTAAATCCCGCTGTTAAAACAAATAGCGTGTTTTTAAGAAACAATATCTATCAAAATATTGACACTTGTTTATGTCTTGTTTAAATGTGAGATTAAATCCAATGACCAACATTATATTAAATTGTAAAAATATATTCTAAATATACTTTAAAACCACTAAAATTAATAATTTATCACTATTAATTATTTCGATTAAAAAAGTTGTTTTTAATTAAAATTTAGTAATTTTCACTATTCATCAGAAAATGAAAGTTATCCGAAAAGTACCAAAATTTCACCTTAGGCTAAATTCAATACTCCGAATCCAAAAATGAATTCCATTTTGAGAGCTAAAATTTGTAAAATTTTAAAAGGTGGTTATTACTATTCATAACGGTTAGTTATAATAATATTTTAATAGCATATCGTTGTTTAGTGAAACTCGGTATTGCGTACTACACACGCTATCGAGGAAGGTCGTGATTGCGTGTAATGCAAGGCAAGTCATGGATGTGTGTTGTGCAAGCTCCTTTTGGTGTAGCGTACAACACAAGACATTAATAAAATTAAAAAGAATATTTTTCATAAAATCTTGGGCTGTTACATTCTACCCCCCTTAAAATGAATTTCGCCCTCAAAATTCTTCGGGGTTATAAATGGTTTACTATTCGAATTTTTCTTTAATAGAAACCCACATCGTAAAAAAGAATACCAAAACTTGGCTTTAAAAACTAATGTATGAAATGTAACGATTACCCAAATAAACTAATCACTGGGTTTCCACAGAGGTGAAAATATGGATATGGAAGAGAAATCTAACCATCATGTTCTGATGGAGAGTGGTAGAGAACATGGCTATGGAAAAGCCAGTAATCACAAATCCATAGATTTGTGATGATATAAGGTACCATCTGATTCATCAGTTATAAGATCACTAGGACAACATTTTTGGTTTTCAAGATCATTTCCCTAAAGTTGAAATTTTGCATTAGAATAAATACTTACTTTATTTTGGTACAATCTCACTGTTGTTCATGCCTTGAAAAATTTTCACTTCATATATTAAATAAATGAAGTTGAATTTGTTATTCGTGAAGTGTTAGCAGATCATGTGATAGAATGACGGGTCATTCCATCTGTCTCAAACAAAAGGTTAGCAAAAATTATATACATAAGTCGATCTATAGTGAGATTAATCATATATGGTTCCTAAAATGGACTTATACTTCATATATCATACTGCTTAATATAGTAAAACTAGTTTCTACTAAACAGGGACTTCCTGTAGGCCAGTGGTAGGCGATAAAGGCCAGTCGCACTTTGTGGGTTCGATTCCTACAGCCTTGTCCGACGCGATGGGTTGTCGCCCGTCCTGCAGGTTGTCCTTTTTCTAAAACTATATTACTATAACATCCCATCAATAATATCGAAAAAAACTTCTATCCTTAAACAATACTAACTTATGTCTAACATAATCCATTCCAATCTTTAGGCTTATCCATAATACTGCAGTCCACTCTCATAACATAGTGAAAACGATTACCAGAGATTTAATACCATCGTTGATCCCCATATAACATACGATATGTTTTGTTGGTCACATTCCAAACATTCAAAGTCCCTAATCATGTATTCTCTTGAATACCCATTGAAACTTAGTGAAAACATGAATGCAGTTAAAAGTTAACACTTTCCACATATCAAAATCCTCAAAATTCTATATACTCAAACCATGATATCACTTAGTCTTTATATCAATCATGAGCTCATGAATACTGTTAAACATTTCATTTTCTCGTTTTCCCTTCATTATGTGCATAATATCTCAATCACTTTGAATACCACATTAGACCAATACATAAATATTCCAATACTCTATGATACAACATTATTTTGGAATCCCATTACATAAACACTTAATCATTCCACCACATCGTTGTCATATTCAACATCACCAATAGTGATCGCATGTGACTTCCCTTTGTCCTTTTCCTTAAGCGGTTGCTCATGTCGATCATCACTAACCCTTGGATTAGGGAATTTATTAGCATAATGCCCCATTTCCTTGAACTTGAAGCATTGAAGTGTTGGTTGTGATTTCTCTGCAGTGTTTTCTTTATTCACATCATTAGAATCCCTTTTTCCATTACTTCGACACTCAGCTGCTCGATGACCTTCTTTTCCACACTTAAAAAAAATTTTAGTCCTTTTAATACAATCTCCACCATGCTTCTTTCCACACTTTGTGCATAAGGAAACATTCATCTTCTTTTCACCATTATTCTGATATTTCTCTTTGAACTCCATCTTTCGTTTCTTGTCAAAACCATGAGATGGATATGTAACACCAACTTCCATTTCTACCTTGATAGCACAACGCACAATTTCTTCAAAGCTACTGAAGTCTCTTATAGCTAATGCCCTTCGAAGACTTGGTTTTAAGCCACTGAAAAATCGATCAACTTTACTTTCAGGTTGGATGATAATGCCAGATGCATACCTTTCAAGTCTTGTAAAATTTGCTTCGTATATACCAACAGATTCATCATCCTTTTTCTTTAGTTCAATAAACTCCTTCTCCATCTTTGTTCGAAGAATAAAAGGGAAGTACTTACTGAAAAACAAGTTCTTGAACTCGTCTCATTCCATGGACTCAATTTCATCTCTTTGCCTCGTATTCTTGATAAGATTCCCCCATTGATCAGCTTCACCTTCTAAACGATATACTTATAAGATGACTTTATCATGTTTAGAACATTGAAGAACTGAAAATATCTTTTCAGTGGTACTAATCCATTGTTCAGCAACAAGTGGATCAGAAGTCCCATTGAAAGAAGGTGGATGTTGCCTCATGAAGGACTCAATAAAATATTGTTCCTTTCTCTGCTCATTTGGAAGTCCAGAATGATTCATAGCTTGTGTAAGGATAGCAATAAGATTTTGTACTCCATCTCCCATAACATTTGTTTGTTTAGGAGGACAATCATTGCATTGTCCATTGCTTTGATCAACACGGTTCCTTCGGGTTCCAGCCATCGTCTAAAACCCAAAAAGAATAGTGTGAGAGGCAAAAATCATGCTAGGGAAAACAACATAATAAAGGGGGAGTACCTTAAATATCTAACATCTTAGGTTTAATTCTATGATCGTTAGCGTAGTTCTAGTACTATACCCTATACGTATACTTAACCATAGGGACATCCCTAGACATACCGTAGAAATATCTCTAGGGATCTGACTAACGTTTTCGCATCCTAGTTTCCAAAGGTTGACTAAACCTTTCCTCTGATACCAACTGTAGAGACCCGAAGCTTGACGTACATGAACATTACATTACTTTTGCGGAATACTTAGTACATAACAAAAAATACACACACAAGGATCGTAATAGTTTAGTGTCTTTGGAAACTCGGAACGTAAACTTCTAATCGTGGTGAAAGATCTCCAATATCTCCCATAAAGATCTTCCCTTTTTTTTACCTAAAACCTTTCTTTATATCCTGGGGAAAAGAAAACATAAAAGGGTGAGCTCAAATGCTCAGTAAGGGTAAACAAAAGAAAATCAATCACATCATATTCATAAGAACATAACTTTTGGAAATCTTAACCTGCAAAAGAGAGCATAATTTCATAACATGGAATAAATCATATAAGTGAAAATGATATCCCCATAATCATAACATGAAACTTTAAACTTTGTGGCATACACACATAATCATAGAGAATCATTTCTTGATAGTCAAGACTCATTGCCAAGACTATCTTAGTGGACAAAGTCCCTTTCTGAATCGAGTAACCCTCGTTTCAGTCCTGTTTCACTGAACCGGTATAACCTACCGTTCCAGCCCTGTCTATCTCATGAGATATAAAATCTTTACCCAATGCATTGGAGGGATATATAGGTCCCACCCATCTCATAATGATACCATTCTTATGTGTGCCACAAAATCATAAATCATACATCATTGCATAACCCATGTAATAAAAATGGGATTCTTAAACAACATGACATCATAAAACAATTCATATAAGATAAAGGAATTCATAAAAATATTTCCATCACAACATAATCAAATCCATGTAATAATAGGGATAGAAACAGAACCCTTTATTATCTTAGATGGAAAATAATTTTGATAAAACACTTGAAATCCATTCTTGAGGAAAATATCCTTTCTACTTCAAAAATACTTTTCCTTTCTTAACATGTCATACAATTTTAAACTAAAATAAGTTGATTAAAAATAAACTTGAAAACTTGTAAAGGAATATTCTTGGAAATAATGTTTTAAAAATCCATTCATGCCGTATAAGTTAAAAAAACATTCTTCGTACTTTTGTCAGAAAAGTCAAAAAGTACCTCGTACGAAAAATGACAAAAGATTCCATTCATTTCTTTTACTAAAAACTCACCAAAGGGTAAAATGGATTTAAAAAATTGTAGGTGGATGGAAATAATATTAAATATTTATGAAACATGGATGTGGATGATAAAATACACCCCAGTAAATACTTACGAATAAACAATCTCGGATAAAAATGAGATTATGATATTTCCCTTACCTTAGGTCCGACTTGCTTTGTAAGTGTCCGAACCTCCTGTATAACGATTTAAATCATGTTATTGACTTATTACAGAATCATATTCATTGTTATTATATCATATATGGTCCACTTATGACTTTATATTACCCGTTCTTTTGTAAATTCATGTTAAAGTAGCGTTTTGGGTAAAATCGTCTCATTTGTCATTCGTGTTTTTAACATGTAATTATTCATATGATTACTTAGATCATGATTACTTAATTCAAGAATATAAAACATGATTTATATATATATATATTCAGAATATACATATATAATAAATTAGTAAATGGAAATAAATACATCGTTCATGGAGACCGTAGTCCATACGTACGCATGAACGCTGTTTTCGTTTCCTTATTGAATTGAATGGAATTAAGTAGATGACATACATATAAATATAAATAATTCCAGTATCATTATTAGGTCATATATTTCATTAGTACTTATTATATATACTTTATAATCATTCATGAATGGCTAATAATTGAGAATGAATCTCATCGCGTTGTGGAGACGGTAGTCCGTACGTACGCACGAGCGATGATATCGTTCCCATGGTCGTGGAATTGTGTTGAAGTGTATGTATACTATTTCAGTATCATTATCACTTTATAATAATAATATATAGTTACTCATTACACCATTATACCCATCCTTGTAAGGTTATGGTTGAAAATAGAGTACACCACGGCGTGGAGACGGTATTCCGTACGTACACACGCGCGGTGATTTCCTTTTTCTGTAGGATGGATAGAAGGTTAATTAGAGTTGTTTCATATTTATAATAACATATCAGTATATAAGAAATACTTATGTTATTACTTTATCATGAAACAACTAAAGAAGAAGAAGTTTAAGAAGAAAGAAATTGAAAAGATCGGTAATGGATATTACCTCTTCTTGGAACGCTTCTTTGAATCCTCCACTTAGGGAACTAAGATTGGTCTTTGAAGAAGACCAGGACCTCTAGGATTATTCTAGGGAAGTGTAGAAGGTATTTTGGCAGGGTTTGGCCGATCCTGAGTGCACAAATTGGTGTGAGGAGGAGGGGGAGGAGGTGCCCTTTTATAAGGGAGGAGAGGGGCACCTTAGGAATATCTCAAAATATTATTTTTTATTAAAGTCAAAATCGGTTTATAATGGTTCCAAAGGGTCTTATTTCGAAGCTAAAGTGGGGATGAGTCTAACTCCTATCAACCAATAGGATTTAGACAAGTTTAGGTTATTATTTTAACCTTATCAATTAGATTTAACTCTAAGTTAAATAATTTAACTTTTACCGTGTCTTTTTGTTTTCTTACACTATATGGTTAATACACTTACTATAACATGCCAAACGAACCCCAAATTGTTTATTATTAATATATATATCCTTATCTAAGTAATTTTGCCTAACCTTAGATTTTTAGGAATAAAATAACAATTAATAATATAATATTATATTTAAAAACTATTTTGTGTCAATTTTGACACTATTTGATATATGATTTTTGTGAAAGTCATAACAGAATTATATGTTCGAACCAAGTTGATTAAATCAATAATAATATATCATAGTAACCTAGAAAATTAGTTGAATTCATAAAAAGGCTCAAATTATACTTATTTAGGCATTTATAATATCAATTATGTCAATATTTCATTAATAAGATAATTACTGCATCATCTTTGTGTCATAAATAACTTAAATTATTTGATGTCTAAAAATTACAAATAAAATACAATTATGTATGAAATCCTTTTAGGTTTCTAATGAATATTTACAATCAAATTTAGCTTATGTATAACCCTATATTAAAAATGTTTTAGTAAATAAGCTTTGATTTTAACTCTTTTAACTCTTCTTTGAATTAAATAATAATAAATGTCCTAATCTAATCCAAGTGGTCCTAAATGATAATATTTTACACTTAAGGTTGTTTTTGGTCGAGATACACTTGTCCAATAGGATTAGGACATGTGTTAGGGTAATATTAATATCATTTTTACCCTTAATTACCCTATTTACTTTTAACCGTGGTAAATAAAAGTAAAAAGTTACTATTCACCAAAAATTATTTTCATCTCATTGAACCCCATTTTACTTACTGACATCAACCGTGTCTCTAGGATTTTTGAAATTCCATTCACAGAAGCGGTAAAATTAACTTTTATGAAAAATTCAGTTTTTTAACTACCACTTAGTAGTTTCACTATTCATCAAAAATTGATGTTTTTCAGAACAATGCCAAAATTTCATCCTAAGCTATATTTCATATTCCGAATTCAAAAATGAAGTCTATTTTTACAAATTCATAACATAGAAGTTGCATTAATTAATTTTATAATTAAATCCCGCTGTTAAAACAAATAGTGTGTTTTTAAGAAACAATATCTATCAAAATATTGACACTTGTTTATGTCTGGTTTAAATGTGAGATTACATCCAATGACCAACATTGTATTAAATTGTAAAAATATATTCTAAATATACTTTAAAACCACTAAAATTAATAATTTATCACTGTTAATTATTTAGATTAAAAAAGTTGTTTTTAATTAAAATTTAGTAATTTTCACTATTCATCAGAAAATGAAAGTTATCCGAAAAGTACCAAAATTTCACCTTAGGATAAATTCAATACTCCGAATCCAAAAATGAATTCCATTTTGAGAGATAAAATTTGTAAAATTTTAAAAGGTGGTTATTACTGTTCATAATGGCTAGTTATAATAATATTTTAATAGCATATCGTTGTTTAGTGAAACTCGGTATTGCGTACTACACACGCTATCGAGGAAGGTCGTGATTGCGTGTAATGAAAGGCAAGTCAAGGATGTGTGTTGTGCAAGCTCCTTTTGGTGTAGCGTACAACACAAGACATTAATAAAATTAAAAAGAATATTTTTCATAAAATCTCGGGCTGTTACAGGGTATGCACACCATAATTCATCTCAGTGTGTACCATGTTCCAGATGAAACCATCCTCTCTTTTCTCTTCTTCATTTGCATCATTTTCAGTTTCTTTTGTAGGATTGACGTCCATGATGTTTACCGACACATAACACATTATTGGCACCAAATAGGATGTCACATGATAGGGGGTTGTTTGTTCCCATTTCTTGACCTCTCTCTTCCTTTCTAGGATCCCCTTCTAGCTTCTTGGAGAAGAGTGAATCAGAGGGAACCTCCATGAAATCTGGTCATCCCCATCCCTTTTGAGGGAAATGGGTCTTGAGGAAGGAGAAACTAGGAGACATTAATTCTTATTTTCCTCCCTAGATGGTATAAGATTTATTTCCATTGAATTTGAGGTTAAGGAAAAAATTCCCACATCTTTACAATTTAGGGTTTCTCCCATTATTTTGTTGTCCTGTCTTGATCTTCATTTTTTAGTCTTATAGGGGCATTTTGTGATAAAAATGCCCCCAGACCTATGAGTTGAGGCTGATACTATACTGTGGAGGCTTCTTCTATTGAAGGCACTCTATTTATCTCATTAATACTTGTTTTAATGTGATCTAGGTGAAATTTTGGGTCTATACACGAACTTATTTCTTCCAAAAACATTATAAATGCATGATGACTGGATTCCTTTAAGTGAGAGTCCTACTTAATGTTCTCGGTTTCCTAGTTCAAGAATTTTTTAATGGACTCCCTCATTGGTCCTAAATACTTTAAGACTTATGCAAGGCCAATTCTTATTGTGTGTGTGCCATATTTCTTTGGTCGGGATCTGACATGATAGCCTCCTTGGAATAATTAAATTACCAGATGTCATTTCCAGTGGTTTTTTCTCAATGGGGTGTGTGAAAAAATGAAGAGCTCCATGTTCCCCCATCCCTAAATGTAAACAACGAGTGGGTCATTGATAATTAGAAGGTGAAACTTATGAAATTAATTAAGGCAAGTCAATTTAAGATCTTCTCATCGCTTCTCTGGTTGTGGTCACTATATAGAAAGGTGGGATTCCAATTCTATTTTATGAATATGCTCTGCCAATATTTTGACATGGTATGCATACCCATTGTATGTCAATAAGTTTTCTTTCATGTGGTGGTGAGTTGTCAAGATATTCAGACGAATTTTTTTTATTCATTCAACTAACAATGTCTTTATATTGTCAAACTTCTAAGTGGTTTAGGGAAAAAAATAATGGGTATTGTATCCTGGAAAACCTATATTCTCATGAGAAACATATCCTTTTGTTCTTATAACCAATACTCCTCTACTTAATCATCCCAACATGAGTGCTTCATGATGGTTTTGTGGAATGTATCAGGGCTAGTAGGGGTTTCATTGGCATAGGAATAGTCTTTGGGTGGCTTGGAGGATGATTGTTTCCATGGGTTATATTTTGTTTGAAAGAGGATTTTACTTTTCATTGATAGGTTATAAAGTATTTCTTTCCCCATCTATCCAAGACCCTCAGAATATGAGGGATTCTAATATTTGGAAATAATAAGGGGAGGTCCTTCTTACTGAAATGAGATGTAACTATGGGAAGTACCTTCATAGTGAATTACCTCAGGGAGAGGACTACCTGAATAGATCGATGTATGGTTGTAGGGAAAATTTATATAGAATATAACCTAGGGAGGATCTTCAGGGTGGATGATAGCATGGGTAGGACCTTATTTCTATTTTTTCTTCTATCCACAAGAAGGAATATCGTGACTCTCATAGGGAGATAGGCTCTCACGATCAATTGGTTTGTTCCCACTAAGTAATCCTCGATGGTAAATTCTCTGGGGAGGACCTTTAGCGTTGATGGTAATAATGCTGAGGTGAGGACCTTCACAACAACTACTACCACTCCCATAATTTGTAAACAGGTCAGTAGGATCCTGAACCACCACTGATAGATATTTTATGGTCTCAAGAACTCCAACTTCTAGAAAATCATGGTAATGATTCATCTCTTCATTTTCTAGTTTCCTTTGATGTAATTTATTTTTTGGCGGTCTCTTGAGGGAAACTGGGGAAGCTTGCTATAAGTGGTAGCCTTTATATATGGTTTCTTATTTGAGTGGCTCCCATGATGATGTCAAGATATGAAGGTAAGATTTTGGTGTTTTGGTAAGGATATATGCATGCCCTAGAGCAGCCACTAAAGTGGACCAGTGTTTCCTAGTTGGAACGGGTATTTGTTACCAATCCTATTGTGTATTTATCATGGAATGTTTCTGATAACCCTACTAAAAAGAGAAGATATTCATATCTACCCCTGAGGGATAAAATTGTTTTCAGATGAGTCGCCCCACTTAGGGAGGTGGGGTCATGGGCCCAACTCCTTGATATTTATGCAGACATGATCAGGTCTTGTAAAGTTTGTAAGATATGGTTCGGAATTGATGTATTACCTTCCATAATTGCTAGGATGTAATAATAAACATACCTAGAAGGAAAATATTATACATCTATTCAATTTTTAGGGCTTTAATGTGGGTCTTCCCTGATATTTATCTGAGATATGTCAAAAAAATTCTCAAATATCTATCGTACTTTCATGGAGGTATTAACATACAAGAGAAAATATTCTCATCTTCCTGTAGTTTTACTCCATATTTGATAAATATTATTGGTATTAATCCTCATGAATGTGAATATTCTTATAGTTTTCAACCATATTTTCATGGTCGGTTGATGTGAATGTGTAGGAATTTTTATCTTCTAATAGTTTTCTTCTGTATTTTCATGGAAATATTCTTTATCAGGAACAAGGATGAAAACCTATTACATATTGTTTGAACATCGGCCTCTATGAACCACCTTGGGGACCTGGGTCTGCATGACTGTAGTTCAGGACCATGGGCTGATTTCCTCTTCAGGATGAGGATATTGAGCCCCACGTCATTGACAATGATGATTATGATTACCAGTAGAGGAACTTGGGTAGGATCCCTATAATGCTGGGATAAATCCACTAAATAGAATTCCATCAGCCTCCCTATGGTAAGGGAGGAACTCGTTATCATGTTATGGGGATAGGATCCTAAAAAATGTTATAATATATTCACTGGGAGCATCTAGTTTTGGATTTTCAACCGTCACTAGGTGGATGGTTGGAGAGGATTGATAAGCTGGAGGGCCTATCAATCTACCTATAGGGATGGGACAGTACTATTCTAGTGGTACTCCATAACCAATGCATTCGAAAACCATTGTTGAATATTTTTGGGGGGGGGGGGTGATGGTATCCTTTATTAGGTTTAGGACCCAACCTATATAGTGGATAATGTGCATGTTCATGAGAGATTGTGAGACACAATTTAATTGAAGAGAGTTTTGGTAAAAAGTGACTGAAATATATATGGGAAACACACAGACAAGAATACAATGTCAAAGTAGCATCTCCATAAATGAACACATGTGCCATCAATAATTCTATTTAGACCCCTTTCATTTTAAGATTAAAAGGGACTTTGTTCGGGATAACACCACCACCGTGGTTAAGGATTCACATCAGGTTCAACATTTTTTTCAACAAAATTTTTTTTGGGGAACCTGATGATTGATTTGAGGGGGTCGAATTTTGTACAATCACTCACATATGGTGAAACATTTATGAATGGTCTCTAACGGGGTTTGTTCGGGGTTCCAAAAACTCCCAATGACTCTCATATCCTTGATGACTCATCGACCTACTTTCCAAATAAAGGAGTACATTGGGGAACATGGCCAATGACACTTAAGGACTCACATTGGTTGAGAGGATGGAATTTCGGGCTCATAAATTTTTTTTGGTGGAACTATTTCCTATTCTGATACTCTCTTATAGATATAAGATATGTTCATTAATCCTTTATTCATTACCGAGTATGTATTATGTGGATCACACTAAATTAATGATCAATTATGAACATGCATGGGTTCAGAATCATCTACATGTATCTGAGGTTCTCCATCAATGAAGGGAAGTGTATGTATCTGAGGTTCTCTATCAATGGCACCCTTTTAATATAGGGATCAGAAATTATTTGGTTTCTAATTAAGAGGATACTCATTTTAAGCCATACAATGGGGATATATGGAGTTTATCATCATCCAAGGAGATATAAGTTGTTTTGATGTTGGGATTGAACCCATAATATGTGATTCCTACATATCATAATGCAAGTAATTAGAACCCACACAGTTTGGTGACACCTAACAGGACACATCACCTTATAAGGTCATGTGATGAGGATCAAATCATGCAGTTTAATATCATATAGAAAGGAAGTTTTGGTGAAAGGTGTCTAGTCAAATTTTAGTGTGGGTATTATGTTGAGGCGGGCTATGGTATTGGAGAGATATGTAGTATCCCACGTGGGGTAATTACCTTACTAAGGATATTACCAAGTAAAAATGGTGATGATAGGGACCTAGAAGAAATGTGGCCCTTTAGGTTGGATATAGACCCTATTGAGAATGTGTCCCAAAAAACATTAGGGTTGACTTGGGTGTTGGGTTTGGACTTCATGGATCCTTTCTATGTAACCCAATTAGATTGGAATTAAATCTCAAGAAGTTTGAAATTATTAGGGGATTACATCTAGTAGGAGGACCATTAGAATGGATATGATTGGGGATTATACTGAATAGGATGCCCACTTGAATAGACATGATTGGGGAATATACTGAATAGAGGCCCACTATAGTTTTAGGATCATGTGGATCTCATTATTTTCACTAAGCTCCAAGACCATGTATTTCATGCTCAGTGTGAGAAAAAATAGGAAGCATTAGATCTAGAGATCACACGATTCACTTTTTTCCCCTGGTGAAAAAATGTTGGAAACCAAAAGGAGTGGGAGAGGGATTTGAGTGTTCTAGTATCCTCTTTTATTTTGGTAACATAGATAGTCACATTTGGTGATCTATCTATCTACAACCCGGGCTAGCAAATAGGAGAAAGAGTTCCACCTACCACAAGAAAGGCTTGAGTATTACTCCAAGAGGGATGTCATTTACTTTATTTTAGGGATGATGAGGGAAGGGCCCAACACCATCCCTCATTGATGGGAAAGGTATATGGTTCCCCTAAATCCCTAGAATGCAGAGGTTCATGTGATAACCTCCATGTCCATGAACCTCATTACGATTGGAATGTATACTTGAAAATATTCTGAGGGTCTGCTTTTTCAAGGTGGTTATTATGAGGAATCTTCTTACCACATGTATGTTGACTTGAGAGGACACAATAATGCTCCTGATGATCATATCATGATCATACATGTCAGGTGGGATTGGAAGGGGACTTGGCCTAATATCATTATACTTGTTCGCGGAGGGGCCAATGTAGGGATCACTGCTACGATGGAGTGAATTTATGGGAGCTAGGGAGTAAACACCCTAGGATTCTCTATTCCACATAGTATGTTCTTAGGAGGGATGGGGTTCCCTACTCATACATGTTTCTGCCTATGTGAGGGTACTATCCACAAATCAATATTCTACACAGACTCAGGTACCTCTTGTATAGCTTTTTTCTAGCTGGGGATGGTTTCTACTTGCGTAACATTTTTCTACACGGGCCAAAGATCCCCCAACATAGTGTTTTACTATGTGGGGTCAAGATCCCTCCACATAGGTTCTTTCTACATGGGATGGTGGTCAACAAATGGGTCATACACTTATGATCCATGGTGTGGTGTCTATGAAGGAGTCACATGTTTTTAGATACTGGTTGAATTTAGATTTTTAATTAACGCTTTGCAGTGGGTTTACCTACTTAGAATCAAAGGCTTTGTGTTTCATATCTCATCTAGGATCTCATCTTTCTCTCTTCTATCTTTTTATTTGGTCTCCATGGATGTTATTTTATAGAGTAATGAATGGGCTGAGTACTGGGATGGAAGTTCATCTACAGTGGGCCAAAGGGGCTTCATTTTCGGGATCCCAAAAGGTCTCCCCATACCTTGAGAATTTTAATTCATGGAAGACACAAAATATCATATATTCCAATGAATCATTTTGATTCATGGGTTTAGTTTTTCATGGCATAAAAAAATCACTGTCGATGCCTGTGAATGATTTTTGTTCGTGGGGTCAGTCATTAAGGGCAGACATAATCACCATCTATGCCCGCGAATGATTTTCATTCATGGGGTTCGTCTTTCATGGAAGACAAAAATCACAATCTAGCCCCACAAATGACTTGGAATAATTCATGGGGGCGGTGGTAACATCTCTTCCTAAAAACAATTTCATTTATGGGGATCTTCATGGAGCGGTGGAACACCATGATGAGCAGCGGTCCGTGAAAATATTTTCTCTTCATGGGATAAATCCTTCCTTCATGATTTTACTCAGTTTGAACATTTAATTCAAACTATTCTCAAGATTCATTATCTTTCTTTTCCAAATTCATAGAATCATTTCTTCTTAAATGTAGAATGTTTAGGACCCAAAAAACTCTAAAACCCCTAAAATCCCAAAAGAAATATTTAAAATACTAAAAAACCCTAAAACCCTAACAACTCAAAAGATAATAAAAAACAAGAAAATAATATAATACCCATAAAACACTTAAAAACACTAAAAACTAAAAAACACCCTAAAAACAAGAAAACCCCAAAAAACCTTAAAAGCCATAAAACCACTAAAACCGCCCTAAAAACCACAAAACCCTTACAAACCCAAAAAAGGCTAAAATCCCTAAAATCTATTAAAAACCCTAAAACCCCCTAAAACACTAAAAACCGATAAAACCCCTAAAAATATAAAAACCTAAAATAAACCTAATAAACCTTGAAAACCCTAAATACCCTAAAACCCATAAAACTATTAAAACCCATAAATACTCTTAAAACCCCTAAAAACCCTAAAATCCTAAAAACCACAAAAAAACAAAAACCCTAAAATCAATTAAAATGATACCCCCTCCCAAAAAAACTAGAAAGACCTAAAAACCATAAAAACCCTAAAAACCTAAAATCCCTAAAAAACCTAAAAAATTGTAAACCCCCCAAAACTATAAAAAATCATAAATATATAAACCCTAAGCCCAATATCATAAATCCAAAACTATACACCATATACCCTATACCTTAAAAATTTACCTAAAACATTATACGCTACACCCTAAATTCAAAACCCTACACCCTCAAAAGTATATCCTAGGCCCTAACCCCTAAACTATACACCATATAACCTACGCCATACACTCAAAACCATAATCCTTACACCGAAAATCATAAACACTACATCTTTAACCCTAAACCTTAAAATAACATAAAAATCCAAAAAACCCCTAAGATAATCCTAAAAAGTATTTAAAACCCTAAAACCCGAAAATTCCCTAAAAACACCTAAAACACCATAAAATACACAAAAATTAATAAAAACTTAAAATAGCTTAAAAACACATAAAATTAAAAGAAACCTCTAAAACCCCTAAAAATCCTAAAAATCCTAAAAAATCCTAAAACCTTACAAACCTAAATATTCTAAAATCCCCAAAAAAACCCTAAAAACCCTACACATCATGAAAACCCTAAAATACTCTATGAAATTCAAAAACCCCTAAAAATACCCTAAAATCCAAAAAACCACAAAATACCTTAAAACCTAGAAAAACTAAAAAGAAACTAAAACCAAATAAAACCCTAAAATACCCTAAAAACCTATAAAACCTAAAAAATACCCTAAAACATCTAAAAACTCATAAAAACTCATAAAATTGAAAAAACCCAAAAAACACAAGAAACACAAGAAACCCTAAAAATCCAAAAAAATCCTAAAACCCACTTAAAAGACCCTAAAACCAAATAAAGACCCTAAAACACCATAAAAACTCTAAATCCCCTAAAATCATATAAAAACATGAAAACCCCTAAAACCACCCCCCCCCCCCCCCCTCCCCCAGAAAACCCCTAAATAACCCCAAAATCCTAAAATCCCTAAAAAAATTAAACACTATAAAAAACCTAAAAGACCATAAAGACCATAAAAACACAAAAACCCCCTAAAACAAGACTAAAACCGAAAACACATTAAAACCCTAAAACCTCTTACACCACTAAAAACCCTAAAACCACTAAATTCCCTAAAAACCTCTAAAACCATTAAAAATCTAAAACCCTAAAAACACTAAATATCCTATCAAACCCCTAAAAAACTAAAAACCCTAGAAAAACATAAAAAAATTAAAAATATCTAAATTCCCCAAAAAAATTCTAAAAAACATCTAAAACCCTAAAAAGATAAAAAAATCCAAAGCCCTTAAAACCCTAAAACCACTTTAAAACACCCTAAAACCTTACAACCCCTAAATCCATAAACTAAACTAAAAACCATAAACCCCACCAAAAACCTAAAAAACCCAAAAATCCTAAAAGTCCATAAAAATCTAAAACAAAACTAAAAGGCACTAAAACTCTAAAAGATCCTAAAAATCCATAAAACCCTAAAAATTCATTAAACCATAAAAACCCTAAAAACACCCATTAATTACATTAAAAGTCCCTGAACAATCAAAAGAACCATAAACCCCCAAAAAGACAAAAAAAACCCTAAACCCCTAAAAGACCTTAAAATAACCTAATAGAACCATAAATGACTCTAAAATCCTACAAACCCTAAAGAATCATAAAAAACCCACAAGGACAAAAAAACCCAAAATAACCTAAAAGTCTCTAAAACTGTAAAATTTGTCGAAGGCTGCTTCTTGTTTCTTGGGAAGATGAGTTTGGATTGGCTTTGGTCTATGTAGAAGATGTAGGTTCATATTTTTGTTTTAATTTTGCTTCATGTTGTTGATGATGGGCCTGTTAAGTTGTGTTGTGTTTTGGATGCTATGTTGGACCGTGGTTTTCTGTGATGCAACTGGTTTGGTTGTGAATTGTTGTGGGTGCTGGATTTTTTTATGGCTTGGCTGGGATGTGATAAAATTTGTGGGTTCTTGGTGATGGTTGATGATTTGTTTTGATGTGGTGAAGGCGTTGGATGATGAAAATGGTGCTATGAGAAGAAGATTGTTGTTTGGCAGGGAGACGCTGTTGGAGATGCTTCTGATTTTCTGTTTTTTCTGGTTTTGTGTGTCTTCTGGGTTTTTGGGGACTTTTGGGTTTTCTGGGGCTATCCAGCGTATTTGGGTGTTGGTTGATTGACCCCTCCCCTCCCTTTCCTGCTGTGTCTTTTCTGCAGTTTCTTTTTTCTAATAAATTTGAGGGGGTCGAGAATAGCTTGACCTCCACATCTTCCTTTCCCTAAAACTGTAAAAAACCCTAAAACCCATAAAAATCCAAAAACATTAAAAACCATAAAAAATCCCCAAACCCCTAAAAATACTAAAATCCCTAAAAACGAAAAAACCCATACAACAATAAAAACCATAATAACATGAAATCCCTAAAAACAAAAAACACCCAAAACCCCAAAAAAACATGAAATTCTCTAAATTCCCCAAAAAAACATAAAAACCCTAAACACCACAAAACATTAAAAACCCCTAAAACTCTAAAAATGACTAAAACCCATTTAAAACACCTAAAATAAATAAAACCATACAGAACCCTAAAAACCCTAAACCCCTAAAAATATAGAAAACCCCAAAAAACCCCAAAAGGCCCAAAAAACTCAAAACCAACACCAAAAACACCTAAAACCAAAAAATATTTAAAAACCTAAAACCCAAAAAAACCCTAAACCCCTCAAATCCTAAAAACCCCAAACCCCTAAAACCCCTAAAACCAAAAAGTCCCCAAAAAACCCTAAAACCCTAAAAATCATTAAAATATTAAAACCCCAAAACCATATACCATACACCCTAATATCTAATCCATACACCCTAAAACCGATAACCAACACCTGAAACACTAAATCATAACCCCGAATCCTTATACCATTCACATAAACTCAAAATGTTACACACTAAAACCTATACCCTACACCCAAAACCCCAAACCCTATACCCAACACCTTAAACCATATACCTGAAACCTTGTACCCTACACCCTAAAACTTGTACCCTACACCTTAAAACCTAAACCCTACACACTAAACCCTACACCAAACACCCTAAAACCCAAAAGACACTAAAAACCCTTATATAACCAAAAAACACAAAATGACCATAAAAACTCTAAAAACCTGAAAACGCACTAAAATACCCTAAGCCCTCTAAAATAACCTAAAACCATAATTACCCTAAAAACACCAAATAGACCTTAAAATCCCTAAAACATATAAAAAACACTAAAAAACTAAAAATTCCTTAAAACCCTAAAATCTAAAAACCATTAAAATAGCCTAAAAACCCTAAAAAACTATAAAAACACTAAAATGCCCAAAAACCTTAAAAACCCCTAAATTACCCATAAAGTCCCCTAAATATCCTGAAAACCCTAAAAACCCGTTAAATAAACCCTAAACCCCTTAAACCCCAAAAAACACCTAAAATACCTAAAACCCTAAGAAATGCCCTAAAAACCAAAAAACGCAAGAGAAAAAAATCCTAAAAAATCTCCTAAAAGGACCTAAAAACCCTATAAAATCCTAATAATACTAAAAACCACTAAAAACCTAAAACCCTAAAAAAATAATAACCTTAAAAATCCCTAAAAATAATAAAAACTTGAAAACACTTAACAACCCTAAAAGGATCCTAAAATCAAATAAAATACCTTAAAACACCTCAAAAATACCCAATGACCGAAAATCCCTAAAATCACTAAAATCCTCTAAAACCATAAAACCCCCTAAAAGACCATGAAAATATTAAAATTCCCAAAACTCTAAAAAACACACAAAAAAACCTAAAAACCTAAAATTATCTTAAAATCCTAAAACCATAAAACCCTAAAATCCATAAAAACATAAAAAACTATAAAACACCTTAAAACCATAAAAACAGAGAAAGACACTAAATGAACCTAAAACCCTAAAATACCCTAACCCCTAAAAACCTAAAAACTCTAAAAACCCATAAAATCATAAGTAAATCCTAAAACTATAAAATTTGTAAAACCATAAAAAACCGTAAAACCATAAAAACCCTAAAAAAACCCCCAAACCCATTAAAAACACGAAAAATCATAAAAACATTAAAACCCTTAAAACAATAAAAACACATAAACCCATAAAAAACCTTAAACACCCATAAAACCATAAAAATCAATAAAAACCCTAAAAAATCCATAAAACCCCTAAAAACCCAAAACCCTAAAAAACCTACAACCCTAAAAACCCCCAAAACCCTAAAAAACACTATAAAGTACCAAAAACCCATAAAGACAGTAAAACACCCTAAAAAATATTAATCCCTTTAAAAACCTTCAAACTCATATAAATAATAAAACCCTAAAACTCATAAAACACTAAGAAATTCCATAACAGCCCCAAAATCCACAAAAGGCCCTAAAAATCATTAGAAACCTAAAAACCCTTAAATACCTAAAACACATAAAACACCCATAATCCTCCAAACTAGAAAATTCCCTAAAATACTATAAATACCCTAAAAGTCTATGAAACCCATTAAATACCCTAAAACCTTAAAAACCCCTAAAACCCCAAAGGCCTCGAAGCGGTGGCTTTTCCTCTCCCCCTCCAACAATAGGGTTCTTCTTCGAATCTTCCTCTTTCCCCCTCTGGCATGGTCTACCCTTGGTGTTCGCCACTGCATCATGGATTGACATCGATTGAGGCTTTCCCTATGCTTCATGGCTTCGTTTTTGACCTGGAGTTGGCTTCTTCATGCCTTGAGGCTTCGGGATCTTGATGCGGCCTCATATCTTTTGGTGCTGGCTATGGTTCACGTAGAGTTGACTCCAGATCTTCTGGCTTTGAGTTCCTTGTCCGGCATCAGTTTGCATCAGATATGTGTGATTTGGTTTTGGGTTTCCTGATCGGTGCTTTCCATTCTAGATCTGGGTCCTCCTTGTGGCTTCATGAGATTGGTGTCGGGCTTGGTGTTCTTGGAGTCGGCTTCAGCTTTCCCTTGTCCTCCGGATCTCGTCAAGGATTCTGTGTGCTCATCTCCAGCTCCAGGTTGTTTGTTGCCAGCTGCAGTGGGTTCCCCTGTGTCTTTCAGATTCGGTCGTGGCTGTGGGCTTCTGTCTTCGATTTCCTCACCCGGATTCTCCTCAGTCCGACGGTGGTCCTGGTGCTCTGGTATGCCCGAGCTCGGTTCTATTGTCTTGGAGGGGGAGGCCTTTCTTTCCATCTCCTCTGGATTTCTACAATTCTGACCTTTTTCTTCTTGGTGACTTGCTGTGGTATGTGATTTTTGGTGTTTGATGCTGCTAGTTGCTGGTTGTTATTTGATGGAAGGTGATGTTGATTCTTGATGATGATTACTGTGATGGTGTGGTGAAGATGGGTTGATCAAGTTGCTGCTTATGGTCTCGTGCTACTGATCGCGGGCTCTGATTGGTTTGGTGGTGATTTTGGGGATTTTTCATTTTCTGTTTTGTTTCTTTGGTCTTCTTTTTGGTTTTTTCTTCTGAGTTTTTTGGGCTTGGGCTTGGGTTTGTAAGGTTTTTTTGGGCGTGGGTCGTTTGACCCCTCCCCTCCCTTGTCTGCTGCATCTTTTTTCAAATAAACTTGGGGGGATCAGGAGTAGCTTGACCCTCGCATCTTCCTTTCCCTAAAAACTCAAAGAACCAAAAATACCCTAAAACCCCAAAGAACCTAAAAGTCTCTAAAACCCCTAAAAGCCTTAAAATCCCTAAAACAAGACTAAAACCCATTTACAACACGAAAAACCCTGAAAACCCTTAGAAAATACCTAAAGCACATAAAAACCCTAAAACCCCTCAACCATTCCTAAAATAATAAAAATCTAAAAACCCCCTAAAAACCCTAAAAATAACTAAAAACTTATAAACCCAAAAAATCCCTAAGAAACCTAAAAACCCTAATTGAAATTAAAACCCTAAGAAACCTAAAAACCCTAAAACCCCTAAAAGGGCCCTAAAATACCCTAAAATCACTAAAAGGACCATAAAAATACTAACAAGACCATAAAAAGACCATAACTCCCTAAATCCCTAAAACCCCTAAAAACCCTTAAAAGACCAAAAAACCCCTTTAAAACCCTAAAAACTACTAAAACTATTAAAAGACCCAAAAACCATAAATCCCAAAAACCCTAAGAAAACCCTAAAACCCTAAAAACTCTAAAAAACCATAAAATTCAAAAAAAAAACCCGAAAACACCTCCAAAAGACCCTAAAACACCCTAAAAACATTTTGAAACCCAAGTATACATTTAAACCACTAAAAAATAATAAAAATCCTAACAAAAAAAAACACTTAAAACCCCATAGAAACCCTTAAAAACCATCAAAACTCTAAAAAACTCCTAAAAACCCTGAAACCAAAAAAACCATAAAAAAATCATTTAAAACCCTAAAAACCCCAAAAACCCAAAAAACCTAAAAACCCTAAAACCCCAAAAAACACTAACAACCCTATAAAATACCTAAAACCCCGAACACCTATAAATAAACTAATACCTTAAAACCCCTAAAGACCCTGAGAAAACCCTAAAATAATAAAATTTCTAAAATTTCTAAAAACCCTAAAAACCATTAAATCCCAAAAAATCAATAAAATCCCTAAAACCCTAAAAAACCCTGAAACCCCTAAATCCCCTAAAAACAACTAAAACTCTTAAAGACCCTAAAAACCTAAAAACCCTCCTAAAATATTTATAATTAACCATAAAGGATCCCAAAAACCCTTAAACAGAACCCTAAAACCCCCTAAAATATGAAATCCTAAAAATCCATAAAAACCCCTTTAATCCCTAAAACCCAAATCCCTAAAAAAAATTAACCAAAAAACCCCTAAAAACTTAATAACTCTAAAAACCCCCAGAAAACCTAAAATCCTGAAAACTATAAGAGCCTTAAAACACCATAAAAACTTGAAGAAAACCCTACAAACCATTTAAAACCCATAAAAACCCCCATGGAAACCCTAAAACCCCTATAACACAATGAAAACCACTAAAAACCTAAAAATCCCTAAAAACCCTAAAATGACTTAAAATTCCCAAAACACTCTAAAACCCCTTTAAAACCCCTAAAAATCCTATAAACCCATAAACAGACCAAAAATAAAATGATCTTATACTCAAGTGGTATAGGCTCCTTCTTGGAATTCAAGAGACCTAGTATCAAATCTGGGTGGGGTGAATTTCTAGGTATTGTAGCTGGTACTATTTGGTACTGTAGAAGATGACACTATTCACCTGATTTGGGCCTTTGGGCCTATGGGTATTAGGTCCTTTGGGCCACCAAATCCCTTCGGGCCATAGGGCCTTTGAGCTATAGGGCCTTTAGGACACCGATTTCCTTCTGGACAAAGGGATTTTCGGTAATAGATAAGACTAAGAAGCACGGGAAGACCACATAAGAGGAGGCACATATGATGATTCAGAGAAAAATAACAACCACCAGAGCAGAGATAAATAAATTGGACGAATGAGAGGGTATGGAAACTGACATCAGGACTAGGCACTGTGAAAATCTACACAGGTAAATGCTAACTGATTAGCCATGTGAAGTGGGGATCTAGGAGCCTTCAAGATGCTAATGCTGAGGCGGGGCTATTTCAAGTGTGTCAAGTCTTGGGCATTTAAGTTCATGTATTGGGTTGTGTATGGGTCTTGTGCCTTGGGACTACAGATCATGTAAGGGTTCCCCTTCAACCATTAAAATGGGTATTATACAAAAATAAATAAAAAGAAGGCCTTCATGCCATTCAGGTAATGAGATAATAAATAAACATAAACCCCTAATACTGCTAAAATCCCTAAAAACCATAAAAACCATTAGAGACCTTAAAAAACTATAATACCTTAAAAAACATAAAAACTAAGAATCCCTAAAAAACATTAAACCCAAAAAACAAAAAAAAATTAAATCCCGAAACACCCCTAAAATACCCTAAAACCCAGCCAAAAGACCCCAAAAATAGTTTAAAAATACTAAAAGACATTAAAACCCCAAAACCCCCAAAAAACCTCTTATACACCATAGAAACCCCAAACCCCATAAAATACCTAATCACCCCTAAAACCCATAAAACCCTTAAAACCCATAAAATATAAAAATCACTAAAAAACTAAAATAAACCAAAAAACCCTAAAAATCCTAAAAACCCTAAAATACACGATAAATACCTTTAAAATATTAAATATCATAGAGACCATCAAAGGTACCTAAAAACCCTAAAAACACTTTAAAAACCTAAAACCCATAAAACCTCTAAAAACCTAAAAACACCAAAAAATACCCTAAAACACAAAACACCCTAAAAGTCCCCATAATACCCTAAAATTCACTAAAAGACTTAAAAACCATAAAATACAGTAAAAAAACTTAAAAACAGATTAAACCAAAAAACAATAAATAACTCTAAAAAACCATAAAACCCCAAAAACCCTAAAAGACCCTAAAAACCCATAAAGGACTCTAAAAACATTAAAACTCTCTAAAGGAATCTAAAAAATATAAAACCCTAAGGGACCTAAAAAACCCCTCGATAGCCCTAAAACCCATAAAATAATCCTAAATAAACCTAAAAATCCATAAAACCCCTAAGATCCCTAAAGTCCCTAAAGACCCTAAAAGACCCTAAAAACCCCTAAATGACACAAAACCCCTAAAACTAAAAAAAAATCTTTCACACTGCCCAAAAACCCAAAAACACAATAAAAACCTATAAAACACATAAAAGACCCTAAAAGTCCCAAAAAATTCCTCAAAATCTCTAAAACTCTAAAAAAATTAAAATTTCCTAAAAAAACTAAAAAAGACCCTAAAAATCCTAAAAACCCAAAAACCCAAAAACCCCCTAAAATCCCCGAAAATTGTAAAAAACTCTAACCCCTAAAACCCTAAGAAAATTCCGCCACTCACTCCAGGGTTCTCCCTCTCGGAACTACACTTTCTAGGGATTCATCCCAAAATCCTCCATGGTGGCTTCGTTCCAACGTTCTTCTACTCCTCTTCGGTTAACTCCCTATCAATTACTCCCCCTTCGTGGGAGCTTCGCGTGTCGGTCAAGGTGGGGGTCTTAATCTGTGGTGGCGAGGGTTGGGGATTCATGTGGTTTCTTCATCAGCTTCTTTGTGCAATGACTTGGGTAAGGTATCCCTCCCTGCTTATCGGTTTCCATGGTGACAGGCTTCAGAAGAGGTGCAGCGCGATGTTCTCGCTCTCTCAGACACTGGTATTTCTACCATCTCTTATGGAAGATCTGATTTCTGGCGATATTTACTGTTTCTCCGGGCTGCGTGATGGAAGATAGTAGACACAGAGGGAACTGTATCGATCTACTGGTGGTGTGATTGGTCCTATGGAATGCACTTTCAGATCTATTGGTCAACGACTTGCGCTGAAGATTCAGGTTTGGTTTTTCTGGTTCATTGGATTTGTCTATATTTCATGCTGTTGATGTGGGGTGGCTAAAGTTGTGTTGAGATCTGGATTATTTGATAGTTTATGGTTCTTCGGGGTTCCAAAATGGTTTCTTTGGTCTCCTATATTCTGCTGAAAATCTTGGTTGGAGCTTGTTTTCTTGCTGATGATCTTGGATGGTTTTCATTTTGATTCGATTTGGTTTTGGTTTATGCTTTCTTGTGGTGCCAAAGCAGATTTTTTGGTCCTGAGATGCTGGTTTTGTTTACTAGTTTTGATATGAATTGATGTGTGTTGGTTTTGCTTTGCTGTCTTTGTGTTGCTGGAAGGGTTGTTTGGGCTATGGAGCTGGCAGTTCTACACCCTTGGTTGTGATACTGGGTGCGTTATGTTGGAATGTTGTTTTTTACATCGCTGAGATGCGTTGAAGATGATGCCTTTGTTTTTGGTGCTGGTGATTCTGTACAGCCGAAAATGGACCTTCCTAGCATGGTGGTGATGGCTGATGGGGAAGCTGGCGATTTTGGTGCCAATGGTTCGATGTTGCTGGTGAAGAGTCTTATTGCTAAGAATCAGATGGCTGCTAGAAGGTGTCATTTTCTGGAAGCTGACTCGATTGAAGGTTGCAAGGGTGAGACTTATGACTTAGATGCTGGTGGCTCTGTGATACTGGTGGTGGATATCCTTGTCAAGGAAGCGTTGGTTGATGAAATTGGTGTTGTGAGCTGTTGGTTGATGTTTGGCTGGGAGATGATGTTAGTGATGCTTCTGACTTTCTGCCTTTTTTTTGTTTGGTGTGTCTTTTGGTTTTTTGGTGACTATTGGGTTTTGTGGGGTTTTCCAAGGTTTTTGGATGTGGGTTCATTGACCCTTCCCTTCCCTTGTTTGCTGTGTCTTTTTTCTAAAAATGTTTGGGGGGCTAGGCTAGCCTAGTCCTGCACCACTTCTGCCCTAAAAACCCTAAAATCCCATAAAAACAAAAAAACCTAAAAAACCCAAAAAACACAAAAAAAAACTAAACCCCCTAAACCCCCTAAAATCCCCTAAAACCCTGAAACCCCCAAAAATACCTTAAAAACCCCAAAACACCCAAACAAACTAAAAACCCATTAAAGAACCCAAAACCCCCCAAAACCCGCTAAAACAGCCTTGAAACCTTAAAATACCTTAATCCCCTAAAAGACCTTTAAAACCCCTAAAATCCAAAAAAGGCTCTAAAAATCCAAAAAAACCCAAAAAAACCTTAATATAACAAAAAAATATTTTTTTTAAAGAACTTGAAAACCATAAAACCCCAAAACACCTTAAAGGACCCTGAACCCCTAAAACCCTAACAAAACCCTAACAAATCCTAAAAACCCTAAAATCCATTTAAAACCCTTAAAAAGAGTCTAAAACATCAAAAAACCCCAAAACACCCTAAAAACCATAAAAACTCACAAAACCTCCTAAAATCATTAAAAAATATTAAAACCCCAGGAAATCCATAAACCCCCCAAACCCACTAAAAACCTCATAAACCCCAAAAAAATGCATGAAAAGAATTAAAACCCAATAAAAATCCTAAAATATTGAAAAACTCTAAAAAACTAATCACCCCTAAAACTACTAAAAACCCTAAAATCAATAAAAACTTTAAAAATAATAAAAACCTATAAAAACCTAAAACCAATTAGCCAAACAAAAAAACCCCTAAAATAAATTAAAACCCTAAAATGCAATAAACCCCTAATAACCCTAAAAAACCGTACACCCATAAAAGACACCCCAAAACCCCTTAAACAACCTAAAAACATTTAAATAATAGAATACACAAAAAACCCTAAAAGAACATAAAACCCTAAAAATTATGAAAAATTCATAAAAACCCAAGAAACCTTATCAACCCTAAAAACTATAAAACTCCAAAAAAACCCTAGAAACCCCTAATAATACTAAAAATCCCTAAAAACCTAAAAACATTTAAACCCCAAAAAACCATAATAAACTATAAAAACCCTCAAAAGCATAAAAAATCATAATATTATTAAAAAATCTAAAAGCATTAAGAAATCCACAAAAACCCTAAGAAATCCCATAAAAATCCAAAAAATCCAAAAAACTATAAAACCCAAAAAACATTAAAAATCCCTAAAAGAAAAAAAAACCTTTAAACCTAAAAAACCAAAAAACCCCAAAAAACACTAAAACACCTTAAAACCCTAAACCCCTAGAGATTAACCCTACACACTAAAACCTAAACCCTGCACCCTCAACCCTATACCCTACACCCTAAACCCTAAACGCTACACCCAAATCCGTATACCCAATAGCATAAACCCTGAACCCTATTCCTAAAACATTATACCCTACACCTGAAACCCTAAACCATATACCCTACTCCCCAAAAACTTAATTCTATAACCTAAATCAGACACCCTACACCCAGAAACCTAAATCATACACCATAAACCCCATACACTACACACTAAACCCTAAACCCAACACCTGAAACCCAATACCCTCCACCATAAATGTTATACCCCACACCCTAAACCCTATACACAACACCCTAAACCCTATTACCAATGACATAAACCCAAAACTCTACACACTAAACCCTATAGAATAAACATTAAACACAAAAATATAAACCCTAAACCCTATACCCTACATCTTAAACCCTAAACCCTACACATTAAACATAAATCCCTACACCCACATACCCTATAACTGAAACACTAAAACCAATATTGTACACCCTAAACCCTAACCCCTAAAACCAAAACCCTACACCCTAAACCCATAACTGTAAATCGTATACCCTACACCCTCAACCAAAAACCACACACCCTAAACCTTATACCCTACGCCTTAAACCCTAAACCGTATACCCAGAACCATATACTCGGCAACCTAAACCCTAAACCCTAATCCCTAAACCCTAAACCCTATAGAATACACCCTAAACCCTAGACCCAACACGCTAAACACTATACCCTACAGGCAAAATCCTAAACCCTACACCATAAATTCTATACCCTATACCCAATACCCTAAAAACTAAACCTTATACACTACACCGAAAAGCATAAACCCTACACCCTAAACCATATACCCTACACCATAAACCCTAAACCATAGACCATAAACATGATACCCTGCACATTAAACCCCGAACCCAACACCCTAAACCCTAAACCATACACTCTAAATCATAAACCCTGCACACTAAACCCTATACCCTACACCCTACACCCTAAACCATACACCCTAAACCCTATACAATACAACCTAAACTGAAAAACCTATAACCTAAACCTTATACCCTACACCCTAAACCCCAAACCTTACAGCCTAAACCATATACCATACACCTGAAACCTTAAAACCTACTCCCTATACCCTATACCTTTTACCGTACACCCTAAACCCAAAAACCCAAATAATAAAACAAATACTCTACAATCTAATCCATATAATATACCACATAAACCCTAAAACCTAAACCCTATTCCCAAAAACCTAAATGTAAACCTAAAAAACATTAAAACAACACTAAAACCCTGATAAGCCTAAAAAATCTGAAAAAAACCCTAAAATCCATAGAAATACATAAAACCCTATAATGATTATAAGATCCCAAATAACCAAAAAGGACCTTTAATAAACACTATGAAAACACTAAAACCCTAAAAACCCTAATAAACCCCTAAAAACACAAAAAAAATCCCTAAAAACCCTAAAACCCCCTAAAACCCATGACAAAACACTAAAACCCTAAAACCTTAAACCTTAAACCCCCTAAAACCCCCATAAAAACTCTTAAAACCCCTAAAAAAATCCAAAAACCCCGAAAAACTATAAAAACACATAAACTCTAGAAATCATAAAACCCCTTAAAAATCTAAAACCATAAAAAATAAAAAAGGAGCCTTAAAAACCTAAAAAAATCTATAAAAATAAAACCCATAAACACCCTAAAAAACCCAAAACCCCTAAAAACACTAAAAACCCAAAAAATTTATTAAACTCCTAAAAACTCCAAAAACCCGAAACCCAAAAAACCTAAAAAGTTAAAACTCTAAAAAAACTAAAATCCCATGAAAACCCAAAAAAAAACCTTAAAAACACTAAAATACCTAAAAAACACAAAAAATGTAAAAATATAATAACTCCTAAAACCCCCCAAAATTATTATGGTCTACAAACAGTTGTGCCTCCCTATGGGGCCATGGAATGCACAATGCGGGCTTCCCTACTGGACATTCTAATATTCCTTTGGCTGAGGATCATGTTGTTATAGTGGTTGAGGATGTTCCGCTGCAGGTTGAACGACAGTACCTTTCTAACTCGAGGGTCTGTGATATATTTGATAGGCTGAAATGTGACCTAGGAATTGTGACCGATACGAGGGAGATGAATCCCATGGAAGGATGAAAGATTCTGAGGATGGTAGAGTTGCGACAGATAGAGCTTCCTAGGATATCTACCATTCCTGGAGGTCTGGAGGAGGCCATAGATTCATTGAATCCATTGGAAGTGCATGATGGATATGATGATGTCCCTTTGTACAATCAGTTTGATGGCTTGGATTCGGAGGAGTAGACTCAAGAGCATCAAATTGTGAAACCAAAGTTGGCCAGTGACTTTGATGAGAAAGATGGGATGAATGCCTACTCTGGGATTTAGGGAGCGGCTTGTGAAGATTGGGGTAAGGGGTCACAGGAAAATGTTGTGAAATTATGTTGACTGGTTCTTTGGTGCTTAGCAGAGTGCTGGCTGCTCAACCCGCTGGTAATGAGAAGGGGTTCATAGGTGATGATGTGAAGGTTCCCCTTCTTATCTGTGATGCTAGTGCTGGGACTGAGCATTTACATGTTGTGGCAGAGGGGAAAGTAGCTGCATAGGGAGACATGGATGAACAGATGGTGTTAGTCAAACTGGAGGGGTCCTCCTAATGGTGATCAATGTGGCGGTTGGGGAGGATGGTTTCAATGGTGTGGCTGGTCACAGGCTTTCAGGACTGGATTTGAATACACTTGGGGTGGTGTTTTAGGGGGCTTCTAGTGGTGCTTCTTATCATGTGACTGAGCATGGGAAGGTGGTGGAGCATGCGGCAATGAATAAAGTGGAGGAGGTGGCTGATCAGTGGGGTTCATATGAGGAAGGGATGATGTGCTGGCAGGGGGAGGGTTTAGGGATGGCGGATGACCACAAGCATGGGGATGCCACTACATAGGAGGAGGTGATGGGGATGGTCATGGAGGTGCATGAGGATGCCTTGGATAATAGGCCTGGCTATATGGGATTGCATGAGTTGGATCTGGAGGACCGCCCAGGTGGCCCCTAGAAGGTAATCCCCAAGGTGGATCTGCCCGAGCGGCTGGAGGTATTGGATGGACTGGCTGCCAGGTCACCTGAATTGGTCCCTAGCACGCTGCATGGTGGGGTTCCTGTTGGATGCTCACTAAACCAGGAAGACTCCATCATTCCTGACTAAGTCCAAGAGGATGGAAGAAGTTTGAATCATGACATGGATATGATCCTTAAGGAGATTTCCTTGCTTGAGGAGGCCATTGGGAAGGAAAACAATCCTGTTGGGGTCCATGTTGACTCACAAAGGAGGAAGCCGAGGAAGGACTAATATTCTTTGGCAAAGACTCTATCCACAAGAACCTCCTTCAAAGCTATGTAAAATTCCTATGGAATGGGAGGAAGGGATGTCTAGGTGCAGTGGAATTTGGATCATCAACATCTTAGGGAGTATTGCTTCAACTTTATCAAGAAATATGAATCATCTAAATGGGATTCAGTGGACTTGGATGCTTCCTCTGGGTATGATGCTGATGGGGATCTATATGGAGATGATGTGGCCTATGGATATGGTGCAGAGAGTGAACCTCATGGAAATACTTCTATTTTTGATTTTTGTGGTGACGTTCAATAACTTGTTTTTCTTTTGGGTCTTTTCTTTTTCTTTATTTTTTGGTTATGGGGTCCTTAAGTGTTTTGGGAGTTGGTCGATTATCCTCTCCCAAACCTTTTCTATTGTGTCTTTTCTTCAAATAAAATTTGCGGTGCTTCAGATCTACGATGGTTTTAGCTAGATCTAATCTTTTCTTGGTGCAGTGGTGCACTTCCATGGAGGAGTCTCTTAGATATGTACTTTTCGTTGTGCGGCGACCTTGGTGGCTCCCGGTTCCTTCGACGACTTTTTCTCCCGAGTGGTGGTGTGGAGAGGCTTGGAATCGATGCTTCTAGTTGTTGGGTAGTGGGAAATTGTCGATCCTTGAAGCTATGTGGGAAGCCGTTGATTTGGTTTGGATCGGGTTTCCAGGCGATGGTGCAGATTTCTCATCTTGGATCTCAGCGCAGAGGTAGGTTCGTTTCTGGATTTCTTTTTTGTGGTATGATCTTGTTGTTGGTCTGGAAAATTGTTGCTTTCTGGGTTCTTTGTTGGGCTATGGTGGATGTTTCACGGATTGTGGAAGGATTAGTTTGGTGTTAGTTTTTTGTTCTATTTTGAGGTATTGGATGTTGTCTTCTCTTGGTGTGCGAGTTATGTGGTGCTTGTGGTGGACCTTATTGGTAGGGAGGTGCTGGCTTCTGGTTTTTGTGAATACAGATGATGGTTGCAGTATGGATGTGAGCTTTGGTCACTAGGGGTTGTGTGCTTTTGGTGATGATGGTTATGTGTTGTTGTTGGTAGCTTGTTTTGGTGTGAAGGTTCTGGTTTCTTGTCTCTGTGAGGTTGGATGATGGTTGAGGCTTGGTGGTGAGCTGCTGAATGCTGGTGATGGTGAGGCTTGTGATTTTAATGCTGGTGGTTTTGTGATGTTGGATGCTGGTAGTTCTGTATTCTGGTTGTTATTTGGATGGGAGGTGCTGAAGATGTTGTGTCTGCATTTCTGCTGGTTGCTGATTGTCTGTGAGTTGCTGGATGTTGGTTGATGCTGGATGGTGGTGGTGGTTTCTTGGCTTTGTGTGTTTTTTCTTTTTTTCTTCTTGTTTTTGTTTTTTCTTTTTTTGGGTCGTTTGCTTCTTGGGTTGTAAAGGGTTTTTGGGTGTGGTTTGTTTGACCCCTCCCCCCCTTATCATCTATATCTCTTTTTTATTTCTAATAAATTTGGGGGGGGGGCGAGAATAGCCCGACCCTCACATCTTCCTTGACCTAGACACCTAAAACCCCAAAAAACCCTAAAAGACCAAAGAAACCATAAAAACTTCAATATATCCTAATAACTGTAAAAATACTAAAGGAACCTAAAACACATAAAAATATATTAAGGGCCCTTAAAACTCAGAAGATCAAAATACCCCAAAAACCCATAAACAAACCTAAAAACCCTAAAAAATCCCAAAAACATAGAAACCCCCCTAAAAACCTTAAAAGAACCTAAAAATCCTAAAAATCCTTGAAGGTTCCTATGAACCAGAAAAATCATAAAATACACTAAAACCCCCCAAAACCCTAAAGAAAACCCCTAAAACTGAGACTAGAAGATGGCAACTGAGTCTCCGGGTTCTCTCCCTTCGCAATCCCCTTCGTTGTCACCCCCTTTCCCTGATGGATCTTCGTTTCTCCTTGGCGGCGTTGTCGATCTCTCAATGGTTTGGGTGTGGTCTCAGCAGATCGTCTGGTTTGGGTTTAGACAGCTGCTCTCGATGGTGAATTTGTGGAAAGGTCAGGCATTCTCAGTTGTCCCCTTCCCAGTCAATGGCAAAACAACACTCAGAGATGGCTCCGAATTTGAGGTCATGCAGGTACCTCTTGTCTTGCGATGGTGTAAGGCAGGTGCGACGTGTGATTCAACGACTGGACAAAGGTGTGCTGAGCCCAATTTCCAGGTATGCTTGTCAGATCTGGGTTAGATCTCAGCCATTCAGGTATCCTGGTGTTCGGTGCTTTCGATCCCCTCTATGCTGCAGCTGGGCGATTTGGTGGCTTCACCTGGGAGAGGCTTGGCTATGCTTCGGTGAACGGTGGGTTCAGCAGGCTTCGTAACTTCTTGGCAGTAGCATGCACGGTTACGTGCTTGGACCTGTGCTCCTCTCTTGGACCCGAGGATGGTCTTTCCAGGTTTCTTGGCTTCAAGACGGTTCATGGTGGATGCAAAGGGTGAAGACGCAAGTTCTATTTTCTAGTTTCTATTCCTTATCCTTGGATCTTGCTACTATTGAAGGTCTGGCCATTTTGGGTTGTGTTCCTTCTATTATGCTTGACTATGGGTTTTTAAGTTGTTTCTGGCTCGGCTGCGAGTTGTTGTTGCAGCTGAATGTTGAGTTTGAGGAGCTCTGGATGAAGTAGAATGGGTCCAGGTGAGGGCTGTTGGAACTCGTATGGATAGGTGGAGATAATTTCTGCATTTTTTGTTATTGTTTGATGATTTTTGCTGGTTGTTGGTTTCCCAATGAGTTGCTTCTGGTTTTTGGTTGGACCATGACTTGTTGGATGATGAGTGACTGGAATTTGGGGATGATGCTTAGTAGTGATAAATGTTTCTTTGTTCTTGTGTTGGAATTGATGGGGATTGCTGGTAGTTTCTTGTGTGTGTTTTTCTTTGGTGATTGTTGGACTTGGCTAATGGAGTGTGGCTTCCCACCGTTGTTTTTCCCCTTGACATGTGCATCCACCTATTCTCTTTCTTCCATCCCCATCACACTGAACCCCATCTTGGTTTGGTATGATGGTGCATGTGGCGGTTTTGGGATGGTGTTGGGGGTCCATCTCGGCGTCAAGGGTGCATCTTGGCGGGGCGGCGGTGTTAAGAGGTGATGGCCTGAAAAGCTCAGTTTGTTGTCTTGGATTATGGTTGCTGATCTTGGTACGGAGATGAAGTACGGTGGTGCTGCAGCAAGGTTTTTGTGGTTATGATGATAATGATCTGATGAATATTGAAGTTGCTACTAATGGCTAAGGGGATATGGAGTTTCCGAATGCTAGAGATGGATGAGAAGGTGCTGAAGCTGCTGTTGTGTTTGGATTTGTGTGCTTTTTCTTTTTTGGTTTTTCTTTTTTGAGGGTCTTTTGCATCTTGGGTTGTAAAGGGTTTTTGGGTGTGGGTTGATTGACTCGTACCCTCCCTTGTGTGCTCTTTTTTCTTTTTTTTATAATAAATTCTGTGGGGGTCAGGAATAGCCCGACCTCATACCTCTTCTACCCCAAAACCATAAAAATACATAAAAAGTGAAAAGAACCTAAATACCTAAAAAATTTAAAGATCCCTAAAAATTATGAAAAATTTTAAAAACCAAAAAACCCTAAAATCATAAAATTTTTAAAAACACATAAAACCCCAAATAAACTCTAATAAAGCACCTAAAAATCCTAAAAATAGTAAAACCCTAACAACCCTTTTATCCCCCAAAAATCCAAAAAACCACAAAAACCCCTAAAACCCCCTAAACCCCGTAAAAAACATGAAAACCCACATAAAGGACCCTAAAACGCTAAAATCCTAAATGGGATTAAGAAACATTAAAATACAATAAAAGACACTACCAACCCAAAAAAACACTAGACCTACTAAAATCATAAAAATACTATGAAAACCCTAAAAACCCTAAAAGACCTACAAAAACCAAAACACCATAAAAGACCCAAAAACCACTTAAAACAAAAAAAACATTAAATTTCCCTAAAAATGTAAAACAACCTAAAAACCATTGAAAAACCTAAAATCCCCCAAAATCATCAAAACCCCTAAAAACCAAAAAACCTCTAAAACCCCCAAACAAAGATCTAGAAAACACTAAAACCATAAAAAACCTAAAATCCCTAAAAAATTAAAACCCCTAAAAACCACAAAACCATTAAAAACTATAACCCCCTCAGACCATAAAAACCATAAACACCATAAGAACCCATAAATTCCCCCAAACCCCCTCAAAACCCCTAAAAACATAGATGATGTTAAACCCCCTAAAAACTCATAAAATTCCTAAAAACCCCTAAAAAAATTAAATCCCAAAAAACCCACTAAAACCCTAAAAACCCATACAAATCCCTAAAAATCCTAAAAATCATAAAATAAACCTAAAACACCCTAAAAACACTTGAAAAACCACAAAACCATGAAAATACTCTAATAAACTAAAACCATAAAATATCATAAATAATAAAAATGAAAAAACCATAAATGATCCAAAAAAATCTATAAAAACCCAAAAGACCCTTAAAAACCATAAAAACCCTAAAAATGCTAAAAACTAAAAACCATAAAAAAATTAAAAAAACCACAAAACACCCCAAACCCCTAAAATTACTAATAACCATAAAACACCTAAAACAATCCTAAAAACCATAAAATCGCTTAAAATATAAAAATATGAAAAAACCTGAATAACCCCTACAATCCCAAAAAACCTAAAACCCTTAAAAACAAAAAAACATAAAATACCTATAAAGTCCTAATAAATCCTAAACCCCCTAAAACCCCTATGAAAACTTTAAAAACCTTAAAAAATCTATTAAAACTATTTACAAATCTTAAAACCCAAAAAACCAAAAGGTACCCTAAGACCCAAAAAAACCCTAAAAACCCCTAAAACACATAAAAATTATTCAAAAACATAAATAACATAAAAACACTACAAAAATACCCAAAACCATTAAACACTAAAAAATTCAAAAAAAACTTTTCAACCTCTAAAAACACTAAAAAACCTAAAAACACAAAAAATCGAAACCCCCCCCCCCCCCCACTAAAACAAGTAAACACACATTAGAACCCTAAGAATCACTAAAATACCATAAAATGCTACACCTTGTGAATTATAAACCATAAACCTACACCCTAAACAGTATGCCCTACACCATAAACCCTAAAACCGACACCCAAACCCAAAACCATACACCCTTCTCACTAAAACCAAAACCCTATACTCTAATAGTGATACCCTGCACCCTAACCCATAAACCCTACAACCTAAACCCTAACCCCACAACCTAAAACCTAAACCCCATACCCTAAAACCCATACCCTACACCTCGAACCCTAACCTCTACACCTAAAATCTATATCATACACACTAACCCAAAAACCCTAAACCATGAATCTCGATACCCTACACCTTAAACCATAAACCTTACACCCTAAACAATATACCCCACCCCCAAAACCCTAAACACATTACCTCACAACCTAAACCTTAAGCCCCATACACTAGACACTAAACCCTCAACAATAAACCTGAAATTCTATTCCCTACACCGTAAAACCTATACCTTATAACCTAAACCTAATACCATACTCCCTACACCCTAAAACCTACACCCTAAACCCTATACCCTATACCAAAAATCATATTCCCTATACCCTAAACCCTATACCCTACATCAAAAAACCAAAACCCTATACATTAAATCCAATACCCTTCACCATAAAACCTAAACACTACATTATAAGACATATACCCAACAACATAAAACTAATACCCTACACCCTAAACTCTATATCCTACACCCTATACCCTATACACTACAACCTACACCTAATACCCTACACACTAAATGTTACACCCCATATCCGATACCCTATATCCAAAACCTAAAACCCTACACCCTAAACCCTAAACCATATATAATAAAACCTATAACCTATACCATAAACCCTAAACACCACACCCCAAACCATATAACCTACACCATAAACCCTAAAACCTACACCCCAAGACATATACCTTACACCCTAAACTCTAAACCCTTCACCCTATACCATATACCCAACACCCTATACCCTTAACCCTACATCTTAAATTTAATACCCTATGTCCTAAACCCTAAAACATAAAACATATACCTTACACCCTAAACCCTAAACCATAAACCCTACACCCTAAACCACACACCATACACCCTGCACACTAAACACTATCCTTTCACCCTAAACCCTAAGCTCTACATCCTAAAGCCTATACTTTGCACCCTAAACAATAAATCTTACACCCCAAACCTGAATCCCAACACCGTAAATCCCAAACCCTACACATTAAACCATATAACCGTTGTAAGAAACCCTATACCATACACCATAAACCCTATACCATAAACCCTAAACCCTAAAACCCACACCCTAAACCATATACCCTACACATTAAATCCTAAACCCCACACACTAAACCCCATAAACCTACACTATATACCATAATCCCTACACCCTAAACCATACATCATACACCCTATACCCTATACCCTACACAATAAACCTTAAACCAAACCATACAACGTACAACCTAAACCCTCAAACCTACACCCAAAATGTTATATCCTTTAATCTATACCCTATTCCCTACCGAACATCATCCGTAGAACGGGATTCAGTTCTCTAAGTTAGGGTTTCCACAGATGAGTCAATGTCATTGAGGGTTTTAGCAGCGGAGAGGGTTTCCATGATGACATGGGTTTTCCCTCATCGATGGCTGGTCACCTCTTATGATTTTCTATTTCAGTTCTGTTCGATTAAAATCTAGTATGTTGCCTCTTCTATGGTGTTGATTTTGAGATTTTTCTTTATTTTTGGTGTGTCGAAGGCTCGTGGATTTATCTTTCTACTTCTCCGTGGGTTCATACTTGATCTTCTATTAATGATCATTTTTTTGGTGGCTTGGTTCATTGGTTGGGATTTACATCTGGTTATGGGTATTCTGATTGAGTATCTGGTCAAGATGGTTCTTGTTTGTTCGATATTTTTGATGCTGTTGTGGAAATTTGTGTGTGTCGATGCAAGAGATTGGTTGTTTTTGGTTTCTTGTATAGGAGGAGTTGAAGGAGGTGTGGGTTGTCAGAAACTGAGGTGATGGATGTTGCTTGCTGATTGGATGGGATGTGATGAAGATGATGTATATGAGTTTGGTGCTGGTGGTTCTATGTTGCTAATAGTGGATCTTCTTGGTGAGGTGGTGATGGATGCTAGAAATGGTACGACTGGATGCTGGTTGTTGCTTGGTTGGGAGGTGGCAAGGTGTTTTTTGCATTTCTAAATGCTGTAAATTGAACTGTTAATGGTTGGGAGATGATTGGCTAGGATGTGTTGAATGTTGGGATTTGAGCTGCTCGATGCTAGTTGCTGATTGGCTGGGAGGTGAGGAAGATGTGGTCTTTGATCTTAGTATGGTTGTTCTCCTCTTTTTGTTGTTTCTTTTTTTAAGGGTGTTTAGGGTTTTTTGGTGTGTGTCGATTGACCTCGCCCCTCCCTTGTATGCGGTGTCTTTTTTTTCTAATAAATTTTGGGGGGTTAAAAATATCCTAGCCTGGTGCCTTCCTTTCCCTAAAAGACCCATAAGAGAATTTTGAAACCCTAGAAACCACTAACACCCCCTAAAACAACTAAAAATCCTAAAAACTCAAAAAAATCCTAAAAACCCTAAAAAATATTAAAAACCTTAAAACCCCTAAAAGACCCTAAAAACCCTAAAACTCCCTAAAACCCTAACCCCCCCCCCCCTTAAAAATTAGAATCCCATAAACACCTCTAAAACCCTAAATACCCTAAATACCCCTTAAAATACTTAAAACCCCAAAAACCCTAAAAAACAAAAAACAACTAAAACTATAAAAACTACTAAAAAGAGATAAAAACACTAAAATCCCTACAAACCCTAAACCCCCATAAAAATCACTAAATTAACCTAAAAAAATAAAAAAAAAATAAAAACAATCAACCCCATAAACACCCTCTAAAACGCTAAAAATCAAAAAATCCAAAAAAAATTCAAAACACCTGAAAAATCCCTAAAAAGACTTTAAACCCCTAAAAGACCCTAAAACCCGAAATACACTAAAAACCAAAACCCCTAGTAAACCTTAAAAAACAAAAAATATCAAAACCCTAAAACCGTTAAAAGACCCTATGAACCTTATAAAAACCCAAAGATATCAAAAAATTCCTTAAATACCTTAAAAACAAAAAAAACCCCTAAGCCCTGAAAACCCATAAAGACCCTAAAAACCATAAAAACCCTAAAAACCCTTAAAATACTAAAAATACTAAAAACCCCTAAAACCCCAACAACCCTAAAACCCCATTAAAATCCCCAAAACCCCAACAAACTTTAAAACCCAAAAACAATCCTAAAACCCTAAACCCGCTAAAAAACCATAAAAACAATAAATTACCATGTATCCTTAAAAAACTAAAAAACCCATAACATGAATAAAACACCTAAACCCCTAAAACTCCTAAAACAAAATGAAAGACCATAAAAACCTTAAAAATATGAATAACCTAAAACCCCCCCTAAAACCCAAAAATGTAAAAAACATAATAATACCTTGAAAATGATCGACCCCTAAAACCCCTAACAAAAAAAGAAAACCTTAAAAATCTATTAAAAAAATAAACCCCCTAAAAACCCTAAAGACTATAAACACAATTAAAACCTTAAAATCCATTAAAAACCTAAAAACCAAAAAACAAAGTCCCCAAAACCTAAAGAAGGTAAAATTTCCCCCCCCCCCACACACACATAGACACAAAAAATCCTTAAAATCCTAAAAACCCACAAAACCCTAAAAAATTCCATAAACCCCTAAAAAACTCCTTAAAGACCCTAAAAACACAAAAGACCCTAAAAACTTTAAACCACCCTAAAAGACCGTAAAACCCTAAAAACTCTAAAACCCACTAAAAAATCCGTAAAATACACAAAAGAACCCAAAAATCCTAAATGACCCCAAAAACCCCAAAAACCCTAATATGGAAAAATCCCAAAAAAACTAAATAATCTTAAATAACCTAAAAAGCCCTAAAAGACTCAAAAATCCCAAAAATTCTAAAAGGACACTCAAAACTAGAAAACCTCCATAAGAACACAAAAAAACTAAAAATATAAGAGGGCATTAAAACCCCCAAAAACACCAAACACCTAAAATAACCTAAACCACCACAAACCCTTAAAATACCCCAAAAACCACAAAACCCCCTAAGACCCATAAAACCCCTAAAAGACCCCAAAAACCCCAAAAACCCTGAAAAACTTATAACCCTAAAAATCCCTTAAAACACTTAAATACACTAAAAACATAAAAACTATAAATCCCTTAAAAAACACCCCATCTCTAAAAACACCCAAAAACCGCTTAAAGCCCTTAAAATGATAAAAAAACATAAAAACCCTCAAAACACTAAAAACCTAAAAAACTCTAAAAAGGGAAAAAACCCCTAAATATCTAAAAGAAACTAAAAACCATAAAACCCTAAAAAACATTAAACCCTATAAAATACATTAAAAACACTAAAAATTCTGAAACGCTAAAACCCTAAAATAACCCTAAAAAGCGAAAATAAATTAAAACCCAAAAACCCAAAAACAAGTAAAACTCTAAATGTACATAAAAGTCATAAAACTCCAAAAAATTATTAAAAACCCCAAAACCACTAAAAATCCTAAAATCCAATAAAAATCCCTAAAACCCTAAAAACCCTTAAACCCCCTAAAATTATAAAAATTCTAAAATCCCTAAAACCCTAAAAAACCTAAAAAATTTACAAACCCTAAATTACTTAAAAACCCATAAAAAAATTGAAACCATAAAACTAATAAAAGGCCTATGAGATGTAAAAACACTAAAACCCTAAAAAACAAAAAAACCCAAAAAACCTTAAAACCCCTAAAAAATTAAACAATGTGTCCTACACCTTAAAAAATTGACCCCACAATCCAAACCCTATATGTTACATCCTAAAACCTAAACCCAACACCTGAAACCCTATACCCTACACTCTAAACCTCAAAATTCTACACCCTAAACATTCTACCCTACACTATAAACCCTAAACCCTAAACTCTAAACCCTATACCCGACCCCCTAAGAATTGAACTCTAACCAAAAACCCCTAAAATATATTCCGTAAAACCAATACCCTAATCCTGAAAAACTACACTATACTTCCTAAAAGAATCTAAAAACCCTAAAAACACAAAAATAACCTAAAATAATCAAAACCCTTATTGGCCCTTTAAAACCCTTATAAATATTAAAACCCCATAAATACCATAAAATACCATAAAATCCTAAAAACCAAAAAATACCTGAAACCCCCCCTAAATAATCCACAAAATACCCCAAAACCCCCTAAAACACTAAAACCCCCAAACCCCCCATAAAACCCCTTAAAACCCTTGAAAACCTAAAACTCTTATAAATAAAAAAATTCCCTAAATCCCAAATAAAATCCTAAAAACCATTAAAACCTCGAAAAGCTATAAAACCCCTAGAAACCATAAAAATATTACAAACCCAGAAAACCCCTAAAACCCATAAGACCCTAAAAACCATTTAAAAGACCCTAAAACCCCAATAAACCCCTAAAAGACCATAAAATTATATAAACCCCTAAAAACCATAAAACCCCTTAAAAATCCTAAAAACCTAAAAAACCTAAAGAACCCTAAAAACCTAAAAATCTTAACCCCCCCCAACTCCTAAAAAACTAAAACACCTTAAAACAAATCTAAAACACTAAGAAGGCCCAAAATTACCCTTTAAATACCTTAAAACCGTAAACCCACTAAAGACACCTAAAAACAACAAAAAACATTAAAACCCATAAAAACATTAAAAAATAATAAAAAGTAAAAACCAAAAAAACACAAAAACACCTTAAATCCATAAAAACACCTAAAATTCTATATAGCCTTAAGAAACCCAAAAAGATCACAAACACCTTAAAATGCCCCAAAACCCCTAAAATTACATAAAAAACCTAAAACCCTAAAAAGTTAAAAAACCTCAAATACTAGAAACACCTAAAACTAACCTAAACACCATAAAAACCCTAAAAACCACTAAACACCCTAAAACCACTTTAAACCCCTAAAATACCCTAAAATCCCCTAAAAACCCTAAAACCCAAAAAAAAACCCAAGAACCCTAAAAATACCTAAAAACCCTAAAATCCAAAAGAAACCCTAAAACCCCTACAAACCCCTAAAACCCATTAGAACCCAGAAAAGACACTCAAAACATTAAAAAGATCCAAAACCTGAAAACCCTAAAAGACCCTAAAACCCCTAAAAACTCTTAGAGGCCCTAAAAAGCCTACACCCCCCCACCCCAAACTGTAAAAACACATTAAAACCCAAAAGACCCTAAAACCCCTAAAAACACATAAAGAACCAAGAAAATATAAAACCCCTAAAAGAAAATAGAAACCCTAAAAGACCATAAATACACTAAAGTACCTAAGACTATAAAAATTCTAAAAACACTAAATGACCCTAAAACCATTAAAGACCCTCAAAATCCTAAGGGACCATAAAAATAATAAAAAACCAGGAAGACCCTAAAACCCATAAAAACACTAAAAGACCCTAAAAACCATAAAACACCCAAAAAAAATTAAAACGCCAAAAACCCCAAAAATTCCAAAAATTCCAAAAAACACCCAAAATTCCTAGAAAAAAAATAATCCTAAAAACACTTAAAACCCTAAAACCCCTAAACCCCCTAAAAACCTAAAAACCAAAAAATCCCTAAAAACTTGAAAACCCTAAAAATCTCTAAAACCCTTCTAAAAATATAAAAAAACTAAATAACCCTAAAAATATAAAAACAATAAAAGCCGTAAAAAACACAGCCCCTTTAAACATGAAAAAACTACACAAAACCATAAAAAACTAAATAAACCTAATAAACCTAATAACCCCCTTAAAAAAACATAAAATCCTAAAACTGACTAAAACCCTAAAAACCCTAAAAACCTTAAAAAAAACACCCCAAAACATTACAACAATATAAACCAATAAACCATATAAAAACCCTAAACAACACCCTCTGGTTCTGTCTGGATGTCCAGGCATGGGGGGACCCGACATGGGGCCTGGGTTATCTCTTCCCTCTGCCAGCACAAGCGGTGCTGAGGATCCTCCCAGTGGCCAGCTTAGCCCTATGCCAGGAAATGCTGGTGATGCTGGTGGTCCGTCCATGGACCTGTAGAGGGCTATGGTCCTTCATGGTGTCCCCTCTGCTGAATCTTTTTGTGTGCAGCTACATGAGATGGTGTGGGTTGAACGTGAAAGGTTCCCGCTTGAGGATGAATCTGAGAGGCTCGGGGAGAGGTTTTCTGAGGCTGATTTCCGGATAAATGCTGTTATGGCTATGCCAAAGGAGAAAAGAGGTGTTGAAACTCCTAGGATAGACTGTAATAAAGGGAAGACAACATCGGCTATCAGTGATGGTGTCACTTGTGCGAAGGCGGGTGTTGCAGCTGGATCCACTTCTGCCCCTCCGAGATGAAGACAGAGGAAGGATTACTCTGCACTCCCAAGTCCCATGGCAACTAGGGCCTCTTCACAAGCTATCAGACTTAATCTAAAGGTGAATAATCAATAGAGCCTTTCAATTTTTGCAGAGCAAGAGAAGGCTAGAATGAAGCTGCTATCCAGGCTTGGCATGCAAGAGGATTTTGAGTCTGGATGGGACTCAACAGACATAGGTGCTGAGTCAGATTTCTGTTTTGCTGATGCGGGTGACAGCTTTGGTGTGGGCATGGGGTTTCGAGGTGTGGATCTAGAGGATTTTGGTGGTGGTGTTGACTGATCCTCCCCTTGCGTGCTTTTCCTTTTGAACCTTTTGACTTGTTTGTTTTTTCTTTTTCTTTTCTTCCTCTCTTTCTGTGGCCTTTGGGCTGAGGTCGTAAGGGATTTTGGGTGTGGATCGATGGATCCCTCCCCTCCCTTGTCTGTAGTGTCTATGTCGTTTCTTTTAATAAAATTTGGGGGTTCCTAGGAATAGCCTGGACCCGAGCCTTCCTTGCCAAAAAACCACTAAAACAGTAAAATCCTAAAAACCCATAACACCTAAAATCACTAAAATGCCATAAAAACCATAAAAACACTGAAACCCCTAAAAACAACAAAAAACCTAAAACCCCTAAATGTACCCCTTAAAAACTGTAAAAAACCTAAAACCCAAAACCCAAAACCCTACAACCAAAACCCTAATCCCTACACCCAAAAACTATACCCTACACAATAAACCCCAAAACCTACACCTGAAACCCCATACCCTACACCCTAAAACCAAAATCATACAACCCAAACCCTAAACTCTACATAGTATACCCTACACCACACATCATACACCCTACACCCTAATCATTGGAATCTACACCGTAAACCCAATAAACTACACCTTATACCTTAAACCCTATATCCTAATCCCTAAAACATTCACCCTAAACCCTAAAAGAATGCAAAAACCCTAAACTACCCTAAAAAAATCAAGACCCCTAAAACCCCTGGAACACCCTAAAATCCCATAAAACCCCTAAAATACCCTAGAGAACCCAAAAAACCTAAAAGACCCTAAAAGACCCTAAAATAATTTAAAACCCCTAAAAATATAAAAGACTCAAAAAAATCCTAAAAACTCTAAATCACCCAAAAACCCATAAAACCCCTAAAAGATAAAATTCCTACAACCTAAAAAGTTTTAAAAACCATAAAAACCCATAAAACCTTAAAAACATAAAACCAATAAAAAAATAAAAGAATTAAAAACCCTAAAAACCCCTAAAAATCATAAAAAATCAAAAAAACCCATAAAAACTCCAAAACCCTAAAAAACATATAAAATTCTCAAAAGACCCCAAAAATTAAAAAAACATAAAATACCCTAAAAATACAAACACCTTAAAAATAACCTACCCCCAAACCCCTAAATCCCCCTAAAACACTTAAAAACTCTAAAAATAATAAAAACCACTAACAACCTTAAAACCTCTAAAAATAACAAAAAACCCGAAAACCCCAAAAGCATTTAAAATCCCCTAAAATCCCCTAACCCCCCCCCCCCCAACCTAAAATTTGATTTAAAATTTCCATAAAAACTGTAAAACCCCTAAAAACCATAAAACACCCTTAATGACCATAAAACATTGAAAAAATATAAGAACTCTAAAAACTCATAAAAACCCTAAAGAACACATTAAAACACTTAAAACCCGTAAAACCCCTTAAACCCCTAAAACACCATAAAATAAATAAAATACACAAAAACCCCTAAGAGACCCTAAAAAAGACCCAAAAGACCATAAAAGTACTAAAACCCCCCAAAACAATAAAAAATATTAAACCCTAAAAACCCTAAAACATATTAAAACCCCTAAAACCCATAAAACCCCAAAAACCTAAAAACCCAATAGCCCCTAAAAACATAAAAATCTATAACCCAAAAAGCACTAAACCCCCCCCCCCCAAAATCCCTTAAAAACATAAGACCCTTAAAATGATAATTTCAACCAAAACCCCTAAAAATCCCTAAATATACCACAAATTCCTAGAAACTGAAAAACCTATAAATACCTAAAAATCCATAAAAATCCTAAAACACCATAAAACCCTAAAATCCCCAAAACCCTAAAAACCAAAAAAAACCATAAAAGAATAAAAAATACTTAAACCCTATACCATACACCATAAACCCTACACCCTAAACCCTATACCCAACACCGTAAACCCTAAAACCTACACATGAAACCCTATACCCTATGTAACAGCCCGAGATTTTATGAAAAATATTCTTTTTAATTTTATTAATGTCTTGTATTGTACGCTACACCAAAAGAAGCTTTCACAACACGCATCATTGACTTTCCTTCCATTACACGCAATCGCGACCTTCCACGATAGCGTGTGTTGTACGCAACACCGAGTTTCGCTAAACAATGATATGCTATTAAGATATTATTAAAACTAGCCGTTATGAATAGTAATAACCACTTTTTGAAATTTTGTAAATTTTATTTTTCAAAATAGACATCATTTATGGATTCGGAATATCGAAATTAGCTTAGGTTGAAATTTTGGTGATTTTCGGATAACTTTCATATTTTGATGAATAGTGAAAATGACTAAATTTTAATTAAAAACAACTTTTTTAATCGAAATAATTAATAGTGATAAATTATTAATTTGAGTGATTTTAAAGTATATTTAGAATATATTTTTACAATTCAATACAATGTTGGTCATTGGATGTAATTTCACATTTACACCAGACATAAACAAGTGTTAATCTTTTGATAGTTATTATCTCTTAAAAACACGCTATTTGTTGTGACAGCGGAAATTAATTATAAAATTAATTAATGCAACTTATATGTTGGGAATTTTGTAAAATAGAAATCATTTTTGAATTCGTAATATCAATTATAGCTTAGGGTGAAATTTTGGCATTTTTCTGAAAAACTTCAATTTTTGATGAATAGTGAAACCACTAAGTGGTAGGTTAAAAACTGAATTTTGCATAAAACTTAATTTTAACGCTTCTGTGAGTGGAATTTCGAAAATCCGAGAGACACGGTTAATATCAAGGACTAAAATGTGGTTCAATGAGATGAAAATAATTTTTGGTGAATAGTAACTTTTTACTTTTTTTTACGCGGTTAATAGTAAATAGGGTAACTAAGGGTAAATATGATATTACTATTACCCTAACACATGTCCTAATTCTATTGGATAAGTGTAATTCGACCAAAAACAACCTTATGAATATAATATGACCATTTAGGTCCACTTGGATTAGATTAGGACATTTATTATTATTTAATTCAAAGAAGAGTTAAAAGAGTTAAAATCAAAGTTTATTTACTAAACCATTTTTAATATGGGGTTATACATAAGATAAATTCGACTATAAATATTCATTAGAAAAATAAAACGATTTCCTACATAATTATAATTTATTTATAATTTTTAGACTTTAAATAAATAAATTTATTGATGACACAACGATGATGCAGTAATTACCCTTTTAAGGAAATATTAACATAATTGATGTTATAAATGCTCAAATGAATGTAATTTGAGACTTTTTATGAATTCCAATAATTTTATAGGTTACTATGATATATTATTGTTGATCTAATCAACTTGGTTCGAACATATAATTCTGTTATGACTTTCAAAAAAATCATATATCAAATAGTGTCAAAATTGACACAAAATAGTTTTTAAATAAAATATTATATTATTAATTGTTATTTTATTCCTAAAAATCTAAGGTTCGTCCAAATGACTTAGATAAGGATATATATATTAATAATAAACAATTTGGGGTTCGTTTTTCATGTTATAGTAAGTGTATTAACCATATAGTGAAAGAAAACAAAAAGACACGGTAAAAGTTAAATTATTTAACTTAGAGTTAAATCTAATTGATAAGGTTAAAATAATACCCTAAACTTGTCTAAATCTTATTGGTTGATAGGATTTCGAACCATCCCCACTTTATCTTAGAAATAAGACCCTTTGGAACCATTATAAACCTATTTTTACTTTAATATAAAATAATATTTTGAGATATTCCTAAGGTGCCCCTCTCCTCCCCTATAAAAGGACACCTCCTCTCCCTCCTCCTCACACCAATTTGAGCTCTCAAGCTCGGCCAAACCCTGCCAAAATCTCTTCTCCACTTCCCTAGAAACATCCTAGAGGTTCTGGTCTTCCTCAAAGATCAATTTTAGTGCCCTAAGAGGAGGTCTCAAAGAGGCGCTTCAAAGAAGAGGTAATTACCGTTACCAATTATTTCATCTTTATTTCTTCTTCCACTTCTTCTTCTTAGGTTGTTTCATTATGAAGTAATAACATAAGTATCACTCATATACTGATATGTTATTATAAGTATGAAACAACCCTATTTCACCATCTATCCATCCTACGGAAAAAGAAATCACCGCGCGTGCGTACGTACGGAATACCGTCTCCACGCCGTGGTGTAATCTATTTTCCACCACCACCTTACATGGATGGGTATAATGGTGTAAAGAATAACTATACATAGTTATTACAACATCATATTGATTCTGATATATTGTATAATCCACTCCAATTTAGTTCAATATTTATGGAAATGATATCATCGCTCGTGCGTACGTACGGACTACCGTCTCCACGACGCGATGAGATTCATTCTCCATGTTAACCATTTAAGAATGATTATAAAGTATATATAAGAAATAATAATGAAATATATGACATTATAAAGCTACTGGATTTATGTATATATATATATATATGTATGTCATCTACTTACTTCCATTTCAAGACAATAAGGAAAGTAAAACAGCGTTCATGCGTACGTACGGACTACCGTCTCCATGAACGGTGTTTTTCATTTTATTTATCTATCTATTATATATATATATATACTGAATTTATATGATATATAAATCATATTTTATATTCTGGAAGTAAGTAAATCATGATATAAGTAATAGTGATGTCAAGAACAACAAGTCAAAACACCTAAGATAAATGAAACGATTTTACCCAAAACGCTTCTTTAACATAGGAATTTACAAAAGAACGGGTAATATAATGTCATAAGTGAACCATATATGATATCATAACAATGAATATGATTCTGGAATAAGTCAATAACATGATTTAAATCATTATACAGGAGGTTTGGACACTTACAAAGCAAGTCGGACATAAGGTAAGGGAAATATCACAATCTCATTTTTATCCGTGATTGTTTATTCGTAAGTATTTACTGGGGTGTATTTTATCATCCAAATCCATGTTTCATAAATATGTAATATTATTTCCATCCACCTACAATTTTTTAAATCCATTTTTACCCTTCGGTGAGTTTTTAGTAAAAGATATGAAAGGAATCTTTTGTCGTTTTTCGTACGAGGTACTTTTTGACTTTTCCGACAAAAGTACGAAGAATGTTTTTTTTAACTTATACGGCACGAATGGATTTCTACTGTTTTATAAAGCCTTATTTTCATGAAGATTCCTCTAAAATATTTCATGACTATTTTCAATAAAATCTCTTTCTTTTAAAATTGCATGATGTTTTGTGAAAAGAAATTGATTTTGAAGAAGAAAGGATATTTTCCTCAAGAATTCAATTCAAGTGTTTTATCAAAATTATTTTCCATCTAAGATAATAAAGGGTTCTGTTTCTATCCATATTTTTACATTGATTTGACTATGATGTGATGGAATTATGTTTATGAATTCCTTTATCTTATATGAATTAATTTATGATGTCATGATGTTTCAAGAATCCCATTTTTGTTACATGTGTTATGCGATGATGTATGTTTTATGATTATGTGGCACACATAAGAAAGGATTCATTATAAGATGGGTGGGACATATATCTCCCTCCAATACATTGGGTAAAGATTTTATATCTCATGAGATAGACATGGCTGGAATGGTAGGTTATACCGGTTCAGTGAAATAGGACTGAAACGAGGGTTACTCGATTCAGAAAGGGACTTTGTCCACTAAGATAGTCTTGGCAATGAGTCTTGACTAACAAGAAATGATTCTCTATGATTATGTGTGAATTCCACAAAGTTTCAAGTTTCATGTTATGATTATGGTGATTTCATTTTCACTTCCATGATTTATCCCATGTTATTAAATTATGCTCTCTTTTGCAGGTTATGATTTCCAAAATGTTATGTTCTTATGAATATGATGTGATTGATATTTCTTTTGTTTAACCTTACTGAGCATTTGAGCTCACCCTTTTATGTTTTCTTTTCCCCAGGATAAAAAGAAAGGTTCTAGGTAAAAAAAAGGGGAAGATCTTTATGGGAGATACTGAAGATCTTTCACCACGATTAGAAGATTACGTTCCGAGTTTCCAAAGACACTAAACTATTACGATCCTTGTGTGTGTGTTTTTGTTATGTACCAAGTATTCCGCAAAAGTAATGTAATGTCCATGTATGTTAAGCTTCGGGTCTCTACAGTTGGTATCAGAGGAAAGGTTTAGTCAACCTTTGGAAACTAGGATGCGAGAACTTTAGTGAGATCCCTAGAGATATTTCTAAGGTATGTCTAAGGATGTCCCTAAGGTTAAGTATACGTATAGGTTATAGTACTAGAACTACACTAACGATCATAGAATTAAACCTAAGATGTTAGATATTGAAGGTACTCCCCCTTTATTATATTGTTTTCCCTAGCATGATTTTTGCCTCTCACACTATTCTTTTTGGGTTTTAGAGAATGGCTGGAAACAAGATGATTCACGATAATGGAGGATATGATGGACAATGGAATGATATTCTTCATAATGAAATGGGATTTGGAAGTCCAAACATAATTATTATGCCGAATCAGCAATCTCATAATATGATCAATAAAGTAAAATTTGGTAAGTTTCCTGACTCGGCTAATAAGAGAAAGATGGAGTTTCATGATGATCATAGAGGAAAGAAAGTTCAATTTCCCCTATGTAATTCATGTGGGAAGAGGCATCAAGGAGAATGTTTCAAAGGAACTGGAAGATGCTTTGGGTGTGGAAAAGAAGGACACAAAGCCAGTAAGTGCAAAGGAAAAGGTTCAGTTAACAACAGGGATGAGGATAATGGTATTGCTACGACATCAACACTGGTTAAATGTTTTAAATGTGGAATGTACGGGCATTATGCAAACCAATGCCCTAAGGGAAAGTCTCATGAAGAGAATCAGTATGGTCGTATGGGAAGTATTTATGTTGATGATGATGAAGAGACTACAAATGATATGTGAGATGAAAGAATTTTTGAAGCTCGGTCAATGGTTTAAGAATGTAGTGGAATGATTACATGTTTATCATGTGTAAAGTTGTATAAGTAATCTCATGGTACTGTAGAATAAAGAGACATGTAAGGATTGTTACACTGTTGTCTGATTAATGTTACCAGTATCCATGAAAGGTTATTCAGATATTTTTGGAATGTAGATGATATGCACATAATGAAGGGATAAGGAGAAAATTAAATGTTTGATAGTATTCATGAGCTCATGATTGATATAAGGACTAAGTGATATCATGGTTTGAGTATATAGAATTTTGATGATTTTGTTATGTGGAAAGAGTTAACTTTTAATAGAATTCATGTTTTCAATAAGGTTCAATGGGTATTCAAGAGAGTACAAGATTAAGGCCTTTGAATGTTTGGAATGTGACCAACAAGATATATCTTATGATATATGGGGATCAACGATGGTATTAAATCTCTGGTAATCGTTTTCACTATGTTATGAGAATGGACTGCAGTATTATGGATAAACCTAAAGATTGGAAAGGATTATGTTGGACATAAGTTAGTATTGTTTAAGGATAGAAGTTTTTTCGATATTATTGATGGGATGTTATAGTAATATAGTTTTAGAAAAAGGACAACCTGCAGGACGGGGGACAGCCCATCGCGTCGGACAAGGCTGTAGGAATCGAACCCACAACCGAAGTGCGACTGGCCTTTATTGCCTACCACTGGCCTACAGGAAGTCCCTGTTTAGTAGAAACTAGTTTTATTTTATTAATAGGTATGATATATGAAGTATAAGTTCATTTTTGGAACCATATATGATTAATCTAACCATAAGATGAACTTATAACTTTTCAAACCTTTTGTTTGAGACAGATGGAATGACCCATCATTCTATTACATGATCTGCTAACACATCACGAATGACAAATTCAACTTCATTTCTTTAAGAGATGAAGTGGAAATTGTCCAAAGAACGACCAATGGTGAGACTATACCGAAATCACAAAAGTATTTTTTTTAAATTCCAATTTCTTCAACTTTAGGGAAATGATCTTGAAAACCAAAAATGTTGTCCTAGTGATCTTATACTTGATGAATCAGATGGTACCTTAGATCGTCACAAATTTATGGATTTGTGATTACTGGATTTTCCATAGCCATTTTCTCTACCACTCTCCATCAGAACATGATGGTTAGATTTCTCTTCCATATCCATATTTTCACCTATGTGGAAACCCAGTGATTAGTTTATTTGGGTAACCGTTACGTTTCATACTTTTGTTTTTAAAGATTGGTTTTGATATTCCTTTTTACGATGTGGGTTTCTATTAAAGAAACTTTCGATTAGTAAACCATTTATAACCCCGACGAATTTCGAGGGCGAAATTCATTTTAAGGGGGGTAGAATGTAACAGCCCGAGATTTTATGAAAAATATTCTTTTTAATTTTATTAATGTCTTGTATTGTACGCTACACCAAAAGAAGCTTTCACAACACGCATCATTGACTTTCCTTCCATTACACGCAATCGCGACCTTCCACGATAGCGTGTGTTGTACGCAACACCGAGTTTCGCTAAACAATGATATGCTATTAAGATATTATTAAAACTAGCCGTTATGAATAGTAATAACCACTTTTTGAAATTTTGTAAATTTTATTTTTCAAAATAGACATCATTTATGGATTCGGAATATCGAAATTAGCTTAGGTTGAAATTTTGGTGATTTTCAGATAACTTTCATATTTTGATGAATAGTGAAAATGACTAAATTTTAATTAAAAACAACTTTTTTAATCGAAATAATTAATAGTGATAAATTATTAATTTGAGTGATTTTAAAGTATATTTAGAATATATTTTTACAATTCAATACAATGTTGTTCATTGGATGTAATTTCACATTTACACCAGACATAAACAAGTGTTAATCTTTTGATAGTTATTATCTCTTAAAAACACGCTATTTGTTGTGACAGCGGAAATTAATTATAAAATTAATTAATGAAACTTATATGTTGGGAATTTTGTAAAATAGAAATCATTTTTGAATTCGTAATATCAATTATAGCTTAGGGTGAAATTTTGGCATTTTTCTGAAAAACTTCAATTTTTGATGAATAGTGAAACCACTAAGTGGTAGGTTAAAAACTGAATTTTGCATAAAACTTAATTTTAACGCTTCTGTGAGTGGAATTTCGAAAATCCGAGAGACACGGTTAATATCAAGGACTAAAATGTGGTTCAATGAGATGAAAATAATTTTTGGTGAATAGTAACTTTTTACTTTTTTTTACCGCGGTTAATAGTAAATAGGGTAACTAAGGGTAAATATGATATTACTATTACCCTAACACATGTCCTAATTCTATTGGATAAGTGTAATTCGACCAAAAACAACCTTATGAATATAATATGACCATTTAGGTCCACTTGGATTAGATTAGGACATTTATTATTATTTAATTCAAAGAAGAGTTAAAAGAGTTAAAATCAAAGTTTATTTACTAAACCATTTTTAATATGGGGTTATACATAAGATAAATTCGACTATAAATATTAATTAGAAATATAAAAATATTTCTTACATAATTATATTTTATTTATAATTTTTATACTTTAAATAAATTAATTTATTGATGACACAACGATGATACAGTAATTACCCTTTTAAGGAAATATTAACATAATTGATGTTATAAGTGCTCAAATGAATGTAATTTGAGACTTTTTATGAATTACACTAATTTTCTAGGTTACTATGGTATATTATTGTTGATCTAATCAACTTGGTTCGAACATATAATTCTGTTATGACTTTCAAAAAAATCATATATCAAATAGTGTCAAAATTGACACAAAATAGTTTTTAAATAAAATATTATATTATTAATTGTTATTTTATTCCTAAAAATCTAAGGTTCGGCCAAATGACTTAGATAAGGATATATATATTAATAATAAACAATTTGGGGTTCGTTTGGCATGTTATAGTAAGTGTATTAACCATATAGTGAAAGAAAACAAAAAGACACGGTAAAAGTTAAATTATTTAACTTAGAGTTAAATCTAATTGATAAGGTTAAAATAATACCCTAAACTTGTCTAAATCTTATTGGTTGATAGGATTTCGACCCATACCCACTTTAGCTTCGAAATAAGACCCTTTGGAACCATTATAAACCGATTTTGACTTTAATATAAAATAATATTTTGAGATATTCCTAAGGTGCCCCTCTCCTCCCCTATAAAAGGACACCTCCCCCCCCCTCCTCCTCACACCAATTTGAGCTATCAACCTCGGCCAACCCCTGCCAAAATCTCTTCTCCACTTCCCTAGCAACATCCTAGAGGTTCTGGTCTTCCTCAAAGACCAATTTTAGTGCCCTAAGAGGAGGTCTCAAAGAGGCGCTTCAAAGAAGAGGTAATTACCGTTACCAATTCTTTCATCTTTATTTCTTCTTCCACTTCTTCTTCTTAGGTTGTTTCATTATGAAGTAATAACATAAGTATCACTCATATACTGATATGTTATTATAAGTATGAAACAACCCTATTTCACCATCTATCCATCCTACGGAAAAAGAAATCACCGCGCGTGCGTACGTACGGAATACCGTCTCCACGCCGTGGTGTAATCTATTTTCCACCACCACCTTACATGGATGGGTATAATGGTGTAAAGAATAACTATACATAGTTATTACAACATCATATTGATTCTGATATATTGTATAATCCACTCCAATTTAGTTCAATATTTATGGAAATGATATCATCGCTCGTGCGTACGTACGGACTACCGTCTCCACGACGCGATGAGATTCATTCTCCATGTTAACCATTTAAGAATGATTATAAAGTATATATAAGAAATAATAATGAAATATATGACATTATAAAGCTACTGGATTTATGTATATATATATATATGTATGTCATCTACTTACTTCCATTTCAAGACAATAAGGAAAGTAAAACAGCGTTCATGCGTACGTACGGACTACCGTCTCCATGAACGGTGTTTTTCATTTTATTTATCTATCTATTATATATATATATATACTGAATTTATATGATATATAAATCATATTTTATATTCTGGAATTAAGTAAATCATGATATAAGTAATAGTGATGTCAAGAACAACAAGTCAAAACACCTAAGATAAATGAAACGATTTTACCCAAAACGCTTCTTTAACATAGGAATTTACAAAAGAACGGGTAATATAATGTCATAAGTGAACCATATATGATATCATAACAATGAATATGATTCTGGAATAAGTCAATAACATGATTTAAATCATTATACAGGAGGTTTGGAAACTTACAAAGCAAGTCGGACATAAGGTAAGGGAAATATCACAATCTCATTTTTATCCGAGATTGTTTATTCGTAAGTATTTACTGGGGTGTATTTTATCATCCAAATACATGTTTCATAAATATGTAATATTATTTCCATCCACCTACAATTGTTTAAATCCATTTTTACCCTTTGGTGAGTTTTTAGTAAAAGATATGAAAGGAATCTTTTGTCGTTTTTCGTACGAGGTACTTTTTGACTTTTCCGACAAAAGTACGAAGAATGTTTTTTTTAACTTATACGGCACGAACGGATTTCTACTGTTTTATAAAGCCTTATTTTCATGAATCTTCCTCTAAAATATTTCATGACTATTTTCAATAAAATCTCTTTCTTTTAAAATTTCATGATGTTTTGTGAAAAGAAATTGATTTTGAAGAAGAAAGGATATTTTCCTCAAGAATTCAATTCAAGTGTTTTATCAAAATTATTTTCCATATAAGATAATAAAGGGTTCTGTTTCTATCCATATTTTTACATTGATTTGACTATGATGTGATGGAATTATGTTTATGAATTCCTTTATCTTATATGAATTAATTTATGATGTCATGATGTTTCAAGAATCCCATTTTTGTTACATGTGTTATGCGATGATGTATGTTTTATGATTATGTGGCACACATAAGAAAGGATTCATTATAAGAGGGGTGGGACCTATATCTCCCTCCAATGCATTGGGTAAAGATTTTATATCTCATAAGATAGACATGGCTGGAATGGTAGGTTATACCGGTTCAGTGAAATAGGACTGAAACGAGGGTTACTCGATTCAGAAAGGGACTTTGTCCACTAAGATAGTCTTGGCAATGAGTCTTGACTAACAAGAAATGATTCTCTATGATTATGTGTGAATGCCACAAAGTTTCAAGTTTCATGTTATGATTATGGTGATTTCATTTTCACTTCCATGATTTATCCCATGTTATTAAATTATGCTCTCTTTTGCAGGTTATGATTTCCAAAATGTTATGTTCTTATGAATATGATGTGATTGATATTTCTTTTGTTTACCCTTACTGAGCATTTGAGCTCACCCTTTTATGTTTTCTTTTCCCCAGGATAAAAAGAAAGGTTCTAGGTAAAAAAAGGGGAAGATCTTTATGGGAGATACTGAAGATCTTTCACCACGATTAGAAGATTACGTTCCGAGTTTCCAAAGACACTAAACTATTACGATCCTTGTGTGTGTGTTTTTGTTATGTACCAAGTATTCCGCAAAAGTAATGTAATGTCCATGTACGTTAAGCTTCGGGTCTCTACACCCTACACCCAAAATCTAAAACCCAACACCCTAAATCCTATAAAATATGCCCTAAACCCAAAACACTATGCCTTAAACCCAGTACTCTACACCCTAAACCATAAACCCAATACCCTAAACCCGAAAACCTAAAACATAAAGCCTACATCATAAACACTAAACCCTATACCCAAAATTCTATACCCTAACAAACCCTAAAAAGTAATAAAAACACTAAAGGAACATAAAAACCCCTAAAAGACCCTAAAACCTTTAAAACCCTAAAATACCCTAAAAACTATCCAATACATTTAAAAACCATAAAAACACTAAAAATATTATAAAACTATAAAACCCCCAAAAAACCCTTAAAAAACCAAAAAACCCTAAAGAAAATTCAATTATCTTAAAACCCCTAAAAATAAAAAAACCCTAAAACAATAAACAAATCCTACACAACCTAAAAGTAAAAAAAAATCCTAAAACCATAAAAAAACATAACAACCCAAAAACTAAAAGCTCTAAAAATCATAAAAAAACACTAAAACCCAAAAAAAACCAAAAAAGTCCGAAAATCCAAAAAAACACAAAAAAACCTAAGTAACCCTAAAGACCACGAAAGATTCAAAAACTCTTAAACAATCCACCTAAATCTCTAAAAGACCCAAAAAACCAATAAATCCCTAAAAAGATATTAAAACCCCTATAAAACCCAAAAAACACCCTAGAAATTTTTAAATCCCTAAAAACTCCTAAAAACCTAAAAACCCTAAAAACCCTAAAACCGTAAAATTCCCAATATCCCTTAAAAACTAAGAAAAACATAAAAACCCTAAATTACCCTAAAAATTAATTATAAACAAAAATCCATAAAAACCATAAACACCCCTAAAACACTAAACACCCTAAAACTCTAAATAAAAGTCTAAAAACCTAAAAACCCCTAAAAACCTTTAAAAACTTAAAACCTATAAAATCGTAAATCAATTAAAACCCTAAAATCCACATACCCAAAGAAACCCCTAAAAACACTAAAATACCTTAAATACCCTAAAATACACTAAAAACATAAAAACCGTTTAAAACCCTAAAACCCCAAATAAACCCTAAAACCCCTAAATACCCTAAAATACCCTAAAAATACTCAAAAGACACTAAAAACCATAAAAACCATAAAAGGACTTACAAACCCCTGAAAACCCTAAAAACTCTTAAAAAAACCTAAAACCATAAAGTCCATTGAATACCCTTAAAATCCCTAAAACCTAAAGAACCTAGAAACAATAAAAAGTTATAAACAGCCTAAAATTCCCCAAAACCCATAAAACCTTAAAAATCCCTGAAAACAAAAAAAAATTACATCTGTAAAAATCATAAAAAACCCATAAAAAACCCAAAAACACTAAAAACACTAAAAAACCTAAAACCCTTAAAAATCTTGAAAGGCCCTAAAAACCCAAAAAATCCCTAAAACTCTAAAAGACCCTAAAACCCAATAAACCCAAAAAAAGACCATAAACCCCCTATAAACCCCTAAAACACCCTAAAACATTCTAAAAAACCAAAAAAACTCCAAAAACCATAAAAACCCAAAAAACCCAAAAACCCCTAAAAAGAAAAAGTACCCTTAAAAAACTAAAAAACCCAAAAACCCCTAATATACCCAAAAAACCCCTTAAAAACATAAATTATGTAAAACCATAAAAATCCCTAAAACCCTAAAAAACCCCAAACCTTTAAAAAACCTAAAACCCTAAAAATCCTTAAGAATCAAAAAATACTTAAACACTTAAAAACCTGTAAAACCCTAAATCCCTTAAAACACTAAAACCCTAAATCCCAAAGAAACCCCTAAAATTCCTAAAAGACCCTAAATACCCTAAAAGACCCTAAATACCCTAAAACTTCTCCACTTTCGATGGTGTTCCTCTTCCTCCACCAAGAGGCCACCGGCGTAGCCGATGGCGCTGGCGTTACAACCCCAACCTAGGTCGCGGCCAGAGGGCGGTGGATGGTGATCCTTCGCGATGCTCTTTTTCTCCATTTACTGACCCTGCACTCCTTCCAGGTTTCCCATAGGTGGATTTTTTCCCTAAAGTTCCATGCTGAGTCAAGGGAGTGTCGTCAGTTCCGATTTCAAATCACGAGTTCTTCCAGGATTTTGCACTCGTTGATCTTACGCTGGTGGTTCGATTTGCGAAGTCTCGGCCTCTGATTGATGTCTTTTACAAGTTTGTTTCTTCTACGTGGATGCTCTATGAAAAGGAACCCGTCGGTCTTCTCGTTCCTTGATATTTTCAGATCCGTTTTATGAATGAGGAAGACTTGATCATGGCTTGGGCATTCGCTCCAAGGAAATTCAATGGGTTTCACTTTTCCTTGTTTTGTTGGTCCTTTAATTTCCATCTACAGCGCGATCTTTTAGTCACGTAAATTTGGGTCACCCTTCCTGGACTGGCCCTCCCTTTCCAAAATCCTGCTTTCCTTCGCATCATTGGTAATCTTATTGGTAGGTTACTTTGCTCAGACTCCCGCACTCAGGCGGTTTGTCACCCCATCGCCCCAAGGATTTTTGTGGAGTTTGATGTCTCCAAAGACATGGTTGATTCAGTTTTCATTGAAGTTGAAGGGGAGATTATGTGGCATCAACAAGTTTGTTTCAAATCCAGGTTTTTGTTCTGTTAGACCTGTCGGCGACTAGGTCACTCGACTGCTCAATGTTTTTGTGGTGCTGGGCCTGTTAGACCTGTCTTGCAGCAACCATTTGATCATGGATTTGATATAGGAGTTGTTGAAGGTGATGGTTTTGTTCATGATGCTCCTATTTTCCAACCCAATGAGGAACCTTTACTGGATAATGACCATGGAAAGGACCCAACCCCTTCCACTAAGGCAGCTTTTGATAGGCTGAGGATTGATATTCTTAGTAAAGAAGCTATTAATGATGGAGGGTCGGATGGCACCCTGGGTGGAAGCTACAACAAGGAGGTGCTGAAATATTTTATTAGGAGAGAAAATGAGGTTTCGGAGGTGGCGAGTCAGGATACTGATCTTGAAGCTGTTGGGAGGGACAGTATGGTCTTAAAGCCTGCGGCAGGGGTGTCCTTTGGGACCCTAGCTGAAAATGGGAGCACTATTGATGACATCCATGAGTTTTCTAGAGGAAAAATGAATTCCACCTATATGATATCCCTGCGCAACCGGTTTGAGGGTCTAGGGTATTTGGAAAGTCAGGGAGATGATGCTTGAAATTATGTGTAGCAAGATACTCAACATGGTGCTGCACCTCTGGGTATTGGTGGTGATCCTGGCCTTTGTCTTGAGAAGTTGCAAGCCACACCGGGGGCTTTTGATAGTCTCGAGGTGGATGTCCATGTTGACAACGGAAGGCAGAACGCTGGATCTCTTGAAGGGGATCACGCTACCCAACCTGCTTCTGAAGAAGCTTTTGGGATGTACCCCCTCTTGCTTGAAGTCATCCCCCAGGATGAGAGGCATCTGGTCCTGGCTGTGGGGGATGTTGCAGATGTGTGTGTGCACGATGGGGTTCTCGCTACTAAGATTGATGAGGCCAGTATAGGGGATGATGATACCATTGTACCTGGTGTCAGTGCTGTAGTGGAGGAATCTGATGGGCTTGATGGTGTGCATGCTACTTGGCCTGCTTGTGCTGAGGATATGACATGTGTTTTTGTGGAATTCTCTGATTTTCATGAAGTAGGTTATACTGATAATGGGAATCTGGTCTCGGTCGCAGTGTATTTTTCAAATGCGCATGTTCCCAAAGGGATACACAATGCCTAGATTGATGAAGCTGGACAAATGGGAGCTGCTTTCCCAACAAAGATACTAAAGGACATGACTTTGGAGGTCTCCAATGTGATTCCAACAGTAGTGAATAAACCCATCTCACAAGATGAAATGGAGCTATATGGTGCAAGGCCTTTGGGGGAGGGTTCTAATGACGAATCAAGAATGAATTTCAACATGGCACAGATAATGAAGGAGAGGTCTATGCTTGGGAATGAATTCCCTCTTAGGAAATAGAACATCACAGGTGGCTCATCTGGGGTGGGGGCCATTGAGGGGTCATTCCCCGTTGTTTTCTCTCTGAATAAATAGGACACTATTATCCCTGTTCAAGATAAATTTTCTGCTAATGTCACATCTAACCCACGAAAGAGTAAGCTGAGGAAGGACTATTCCTCCCTACCAAATCCACTGTCTACTAGGGAATCCAGTAAAGTTGTGAAGAATAAACCCTCAGGCAATGGTGGGAGGTCGGTCAAGACTCAATTGAATGTGGAGCAGCGAAGGCTAAGAGAATATTAAACTAAATTCCTAAGTGAATCATCTGAGTGGGAGTCGGTGGATACTGATGCCGCTGACAACTATGGTGTGGATGGAGACCCATGTGGTGCAGACATTGCCTAGTCTTCGGGACATGCTAACACATGTTGTTTCTTGGTTGGAACTGCTGCTGGGATATTTCTTCCTTGGCATTGTGTATTTTTTCTTTCTTGATTTTTCTTTGTTTGGGGTCTTTTGTGTCTAGGGTTTGTAAAGGGTTTTTGGGTGCGGGTAGTTTGACCCCTCTCCTCCCTTGTCTTTTGCGTTTTTTTTCTTAATAATATTTGGGGGGGGGGTCAGGAATAGCCTGATCCTCACATCTTCCTTGCCCTAAAACCCCTAATAAACCCTAAAACCACAAAAATTACCTAATACACCTTAAAACCCTAAAACACACAGAAAATAAAGAAATTCTTACCCCCCCAAACCATAAATCCCTAAAGTCCCTTGAAACCCTAAATGTACCTAAAAATATTTATAACCCCTAATGGATCCCTGAAACCCATAAAAACTAAAATGATATGAAATGACCCTAAAAGGATCTAAAACCCTAAAAGGCTCTAAAACCCTAAAAGACCCTAAAACACTAAAGACCCTATAAACCTTTAAAATACCCTAAAAACCCTACAAATATTAAAATCCTAAAAACTCATAAAAGACCCTAAAAACACCTAAAAACACCTAAAAACACCTAAAAACACCTAAAAACAACAAAAAGTCCTCAAAACACTCATAGAATATTCTAAAACCCTCTAAACTTCCTAAAAACCCTAAAACCCCATTAAAACAATAAAACCCCTTAAAACCATAAAAAAATTAAAGAAACTAAAAAGTCATAAACCCCTTAAAAATACCTAAAACACCTTGAAATCATAAAAAACATAAAAACCTAAAAACCCATAATAGCCATGAAGATTCAAAAAAACCTAAACCCATGAAAACCACATTAACCCCCCAAAAAATCCTAGAAAATTTAAAAAACAATAAAAACACCTAAAAACACAATGAAAACATTAAAAACCTTAATAAATCCATTTAAACCATTTAAACCCCTTACACCCCTAAAAACCCATAAAATACACTAGGACCCTAAAAAACACATAAAATCCATAAAATTTTTCAAAACCCTAAAAAAACTAAAAACACTAAAAAATACAAAAAACCATTAAACACTCAAAAAAAACATGTAAACCCATCAAAAATATAAAAAAACAAAATAACCCTAAAAACCTAAAAACCCTAAAAGAAGTAAGAAACCAAAACCCCTCTAAACTTGAAAAAACAACAAAAAACCCTAAAACACTAAATAAACCTAATAACCCTAATAACCGTCTTAAAAACACATAAAATCCTAAACGCGACTAAAACCTAAAAACCCTAAAAACACCCCATAACATTAAAACAATATAAACCACTAAAACCCCATAACACCTTTAAAAATAATAACATCCAAAAAAACCACTAAAACGGTAAAATCCTAAAAACCCATAACACCTAAAAACCCATAACACCTAAAAACCCTAAAATTCCATAAAGACCATAAAGACACTGAAACCCCTAGAAACAACAAAAAACCTAAAACCCCTAAAATAACCCCTTAAAAAATTTAAAAAACCAAAAACCAAAAACCCAAAAACCCTACACCCAAAACCCTAATCCCTACACCCAAAAAATATACCCTACACAATAAACCCCAAACCCTACACCTGAAACCCCATACCCTACACCCTAAAACCAAAACCCTACAACCCAAACCCTAAACTCTAAATCCTATACCCTACACCCCACATCATATACCATACACCCTAATCATTGGACTCTACAACCAAAACCCATTAAACTACACCTTATACCTTAAACCCTACATCCTAAGACCTAAAACATTCACCCTAAAACCTAAAAGAACGTAAAAACCCTAAACTACCCTAAAAACATCAAGACCCCTAAAAACCCCTGGAACAGCATAAAATCCCATAAACCCCTAAAAGACCCTAAATAACCAAAAAACCCTAAAAGACACTAAAAGACCCTAAAATACTTTAAAACCCCTAAAAATATAAAAGACTTAAAAAAAACCTAAAAACTTAAATCACCCAAAAACCCATAAAACCCCCAAAAAACATGAAAATCCTACAACCTAAAAAGGTTTAAAAACCATAAAAACCCATAAAAACTTAAGAACATAAAACCAATAAAAAAATTAGAAAAATTAAAAACCCTAAAACCCCTAAAAATCATAAAAAGACTAAAAACCCCATAAAACTCGAAAACCCCTAAAAATCATCTAAAATCCTCAGAAGACCCCATAAATTAAAAAAAACATAAGATTCCCTAAAAATACTAACACCTTAAAAATAAACTAACCCCAAACCCATAAATCCCTCTAAAACACTTAAAAACTCTAAAAATACTAAAAAAACTAACAACCTTAAAACCTCTAAAAATAACAAAAACCCAAAAACCCCAAAAGTATTTAAAATCCCCTAAAATACCCTACCCCCCCCCCCCCAAACCAACCTAAAATCTGATTTAAATGTCCATAAAAACTGTATAACCCTAAAAACCATAAAACACCCTCAATGACCATAAAAACATTGAAAAAAATATAAGAACTCTAAAAACTCATAAAACCCCTAAAAACCCTAATGAACACATTAAAACACTTAAAACCCCTAAAACCACTAAAACCCCTAAAACACAATAAAATACATAAAAGACACAAACACCCCTAAGAGACCCTCAAAAAAGACCCAAAATACCATAAAAGTCCTAAAAATTCACAAAACAATAAAAAATCTTAAACCCTAAAAACCCTAAAACATATTAAAACTTCTAAAACCCATAAAACCCTAAAAAAATAAAAACCCAATAGCCCCTAAAAACACAAAAATATAAAACCCATAAAATACTAACCCCCCCCCAAATCCCCTAAAAACATAAGACCCATAAAATGATAAATTCCACCAAAAACCCTAAAAATTCCTAAAAATACCAGAAAATCCTAAAAACTGAAAAACCTATATATACCGAAAAATCCATAAAAATCAGAAAACACCATAAAACCCTAAAAACCACAAAACCCTAAAACCACAAAATCCTTAAAAAAATAAAAAAATACTCAAACCCTATACCATACACCATAAACCCTACACCCTAAACCCTATACCCAACACCCTAAACCCTAAAACCTACACATGAAACCCTATACCCTACACCCAAAATCCAAAACCCAACACCCTAAATCCTATAAAATATGCCCTAAACCCAACACACTATTCCTTAAACCCAATACTCTACACCCTAAACCATAAACCCAATACCCTAAACCCAAAACCCTAAAACATAAATCCTACATCATAAACACTAAACCCTATACCCAAAATTCTATACCCTAACAGACCCTAAAAAGTAATAAAAACACTAATGGAATATAAAGACCCCTAAAAGAACCTAAAACCTTTAATCCCATAGAAACCCTAAAATACCCTAAAAACTCTCCAATACCTTTAAAAACCATAAAACACTAAAAATATTATAAAACTATAAAACCCCCAAAAAACCCATAAAAAACCTAAAAACCCTAAAGAAAATTCAATTCCCTTAAAACCCCTAAAAATAAAAAACCCTAAAACAATAAACAAATCCTGCACAACCTAAAAGTAAAAAAAACATAAAACCATAAAAAACATAATAACCCAAAAAATAAAAGCTCTAAAAATCATAAAAAACACTAAAACCTCAAAAGAACCAAAAAGTCCGAAAATCCCAAAAGACCCAAAAAAACCTAAGCATCCCTAAAGACAATGAAAGATTCAAAAACCCAAAAAAACCCCTAAATGCTCTAAAAGACCCTAACAACCAATAAATCTCTAAAAAGATATTAAAACCCCTATAAAACCCAAAAAAAACCCTTTAAATTTTTAAATCCCTAAAAACTCCAAAAAACCTAAAAACCCTAAAAACACTAAAAACCCAAAAACAATAAATTTCCAAAAATCCCTTAAAAACTAAAAAAACCATAAAAACCCTAAGTACCCTAAAAATTCTTTATAAACATTAATCCACAAAAACCATAAAAACCTCTAAAATATTAAACACCCTAAAACTCTAAATAAAAGTCTAAAAACCCTAAAACCCCTAAAAACCTTTAAACACTTAAAACCTATAAAATCGTAAATCCCCTAAAACCCTAAAACCCACATACCCAAAGAAACCCCTAAAAACACTAAAAGACCTTAAATACCCGAAAATACACTAAAAACATAAAAACTTTTTAAAACCCTAAAACCCCAAATAAACCCTAAAACCCCTAAATACCCTAAAATACCCTAAAAGCACTCAAAGACACTAAAAACCATAAAAACCATAAAGGACTTACAAACCCCTAAAAACACTAAAAACTCTTAAAAACCCTAAAAAACATAAAGTCCATTGAATACCCTTAAAATCCCTAAAACCTAAAGAGCCTAGAAACAATAAAAAGTTATAAACAACCTAAAATTCCCAAAAACCCATGAAACCAAAAAAATCCTTAAAACACAAAAAATTACATCCGTAAAAATCATTAAAAACCCATAAAAAAACCCAAAAAACACTAAAAACACTGAAAAATCTAAAACCCTTAAAAATCCTGAAAGGCCCTAAAAACCCAAAAAACCCCTAAAAATCTAAATGACCCAAAAACCCAATAAATCCCAAAAAAGACTTTAAACCCCCTATAAACCCCTAAAACACCCTAAAACATTCTAAAATACGTAAAAACACCAAAAACCATAAAAACACAAAAACCCCTAAAAAGAAAAATAATCCTTAAAAACTAAAAAACCCTAAAAACCATAAAAAAACCCAAAAAAACCCTTAAAAAAATAAATTCTATAAAACCATAAAAATCACTAAAACCCTAAAAAACCCCAAACATTTAAAAAACCTAAAACCCTAAAAATCCTTAAGAATTGAAAAAAAAATAAACACTTAAAAACCTGAAAAACTCGAAATCCCTTAAAAATATAAAACCCTAAATCCCAAAGAAACCCCTAAAATACCAAAAAGACCTTAAATACCCTAAAAGACTCCAAATACCCTAAAACCTCTCCTATTTCGATGGCGTTCATCTTCCTCCTCCAGGAGGCCACCGGTGTAGCCGATGGCGCTGGCGTTACTACCCCTACATGGGTCGCGGCCAGGGGGCGGTTGATGGTGCTCCTTCGCGATGCTCTTTCTCTCCGTTTAATGACACCGCAATCCTTCCAGGTTTTCCAGAGGTGGATTTTTGTCCTAAAGTTCCATGCCAAGTCAAGGGAGTGTCGTCGGTTCAGATTTCGAATCACGAGTTCTTCCAGGCTTCTACACTCCTTGATCTTATACTGGTGGTTCGATTTGGGAAGTCTCGACCTCCCATTGATGTCTTTGATAGGTTTGTTTCTTCTATGTGGATGCTCTGTGAAAAGTCAGTCGTCGGTCTTCTCGATCCTCGGCATTTTCAGATCCGTTTTATGAATGAGGAAGACTTGATCATGGCTTGGGCGTTCAATCCAAGGAAAGTGGATGGGTTTCACTTTTCCATGTTTCATTGGTCCTTTGATTTCCAACTACAGTGTGATCTTTCAGTCGTGGAAATTTGGGTCACCCTTCCTGGGCTATCCCTCCCTTTCCAGAATCCTTCTTTCCTTCGCATCATTGGTAATATGATTGGTAGGTTCCTTTGATCGGACTCCTTCACTCGGGCGGTTTGTCACCCCATCACCCCAAGGATTTGTGTGGAGGTTGATGTCTCCAAAGACCCAGTTGATTAAGTTTTAATTGAAGTTGAAGGGTATATTCTGTAGCATCAACAGGTTTGTTTCGAATCCTGGTTTTTTTTTCTGTTCGACCTGTCAGCGACTAGGTCACTTGATTGCTCAATGCTTTGGTGGTGCTGGGCTTCTTAGACTTTCCTTGAAGGAACCATTTTCTCATGGCTTTGATCTAGGAGTTTTTGAAGGTGATGGTTTGGTTTATGATTCTCCCACTATCCAGCCGAATGAGGAATCTTTGCTGGAGAAGGCCCCTGGAAAGGATCCAAACCCTTCCACAAAGGCAATTTTTGATAGGCTGAGGATGGATCTTCTTAGTAAGGATGTTTTTGGTGATGGAAGGTCGGATGGCACCCTGGGTGGCAGCTACAACAAGGAGGCGCTGAAATCTTGTATTAGGAGAGATAAGAAGGTGGTAGAGGTGTCGAGTCTGGATACTGATCTTGAAGTTGTTGGGAGGGACGGTAGGGTCTTAACGCCTACGGTAAGGGTTTCCTTTGGGACCCTAGGTGAAAATGGGAGCACTGCTGATGACGTCCACAAGTTTTCTGGAATAAAAATGAATGTCACCAGTAGGATATCCCTGCGCAACTGGTTTGAGGTCCAGGGGTGTTTGGAAAGTCAAGTAGATGATGCTTGCAATGATGGGTAGCCTGATACTCAGCATAGTGCTGCACCTCTGGGTATTGGTGGCGATCCTGGCCTTTGACTTGCGCAACTGCAGGCCACACCGGTGGCCTTTGACAATCTCTAGGTGGATGGCCATGTTGACTACAGAAGGAAAAATGTCGGATCTCTTGAAGGGGGTCACGCCACCGAGCCTACTTATGATGGAGCTGTTGGGACGTACCCCCTCTTGCTTAAAGCCATCTCCCCAGATGTGAGGCATCTGGTCCCAGCTATAAGGGATGTTTTAGATGTGTGTGTGCACGATGGATTTCTCTCTACTAAGATTGATGAGGCTAGTACAGGGGATGATGATACCGTTTTACCTGGTGTCATTGCTGCAGCGGATAAATCTGATGGTCTTTATGGTGTGCATGCTACTTGGCCTCCTTGTGCAAAGGATATGACATGTGTTGTTGTGGCATGCTCTGATTTGCATGAAGAAGGTTATACTGATAATGGGAATCTGGTCCCGGTCGCAGTGGATTTTTTAAATGAACATGTTCCCAAAGGGATACTCAATGCCCGGATTGATGAAGCTGGACAAACATGAGCTTCTTTCCCAACCAAGATACTAAATGACATGACTTTGGAGGTCTCCAATGTGATGCCAACAGCAGTGCATAAACCCATCTCACAAGATGAAATGGAGCTACATGGCGCAAGGTCTAGGGGGGAGGGTTCTGATGATGAATCAAAAATGAATTTCAACATGGAAAAGATAATGAAGGAGAGGGATATTCTTGGGAATGAATTCTCTCTTGGGAAAGAGAACATCACAGGTGGCTCATCTGGGGAGGGGATTATTGAGGGTTTATTCCCTGTTGTTTGCTCTTTGAATAAAGAGGACACTATTATCCCTGTTCAGGATAAATTTTCTGCTAATGTCAATCTAACCCATGAAAGAGGAAGCCAAGGAAGGACTATTCCTCCCTACCAAAGGCAGTGTCTAATAGGGCATCTAGTAAAGCTGTGAAGAATAAACCCTCTGTCAATGGTGGGAGGTGGTCAAGACTCGGTTGAATGTGGAGCAGCGAAGGATAATAGAATATTACACTAAATTCCTAAGTGAATCATCTGAGTGGGAGTCGGTGGATACTGATGTTGCTGACAACTATGGTGTGGAAGGAGACCCATGTGGTGCGGACATTGACTATCTTCGGGACATGCTAACACATGTTTCTTCTTGGTTGGAACTGCTGCTTGGATCTTTCTTGCTTGGTGTTGTGTGTTTTTTCTTTCTTGATTTTTCTTTTTTTGGGTTTTTTGCATCTTGGGTTTGAAAAGGGTTTTTGGGTGCGGGTAGTTTGACCCCTCTCCTCCCTTGACTACTGCATTTTTTTCTTAATAAAATTGTGGGGGTCAGGAATAGCCCGATCCTCGCATCTTCCTTGCCCTAAAACCCCTAATAATCCCTAAAACCATAAAAAATACCTAATACACATAAAAACCCTAAAACACCCAAAAAATACATAAAATCCTACCCCCCCAAACCATAAATCCCTAAAATCTCTTAAAACCCTAAATGTACCTAAAAATATTTAAAACCCCTAATGGATACATGAAACCCATAAAAACTAAAATGATATGAAATGACCCTAAAAGGCTCTAAGACCCTAAAAGAATCTAAAACCCTAAAAGACCCTAAAACACTAATGACCCTATAAACCATTAAAATACCCTAAAAACCCTAAAAATATTAAAATCCCAAATACTCTTAAAAGACCCTAAAAACACCAAAAAGTCCTCAAAACACTCCTAGAATATTCTAAAACCCTCTAAACTACCTAAAAACCCTAAAACCCCATTAAAACCATAAAACCCCTTAAAACCTTAAAAAAATTAAAGAAACTAAAAACCCCTAAACCCCTTAAGAATACCTAAAACACCATGGAATCATAAAAAACATAAAATCCTAGAAACCCTTAATATCCATGAAGATAAAAAAAACTAAAACCATAAAAACCACATTAAAACCCCTAAAATCCTAGAAAATTTTAAAAACAATAAAAACACCTAAAAACACAATGAAAACTTTAAAAACCTTAATAAATCCATTAAAACCATTTAAACCCCCTATACCCCTAAAACCCAATAAAATAACCTAGGACACTAAAAAACACGTAAAATCCAAAAAAAATATTCAAAACCATAAAAAACTAAAACACTGAAAAATACAAAAAACCATTAAACACTCCAAAAAAACATGTAAACCCCCAAAAACACTAAAAACCCAAAAAACCTCTAAAACACTAAAACTCCAAAAAAAAACCCAAAAAACTTGGAAACACACATTAGAACAATAAGAATCACTAAAATTCCCTAAAAATGCTAAACCCTCTCCATTATAAACCAAAAACAAACCCCATAAACCCTATACCCTACACCCTAAACAACAAACCCTACACCCCAAACCCAAAACCGCAAACCCTACCCACTAAACCTCAAACCCTACACTCTAATTGTGATACCCTACACCCTTACCCATAAACCCTACAAAATAAACCCTAAAACTAAAGCCTAAACACTAAACACTATACACTAAACCCCATAACCTACACCCCAAACCCTAAACCCTAAACCCTAAAATCTATATCCTACACCTGAAACCATAAACCCTAAACCACGAATCCCGAAACCCTACACCTTAAACACTAATCCCCACAACCTAAAATATATACCCTACAACTTAAAACCATAACCCATTGCACCACAATCTAAACCATAAACCCCATACACTAGACACCAAACCCTCAACCATAAACCTGATATCCTATTCTCTACACCCTAAACCATATACCTATTAACCTAAACCCAATACCATTCTCCCAAAACCCTAAAACCTAAACCCTAAACCCTATACCCTACACCCTATATCATATGCCCTATACCCTAAAACATATACCCTAAAACCAAAACCAAAAACCATATACCCTAAATCCAATACCCTACACCAAAAACCCTAAACACTGCATTCTAAACCACATACCATACACCATAAAACTGAAACCCTACACCCAAAACTCTATACCCCATACCCTATACCTTATACCCTACACCCTACACCAAATACCCTACACGCTTAATGTTATACAAAAAACCCGATACCCTATACCCTAAACCTAAAACCCTACACACTAAACCCCAAACCATATATACTAAAACATATAACCTATAATATAAACCCTAAACCCTACACCCAAAACCATATAACCTACACCATAAACCCTAAACCCTACACCCTAAGGCATATACCATACACCCTAAACTCTAAACCCTACACCCAGTACCCTATACCCTAATCCATATACCCGAAAACCTACTTCCTAAACACTATACCCTATACCCTAAACCCTATATCATAAACCCTATAACTTACACCATAAACCCCAAACCCCAAACCCTAAACCCCACTCCCTGACTATACAACCTAAACCAGAAACCACACACCATAAACCCGATCCCAGCACCCTAAACCCCAATACCTACAACCTAAACCTTATAGCTTACACCCTAAAACCTAAACCCTAAACCCAACACACTAAACCCTAAACCCTACACCTTAAACCTATATACCCTTCACACTAAACCCTAAACCATACACCATAAACCTTAGACCCTATTTCCTAAACCCTAAAACCTACACCCTAAACCCTATACCCTACACCCTAAATCCTAAACCCCACACCCTAAATCCCGTAACCCTACACCCTAAACTCCATACCATACACCCTAAACCATAAATCCTACACCCTAAACCATATACCCTACACAATAAACCTTAAACCCTACACACTAAATCATATACCCTACACCCTAAACCCTAAAACCTACACCCTAAATGTTATATCCCATAATCTAAACCCTATACCCTACACCCTTAACACTATATTATACACCCTAAACCCTAAATACCCTAAAACCATAAATAAACCTAAAGACCCATAAAAAAACATAAAAACATAAAAACCCAAAAATCCATAAAACCGTTAAAACCCATAAAAATCCAAAAGAAAATAGTAAAAACCCATAAGAGAACCCTCAAAACCAGAAAACCCTAAAACCCCTAAAAATCTTAAAAACCCTAAAAACACTAAAAAAATTTAAAACCCCTAAACACCTAGAACTCCTAAAAAATATAAATCCACAGAAAACTCTAAAAACTATTTAAACACAAAGCAAACCCTAAACCCACCAAAAATAAAAAAATATCCTAAAAACACTTAATACCCCCGAAAAAACCCTAAAACCCCTCCAAAACCCTAAAAAACCTAAAATAACATAAAATAACCCTAAATCCTTAAAAACCCTAAAAATCCCTATAAGATCCCTAAAGACTGGAAATTATCTAAAAGAACCATAATCCCCCAAAAAACCCAAAAAACCCTAAATAAACTAAATCCCCTAAAAAATCCTAAAACCCAAGAAATGATAAAAAACATGGAAAACCCAAAATAAAACTAAAAACAATAAATACCCTAAGAACCAAAACCCCCGAAAAATATTCAAATATACTAAAAGACCCCTAAGAGGCCTTTAAAATCCTAAATGAATCCCAAAAACTCCTAAAACGCCTAAAAATACAAAAAAATCAAAAAACCCTAAAAACCCTAAAAAATCCTAAAAACCCTAAAACCCTAAAAAGACTCTAACAACCCTAAAACCATTAAAAACCATAAAAACATTAAGACTCATAAAAGAACCTAAAAACCCTAGAACCACCTAAAACCCTAAAACCCCCTTAAAAACTAAAATCCCCTAAACACTTATAAAATCCTAAATACCCAAAACCCCATAAATCCTTAAAAAATCTGAAAACCCTAAAAACAAGAAAAAACACCAAAAACTTTAAAAACTACTAAAAAGGAGATGAAAACACTAAAATCCCTAAAACCCATGAAACTCCTTAAAAATCCCTAAAATTCTATAAAATTAATAAAAAAATATGAAAACCCTAACCCCCCAAACACCTCCTAAAACCTTAAAAAATCAAAAAAACAAAATATCAAAAAAATGAAAAACCTGAAAACCCCTAAAAAACTCCATAAAACCCAAAAATAAACTAGCCCTATCTATGTGGATAGTTTTACTAGTGCTCATGTGGAGGATCTGGTTGGGATCCCCCCACCAGATCCCATCATTGATGAAGGAGAGTTGGCCCCGAACCTGCAAAGGGCCATGGTTGTTTATGGTGTTCCATCTACCGAAGACCATTATGTGCTACTGAATGACATAATGATGGTTGAATTGGAAAGTATTCCACTTGAGGGTGAATCTAAGAGAATTGGGGAGAGGTTTGTTGAGGATGACTGCAGGATAAATTATTCTTTGTCCAGGTGCAAGGAAGAAAAGAGAAATCTCTAAAAAGGGGTGGTGCAACTCTTGGGGCAGGAAGAAATAATGGGAACAAATATGCCTTAATTGTGGCCAGTGATGGAGTGATACATGAGAAGGAAGTCCATGAAGATGGTTCGATCTCTGCCCCCCCCCCCCCCAAGCGAAGGCAACAGAAGGATTAATCTACCCTTCCAAGACCCACGGTGACCTCGACCACCTCTAGGATGGTCAAGCTGAATCTCAAATTCAATAAGCAGGAGTGTCCTCCAAGAAATTATGAGCAGGAGAGGGATAGATATAAACTTTTGTCTATGATTATAAAGCAGGAGGACTATGAGTTGGGATGGGACTCTATGGATATAGGATCTGACTCAGATTTCTATGTTACTGATGTGGGTGCTAGTCTTGGTGCGAGCTTTGGATCCCGGGGTGTGGATCTGGATGACTTTGGCGGTGACATTGACCGAATTACTCTTTTGTGTCTCTTTTTTTGGACATTTTGGGGTGTGAGTCTTGTTGGGGTATTTGGGTGTGGGCTGTTTATCCCCACCCTCCCTTGTAGCATTTGTTTTTCTTTATATATATTTTGGGGGGTCTAGGAATAACCTGGCTCTGCATCTTCCTTTCCCTATGAGAACCTAAAACCCTAAAAAACCATAAAAACCATAAAAAACCATAAAACTCTAAAAGGCACTAAAACCCTTCAAAGACCCTAAACCCCTTATAAAAACCTAAATATATACAAAAATCCCTTAAACACCTTGAAAACACAAAAAAAAAGTAAAACTTAAAAACCCATAAAGACCCTAAAAACCATAAAACCACTAAAAACCCTTAAAACCATAAAAATAATAAAAAACATAAAGACCCCTAAAACCCTAAAAACCCAAAAAACCCTTTAAAATACATAAAATACTAAAAACCTTTAAAACCTCAAAACAATCCAAAAACCCTAAAACCCCTAAAAATCAATAAATACCATAAATACCCATGTAGACATAATAACCTAAAAAACCCTTAACAAGACTAAAACCCATAAAACCCTATGAAAAACCATAAAAACCTTAGAAACATGAGGAATATAATAAAACTCTAAAACCATAAAATGTAAAAAAATCATTAGAAGCCCTTGAAAATGATAAACACAACAAAAACCCATAAAAAACATAAAAAAAATAAAAAACGCTTAAAAACCTCAAACCCCCTTAAAACCCTAAAAACCATTAAAAACTGAAAACCCATTAAAAAGGCCTAAAAAACCTAATGAAGACAAAAGGACCCTAACCCCACACCCCAAAAAACCATAAAATCCAAAAAAACCCAAAAATAACCCAAACAAATCCCCTAAAATGATAAAAAATTACTTAAAGACCTTAAAAACCCAACAATCCCTGAAACTCTAAAACACACTAAAAGAGGCTTAAACCCTATAAAACCATAAAACCCACTAAAAATCTATAAATTCCCCAAAATAACATAAAAACCCAAAATAACCGCCCAAAACCCAAAAAACCCCTAAAAGGTAAAAAGTCCCAAAATCTCTAAACAATCCTAAATACCTTAAAAACAGATAAAAGGCTAAAAAATCCCAAACAAAGACTAAAAGGACACTCAGAACTAGAAAATCCCTTTAAAAACCAGAAAAAACTAAAAATCTAATCGGGCCTTAAAAATCCTAAAATCACCAAAACCCCTAAAATAACCTAAAACCCTAAAAACCCTTAAAAACCCAAAAAACCATAAAAACACTAAGACCCTAAAAACTAAAATAAACCAAAAACCCAAATACCCTATAAACACTTAAAACCCTAAAAACCTCTAAAAACCCCTAAATACCCTAAAAATAAAAAAACATAAAACCCTTAAAAACCCCCCAACCCAAAACACCCCAAACCCCAAAAAAACCAATAAAAATGATAAAAAAACCAAAAAACCCTAAAAACACTAAAAACCTAAAAACCGTAAAAACCAAAAAAACCCTAAAACCAAAAAAGAAACTAAAAACCATAAAACCCTAAAAAAACAAACCTACTAAAATCAATTAAAAACTCTAAAAACACTATAACCCTAAAATGAAAAAAAACCTAAAACCCCAAATAAAATCAAAACCCTCAAAACCCCCCCAAAAACCAATAAAACCAAAAAACCCCCTAAAATTCATAAAAAACCAAAAAATTATTAAAAACACCAAAAACCTCTAAAAACCCTAAAATCATCTAAAACTCTTGAAACCCTTAAAACCCCAAAAAACCCTTAAACCCTTTAAAACATAAAAACCCTAAAACCCCTAAAACCCTAAAAACATAAAAAACCTACAAGCCCTAAAATACATAAAAAACCATAAAAAATCAAAATCATAAAATCCCTAAAAAGCCTAAGAACTCTAAAAACACTAAAACCCAACAAATATAAAACCAAAAATAACCATAAAACCCCATAAAAACCATAAAACCTGTGTCATACAACCTAAATCATATACCACAAACTCTAAACACTATACCGTACACCCTAAAACCTAAACCCAACACCTAAAAACCTATACCCTACACTCTAAACATAAATATTCTACACCCTAAACCCTTTATCATACATCGCAAACCCTAAACCCTAAACCCTACACCCTAAAACATAAGTTCTACGCACAAAACCCTAATATCTATGACTTAAAAACAATAACCTAAACCCTAAACCCTAAACTCTACTTCCTAAAAGAATCTAAAAACCCTAAAAAACAATAAAATAACCTAAAAACACTAAAACCCTTATTGGTCCTTCAAAACCCCTATAAACACTAAAACCCCATAAGTATTCTAAAATACTATAAAACCCTAAAACTCCTATGGAATCCCCAAAATTCTCCAAAACACCTTAAAGCATGAATACTCCCTAAAACCATTTACAAACCCAAAAAACCTAAAAACTCCTATAAATAAATAAAAATCCTTGAATCCTAAATGAAACCCTAAATACTTTTAAAACCCATAAAAACTATAAAAAACCAAGAAAACCTAAATCCCTAAAAACCATACAATCCCAGAAAACCCATAAATCCCTAAAAGACCCTAAAAACCTAAAAACCCAATTTAAAGACCCTAAAACACCAATAAAGCCCTAAAATTCAATAAAATTATATAAACCCATAAATACACATGAAAAAACCCTAAAATCCTAAAACCCCTAAAAATCCTAAAGAACCCTAAAAACTATAAAAACCAGAACCCCCCCCCCCCAACACATAAAAAACTAAACAACATTAAAACAAACCAAAAACAATAAGATGACCCAAAATGACCCTTTAAATACCTTAAAACCCTAAATCCACTAAAGATCCCTTAAAAAAATAAAAAAACATTAAAACCAACAAAAAACTAGAAATTAATAAAAACTAAAAACCCAAAAAAACACTAAAACACCTTAAATCCATTAAAACACCTAAAATCCTAGAATTACCTAAGAACCCTAAAAGAGCCTAAAACCTGTAAAATACACCTGAAACCCAAAATTCCATAAAGCCCCTAAGACCCTAAAAACCATAAAAAACTAAAATGGTAGTAACCCCTAAAACTAGCCTAAATACCATAAAAACCCTAAAAACCCTAAAAGCCATTAAAACCCCTAAAAATACCCAAAAACCCTAAAAAGACACTGAAAACATTAAAATGATCTAAAACCCTAAATGACTCTAAAACCACTAAAAACTCAAAAAGTCCCTAAAAAAATAACCCCCCACTGTAAAAACACATTAAATCCCTAAAAGACCCCAGAACCCCTAAAAACACACAAAGACCCTAGAAACGATAAAAACCCAAAAATACACTAGATACCAAAAAACACCATAAAATACAATAAAATACCTAATAATTTAAAAATAAAAAGAACAGTAAATGACCTTAAAACCCTAAAATATCCTAAAACCCCTAAAAATCCAAAGGGACCTTAAAAACCATAAAAACAAAGAGGACCCTAAAACCCCTAAAAACCCAAAAAGACCCTAAAAACCACAAAACACCCTAAAAACACTTAAAACACCTAAAACACAAAAAAAACATGAAATAAAAAATACCCAAATAAACAACTAGAAACCCTATATAATCCAAAAACACTAAAACCCCTAAAAACCCTGAAAACTCTAAAAACCAAAAACCCCAAAAAAATCCATAAAAATCTCTAAAAACCTCTAAAACTCTAAAAAATCTAAATACCGCTAAAAACCTTAAAAAAGCATTAAATCCATAAAAAACCAAAACCCCTTTAAACCCTGAAAAACTACAAAAAACCATAAAACACAAAAAAAACATAAAAACCCTAAAAACCCCTTAAAAACACATAATATCCTAAAATTGACTAAAACCCTAAAAACCCTAAAAAACACCCCAAAACCCTTAAAACAATATAAAACACTAAAACCCCATAACACCATTAATAACCATAACATCCCTAAAACCACTAAAACTGTAAAATATTAAAAACCCTTAAGAAGCACTAAAAACCCAAAAATACCATAAAATCCATAAAAACACTAAAACCCCTAAAAATCACAAAAAAACATAAAACCCCTAAAAGAATCACTTAAAAATTGTAAAATTCCAAAAAATCATAAACCCTATAACCTGAACTAAAAACCTGAATCCCTACACCCAAAACATATACCCTACATAGTAAACCCAAAACCTGACACCCGAAACCCCATACCATACACCCTAAAACCAAAACCCTACAACCTAAACCCTAAACTCTAAATCCTACAACCTACATCCTAAACCCTATACCATAAATATTAAAACCTACACCCTAAACCCTATACACTAGACCTTATACCATAAACCACACACCCTAATCCCTAAACCATGCACCCTAAACCCTAAAAGATATTAAATACCCTAAAAGAATGTAAAAACCCTAAATATAACCTAAAAATTTAAGACCCCTAAAAAACCCTAGAACACCCTAAAACCCCATAAAAATCCTAATGACCCAAAATAACAAAAAAACTAAGACTCTAAAACCCCCTGAAATATCCTAAAAACCCAAAAAACTTAAAAGGCTCTAAAAACACTAAAACAACCTAAACCCATGAAAACCCTAAAATCCTGAAAAATTGTAAACCCCCAAAAAATGTATAAAAACAATAAAACCCAATGAAATATTAAAAAACATAAAAACCCTAAAACTAATAAAAGAATTCAAAACCCTAAGTCCCCTAAAAATCCTATAAACTCTAAAAAAACCCTAATAACTCCAAAAACCCTAAAAATAATCTAAAACCCTAGAAATACCCAAAAAAATTAAAAAACCCTAAAAGATCCTAAAAATCGCTATCGACCTTAAAATATTTAAAATTCCCCAAAACCTTAAAACCCCAAAAGGATCTAAACCCATCAAAAAATACCCTAAAAACCCAAAAAAATCTAAAATCCAATAAAACACCCATAAAATCTGTAAAATCCCTAAAAACCACAAAACCCTAAATGACCACAAAAAGAATTGAAAAAACCTAAGAACTCTAAAAATAACATAAAACCCCAAAAAGGATAAATAACCCTTTAAAACACTTAAAACTCATAAAACTCCTTAAACCCCTAAAACACCATAAAAACCCAAAAGGCCCAAAAAACCCCTAATAGAACCTGAAAAGACATAATTCCCAAAAATACCTTAAAATTACTAAAAACCAAAAAAAACATAAAAAACTTTAAACTCTATTAAAACCCTAAAATATCTTAAAACCCATAAACCCATAAAACCCTAAGGAAGATGGTGGCGCACTCCCCCGGTTCTCTCTTCCGCTCAACACTCCTACCAGGTTTTCCCCTGGTTTCTTCTCATGATCTTGGTAATGTTTTCTTGCTTCCTCGGCGATGGTGTTCTCTGGTCTTCGGTCTCAAGATGGTGGTGGTTTTTAGTCTTCGGCAGCCTCGATTTCCCTGTATCGTGCCCTGGCTCTCGATCTTGGAAGGTTTTCTTTGCTGGTGCGCTTGGGTTTCGTCGGCTTTGGAGGTTGTGCAGGCTTCCGTGGTCCTAGATCGGTCAGATCTGGATTGCGGTGAAGCTGATGGATCCTTAGTGGTCGGAGACCTTTCTAGAAATCAGCCACGGCTCGTGGTTGACTTGGAGATCTGGGGCATCCTTGGGAGGATCAGTGGAGATGGGGTCCTCAACGATGAATCAGATTGCTCTGGTGTCACGGCCATGGCGAGGCGAGGTTTTGCGATAATGCTCCGGGAAAGGAGGTGTTGATGAGTCCGGTTGGGCAGTGGTTTGTGCTGATAATGTAGTCTCGACAGATGATGGAGAAGCGACTCTCAAAGATGGATTCAGATCTGTGGATGCGGTGGTCTTTCAGGTCCTGTGACAGTGGATGGCTTGTGAGACGGGCATTCGGACGGCTGGACAGTGATGTGCTTGGCCCGATCTCAAAATCTGTTTACCAGATCTGGGTTTGGTATTGGATGTTCATCTATCTCGTTGTTCGGTGCTTTGGTTTTTATCAATGGTGTGGAAAGATGATCTGGAGGCTTCTTATGAGATGGATATGGCTTTACAATGGTGGAAGTTGGGTGTGGAGGGCTTTGCGACCTCTTGGTGGTGGCATACAAAATCATGTGCTCAGACCTCTTCATGATTCGAGCCAAGGAGGAGATCATGGGATTTTCTGGATCCATGACGGGTTATGGGGGATGTAGAGGGAAAAGATGTAGGTTTGTTTTTATGGTCCCTTATTTTTGTTCTTAGGTCTTGCTTCAGTTTATGGGTTGATCATTTTGTGCTGCGCTCTTTGGGAGATGTTGTTCTGTGGGATTTTGAGTTGTGGATGGCTTGGTTATGGGTTGCTGCTTTTTCTATATGAGGATTTGATGGTGCTGCCGAATGGGATTAGGTGTGGGTTTTGGTGGTCTTGTGTTTTTGGCTGCTTTGGGATATCGGAAGTTGTCTGGTTAGGAGGATATGGTCGCTGGACATTGTGTTGTTGGGTTATGTTTGCTACTAGCTGCTGGTCTATGTTGGTGCTTGATGAAGATGGTGATGATTATGCTTCTGGGGATGGTGGATGTGTGTTGCTGATGGTAAACTTGATTGGAAAAAACTCACTGGATACTGGAAATTGTGATGTTGGATGCCGGTTGCTGCTGAACTGGGAGGTGCTGGGAACCGCTGAAAGAGGTGTTGGTTGTCGGAATCTGATGTGTTGGACGATGACTGCTTCTTGGGTGAGATGTGATGTTGCTGATGCTTTGGAGGTGATGAAGTTGCTGCGTATGGTGATCGTGTTGCTGCTGATGGATGCTGGTTGGTGCTTGGTTGGGACTATTGCTGGATCTTTATTGCTTGTCTTTGTGTGCCTTTTCTTTTTGGATCTTTCTTTTTTTGGGGTCTTTTGCATTTTGGGTTTGTAAAGGGTTTTTTTGGTGTGGGTCGTTTGACCCCTCCCCTCCCTTGTCTGTTGTGTCTTTTTTCTTCTTAATAAATTTGGGGAGACCGAGAATAGCCCGACCCTCGCATCTTCCTTGCCCTAAAACCCTAAAAACATAAAAACCCAACAAACCCCCTAAAAAATAAAAAACTAAAACCCATAAAAACACAAAAAACCCCAAAACCCCCTAAAAAACTTAAGACCCATAAAAATGATAAAATCCACCAATACCCCCTAAAAGCCTCATACAATACCAAAAATTCCTAAAAACCAATTAAAAAAATTAAAAAAACTAAAAATACAAAAAAACCCTAAAACACCATGAAACCCTAAATACTCCAAAACCCTAAAACCATAAAACCCCTTAAAAAGTAAAAAATACATAATCCCTATACCCTAAACCATAAACCCTACACCCTAGACCCTATACCCAACAACCTAAACCCTAAAACCTACACATGAAACCCTATACCCTATACCCAAAATCCAAAACCCAACACCCTAAATCCAATAAAATACACCCTAATCCCAAAACACTATGCCGTAAACCAAATATCCCACACCCTAAACCATAAACCCAATACCCAAAACCCTAAAACAAAAACCCTGAAGCTCAAACAATAAACCCTATATCCTAACCACTAAACCCTATACCCCAAACACTATACCCTAACAAACCCTAAAAAGTAATAAAAACACTAAAGAAACATAAAAACCTCTAAAAGACCCTCAAAACCTTAAAACCCCCTAAAAAACATAAACCCCCTAAAAACCCTAAAACCCCCTAAAAACCCTAAAATACCCTAAAAACTCTCAAATCCCAATAAAACCCATAAAAACACTAAAAATATTATGAAATCATAAACCCACCAAAAAAATATTTAAAACCCTAAAAACCCTAGAGATCATTCGATTCCCTTTAAACCACTAAAAACCCAAAAAACCTCAAAATATTAAAAAAAAATTCTAAACCTAAAAGTCAAAAAAACCATAAAACCATAAAAACCCCAAAAAACTAAAATCTATAAAAATCATAAAACCCCTAAAAACAAAAAAAACACAAAAATTATCCTAAAATCCCAAAAACCCTAAAAACCTAAGAAACCCTAAAATCCATGAATGACTCTAAAAACAAAAAAAAACCCTAAATACACTAAAAGACCCTAAAAACCAATAAATTTTTAAAAATATATTAAACCAACTCAAAACCCTAAAAACAGCATAGAAATTTCTAGTATCCCTAAAAAACTCCTAAAAACCTAAAAACCCTAAAAAACCCCAAAACCCACTAAAAATCCAAAATTTCTGTAAAAATTAAAAAAAACCCTTGAAACCCATAAAATACCATAAAGAGACTTTAAAAAATACATCACCTAAAACCATAAAACCCCTAAAACAATAAAAAACCTAAAACACTGAAAAAATAAAAAAAACCCTAAAAACAATTAAAACCCCTAAAAACCTTTAAACACTTAAAAACCTATAAAACTGTAAATCCCTTAAAATCCTAAACCCTGAAAGCCAAATAAAACCATAAAAACCTAAAAGAACCTAAATACCCTAAAATAAACTAAAAAATAAAACCCCTTTAAAACCATAATACCCCTAATAAACCATAATACACCTAAAACCTCTAAAAACACTTAAAACCCCTAAAAACCCTAAAAAAACATAAAACCAGACTAAAACCCATAAAATATCCTAAAAATTCTCAAAACACACTAAAAATCATAAAAAACCTTAAAATTCTTAGAAAACCCTTAAACTTCTTAAAACCCCCTAAAAGCTCTTAAAACCCCAAAAAACCCTAAAGTCTATTTAATACACTTAAGACCCATAAAAACCTAAAGAACCTAGAAAAAATAAAAAATTATAAACAACCTAAAAGTACCAAAAACCCATAAAACCATAAAAACCCTTAAGAACAAAAAAATATAATCCACAAAAATCATTAAAAAACCCAAAAAAACCTCAAAAAACCCCTAAAAACCCTAAAAAACCTAAAACCCTTTAAAAAATTCAAACGCCCTAAAAACCCCAAAATCCATAAAAAATAAAAAAACCATAAAAAAAATAAATCCCTAAAATGATCTTAAAACAACTAAAAACCCTAAAAACACACTAAAATTTTCTGAAATCCCTAAAAAACTCAAAAAAATCAAAAAACCCAAAAAACCCCTAAAAACCTAAAAAAGCCTGAAACACTAAAAAACATAAAAACCCTAAATGAACCAAATAGTCATTATAAACCATTAATACTATAAAACCATAAAAATATCTAAACCCTAAAAAACCCCAAAAACATTAAAAAACCTAAAACCCTTAAAACCATAAAATAGAAAAACACTTAAACACTAAAAAACTTGTAAGACCCAAAGAAACCCCTAAAACCCTAAAAGATCCTAAATAAACTAAAAGAACCTAAAAACTATAAAACCCCTTTAAACCAATAAAACCCCAAATAAAACTTAAGATGGCTATGCTGCTCCACTCTCGTGATGGTGTTCCTGCTGCTTCGTTGCTAGCTTGAAGTCGAAATTGATGGCTGCCCCCTGGCCTCCCCCCTATATGGGGGAGGGGCCACCTATGTCCCGTGTTAAAGAAAGATTCTTACCTTTCTCATATTCGGAATCACTTTCAGCTATTCTGCAGATTGAACTTTTCCTAAGGTGTCAGGTTTTCGTGAAGGTCTGCCAAAGCTTCCTCTATCCATTGCGGAGTTCAACAAGGCCTCTTACCTCCATATCCTGACCCCGGTAGCCATGTTTTTGAACTGGCGTCCCCCGGTTGATATTTTTGACAGATTTGTGTTCGAGCTTTGGGATCTCTGGTACCGCGCAACTGTTGGCTTGGTCGACTATGGTTGGATTTTGATTCGGTTATCGTCTGAGGAATATCTTATTCGGGCTTGGTCAATAGCTCCTCACAGGTGTGATGCTGCTCGATTTTCCCTCTTCAAGTGGAACTTTGATTTCCAGCTGAATCGTGACTCCCTACTAATGGAAATTTGGGTAAGGGTTCCAGATCTCCCTTTACCCTTTAAAAACATTTCCATTATTACTATGTTGGTAAATATGGTTTGAAGGTTTCTATGTGTGGATAGTAGAACCAGGGACCTCTATCATCATGTTGCCCTGAGGGTTTGTGTTGAAATTTATGTCTCAAAGGAGCCAGTTGACTTTGGCTGGATTGAAATTGGTGAAGAGCTCCAGTGGAAGCATCCAGTGGTGTTAGAATCATGGGTTAATTGTTGTGTCTCGTGCTTTACTGTTGGTCGTACAAAAAGGGAGTGCAGATGCATTGATGGTGTGGTAGTTGGAAGTGGGGATGAGGTTATCTCCCCGAAGTTGATCTCGACAGGGTAGTCGGAGGTGAGGAAAGATGACCCTTGGGTCTCTCTGCTGGATGTTGGGAGGGACCACATGGTGGAAGAAGGGGGATCATCCCTCGGTAGGTTACTTAGGGGAAAAACTTAGTCAAGGATATTTTCAAGCGACTGAAGGGTGACTTGGGACTAGGGGGTGATGCCTCCCCTAAAGTGGGGGATAACAGTCCTGGTGAAGTAGGGTATGTGGTTTTATAGGATGACCCTGGTAGGGATGCAAGCATGACATTAAGACCAAATTGGCATGGGATGGAAAGGGAGGCTTTGTCAGTCCCTCCAGTAGTTGTACATGGAATTAGACATGAGATGGTCTTAACCTTGAGTCGGTTCATGGTCTTGGACCCTCTGGCCTCTATGGGAATGAGGAAGGGGGTCTAGCGGGATAGGAATTGTAGGATGTGGAGGCAAATACTAATGGTCCCCATGGTGTGGATATGTCATCCTCTCATGATGGATCGAGGGTATTGGGTGCAAAAATCCCCCCTCCCACTATCCTTTCATTGGAGAAAGTGCTGACTGATGTTGATGTGCCTGAAATTGGTCTGAGTGATTCCCCTCTGCCCGAGCAACAGTTTGATAGCCTTCATGCTGTTAGGAGGAGCTTTGAACTTCCTGATCTGAGCTCCTCTCTTGTTCTGTTCGAGAAGTTTCCCCCTGTGTTAAGCTATCTAATATGACTTTGTTGGACTATTAGGAAATCCCACTTGAGAAGCATATAAAAGATATCTTCCAAAATCCATATCTGCAACAGGTGGTCTTTCTTGAGGATGAGAATGATGAACACATCTGGCTAGGAGAAATTTTTGGGGACCGAAATAACCTTATGTATTCCATTCAGGCTAGGATCATGAGGGAGTAAGCAATGATGGGTATTTCTGGTTCCTCTAGCTGAAATCAGAAGAGAAAGTCGTGGCCTGTTCCTGAATGTGGCAGGTAGGGCGACATGGTTGTGCCTTCTGAGACAACTCACAGAAAGGCCAAGGTGATGAGTGACCCTCTAGTGAAATGGAGGGAAAGGAGGGATTATTACTCCCTTCTTAGGCCAATGGATACTAGATCCCCCTCAAATGTTAGCAATGGTGAAGGAGATGCCCATGGTTGGGAAGAATGGGCTGGCAAAGCGAAGCCTGATGTGGAACTCAGGAAGTATTGTAAAACCTTCCTCATGCAATATGAATCTTCTGAATGGGAGTCGGTGGAATCGAATTCTTCCTCGGGCTATGGTGCTGATGGTGACCCTTATAGGGATGGTGAACTTGGTCTGTAACTGACTTTCCTCTTTTCTTTTCTATCTTTGGGGCTTTTATGTGTGGGGTTTCTGACTTTGGTGTGGGTCATTCGACCCACCCTACCTTGCTTTCTTGTCTTTTTTCTTTCTATATATTTAGGGGGGGGGCAGGACTAGTATGCCCACACCTTCTTAGGCCTAATAAAACCTAAAATCCATAAATCCAAAAAAATACTGAAAACCCTTAAAACCGTAAAACAACCTGAAAAATAAAAAATCTCCTACCCCACCCCCCAAAAAACATAAAATCCCTTAAATCCTTGGAAACCCTAAATGTCCATAAAATTATATAAAAACCCTAATGGATCCCTAAAACCCCTAAAAATTAAAATGACCTGAAATGACCCTAAAAGACTCTAAAACAGTAAAATACCCTAAAACACTAAAAGACCCTAAAACCCTTTAAAATACCCAAAAAACCTCAAATTATTTAAAACCCCAAAACTCTTAAAAGACCCTAAGAACGCCTAAAAACACCAAAAATACCTCAAAACAATCCTAAAAGACACTGACCCCCCTAAACCCCTTAAAAACTCTACAATCCCATTAAAACCGTAAAAACCCTTAAAACCCTAAAATAATTAAAGAACATAAAACCCATAAAACCACTTAAAATAATGAAAACACAATGAAACCATAAAAAACCCTAAAACCATAAAAACCTCTAAATTCCATGAAAATAAAAAAAAATCCCTAAAACCAAGAAAACCTATTCAAAATCCCAAAACATCTGAGATAATTTAAAAAATAATGAAAAACCCTAAAAACCCTTAAAACCATAAAACCCCTAAAAACCCTAAACCCCCTAAAAACCCATAAAAGACCATAAAACCCATAAAAACTATAAAAATACTAAAACCCATAAAATATCCAAAAAGGAAATAGAAACCCTAAAAACCAAATAGACCCTAAAACTGTAAATCCCTAAAAACTCATAAAATGTTAAAATCCACAAAATACCAAAAAAACTCTAAAAACACTAAAAAAAATAAATCTAAAAACCCTAAAGACCATAAAAACATAAAATCCCTAAAAACCATGAAACCCCTAAGAAAACCCAAAAACTAAAAACCCCCTTATAAATACATGAAAAACCAAAAAACCCATAAAACCAAAAAACCCAAAAAACAGAAAAACCCATAAAACCCTAAAAATCCCAAAAAACGTTAAAAAATAAAAAGGCCCCTAAAATTGACAAATACACTAAAACCCCAAAAATCAATAAAAACATAAAACCCCTAAAAATACATAAAAACCCATAAAAATATTAAAAAATTTAAAAAACACCAAAAATCACCAAAACCCCTAAAACCCTTTAAATTACTTAAAAACATGAAAGCACTATAATAACCCGAAAACAGTAAAATCCATAAATAACCCTAAAACCCTTAAAAACCCTCTAAAACCCCTAAAAGACCCTAAAAGTCCTTAAAGTTCCTAAAAGCCCTAAATGACCCTAAAACCCCTTATAAAAATACAATAAGGCCCAAAACCCCCTTTAAACCCCTTAAAACCCCTAAAACCTAAAACCCCTAGAAACCCTAAAAAATGCTAAAACCCGTAACAAACACTTAAACACCCTAAAAACCATAAAAAACTAAAAAACCCTTTCAAACCCTAATACCCATAGAACTGTAAAAACACCAGAACCCCTTAAAACCCCATAATACCATGAAAAAGGCCATGAAAACCTCGAATAAAGCCCAAAAAACCCAAAAAACCCAAAAAATCCTAAAACCCCTAAAACCCTAAAAACCCTTGAAAACCCCTAAATCCCACTAAAAACACTAAAAATCCCAAAAAAGACCTAAAACCCTTAAAAATATAAAAACTAGTAATAACCCTAAAACCCCAAAAAACCCCCCCAAAAAACCCCCTTAAAACCCTTAAACCTCCTAAAACACATAAAAACCGTAAAAAGAATAATGATAAAAACACATAAAACACATAAAAACCTATAAAAACCCAAAACCCCCAAAAACCACTAAAAAACCAAATAACTAAAAAACCCTAAAACCCCTAAAAATCCCTAAATGACCCTACACACAAAACATTGCACCCTATAGAATACACTCTAAAACCTATACCTAAAACCCTAAAAAAACCCAATACCCTATACCCTGCAACATAAACCCTATACCCAAAACCCTAAACCCTACACCGTAAAACCTAAAACAAACACCCTACACCCTAAACCCTACTCCCAAAACCATAATACATACACCATAAACCACATACACAACACCCTAAACCCCAAACCCTACACACTAAACCTAATACCATACACCCTAAACCATATAACCGACACCTAAAACCCTAAACCCTACAATATAACCATATACACGACACCCTAAAACCTATACCCAACACCATAAACCAAAACCATACACCCTACACCTTTAACCCTACACCGTAAACCCTAAACACCACCCCCAAAAACCCAATACCCAACACCTTAAACCCTAAACCCAATACCTGAAATCCTAAACCCTAATCCAAAAGTCCTAAAATATCCTAAAACTCAAAAAAGACACTAAAAACCCTAAGATCCATTAAAAAATCATTAAAACCCTCAAAACTATAAAATACCCAAAAAACATTAAAAAGGTTAAAAGACACAAAAAATCACCCAAAAATCCCTAGAATATTCTTTAAAACCCTAAAACCCCCTTAAAATATCCAAAAAAACAAAAAACTTAAAAGAAAATAAACACCCTAAAACACCCTAAAACACCGTACAACACTGAAAAGACTAAAAATCCCAAAAACCCTTAAATCCCCTAAAAATACTAAAAATACTAAAATCCATCCAAACCATAAAATTCCTAAAAAACCCTAAACCCTATAATCTACACCCTACACCCTAAACCCTACACACTAGATCCTACACACTAAACCCTACACTTGAAATCCAGAACCCTACAACCTACACACTAAAAAATATACCCTATACACTAAACCCGATAACTTACACCCTAATTCAAAATCCCTACACCATAAAACCTTTACCATACACCCGAAACCCGGAACCCTACACCCAAAACCATTTCTCTATATCCAAAACAATAAACCATACACCATAAACCCTATACACTAGACCATAAACCCAAAACCCCACTCTTAAAACCATATACCCAACAACCAAAACCCTTAACCCTTCACCCTGTACCATATACCAATCTCCTTAAACTCTAAAACCTACACCCAAAACCCCATGCCCTAAACCTTGAACCGAAAACCCTAAACCCTATACACTACACCCTAAACCATAAACCAGACCCCAAAAACCCTATACCCTACACCATAAAACCAATACCATACACCATAAACCCTATACCCTACACTCTAAACTCTATAACCTACACAATAAACCCACAACCCTATACCTTATACCCCAAACCCAAAACCCAGCACCCTAAATCATACACCCTACACCCTAAACCTTACACCCTAAACCCTAAACCCTACACCAAAAGCCAAAACCCTACACCCTAAACCCTATACCTGAAACCCTATACCCTATACCCTACACACTTAACCCTAGAAGCTACACCGTAAACCCTTGTCCCATACCCTAAACTCTAAACCCTACGCCCTAAAGTCTATCCCTACACCATAAACACTATTCCATACACCCTAAACCTTAAACCCTATAGCATAAACCCGATACCCTACACCATAAATCCAAAATCAATCACCATAAACCCTACCCCCTAAACCTTATAACAAACACCCTAAACACTTAAACTTACACCATATGCCCTATACACTACAATCAAAACCCTAAAAACCGTAAAACCCTGAAACCCCCTAAAACCCTTAAAGGATAAAAAACTATAAGGAATCTTTAAGAAACTTAAGAAAACCCTAAAAACACTAAAAACCCCTAATAAATTAAAAACACTACAACCCCCAAAAAACCTAAAGACACTAAAACCCTTAAAACTCTAAAAATACTATAAAAATCCTAAAACCCCTAAACCACTTCAAACCCCTAAAACCATAAAACCACTAAAATGACATAGAAACCTATAATTATCTAAAACCATTAGAGGCCCTAAAACCATATATAATACCCAAAAGACGCTAAAAGACCCATAAACACCCTAAAAACCCTAAAACCCTAAAGAACCTAAAAATATAAAAATACCTAAAAACAATGAAACCCCTAAAAATCCTAAAAAAATACAAATATTATAAACCTTAAGAAACCCAAAATATGCATAAAAACCCTAAAAAATCAAAAATACCTTAAAAATGCCCCAAAACCCAAAAAATCCTAAAATCCTTAAAACAACCTAAAAACCAAAAAAACCATTAAAACCCTATAAACCCTTATAAAATTATAAAACCCTTATAAATATTTGAAAATTGTAAAAAACCTAAAAATCACTAAAACCCTTGAAAAAATCATTAAAAACCCTTAAAACCCTAAAAACCGTAAAACCCCTAAAAAGTCCTAAAAATCCCTAAGACTATAAAAAGCCTAAAAAATCCAAAACACTGTAAAATGAAAAAAAAACAAAAAACCCTCAAAAACTATAAAACACCATTAAATACCTACAAACCATAAAAACCAATAAAAACCCTAATCCCCTTAAAACCCCCCAAAATGGGATAATATCCATAAAAACACTAAAAACCATCAAAACACTAAAGACCCTTAAAATCCCTAATAACATTGAAAACCATAAAAACCCTAATGAACTCTAAAACCATAAAATGTCCTAAAACCACTATAAAACCCTAGAAGACCCTAATAACCTTTGCCACTCTAAAAAACCTGAAACACTAAAAAATATAAAACCATTAATACCCAAAAAAACCTTACTTTTTTAAAAAACTCTATTACAATCCCAAAAACTCTAAAAAACCTAAAAACCATAAAAACCATAAAAACCCTAATAACACCTAAAAACCTAAAACTGATAAACCCCCTTAAAAATGCATGAACCCCCCCCATAAAATACATGAAAAACTCTAAAAACCCATAAAATGATAAAAATCCCAAAAAATACTTAAAAAAATAAAACCACAAAAAGAACTACAAAACCCTAAAAACACTATGAAAATTTTAAAACCCCCAAAAATACTAAAAACCAATAATAATAAAAAACACCCAAAATCCCCACTAAACCCAAAAAAACCTCTTACTCTAAAAGAACCCTAAAAACCCTAAACCCCTTAAAATCCTAAAAATTATAAAAATCATTAAAACCCAAAAAATATCATAAAACCATAAATCCTTAAAACCATTAAAATCCTAAACCACTAAAAACCAATAAAACCCCTAAAAACATAATACCCCTAAAAAACTCTAAAACCCCCCACAACCCTAGAAACCCAAAAAATACCAAAGGATCCTAAAAACCCATAAAATCATAAAGATCTTAAAACACTTTGAAACACAAAAACTCTCAAAATAATATAAAAACTCTAAAAACCTAAAATCCATAAAAGACATAAAAATACCCTAAGACACTAAAAATATAAAAAACCCTAAAACACTAAAAGGCACTAAAATCATAAAAATCTAAAAGAACATAAAACCCCCTAAGACCCTAAAAACCCTAAAGGACCCTAAAAACTCATAAGGGGTCCTAAACCCTAAAGGAATCAAAAACCCCAAAACCCTAAAGGACCCTAAAAACTATAAAGCCCATAATGGAACCTAAAACCCCTAAAGCACCCTAAAACCCCTATAAGCCTAAAAGACCCTAAAACCACAAAAACCCTTAGAGATCCAAAAAAAGACAAAGAAATCCGTAAAACCCCTTAAAATAACAAAAGACCCTAAAATCCCCAAAGACCCTAGAAGACGTTAAAAGACCCTAAAACCTGTAAAACCCCTAAAAAAACCCTAAAACCCAAAAAACCTCTAAAACCCCAAAAACCATAAAAACCCCTAAAAACCTAAAAAACCCTAAAAACCAAAAAAAACATTAAAATACCAAAAAATCTCTAAAATCACTAGAAATACATAAAACCACTAAAAACCAAAAAACCCCTTAAAGACCCTAAAAGGTTTGAAAATACCAAAAAATTCCAAAAAACTCTAAAACACCTGAAGACCCCATCAATACCCTAAATGAACACAAAATCCCTTAAAAATGCAAAAACCTAAATACTCTAAAAACCCATAAAAATCATAAAATCCCTAAATAGCCCTAATGATCCTTAAACCCCTTAAAAATAATAAAAACACTTAAAAACTATAAAAACATTAATACCATTAAATAATACAAAAACCACTAAAAACCCTGAAAATCCTAAAACCCATAAATACATTAAATCCCTTTGAAAACCTAAAACCCTAAAAAATCCCAAAAAAATCCAAAAAAACCAAGAAAATCCATGAAAATACCCAAACCACAAAACCCTAAAAACCTCAAAACCCCTAAAAACCATAAAAAACCTAAAACCCTTAAAAGTCCTAGAAAAACTCATAAAAACCCTAAAACCCCAAAACTCTAAAAATCCCTAAAAACCACTAAAACCCTATAAAATCCCTCAAAACTATAATAAACACTAAAAATACTAAAGATCCTTAAAACGCATAAAAACCCTAAAACCTAAAAACACTAAAAACACAAAAACACTAAAAACCCTTATAATCACTAAAAATACTAAAAGCCATAATAACCTTATAAACCCTTAAAAGGACATAAAAACCCAAAAACCCAAAAATCCTTAAAAACCCTAAATACACATAAAATACCAAAAAACATAAAAAGAACAAAAAAACCTAAAAAAAACTAGAAGATCCTAAAACTCTTAAAACCCCTAAAAACAAAAAAACCCTTTAAAACCTCTAAAAATCCTAAAATACAACTAGAATTCTATAAAAACCGAAAACATACCTTAAAACTCTAAAACCCCCTAAAAATATAAAAAACCTAATTACTGAAAAATAATCCTAAAAAATCTAAAAACCCTTAAAACCTTTAAGAACCCCTAAAACCCCCATTAATCTTAAACCCCATAAAAATCCATGAAATACTCAAATAGGCCCTAAAAATCCATACAACTATAAAAACTCTCAAACCCCTAAAAATAATAAAAAACCATAAACCCCTAAAAATCCATAATAAACCAAAACCCCTGAAAATCTAAAAACCCTAAAAAACAAAAAACCCCTTAAAACCTTAATAACCCTAAAAACCCTTAAAACAATAAAACCCGTAAAAACATTTGAAATCCCTAAAAACAATCAAATTACTTAGAAAACCAAAAGACCCAAAAAAATCCTAAAAATACACCAAACCCCAAAAAACCTAAATCCCCTAAAACCCCTAAAAACTACTAAAAACCCTAAAGGACACTAAAAACTATAAAAACCATAAAACCTCTAAAAAATAATAAAAGACACGAAAACCCTAAAAGACACTAAAAACCCTAAAAACCAAAACATCAAACAATAATAAAATCCCGAAAGGACCCTAAAATACTAGAAGATTCTAAAAGATTTAATATCAAACTAAAACAACCTTCAAAGATCATAAAATACCCTTAAAACCCTAAAAGTTTCTAAAAAACCATAAAAGACCCTAAAAACCCCTAAAAGAACCTAAAAACCATAAGAAACCTAAAGGAACCTAAAACCCTAAAACCCCTAAAGGACCCTAAAAACTATAAAACCCTTACAGGAAACTGAAAACCCTAAAAACCCTAAAATACCTTAAAACCCTAAAGGAACCTAAAAACTCCCAAAATATTAAAATACTCAAAAACACCTAAGACCCCTAAAAGACCCTAAAGGCCCTAATAAAGCCTAAATGACCCTCAATTCCCTCAAAACATCCTAAACAAATAAAGCACTTGAAAGACCATAAAGACCCTAAAATATATTTAAACCCCTTAAAAACCTAAAAACCTATAAAAAACCTAAAATAACCTAAAACCCTAAAACATTAAATGGCCAAAAAAATCATAATAACCTTACAAGACCCTATGAATCCATAAAAAAAATAAAATTCATAAAAACCCTGAAATCCTTAAAAACATAAAACCCTAAAAACTCTAAAACTTCTAAAACATATAAAACCTTAAAAAATAATCCTTCAAAAAACACTAGAAAACCCAAAAAACCCAAAAAACCATAAAAATCCAAAAAACCCATGAAGGAAACTAAAAACACTAAAACCCCTAAAAACCAAAAAACACTAAAAACCTAAAAGGACCTAAATCCCCCCAAAACCCTAAACACCAAAAATATCTAAAAGACCCTAAATACCTTCAATAACTCTAAAAGACCCTAAAACCCTAAAAACCCCTTAATGTCACTTAAAAACCTAAAAACCCTAAAAATTAAAATGCCCTCAAAACCCTAAAAAACATTAAATGATTATAAAAAATGTAAAAACCCCTAAAAACCCTAAAACCCAAAAACTCTAAAACCCCTTAAAAACCTTTAAGAACCCAACCCACCCCCCCACCCCGAAAAAAAAGCAAAATCCCATAAAACCTCCTTAAAACAATTTAACATCCAAAACACCCTAAAAACATTTGAAACAGAAAAAACTGTAAAAAAACTTTAAAACACCCTAAACAATCTAAAAACCAAAAAAAATCCTAAAAATACTAAAAACACTAAAAACTAAAAAATACCTACAAATCATTAAAAACACAAGAAGCCCTAAAACCCCAAAAAATTTAAAAAAATTAAACAACCCCAAAACACAAAAAACCCTTAAAAACTTTAAAAACATAAAAATCCTAAGAGGGGGTCCTAATTGCCAATGTACTTGGGGTAAAGAGAGGCTCTTTTCCCTTTAACTATCTAGGGGTACCTATTTTTTGGGGGGAAGCAAAGATTTGATAATTTGAGAGTGATACTTCTAAAATCACCCAGAAAATGTCTAAATGGAAGGGCAAGTACCTATCTCTAGCTGGCAGGCTCTGCTTGGTTAACTCTATTTATCACCTCGATGTTTGTGCATGTTTTTTCTATATACAGATGGCTGGATAATCTTATTAAAATCCTGAATGCAAAAATAAGGAATTTTTTCTGGACAGGTTCTATCAGGGAACATAAATTGGTCTCGGTGGCATGGAAGCACTGTGCAAAGCCGATTGATCTGGGTGGGCTGGGTATCAAGGATCTGCAGCGCTTTAATGATGCAATGATTGGGAAGTTAACATGGATCCTACTTGAGCCCCATGTTGACTAACTAGGTTTTCTCATAAAGAGATTCATGACCAGGTAATGTGATGGCTTTGCTGGGTATTTAGCTTCTTCGGTTTGGCCTGTTTTGTGATCTTCATATAGGGATATTATGTCGCAATCCAAAAGTATTGTGTCAAGGAAAAATGCACTGAACTACTGGTCTACCCCCTGGCTAGAGCAGCCTATCTCGTAGGTTATGAAGCCTCCCCAGGACATGGGGAATTTAACTATTTCTGGTCTCATCCAGCAACACAGTGACTCGAGGATACGAATCCCAGATAATATCGCCATAAAAGTCCAACGATATGCCTTCGAAGACATTGATACCCTTATATGGATGCTCAGTATGATCTGGAAATTCAATATCCATGACTATTATAGATCCAAGTGCCCGCATGGTCTATCATCCCCATCGTAGCTGTTTAAATTCAGAACACCTTTTATTCCCCCCTCATGCTTTGTTCTCATATGGAAAGTCTAGCGGAATCAGCTCCCAACTCATGAGCAGCTGAAGATGGTCAGCTGGAAGCATGCCTCTTTCTATTTATTATGTAGAAAGGATGAGGAGCACTAAAACCATATTTTTCTATAATTCAAATTTTCTTCGGAACTTTGGAACTACCTGTTATAATGCTTCGGTCTGAATTGCAGCTTGAGAGGATCAATTTGCAACTTCTAGAATGGCCTGGTGGATATGAATAGAAGCGACCAAGTCCAAAACCTACTGCTTACAGGTGCGGCAGCAACTGCTCAATATGTTTGGGACACCCTCAATGCTACAACCTTCAATCGACAGCCCCTCTCGCTGCATGAGGGAGTGGTAAACATCCACAAGATGATCCCAAATGCCTCATGAATATAGACAGGTTCGATGTTCAATGATGTTAGAGATTTGATAGTATTGTGCTCGCTTTGGGGTTGCTTGCAGAAGCAGAAAACTGATGGTCCTGAAGTAAATTAGATGGATCCCCCACTCCCATCATGGATAAATGTGAATGTTGATGGCGTAGACCTCGGAGCTCCTGGACCCTCAGGGTGTGGTGGATTTTTCTACACCTCCATAGGATTCATAAAGGGTTGTTTCTTTCATTTTATTGGGTATGGTTGTGCTTATGAAGTAGAGATCTGGACTATCATAAGGGTTGTGAATTTTTTGAGTCAGTTTAAGTGGACAAGGATTTGGATTGAGTCGGATTCGATGCTTGCGGTTTCCGTGCTCAAAGGATCTTCCAGGGACGTCCTGTGGAGACTTTTACAACACTAGATTACGTTTCTTAATATTTCTCGGACCCTGAGCTTTAGTATTTCACACACATATAGGGAGACTAATTTGATGGAAGATGCACTCTCCCAAAGTGCGACTGAGGAAATATGTTCGATGTGGTCCTTCGTAACTCCACACTTTTTCACTCCTTTTGTTGAGTCAGATCTGAAGGGTGAGATAAACTCTCGTCCTTTTAGGCCCACCTTGTAACAGTCTATTTTTGATTTATTAAAATTTGGGGGGGGGGCTACGCTAGCCTAGTCCTGCACCTCTTCTACCCTAAGAAAATCACTAAAAACACAAAAAACCATAAAAACACTAAAAATCAAAAAAAAATCTATGAAACCCTAATAACCTAAAACACTATGAAATATCCCTGAACCTCTTATAACAAAAAAAGCCTAGAAGTATCTAAAAACGCATAAAAGATTGTAAACCCAAAAATACCATAAAACCCAAAAAAACCCCAAAAAACTCAAAAACCCTAACAAAAACTAAAAACTCAAAAACCCCAAACCAAGAAAAAACCATTAAAACCATAAAAATAAAAAAACCATTAACAACCCAAAAAATCCAAAAAAAACCTAAAAATCCTAAAATCCATAAAAAACAAAAAACACAAAATAAAAACAAAAACCTCTACACCATACACCCTAAACCATAGACCTATCACAGTAAACCCTATTATATACATCCTAAACCCTAAACCCTACACCTTAAACCCCAAAACCTACACCCAAAACCCAATACCCTACATTAAAACCATATACCATATACCCTAAATCCTATACCCCACACCCAAAACCCTAAAACCTAAAACTGGAACCCTAAACTATACACTTGATACCCTATACCATAAACCCTATACCCTACACATAAAAACCTATAAACAACACCCAAAAACCAAAACCCAAAACCCTACACCCTAGACCCTATACCATACACCCTAAACCTTAACCCCTATGCGCTTAACCTAATACCCTACACCTTAAAACTTAAACACAATAATTTAAACCATAAACCCTACACTGTAATCATTAAAAGACCCTAAAATCCCAAAAAAATAAATAAAATACCAACCCCCCCCCCCCAATAGCCAATAAAAACCATATAAACACTAAAATATCCTTGAAATCATAAAGACCCTAAAATACTAAAAACTGTAAATACCCTCGAAAACACTAAAACCCCCTAAAAGTTCCTAAAACAAAAAAACATAAAATATCCTAAAAACCCTTAAGACCCCTAAAAACCTTAAAATACACTATATGAGAAAAAAACCCCAAAAATACTAGAAGTCCAAAAAAACCATAAGAAAAAAATTGTAAAGAGATGGCGGCTCGGGCGCTCCTGGCGATTCTGCTCCCCTACGATGGCGATTTCCCCTCGGGTTGAAGGCGATGGAAATCGAAGCTCCTCCCCCTATCTCTATGGGGGAGGACCCTCTCCCTGATGATTTCTCGTCGCTCTATTCTGTTGATCTGTTACCTGCCTTCCCGCGAACGGTGCTTGGCCCGAAGGTTCCTGAGTTCTTCAATGGCTTCCCTCAGCTTCCTCTCTCATCTCGGGAGTTCACTGAGGCCGCAGATCTCCACCGATTGACTCTGGTTGCAAGCTTTATGAGGCGGCGACCCCCGGTGGTCACCTTCGACAGGTTCGTTGTGGCTTCCTGGAATCTTAGGGCTCGTGCGACTGTCGGACTACTTGACAACTCTCATATCATGGTTCGGTTTGCAACGGAGGATGATCTCATCCTTGCATGGTCAGCGGCTCCTCGGTCATGCAATGGTGCTCGATTCTCCCTCTTTAGATGGAGATTTGATTTTCATATGAAGAGAAGCTCCCCGATTGCTGCTACCTGGGTGCGTTTTCCTGAACTGCCACTCCCCTTTCAGAATTACTCAATTATTTCAATGCTTGGAAACCTGGTGGGGCGATTCCTCTGTGTGGATAGTAGGACGAGGGCCCTCTGTCATCCGGTTTCTCCAAGGGCTTTTGTTGACATTGATGTGTCGAAACCCCCTGTGGACTCTGTCTGGATTGCTGTGGGAGAGAAGATCAGATGGAGACAATCTGTTGTCTTCGAGCAATGGCCAGTCTTCTGCTCTTTGTGCTGGAGCTTCGGGTACCGTGACTGTTCTGGAATTTGTTCTGGCGCTTCTAGGGGTGGTGAATCTCTGTCTGCTGGTGGGAGCGGCCTCCCTCGGGTGGAGGTGAAGGGGACTATTGGGGAGGTTTCCCACTCTGTGGCTACCGATGTGCCCTGCTCGTCTTCTATGTTGGCTGGTAATGGGTTAGAAATCTCTCTGATGGATTCGGGTGGATTCTTGGTGAGTCTGGAAGCAAGCGTCGGTGTCTCAGGGAATGCTGTTGAGGATGAAGTCACGCTCGCTGAGGGAGGAATTCATGGCTCTGCTGAAGGTGTTCACGGGTCTGGTGAAGATATTAGGAAGCAAAGTGAGACAGATAGGACAATTGCGATGGATTTATGGCCAGGAAATGTGGAAAATTCCTTCAAGGATCTAGGATGGGATGACACAACTGGATTAAAGGTTGATGAGAATGCTGGTGGTTCTGTGCTAACGGATGAGGCTCCTGTGAATGTTTCTCAGGCTGTAGGTTCGAGTGAGCCTGCCATGGTTGGGGTGCGGGTGGAAGATGATGCAAAGGAGGATGCTGTTTCTCAGAAAACCAGGTCTGGAGATGACTGGAGTTCATGCTCAGCTGAGAAAAATACCATACTGGATGGGGATATTGACTGGCGTGATTCCCCACTGGTCCTGCATGGGTATCCTGGCGTGGGGGTACCTGGAAAGGGGCCTGGGTTATCATGAACCTCTGACGGATGTGCTGAGGACCTGCCTAGTGACCAACTCCAATATGCTGGTGATGTTGGTGGTCCTCCCATGGACCTGCAGAGGGCTATGATCCTTCATGGTGTTCCATCTGCTGAAGACTTTTGTGTGCAGCTTCATGAGATGGTATGGGTTGAAAGGGAAAGGTTCCCTCTTGAAGATGAGGCAAGGAGGCTTGGGGAGAGGTTTGCTGAGGCTGATCAACAGATAAATGCTGATATGGTCACATCAAGGGAGAAAAAAATCAGCGGAGGTGCTGAAACTCTTGAGGAAGAAAGCAAGAAAGGCAAGGCACCACTAGCCGCTAGTGATGGTGGAAATGGACCAAAGATGTCTGATGCGGGAACCTCCTCTGCCCCACCAAGACGAAGAAGGAGGAGGGATTACTCTGCCCTCCCACGCCCAATGGAAACTAGGGCCTCCTCACGAGCTGTCAAACTAAATCTAAAGGTGAATAAGCGAGAGAAGCCTTATTTTTCTATTGTGCAGGTAAAAGCTATGGAGAAGCTGCGGTCCAGACTTGGCATGCAGGATGATTTTGACCCTGGATGGGATTCAATGGACCAGGGTGATGAATCAGATTTTAGCTTTGCTGACGATGGCGGCAGCTTTGGTGATGGCATGGGGTTTCATGATGCGGAGCTGGAGGATTTTGGCGGCGATGTTGACTGACCTACTCTGTGTGTGATTTTCTTTTGGACACTGTGTCTTTTTTGGTCTTGCGCTTTGTTTCTTTTTTTCTTTCCTTTTGTGGCCCTCGGGCTGAGGTCGTAAGGGGTTTTGGGTGTGGATTGATTGATCCCTCCCCTCCCTTGTCTGCAGTGTTTGTATCCTTTGTTTATAAATTTTGGGGGGTTCCGGGAATAGCCTGGACCCGTGCCTTCTTTGCCAAAAAAACCATAAAAAAACACCTAAAAACCCCTAAAAATAGTAAAAAGCCTAAAAAGCCAAAAACCCTAAAAAAATTAAAAACACTAAACACTATACCCTACAACCTAAATGCCAAACCCCAAACCCTAAACCTAGAACATGACACCCAACACCATAAACCCAAAACCCTACACCCTAAACCATATACCCTAGAACCTAAACCCTAAACCCTACACCATAAAAACTATGCCCTATACCCTAAATCATAAACCCTACACACTAAACCCTAAACCCAACACATCAAACCATATAACCTACACCCTAAAAACCTGTAAAAACACTAAAACCACTAAAACAGCTAAAAACCTAAAAACAAAAAAACCATACACCCTACACCCTAAACACAAATCCCTACACCAAAAACCCCATATCGAACATCCTAAACCACAACCCCTACACCGTAAACACTATAACTTGCACACTAAACCCAAAACCTGGAACCCTATAACTAATACCCTACACCCCAAACCCCAAACCATACACTCTAATCCCTAAACCCTACACCTGAAACCCTATAACCATACCTAAACCCTATACCTAATACCCTAAACCTTAAATCCTAAACCGTACACACGAAACCCTATACCGTACAACCTAAACCCCATACACTATACCCTAAATTTGAAATACGACACCCTAAACCCTATACCGCACACCCTAAACCCTATACCCTACACTATACACCCAATTCCCTAAACACTAAACCAAATAGCCTACACCCTAATCCCTAAACCGTACACCCTAAACCTTATAACCTACATGCTAAACCATAAACTCTACACCATAAACCCTATAACCTACACCTTAACCCTAAACCCCATACCCTATGCCCTATACCGTACACCCTAAACCCTATACACAACAATCTACACCCTATACCACTCACCCTAAACCATATACCCAAAAACCTCAACCCAAAACCCCTCACCCAAAACCCTAACCCCTGAACCCTAAACCCTATACGCTATACCATAAAACCTAAACTATACACACTAAACCATATACCCTATGCCATAAACCCTAAAACCCACACACTATTCCCTATACCATAACCCATAAACCCAAAACCCTACAGCCTGCACGCTATACCCTTCACTATAAATCCTAAAATCTACACCAAAAACCCAATACCCTACACCCTAAAACCTATTCCAGACACTATAAAACCTATAAGTTAAACTAGAAACCCAAAACCCTACAACCTGAACCCTATACCTGAAACCATATACCCAACACCCAAAACCCAAAACCCTGCACCCTACACACTATACTTTAAACCATAAACCATAAAACCTACACAAAAAACCCAACACCCAACACCTTATACCCTAAATACTAAACATAAAACCCTACAACCTAAAAACTATAACATTAAACCAAATCTATATACCCTACACCCTAAACCCAAAACCATCCACCCTAAACCCTACATCGTAATCCTTAAACTCTGTACTCAAAGACCTATACCCTCGACACGAAACCATAAACCCTACACCATAAAACCAACACCCAACACCATAAAACTTAAACCCCACGCCCTAAACCCTATAACATAGACCCTAAACCCTAAACCCTACAGCCTAATCCCTATACCTCATACTGTACATCCAAAACCTTCAACCCCTACACCCTAAACCCTATACCTTACACCATAAACCCTATACCCTAAACCCTAAACCATACACCATAAACCATATAATCTATACTATAAACTCAATACCCAACACACTATACACTATATCTTATTCCCTATTATCAATCCCCTACACCTTCAACCATGAACCCTATAAACCAAAAAACAACCCTAAAACATAAAAAATAAAAAATAATTCATAATTAAGGTCTGTGAAACCCTAAAAACTCTAAAATTTACTATATATCCTAAACCTATAAAAAATTTTAAAAACCAATAAAAAACTAAAATACCTAATAACACCTAAAAAAACACAAAACCCCTAAGAAAACCACAAAACCTAAAACCCAAAAAATTATAAAAAATCAGAAATAAAAACCCTAAAACCCTAAAAACTATTAAAACCCTAACAAACCCTATAAAAAACAAACCCCTCCCCCCTTAAAAAATCCAACAAAACCCTAAAAATCACTAAAAACAATACAAAAACCTTAAACCCCGACAAAACACTAAATTCTGTAAAACCACTAAAAACATAAAAGAAACATAAAAGAACCCTAATATCCCTAAAAATACAAAAAACTCAAAAAAGAACCCTAACCCCCCCCCCCCACCCAAACCCAATAAAAACCATAAAACCCTAAAAAATCCATAAAACCCTAAAAAATCCTAAAACCACAACAAACCCAAAAAACCCCAAACCCCTAAAAAATAAAACCATTAAAACCACCAAAAACCCTAAAATCGAAAAATACCATAAAAATCCTAAATGCTATTAATATAACTTCAACACCCTAAACCCTAAAAATCTTTAAAACCATTAAAAGATCCTAAAAACCCAAAACATACATTAAAACACCCTAAAATACCCTAAAAACCTCTAAAACCCTTCAAAACCCTACACTTCCTATAGGCTATAAAACTCTTGAACACCCTAAAAATTCAAAATAACTAAAAACTCTAAAAAAGATCAAAAACCATTTAAACCCCTAAAAACCAATAAAACTCTAAAACCCCTAAGTACCCTAAAAATCATAAAAACCATAAGTGACACCAAAACCCCCAAAATTCCCTAAAATCCCCTAAAAATCAGAGAAAACCCCCTAAAAAAAGTAGGATGGCTCCCTTATCTCACGGGGTGCTCTAGTTCCTAATTATCTTTCTAGGGTTTCATCCCTTCCAGGCGTGCTCTCTGTCCGGTCCATGGTGGCTTGAGGTGGTGCCGCAACGATCCTCCTCTCTAGGACTTTACATATCCGGGCTTCAATGGGGTGATGCTTCGTGTGATGGTGTGCTTTTGTGGTTTGGAGGGGTTTCCAGTTGTGGCTTGGCGGTGATGAGGTGTGGCGTGAAGGTTTGGCGGCTTTGGTTTGATTTGGCGGAGCGACCTTCGAAGCGGGATCCAGATCTGCTTTCTACAGATTTTGGGGTTACTGCTTCATGTGACGGTGGATGGTTGTTCATGCGGACTGGTGGAGTTTCTGGTTGCGGCTAGGTGGTGATGAGGTGCGGTGTGAATTTTTGGCGTCTTTGGTGAGAAATGGTGAGGTGGTCGTCGTTGCAAGATCCAGATCTGATTTCTATGGGTTTTGAGGAAGCGAAGACTTTCTACAAAATATTAGTTCTGTTTTTTGATGGGGATGACCCTAAGGAGAAGCCTACTAGAAAGGTCTCTCAGATTTGTGCTTGGGTTTGCATTTATGATGTAGTTTCGTCTCATTTTGGTTCTCCTGATTTGATTTTTTATGATGCTATTGCATGTCTGTAGAAGTTGTGTTGTGCTGCGGTTCTGCTGATTTTTGGTCTTACGTATTTTGGTTGCCTTGATGGTTATTGCTGGGTTGGTCATGATTTGGTGCTAGTGTTGGTTTATGGAACTAATGTTAGGATATCCTTTGGTATTTTGGCCTTTGGGATCCCTTGAAAGACCTGGTGGCTGTAGATGTTGTTTGGTGATGTTTGTTTGAAGCTGTTTCGGACATGGTTTTGGCCGGTTGTGCGGATTGCTGGTGATGGAGGATGTTGGTGGATGGTATATATGTGTTGGGATTTTATTGATGTAAGAGATGATTTTCTGGAGTTTCTCATTGGTGTTGGCTGGACTGGTGCCGATTTGCGGGTGATGACTGATGGTGATGAATTGGATTATGGATGCTAGTGGTCTGGTTTTTCTGGCGATGCTACTAGAGTGGTGCTTTGGTTGACCACTCCTTTGAAGGTGAAATTTCTTCTAGATGGGGAATGTATTGAATTTCCCCTGGTGATGTTCCAAATATAGCTTAAGTGCTGTAGGCTGGATGTGGACTTGCTGAATGATGGTATTGGTTTCGAGGTGATGATGTTGTGGTGGTGTCTGGTCATGCTTGGATTTTTTTTGCTTTTTTTTCTTTTTTGGATTCCTTCTAGGGTTTTTGGGCTTGGGTTGATTGACCCCATCCCTCCCCTTGTCTGTTTTATACGTCTGATGTGTCTTTTTTCTCTTAATAAATTTTGGGGAGTGTCAGGAATAGCCTGGCACTCGAACCTCTTCTACCCCTAAAAATCCGAAAATACTCTAATGACTTTTTAAAACCACTAAAACCCTCTAAAAATCTACAAAACCCTAGGAAACATATAAAATTATCTATTAAACATATAAGAAACCCAAAAACCCTTAAAACCCCCCAAATCCCTAAAAAACTTTTAAAACCCTAAAATCATAAAAAACCCTAATATACCTAAAAACCCTAGAAAATAAAAAAAACCCCTAAAACTGTAAATAGACCATGAAATCCAAAACCCCCTTAAAACATAAAAATACCCTAAAAATCAAAAACCCCCCAAAAGACCCTAAAATTCCCTAACCCCCCAACGGTGCCCATTTCGCTCTTTCCCGATGGAGCTTTGATCTGCATCTGAACCGTGACTCACTGATGGTGGCATATTGGGTTCGATTTCCAGAACTTCTCCTTCCCTTTCAAAATTTATCCATTATTTCCATGTTGGGAAATCTGGTGGCAAGGTTCTTATGTGTGGATAGTAGAACGAGGGCCATTTTTCACCCTATTCCCCCAAGGGCCTTTATTGAGATTGATGCATCGAAAAAACTGATTGATTTTGTTTGGATTGTTGTTGGTGAGGAGCTTCGGTGGAAGAAACCTATGATTTTTGAGTCGTGGACTGATTTTTGCTCCTCATATTGGAAACTAGGACATAATGATCAGGCTTGTAGGTGTGACAACAGGAATTGTGGTGCTTTGCATTGAGCGTAGGAGAGGGCTGGCGAAGTGAGGCACAATCGGGGTGAGGTGTAGGAGGTTATGGACATGGATCCTCTTCACTTGAATGTGGTACAGGTTGAGTATGGTGAAGAGGGACAGGCTCGGGTAGAGGTTCATGTTTAAGAGGTTGCAACAGCTATTAAAAGAGGCCATGAAAGGACTTCTGCTGAGGGGGTGGATTCTGCATTTGGTCCTAGTTCTAGATCACTGAGCCCAGGGATTGTGCGGGCTGATCTTCCGTTTGCGCTGGGGGGCCATGGTTCTGTTGACCAAGGATTAGGGATAATGGATGTTTAGTGTCAACTGGATCCCAAGGTGAGTGATATCTTCAAGAGACTGAGGAGAGACTTGCAGCTTTCGGATGCTGGAAGTTTTTCAAGCAGGGAGGTTGCTGCTGGTGGGATGCATATTTCCACTGATAATAGTATGATGAGGAGGCTGGATTCCTTTAAAACTTTTAATCACTTTTAAGGGTTGGATACTGAGGAGGAGGTGAAAGGGTCTCCACTTTCTGACTCTAGAAGTGCGAGGCCTGCTATACAAGGGAGTGAGGTGAAGGTCATTGATGTTGGGTGTGACAGAGGGAGTGTGGACTAGATAACTAATGAAAAATTGATAATGTTGGAAACGACTAGGCACTTGGATGGTGCGGTTGAGGAAGATAAAAGGGACATGTAGGTCCTTATTCAATACTGTGATGAGGTTTTTGTGGATGAGGAGAAAGTAAGAAAAAAACCTAGGGAGGAGGGGCTTGGGTCTCCGGTTTCTGATGCTGGTAATGTGAGGTTGGATACACAGATGCTGAGTGAGGTATAGGTCGTTACTTCTAGGCATGGTGGAAGGAGTGTGGCCCTGAATGATTGTGTGACCGAGTCGATGTTGGACATCACTGGGAACTCGGTTGGGTATGGTGAACAAGGGAAAAGGGAGATGCAGGGGCTTGTGAAGATTATAACCTTTCCCCATGGGGAAGTCAGCATGCAGCCTAGGGAGTAAGGGGAAATGTAGCTGGACCTCGCTAGTGAGGTGTCCCCTCTTTGTCTGGGTTTTGAAGATCCAACCTCACTAGTCTCTTGTCGCAGTGTGGGGTTCTTGCTGACTGTGCTCTCAATCAAGAAGCCTCTTTCATCCCTGATTTCCAAAAGGATCATGGAAGGATGTATCAAAATATGGATATGATCATTAAGGAGAGGTTCATGCTTGAGGTGGCTAATTCTGATGGGAAGGAAAACGAATCTGCAATGCTCTCTCCAGACCCAGGTAAGAGGAATCCGAGGAAAGACTATTCGTATTTTCCAAGGACAGTGTCCACGAGAGCCTCTTGCAAAGATAAGGAAGTTACCTCTGGCACAGGTCGATCTGTCAAGGCGCAGCTGAATGTGGAGCAGAAGAACCTTAGAGAGTACTACACTGCCTTCCTAAAGAAATATGAATCATCTGAATGTGAGTTGGTGGAGTCGGATGCTTCTTCTAGTTATGGTGATGATGGGGACCCATATGGGGATAGAGATGTGGATTTGTAGCCCATGATTTTTCTCTCGGGGTTTTGGGTCTATTGTTTTTTTGGTGTCTTGGGGGGTCCAGCGTCTTTTGGTGTGGGCTGTTTGGCCCCACCCCACCCTTATCTGCTTTCTTTTCTTTTAATAAATTTGGGGGGCAGGGAATAGCCTGGCCTCGCACCTTCCTTGCCCCTAAAAACCCTAAGAACCCTGAAAAACACTTAATGCCCTAAAAATCCTAAAAAACCCAAAGAATCATTAAAAAAGTACTAAAAACCATTAAAGCCCCTAAAAAGACCCCAAAGCCCTTAAATGACCCAAAAATACCCAAAAATACCCGAAAAACCCTAAAAATAATGAAAAACCTAAAATACCTAAAAACCCTTAAAACCCATACCCCACCCCCACTAAAAACCATAAAACCCATAAAATACCAAAAAATTACAAAAAAAATCTATAAAATCTGTAAAAAACCTAACAAAACTCTAAAAACCCTAACAACCGTAAAAACCGTAAAAACCCCTAAAAATAAAAAACCCTAAAAATCATAAAAACCAGATAAAAGAACCAAAAAACATATAATACCCTAAAAGAACCCAAAAATAAATAAAATCCCTTAAAACGCCATAAATATACTAATACTCTTAAAAACTCTAACACTGTAAAAAACCCTAAAATAATCCTAAGATCCTAAGACCCAATAAAAACCCAAAAAATACCAAATAATAACAAAAACAAAAATACACTAAAACCCCAAACCCCTAAAAGTCATTAAAACCGCAAAAATCCATAAAACCCTAAAAAATCAAGACAAACAAAAAATATAAGAAAAAACACTAAAACCCTTAAAAACCCTAAAACCCAAAAAACCTTAAAAATGTTAAAAACTCCAAAACCCTATACACTACACCATTAACCCTATACCCTCTACATTAAAACCTAATTCTTACACCCATAACCCTACACCCCACACCTAAACCCCAAACCCTACACCCTAAATCCTATACCCTAAACCCTATACCATAAACCTTATACACCACACCGTAAACCGTAAACCGTAAACCCTAAACCCTAAACTCCACGTCTTAAACCATAAACCATACACAATAAATGTTAAACCCAATAAACTAAACCTTAAAGGACCCTAAAAACATTAAAAGAACATAAACCCCCTAAAATTTCCTAAAACCATTAAAAGCTCTAAATTCTATTAAATACCATAAATATCCCTAAAACCCTAAAAGACATTACAACCCTAAAAAACCTAAAAAGAAACAAAAACCCCCCTAAACCCCTAAAAGACACTAAAATCATAAAAAGACCATAAACCCTTAAAACCCGTAAAAATCCAAAAAAAATTTAAAATACCCTAAAAATCCTTAAAACCACTAAAAACCATAAAATTCCTAAAAAACCAAAAAATACTAGAAACCCAAAAACCCGTAAAAACCCTAAAAACCCATAAAACCCCAAATAAAACAAAAATCCAAAAACCCCTAAAATACCCTAAAACCCAAAATACCCTAAAAACCTAAAAACCTAAAAAACACTGTTTTTATAAAAAAATACTAAAAGGACCCAAAATACTCTATAAAACCCTAGAATACCCTAAACACCCTATAAAACAATAAAACATGAAAAAAATTGAAAACCCATAAAACCCTAGAAACCCGAAACACAACTAAAAAACCCTAAAACCCTAAAATTTCCTAAAACACGTAAAAAGAACTTGAAACCCCAAAGATCATAAAACACCTTAAAAATACACTAAAAACCATTAAAAACAATAAAACCCCTAAAAACCACAAAAAATCCTAAAAATATTAAATAACAATATAACCCTAAAAATAATAAAACCCCTAAAACACTAAAACCCATTAAAACCCCTTAAAACCACAAAAATTTTAAAAAACAAAAAAATCCTACCATATCCTAAAATCCTTAAAAGAACCTAAAACACATAGAAACCCCTAATATAGCATAAAACTCTAAAAATCCCTAAAACACTATTACCCTAGAAAAAGACTTAAAAATCCTAGAAATCCATAAAATCCCTAAATAGCCATCAAAACCCTAAAAAACACTAAAAGCCCATAAAAACCCTAAAAACCCTAAAACCCCCCAAAAAACCCCTCAACCTGCATAAAACCCTGAAAATCCAAAAAAATCTAAAAATTACATAAAAACCCTTAAAATACCTAAAAAATGTAAAACCTTAAAACCCCTAAAAACCCTAAAATTCAAAGAAAAACCCTTAATACTCTAAAAACACTATAAAGGACCTTAATCCCTAAAATTCCCTAAAACTATTATGGACACTAAAAAATCCTAAAACACTAAAACCCCTGAAGGTCCCTAAAAATAATAAATACCATAAAAGTACTTAAAGGCCCTAAAAACCCAAATAGATCCTAACATTTTGAAACCCTAAAACCCAAAACCCCAAATACAATTATTAAAAACTCTAAAAACTCTAAAACCCCATAAAAAATTTTAAACTACCTAAAAGGTCCTAAAACAATGTAAAACACCATTAAAACCACTAAAAACTTTTAAACTCTAAAACCCTAAAAATACCTAAAAACCCTAACACCCCCCCAAACATAAAAACAAACAAAAACCCCTAAAACACCAAAACTCTACAATAATAAAAGCCCATTAAAATTATCTAAAAACACTTAAAATAAAAAATATTCTAAAACCCTAGGAAAACACTAAAATTGAAAATAAAACCATTAAAACCATAAATAACCCAAAAAACAAAATAGACTCTAAAAACCTCAAAAAAACCATAAAACATTAAAAATTGTAAAAATTCAAAAAAAACCTCAAATACCATAAAAACTCTAAAAACCCAAAAAAAAAAAACGCTAAAACCCCTAAAATACCCTAAAACCCTAAAAAATACTAAAAAACGATAAAACCCTAAAAACCCAAAAAAAGCCCCACAAGCCCTAAGAAATATTAAAACCCCTAAAAACCATAAAACCCTTAATTCTCATAAAAACAATAAAAATACTAAAAATAATTAAACTCTTAAAAGAACTTAAAAACCCTAACACACTAAAAATCCTAAAAGTACCTAAAACCCTAAAACCCATAAATACCCCAAAACCGCTGTAAAAACTATAAAAGACCCTAAAAACTCATAACCACCAGAAAAACATTAAAACCCTAAAATATATAAATAAAAAACCCCCTAAAAATATTAAAAACTCTAAAACACCTAAATACCCAAAAAAACATTAAAATACACTAAATCCACTAAAAAAGTAAAGAAATAAAAACCATAAGACCCTAAAAAAGATTCAAAACCTAAAAAACCCATAAAACCCCCTAAAACCCTAAAAACCACAAAGAAAAACCTAAAACCCCATAAAATCCACTAAAATGGTAAAAATCCCAAAAAATTAATAAAACCCCTAAAAATACCTAAATATTCTTAGAAGCTCAAAAAAACCTTGAAAACCCTAAAAATTATAACGTCCCTAACAACCCAAGAAACAATAAAAACAAAAAAAAAATCCCCTAAAAACCATAAAAAAAATATGAAACCTAAAGAACCCCTAAAACCACTTAAAACCTAAATATCCTTAAATACCCAAAAAATAAAAAAACTACAAACCTTTAAAACCCTAAAATCCTTAAAAAACCTAATAACCCTAAAAAACCAAATAACCCGTAAAAAACCTAAAAACATTGAAATCCCAAAAACCCCAACCCCCCTAAAAGACCTAAAAAAACTAAAAAGGCCTTGAACCCCAAAAAACATAAGACCCTAAAAACCATTAAAAATATAAAATAGACTAAGAACCATTAAAAACCCCAGAAATCACGTAAAACCTTTAAACACCCTAAAAACCACTAAAATAACTGATAATTTGAAACCCCTCAGATCCATAAAAACCCAAAAAAACCCTAAACACCCCAAAAATCCCTTAAAATCCTATAAACCTAAAAAACCGTAAAAATCTATAAAACCAGAGACCCTATAAAATAATCATAAAACACCTAAAATCTTTAGATTCCTAAAAACCCCAATACCCCTAAAATCCATAAAATGTACATGAAAACCCTGAAAAATAACAAACCCCACAAAACCGTAAAACCCAAAAAAAAAATTAAAACTGTAAAAGTCCCTAAATATCCCTAAAAACACTAAAAAACCATTAAACTCCTAAAAACACTAAAAAACCCAAAAAACCTAAAACCCCTAATAACTTAAAAAACTAAAAAACCCATACCCCCCGGACAACTCTAAAAACCCTAAAAACACTTACAACCCAATAAACACATAAAAACATGAGAAGTTAGAAAAAAACCCTTAAACCCCTAAAACCCTAAAAACTATTAAACCCCTACAATCCCTACAAACCATAAAAACCCTACCATATCTAAAAACACCAAAAAACGCTAAAACCCCTAAAGGACCCTAAAAACCATAAAAACCATAAAACCCCTAAAAACAATTATATTTTTTTCAAAACCTAAAAAACCATGAAACCCTAAAAACATAAAAAAGACCATAAAATCCCTAAAACCCCCAAAATACCATAAATAACCCTAAACCCCCAAAATACGCTAGAAACCCGAAAAGACCCTTAAAACCATAAAATAACCTGAAACCACCCAAACCCTTAAAAGACCACAAATAATCTAAAAAACCTAAGTGACACTAAAAAACAATAAGAAATTCTAAATGTACATAATAATCCTAAAAGACCCTAAATCCCCTAAAAACCTTACAGGATCCAAAACCCCATAAAGGACAATGAAAACCATAAAAGTCCCTAAAGGACCCAAAAATCCCTAAAAACCGTAAAGGATCCTAAAACTCAAAAAAATCCTAAAGGAGCCTAAAAACCATAAACACCACAAAGGGCCCTAAAATAATAAAAACAAAAAAACAAACCTAAAACCTATAAAAGACCCTAAAACCCCTAAAAGACCCTAAAACGCCTAAAAATCAAAAAAACTATAAAAGAACCTAAATATCCTTAAAAACTCTAACATTCTCTAAAAACTATAAAAAACCCTAAAACCCCTAAAAACTCTTAAAACCCTAAAAGACCCTAAAAACCATTAAAATCTAAATCCCAAAATACCAAAACAGACCCTTTAAAAACTCTAAAAACCAAAAAAAAACTATAGAAACCCTAAAATCTTAAAACCCCATAAAAAATCTACAACCTATAAAAATGCTAAAAACCCCTAAAACAACCTTAAACTTAGGAAACCCCCTAAAGAAACCTAAAACCCCTAAAATACCCTAAAAACCTAAAACCCTAAAAAACCTAAAACACCCTAAAAACCATAAAAGACCATAAAACCTTAAAATACGCTAAAATATCGTAAAAACTCAAAAAAACCCAAACAAATCCAAAATACCCCTAAGACCTTAAAAGGCTCTAAAAACCCTAAAACAATTTATAAGTCCCTAAAAACCATAAAAATGCTAGAAACCCTAAAACCCCAAAAGACCCTAAAAACCAAAAAAACCCCAAAACCCCTAAAAACTAAAAAACACAAAAAATCCCCTAAAGGTCCAAAGAACTTTTAAAAACCCCAAAAATCTTTAAAACCCTAAAAACATGAAAAATACCATAAACACCCCTAAAACCCATTAAAACCACAAAAAATATCATAAAACACTAAAAAACTTAAAAACCCTTAAACCCCCCAAAACTATAAAATCTTAAAAAATGAAAAAAACCCCAAAAAACCCTTAAAACCAAAAAACCAATAAAAAACCCTAAAGCACCCAAAAAACCCTAAAACCCATAAAAACACTAATCCTTGAAAACCCTTAAAAATACAAAACCCTAAAAGCCCATAAAAACCCTAAAAACCCCAAAAGTCCCTAAAACCCATAATAGACCCTAAAACACATATAAGAACGTAAAAAACCAAAATACGCTAAAAACACTAAAAGTACCTAAACCCCAAAAAGGCCCTAAAATATCCTAAAACCACTAAAAACACTAAAATACCTTTAAAACCCATTAAACAAAAAAACACAGAAAAATCGTAAACACAAAAAATAGTCAAAATAATTAAAATACAAAAACCCCCAAACAATCCAAACAACCCTAAGAAAATCCTAAATCACCTAGAAACCCCAAAAAACATAAAACCAAAAAACACTTTTAAAAACAAAAAAACCCATCAACCCAAAACCTCTAAAAACCCCAAAAAAATAATTAAAAATTCCACTCAAACCCTTAAAACATAAAAACCTTTAAAAACCCCCCAAAAATAAAATAATACTTAAAACCCTAAAAACCCTAACGGTCCTCAAAACCCTAAAATCCCAAAAAAAACCCTAAAAAAAACCCGAAACCCCATAAAAACCCATAAAAACACTAAAAATTCAAAAAAACCCAATAAAACCCTAAAACCCCAAAAAACTATAAAAATCATAACACCCAAAAAACACTAAAGGATACCCAAATAATCATTAAATACCATAAAATAGTAGAACCCACTCAAAACCCTAAAAACACTAAGAATCCTAAAACCCCTAAAACCCTAGAACCCCCTAAAAATTCTTAAAAATTATAAAAAAACACAAAAAACACTACAAACCCAAAAACGGAAAAAAACACTACAATCCCAAAAACCCAAATACTCAAAAAACATTACAAACCCAAAAAACCAAAAAAATCCAAAAATTGAAAAAAAAAATCCAAAAAATACCTAAAATACTAAACAAGACTGAAAACATATACCCTACACCCTAAACCCTAAACCCTTCACCCTATACTCTATTCCCTACACACTAAATGCTAAACCTAGCATAGTAAACCATAAACCCTAAACACTTCCCCCTACACAATAAACCCTATACCCTACACCCAATACCCAATACCCTACATTCTAAAACCTACACCCTAGAACTTAAAACCCACACACTAAACATTAAATCTTAAACCCAAAACCCAAAACCCTATACCCTAAACACTAATCCAGGCTCCATAACCCCTATACCCTATACCTTAAACCTTAAAACCTAAACCCAAAACCCTACACCAGATTACCTTTACTCAAAACCCTAAACCGTAATCCCTACACCCTGACAATATACCCTACACACTAAACCCAAAACCACAAACCCAAAACCTTTCACCCTACAACCTTAACAACAAACCATAAACCCTATACACTACATCCCATACCATAAACCATACACCCAAAACCCAATACCCTGCACACAAAACCCTATACCCTAAACAAAAAACATTATACCACACACCCAAAACCCTAATCCCTACATCATACACACCATACCTTACACCCTAAACCCTATACCCTACACCCAAAACAAAAAACCTAACACCTTAAACCCTATAACCAACACCCTACACCCTGAACCCTACATGCCAAACCCTATACCCGACTCATTAAACCCTGAACCCTAAACCCTATACCATACACCCTAAACCCTATACCCAACACCGTAAAATCTATACCCTAAACCATATACCATATACCCAACACCCTACAGCCTAAACCCCAAACCCTAAAACCTAGACGCTAAACCTTATACCCTACATCCAAAACCCTATACCCTATACTTGAAACTGTAAACCTTAGACCCTATACCCTATACCCAACACCATACACCCAAAACCCTGCACAATATAAAATATACCCAAAACCCTAATCCCTACACCCTAAACACTATACCCAACACCCTAAACACTATACCCTACACTCTAAACCCTAAACCTTGTACCCTAAACCCTATAACCTACACCCAAAAATCTAAACCATACACCCTAAACCATATACACTACACCAAAAACCCAAAACCCTACACCATACAACCTATACCCTATACTCTAAATCCTAAACCTCACACCCTAAACCACGAACCCTACACTGTAAAACTTATACTCTCTACCCTAAACCCTAAGCCCTCCACCTTATGCCCTATACCTTAAACCTTAAACTCTATACTCTCAATAGTACACCGTACACCGTACACCCTTAACCCAACACCCTAAACCTTATAACCTACACACTAAACTCTAAACACTACAACCAAAACCATATACCCTAAATCTTACACCATAAATCCTTTACCCTACACCCTAAACCCTACAACATAAACCTTATACCATATACCCTAAACCTTAAAACCTACACACTAATCCCAATATCATACACCATAAATCTTACACCCAACATCCTAAACACTATAACCTACACTCTAAACCCTACACCCTACACCCTAAACATTATACCCCGCTCCCTAAACCTTATACCCTACACCCTAAACCTTGAACCCTAAAACTCTAAAAACTCTAAAAACCCTAAAAACACTAAAAAACTTAAAAATAATAAAAAAACCACGAAATCCTTAAAACCCTAAAATCTATAAAATACTCTAAAAGACATTAAGAAAACCTTAAAAACATTTAAAAATCCTAAAACCCCTAAAAAACAATACAAACCCCAAAAACCAAATAAAACCCCAAAAAACAAAAAAAACCTAAAAAATCATTAAAATACTAAAAACCCCAAAAAACCTACAAAACCCCAAAAATACCTGAAAACATAAAGACTTTAAAAACCAAAAAAACACCAAAAACATATTTCAAAACATAAAAACCCTAAAATTCCTATAAGAATCCTTAACACCCAAAAAGAACCCCCAAACCTTGAAAACACATAAAAACCATTAAATGACTAAAAAATCCCCTAAAACATAAAAAACCCAAAAAACCAAAAAACCGAAAAACTCCCTAAAACACTAAAAACCATAAAAACGTCTCAAACCCCTAAAAACCTAAAAAAACTACAAACCCCAAAAATAAAACTAAAAACCATAAAAATGTAAAAACACTAAAATACACATTAAATCCCTCAAAATCCTAAAAAACTCTAAAACTCCAAAAATACCTCTAAAATACCTTAAAACCCCTAAAACCATAATAATCCTAAAGCCTTAAAAAATCCTAAAAACCATAAAAGACTCTAAAACTATTAGAATAAAAAAATATAAAAAAATACCAAAAAACCAAAAAACCCCAAAGCCCCGAAAAATCCTAAAAACCCAAAAAACTAAAAATACTAAAAATAAATAAAAGAAACTAAAACCTCAAATAAAACAAGGAAACCCCTAAAACCCCCACAAAAAACCCTAAAAACTCTAAAAAACCAAAATCTCTATAAACCAATGAAAAAACGTAAAAAATTAATAAAAACCTGAAAACCTATAAAAACCCCAAAACCCCAAACACCCCTAAAAACCGTAAACTCTTAAAAACTCTTAAACCCCTAAAAACCCTAAAACACCCTAAAACACTGAAAAACTTAAAACCCTAAAACAACAACAAAAATCCTTAAAACCATAAAAACCTAAAAGGCCAAAAAATCCTAAAAATCAAAAAGACCCTAAAAATATCGAAAAACCCTAGAATACCATAAAACCCTAACAAAACCCCTAAAACAACTAAAAAACCCTCAAACATCCTAAAACCATAAAAACCCCAAATGGCCCTAAAACCCCTAAAACCCCTAAAAAGTTTAAAAACACTATAACTGTAATAGCCCGAGATTTTATGAAAAATATTCTTTTTAATTTTATTAATGTCTTGTACAACACGCATCCTTGACTTGCCTTGCATTACACGCAATCGCAACCTTCCTCGATAGCGTGTGTAGTACGCAATACTGAGTTTTACGAAACAACGATATGCTATTAAAATATTATTAAAACTAGCCGTTATGAATAGTAATAACCACTTTTTGAAATTTTGTAAATTTTATTTTTCAAAATGGAATTCATTTTTAGATTCGGAGTATCGAATTTAGCCTAAGGTGAAATTTTGGTACTTTTCGGATAACTTTCATATTCTGATGAATAGTGAAAATTACTAAATTTTAATTAAAAGCAACTTTTTTAATCGAAATAATTAATAGTGATAAATTATTAATTTGAGTGGTTTTAAAGTATATTTAGAATAAATTTTTACAATTTAATACAATGTTGGTCATTGGTTGTAATTTCACATTTAAACCAAAAATAATCAAGTGTCAATCTTTTGATAGATATTGTTTCTTAAAAACACGTTATTTGTTTTAACAGCGGGATTTAATTATAAAAATAATTAATGAAACTTCTATGTTATGAATTTGGTAAAATAGACTTTATTTTTGAATTCGGAATATAAAATATAGCTTAGGATGAAATTTTGGCATTGTTCTGAAAAACATCAATTTTTGATGAATAGTGAAACTACTAAGTGGTAGTTAAAAAAACTGAATTTTTCATAAAACTTAATTTTACCGCTTCTGTGAATGGAATTTCGAAAATCCGAGAGACACGGTTAATATCAAGGACTAAAATGTGGTTCAATGAGATGAAAATAATTTTTGGTGAATAGTAACTTTTTAAGTTTTTTACCACGGTTAATAGTAAATTGGGTAACTAAGGGTAAATATGATATTAATATTACCCTAAAACATGTCCTAATTCTATTGTACAAGTGTAATTCGACCAAAAACAAACATAGGAATAAAATATGACCATTTAGGCCCACTTGGATTAGATTAGGACATTTATTATTAATTTATTTAAAGAAGGGTTAAAATAGTTAAAATCAAAGTTTAATAAGTAAATCATTTATAATATGGGGTTATACATAAGATAAATTCGATTGTAAATATTCATTAGAAAGATAAAAAGATTTACTACATTATGGTATTTTATTTGTAATTTTTAGACATCAAATAATTTAAGTTATTTATGACACAATGATGATGCAGTAATTATCTTATTAATGAAATATTGACATAATTGATAATATAAATACCAAAATAAATGTAATTTAAGACTTTTTATGAATTCCACTAATTTTCTAGGTTACTATGATATATTAATGTTGATTTAATCAACTTGGTTTGAACATATAATTCTGTTATGACTTTCACAAAAATCATATATCAAATAGTGTCAAAATTGACACAAAATAGTTTTTAAATCAAATATTATATTATTAATTGTTATTTTATTTCTAAAAATCTAAGGTTCGGCCAAATGACTTAGATAAGGATATATATATTAAAAATAAACAATTTGGGGTTCGTTTGGCATGTTATAGTAAGTTTATTAACCATATAGTGAAAGAAAACAAAAAGACATGGTAAAAGTTAAATTATTTAACTTAGAGTTAAATCTAATTGATAAGGTTAAAATAATACCCTAAACTTGTCTAAATCTTATTGGTTGATAGGATTTCGACCCATCCCCACCTTATCTTCAAAATAAGACCCTTTGGAGCCATTATAAACCGATTTTGACTTTAATATAAAATAATATTTTGAGATATTCCTAAGGTGCCCCTCTCCTCCCTTATAAAAGGGAACCTCCTCCCCCTCCTCCTCACACCAATTTGAGCACTCAAGCTCGGCCAACCCCTGCCAAAATTTCTTATAAACTTCCCTAGAAACATACTAGAGGTTCTGGTCTTCCTCAAAGACCAATTTTAGTGCCCTAAGAGGAGGTCTCAAAGAGGCGCTTCAAAGAAGAGGTAATTACCGTTACCAATTCTTTCATCTTTATTTCTTCTTCCACTTCTTCTTCTTAGGTTGTTCCATTATGAAGTAATAACATCAGTATCACTCATATACTGATATGTTATTATAAGTATGAAACAACCCTATTTCACCATCTATCCATCCTACGGAAAAAGAAATCACCGCGCGTTCGTACGTACGGAATACCGTCTCCACGACGCGATGAGATTCATTCTTAATGATTAACCATTCATGAATGATTATAAAGTATATATAATAAGTACTAATGAAATATATGACATAATAATGATACTGGATTTATGTATATATATATATGTATGTCATCTACTTACTTCCATTCAAGACAATAAAGAAAGAAAAACAGCGTTCATGCGTACGTACGGACTACCGTCTCCATGAACGGTGTTTTTCATTTCATTTATCTATCTATTATATATATATATACTGAATATATATGATATATAAATCATATTTTATATTCTGGATGTAAGTAAATAATGATATAAGTAATAATAATGTCAAGAACAAAAAGTCAAAACACCTACGATAAATGAAACGATTTTACCCAAAACGCTTCTTTAACATGGAATTTACAAAAGAACGGGTAATATAATGTCATAAGTGAACCATATATGATATCGTAACAATGAATATGATTATGTAATAAGTCAATGACATTATTTAAATCATTATACAGGAGGTTCGGACACATACGAAGCAAATCGGACCTAAGGTAAGGGAAATATCACAATCTCATTTTTATCCGAGATTGTTTTTACTTTGGCATTTACTGGGGTGTATTTTATCATCCACATCCATGTTCCCTAAATATATAATACTGTTTCCATCCACTTACAATAGTTTAAATCCAATTTTACCCTTCGGTGAGTTTTAGTAAAGAATATGAAAGGAATCTTTTGTCGCTTTTTTGTACGAGGTACTTTTTGACTTTTCCGACAAAAGTACGAGAAGAATGTTTTCTTTTTAACTTATACGGCATGAATGTATTTTTAAAACATTGTTTACAAGAATCTTCCTTTACAAGTTTTCAAGTTTATTTTTAATCAACTTCTTTTATTTTAAAGTTGTATAACATGTTAAGAAAGGAAAAATGTTTTTGAAGAAGAAAGGATATTTTCCTCAAGAATGGAGTTCAAGAGTTTTATCAAAATTATTTTCCATATAAGATAATAAAGGGTTATGTTTTTATCCCTAATATTACATTGATTTGATCATGTTGTGATGGAATTATTTTTGTGAATTCCTTTACCTTATATGATTTGTTTTATGATGTCATGATGTTTCAAGAATCCCATTTTTGTTACATGTGTTATACGATGATGTATGATTTATGATTATGTGGCACACATAAGAAAGGATTCATTATAAGATGGGTGGGACCTATATCTCCCTCCAATGCATTGGGTAAAGATTTTATATCTCATGAGATAGACATGGATGGAACGGAAGGTTATTTCGGTTCAGTGATACAGGACTGAAACGAGGAGTGAACTCGGTTCAGAAAGGGACTTTGTCCACTAAGATAGTCTTGGCAATGAGTCATGACTAACAAGAAATGATTTTCAATGATTATGTGTGCATTCCACAAAGTTTCAAGTTTTATGATATGATTATGGGGATCTCATTTTCACTTCTATGATTTGTTCCATGTTAAGATATTATGCTCTCTTTTGTAGGTTAAGATTTCCAAAAAGTTATGTTCTTATGAATATGATGTGATTGATTTTTCTTTTGTATACCCTTACTGAGCATTTGAGCTCACCCTTTTATGTTTTCTTTTCCCCAGGATATAAAGAAAGGTTTTAGGTAAAAAAAAGGAAGATCTTTATGGGAGATATTGAAGATCTTTCACCACGATTAGAAGACTACGTTCCGAGTTTCCAAAGATACTAAACTATTACGATCCTTGTGTGTGTGTTTTTGTTATGTACTAAGTATTCCGCAAAAGTAATGTAATGTCCATGTACGTCAGGCTTCGGGTCTCTACAGTTGGTATCAGAGGAAAGGTTTAGTCAACCTTTGCAAACTAGGATGCGAGAACTTTAGTGAGATCCCTAGAGATATTTATAAGGTATGTCCAGGGATGTCCCTAAGGATAAGTATACGTATAGGATACAGTCATAGAACTATGGTAACGATCATAGAATTTAACCTAAGATGTTAGATATCAAGGATACTCCACCTTTATTATGTTGTTTTCCCTAGCATGATTTTTGCCTCTCACACTATTCTTTTTTTTGGGTTTTAGAAAATGGCTGGAAACAAGATGATTCACAATAATAGAGGATATGATGGACAATGGAATGATATTCTTCATGAGAAACCAAATCAAATGGGATTTGGAAGTCCAAAGATCATTATTATGCCGAATCAGCAATCTCATAATATGATCAATAAAGTAAAATTTGGTACGTTTCCTGACTCGACTAATAAGAGAAAGATGGAGTTTCATGATGATCATAGAGGAAAGAAAGTTCAATTTCCCCTATGTAAATCATGTGGGAAGAGGCATCAAGGAGAATGTTTCAAGGGAACTGGAAGATGCTTTGGGTGTGGAAAAGAAGGACACAAAGCAAGTAAGTGCAAAGGAAAAGGGTCGGTTAACACCATGGATGAGGATAATGGTATTGCTACGACATCAAAAATGGTTAAGTGTTTTAAATGTGGAATGTATGGCCATTATGCAAACAAATGCCCTAAGGGAAAGACTCATGAAGAGAATCAGTATGGTCATATGGGTAGTATTTATGTGGATGATGATGAAGAGACTACAAATTATATGTGAGATGAAAGAATTTTTGAAGCTCGGTCAATGGTTTAAGAATGTAGTGGAATGATTACATGTTTATCATGTGTAATGTTGTATAAGAAATATCATGGTACTATGGAATAAAGAGACTTCTAAGGATTGTTACACTGTTGTCTTTCCTTGAGTTATGAAAGTGTATGATTAATGGTACCACTATCCATGAAAGGTTATTCAGATATTTTTAGAATTTAGATGATATGCGCACAATGAAGGAATAATAAGATAATGGGGTGTTTGATTATATTCATGAGCTCATGATTGATATAAGGACTAAGTGATATCATGGTTTGAGTATATAGAATTTTGAGGATTTTGGTATGTGGAAAGTGTTAACGTTTAACTGCATTCATGTTTTCAATAAGGTTCAATGGGTATTCAAGGGAATACATGATTAAGGCCTTTGAATGATTAGAATGTGACCAATGAGATATATCTTATGATATATGGGGATCAACGATGGTATTAAATCTCTGGAAATCGTTTTCACTATGTTATGAGAGTGGACTGCAGTATTATGGATAAGCCTAAAGATTGGAATGGATTATGTTGGACACAAGTTAGTATTGTTTAAGGATAGATGTTTTCTCGATATTATTGATGGGATGTTATAGTAATATAGTTTTAGAAAAAGGACAACCTGCAGGACGGGCGACAACCCATCGCGTCGGACAAGGCTGTGGGAATCGAATCCACAACCGAAGTGCGACTGGCCTTTATCGCCTACCACTGGCCTACAGGAAGTCCCTGTTTAGTAGAAACTAGTTTTATTATATTAAGCAGTATGATATATGAAGTATAAGTCCATTTTAGAAACCATATATGATTAATCTCACTATAGATCGACTTATGTATATAATATTTGCTAACCTTTTGTTTGAGACAGATGGAATGACCCGTCATTCTATCACATGATCTGCTAACACTTCACGAGTAACAAATTCAACTTCATTTATTTAAGAGATGAAGTGGAAATTGTTCAAGGCATGAACAACAGTGAGATTGTACCAAAATAAAGAAAGTATTTATTCTAATTCAATTTTCAACTTTAGGGAAATGATCTTGAAAACCAAAAATGTTGTCCTAGTGATCTTATACCTGATGAATCAGATGGTACCTTAGATCGTCACAAATTTATGGATTTGTGATTACTGGATTTTCCATAGCCATGTTCTCTACCACTCTCCATCAGAACATGATGGTTAGATTTCTCTTTCATATCCATATTTTCACCTATGTGGAAAACCAGTGATTAGTTTATTTGGGTAACCATTACGTTTCATAATTTTGTTTTTAAAGATTGGTTTTTATATTCCTTTTTACGATGTGGGTTTCTATTAAATAAACTTTCAAATAGTAAACCATTTATAACCCCGACGAATTTCGAGGGCGAAATTCATTTTAAGGGGGGTAGAATGTAACAGCCCGAGATTTTATGAAAAATATTCTTTTTAATTTTATTAATGTCTTGTACAACACGCATCCTTGACTTGCCTTGCATTACACGCAATCGCAACCTTCCTCGATAGCGTGTGTAGTACGCAATACTGAGTTTCACGAAACAACGATATGCTATTAAAATATTATTAAAACTAGCCGTTATGAATAGTAATAACCACTTTTTGAAATTTTGTAAATTTTATTTTTCAAAATGGAATTCATTTTTAGATTCGTAGTATCGAATTTAGCCTAAGGTGAAATTTTGGTACTTTTCGGATAACTTTCATATTCTGATGAATAGTGAAAATTACTAAATTTTAATTAAAAGCAACTTTTTTAATCGAAATAATTAATAGTGATAAATTATTAATTTGAGTGGTTTTAAAGTATATTTAGAATATATTTTTACAATTTAATACAATGTTGGTCATTGGTTGTAATTTCACATTTAAACCAGACATAATCAAGTGTCAATCTTTTGATAGATATTGTTTCTTAAAAACACGTTATTTATTTTAACAGTGGGATTTAATTATAAAAATAATTAATGAAACTTCTATGTTATGAATTTGGTAAAATAGACTTTATTTTTGAATTCGGAATATAAAATATAGCTTAGGATGAAATTTTGGCATTGTTCTGAAAAACATCAATTTTTGATGAATAGTGAAACTACTAAGTGGTAGTTAAAAAAACTGATTTTTTCATAAAACTTAATTTTACCGCTTCTGTGAATGGAATTTCGAAAATCAGAGAGACACGGTTAATATCAAGGACTAAAATGTGGTTCAATGAGATGAAAATAATTTTTTGTGAATAGTAACTTTTTACTTTTTTTACCACGGTTAATAGTAAATTGGGTAACTAAGGGTAAATATGATATTAATATTACCCTAACACATGTCCTAATTCTATTGTACAAGATTAATTCGACCAAAAACAAACTTAGGAATAAAATATGACCTTTTAGGCCCACTTGGATTAGATTAGGACATTTATTATTAATTTATTTAAAGAAGGGTTAAAATAGTTAACATCAAAGTTTAATAAGTAAATCATTTATAATATGGGGTTATACATAAGATAAATTCGATTGTAAATATTCATTAGAAAGATAAAAGGATTTCCTACATGATGGTATTTTATTTGTAATTTTTAGACATCAAATAATTTAATTTATTTATGACACAAAGATGATGCAGTAATTATCTTATTAATGAAATATTGACATAATTGATAATATAAATACCAAAATAAATGTAATTTAAGACTTTTTATGAATTCCACTAATTTTCTAGGTTACTATGATATATTAATGTTGATTTAATCAACTTGGTTAGAACATATAATTATGTTATGACTTTCACAAAAATCATATATCAAATAGTGTCAAAATTGACACAAAATAGTTTTTAAATCAAATATTATATTATTAATTGTTATTTTATTCCTAAAAATCTAAGGTTCGACCAAATGACTTAGATAAGGATATATATATTAATAATAAACAAATTGGGGTTAGTTTGGCATGTTATAGTAAGTTTATTAACCATATAGTGAAAGAAAACAAAAAGACATGGTAAAAGTTAAATTATTTAACTTAGAGTTAAATCTAATTGATAAGGTTAAAATAATACCATAAACTTGTCTAAATCTTATTGGTTGATAGGATTTCCACCCATACCCACCTTATCTTAGAAATAAGACCCTTTGGAGCCATTATAAACCGATTTTGACTTTAATATAAAATAATATTTTGAGATATTCCTAAGGTGCCCCTCTCCTCCCTTATAAAAGGGCACCTCCGCCCCCTCCTCCTCACACCAATTTGAGCACTCAAGCTCGGCCAACCCCTGACAAAATCTCTTCTCCACTTCCCTAGAAACATCCTAGAGGTTATGGTCTTCCTCAAAGACCAATTTTAGTGCCCTAAGAGGAGGTCTCAAAGAGGCGCTTCAAAGAAGAGGTAATTACCGTTACCAATTCTTTCATCTTTATTTCTTCTTCCACTTCTTCTTCTTAGGTTGTTTCATTATGAAGTAATAACATCAGTATCACTCATATACTGATATGTTATTATAAGTATGAAACAACCCTATTTCACCATCTATCCATCCTACGGAAAAAGAAATCACCGCGCGTGCGTACGTACGGAATACCGTCTCCACGACGCGATGAGATTCATTCTTAATGATTAACCATTCATGAATGATTATAAAGTATATATAATAAGTACTAATGAAATATATGACATAATAATGATACTGGATTTATGTATATATATATATGTATGTCATCTACTTACTTCCATTCAAGACAATAAAGAAAGAAAAACAGCGTTCATGCGTACGTACGGACTACCGTCTCCATGAACGGTGTTTTTCATTTCATTTATCTATATATTATATATATATATATACTGAATATATATGATATATAAATCATATTTTATATTCTGGATGTAAGTAAATCATGATATAATTAATAATAATGTCAAGAACAAAAAGTCAAAACACCTACGATAAATGAAACGATTTTACCCAAAACGCTTCTTTAACATGGAATTTACAAAAGAACGGGTAATATAATGTCATAAGTGAACCATATATGATATCATAACAATGAATATGATTCTTTAATAAGTCAATGGCATTATTTAAATCATTATACAGGAGGTTCGGACACATACGAAGCAAATCGGACCTAAGGTAAGGGAAATATCGCAATCTCATTTTTATCCGAGATTGTTTTTACTTTGACATTTACTGGGGTGTATTTTATCATCCACATCCATGTTCCCTAAATATATAATATTGTTTCCATCCACTTACAATAGTTTAAATCCAATTTTACCCTTCGGTGAGTTTTAGTAAAGAATATGAAAGGAATCTTTTGTCGCTTTTTTGTACGAGGTACTTTTTGACTTTTCCGACAAAAGTACGAGAAGAATGTTTTCTTTTTAACTTATACAGCATGAATGTATTTTTAAAACATTGTTTACAAGAATCTTCCTTTACAAGTTTTCAAGTTTATTTTTAATCAACTTCTTTTATTTTAATGTTGTATAACATGTTAAGAAAGGAAAAATGTTTTTGAAGAAGAAAGGATATTTTCCTCAAGAATGGAGTTCAAGAGTTTTATCAAAATTATTTTCCATCTAAGATAATAAAGGGTTCTGTTTTTATCCCTAATATTACATTGATTTGATCATGTTGTGATGGAATTATTTTTATGAATTCCTTTACCTTATATGATTTGTTTTATGATGTCATGATGTTTCAAGAATCCCATTTTTGTTACATGTGTTATACGATGATGTATGATTTATGATTATGTGGCACACATAAGAAAGGATTCATTATAAGATGGGTGGGACCTATATCTCCCTCCAATGCATTGGGTAAAGATTTTATATCTCATGAGATAGACATGGCTGGAACGGAAGGTTATTTCGGTTCAGTGATACAGGACTGAAACGAGGAGTGAACTCGGTTCAGAAAGGGACTTTGTCCACTAAGATAGTCTTGGCAATGAGTCATGACTAACAAGAAATGATTTTCCATGATTATGTGTGCATGCCACAAAGTTTCAAGTTTTATGATATGATTATGGGGATCTAATTTTCACTTCTATGATTTGTTCCATGTTAAGATATTATGCTCTCTTTTGCAGGTTAAGATTTCCAAAAAGTTATGTTCTTATGAATATGATGTGATTTATTTTTCTTTTGTATACCCTTACTGAGCATTTGAGCTCACCCTTTTATGTTTTCTTTTCCCCAGGATATAAAGAAAGGTTTTAGGTAAAAAAAAAGGAAGATCTTTATGGGAGATATTGAAGATCTTTCACCACGATTAGAAGACTACGTTCCGAGTTTCCAAAGACACTAAACTATTACGATCCTTGTGTGTGTGTTTTTGTTATGTACTAAGTATTCCGCAAAAGTAATGTAATGTCCATGTACGTCAGGCTTCGGGTCTCTACAATAACCCCTTAAAAAAACTCAAAATCCATAAAAACACTAAAAACACTAAATCCCAAAAACTATACAATTCCCTCCTCCCCCCAAAAAACCAAAACCCATAAAAACCATAAAATCCCCAAAAATCCCTAAAACCCCTAAAAACCCTAAAAACCCTAAAAACCCCTAAGCCCCATAAAACCCCCTAAAATCCATCAAAACCACTAAAAACCTAAAACCCTAAAAACACAATAAAAACTTAAAAAATCCATTAGTCCCCATAAAACCCTAAAACCTCTTGAAAGCCCTAAAAATACGTAAAACCCCTAAAATCCAAAAAATCCTTAAACCCCTATAAAAACCAAAAAGAATCCAAGAAAAATCTAAAGGAACATAAAAACTCTAAAACCCCTAAAAATAATAAAACCCTAAAAATAATAAAAAACTATAAAACGCTATAAATTATAAAAGAACCCTAAAAACCATAATAACCCTAAAACTCCAAAACACCAAAAAACCCGAAAAACCATAAAATTCAATGAAACCCCTATATAAAACCTTAAAATGCTAAAACACCCAGAACCCCTAAAAGACCCAAAAACATTTTAAATCCCTAATAGAAACAAAAAATCATAAAAAATAAAAAAGATCCTAAAATACTCTAAAAGACTCTATAAGCCCTAATGGGCCCTAAAAACCATAAAAATGTAAAAGACCCTAATAAATCCTAATTTACCCTAAGACCCCATAAAACATAAAAAATACCTTAAAAACACTAAACTGCAAAAAACTTTTAAAACACCCAGAAATCCATAAAAACATCAAAACCCTAAAACCCATAAAATACCACAAAATCCATAATACCCCTAAAACCCATTAAAACCCCTAAAACACTAAATAAACAGAAAACCATTAAAGCCCTTGAAAACCTTAAAAAAAATAAAAAATCCTAAAAAATCCCTAAGACCCCCTAAACACCCTAAACACCCATTAAAACCATAAAGACCCTGCAAACACAAAAAGACATAAAAATAATAAAAACATAGAGAAACACTAAAATACCTTAAAAGACCCTAAAATTCACTAAAAACACTATAAAATCCTAAACACCTAAAAGCAATAAAAACCCTAGAAACCTAAAGAAACATAAAAAACCCTTAAAATACCTAAAATCCTAAAAAAAATTAATAACTTAAAAATCCCTAAAATGAAAAAGAACCCTAAAAATCCTAAAATTCATAAAAATCTATAAAACAATTAAAATCCCAATACCCGTAAAACCCCTAAAAAATCAAAAAACCCGAAACCCGCAAACCACTAAAAACCCCTAGACCCCTAAAAACTCCAAAAAACACTAAAACCTTAAAAACCCTTTAAAACACTAAAATTCAAAAACCCTAAAACTTAAAAAACCCTAAAAAACAAAAAAAAACTAAAAAAAGCTTTAAAACCCCCCTAAAACCCTAAAAACAAAATCCCTAAAACCCCTAATAACGTTAAAAAACATAAAAACAATTAAAAACCCTAAAACCTATAAAAACTCATTACCACTCTAATAACCCGTAACCCTATACCTTACTCCCTGAACCTCACACCCCAAACCCCAAACCCTAAACCCTTCTCCCCTCACCAGAAACAATAAACCCTCGACCTAAAACCCTACATCCTACACCAAAAACATGAAACCTAAAACCTAAAGCACAAAACCTTATACTCTATACCCTAAACCATAGCCCTACATCTTAAACCCTGTATGCTACACCCTAAACCTTAAACCATAAACCCTACACCCTAAACCCTGCAACTTAATCCCTAATCCCTATACAATAAACCTTAAATCTTATACATTAAACCATAAAAAATCATAATAAAACTAAAAGAACCTAAAACCCCCCCAAACCCATAAAATTCCTTAAATACCATAATTCTTTGAGAAGATCGAAAAAACCATAAAAACCCCTAAAATAACAAAAAACCCCTAAAGAACCCCGAAAAGATCATAAAACACAAAAAACCTAAAAGTCCCTTAGAACCCTTAAAAATATTAAAGGAACCATAAAAACCCTAAAAACCCTAGAAAAAAGTAAAAATCATAAAAACTTGTAAAAACCAAAAACACCCTAAAAACCCTTAAAACACATAAAAATTCGAAAAATCCCTCAAAAAAATAGAAAAAACCCCTAAACCCTAAACCCGTAAAAGATGCTAAAAATCCTATAAATCACTAAAAACACCCTATAACCCGTAAAAACCCTAAAACCTTAAAAAACCCTAAAACCTTAAAAAACCCTAAAACCCTAAAAAAACCAAAAAATCGAGAAAACCATAAAAACCCCATAATAAACCTAAAAACCCTTAGAAACCTAAAAACCCTTAGAAACCTAAAAACCCTTAGAAATCTAAAAATCCTTAGAAACCTAGAAACCTCTAAAATGATCCTAAAATCCCTAAAAAGACCCTAAAACACCCTAAAAATACCCGAAAACCCTAAAAACACTGAGAACCACAGAAACCCACCAAAATCCCTAAAAATAATAAAAACCATAAAAACACTAAAAACCCTACAAAGTATAAAAAACAAAAAATCCCTAAACATCTTAAAAAATCCCTAAAACCCCTAAAAACACAAAAAATAAAAAAACCCAAAAGCCCATAAAAGAACCTAAAAATCCTATAAGACCCTAAATAGTCCCTAAAAGACCATAAAAGTACTTAAACCTCCTAACCCCCCCCCCCCCCAAAAAAAACTAAAACCATAAAATGCCCATAAAGCCCTAAAAACCGTAAAAAACATAAAACCTCTAAAAACACTAAAACTCCTAAAAACACTAATAACCCAAAAAACCCTATTCCTTAAAAATTAAAAAAAACCCTATATAACCTTAAAAATCCCTAAAATTACCTAATAACCATAAAAAATCTTAAACCGCCAAAAAACCCTAAAACCCCTCAAAAATCCTTACCATACCCTAAAGGTTGTAAAACTCGAAAAGTCCCCTAAAACCCTAACAAGACCGTAAAACCCCTAAAAACCCCAAACCATCATAATATCCTTAAAACCCCTATAAGACCCAAAAAATCCTCATAGACCCGAAAACCCTGAAAAACTTAAAAAATCCCAAATACATTTAAAACCCATTAAAACCCAAAAAGAGACAAAAAACCTAAAAGACCCTAAAAACCATAACAAACTATAAGAAACCTAAAATACCCTAAAATACTTAAAAAATCCTAAAATATTCTAAAAAAAAATAAATAAATAAAGGGCCCTAAAAATCTTGAAAGACCCAAAAATTCCTAAAATATCCAAAAATAACCTAAAAACCTGAAAAACCCTAAAAACTATAAAAACTATAAAAACACTAAAAAACATTAAAATCCAAAAAAAACCTCAAACCCCTTAAAATATTTAAAACTATAAACCCCCTAAAAACTGTAAAAACACTTAAAAACCAAAAATACAATATAAAATCATAAAACCCTAACCCCCATAAAACTCTAAAAACACTAGAAACTACTAAAACCCCTAAAAAATTAAAAACACCTCAAACCAAATAAACACTCTAAAACTCTAAATACTTAACAAATCCTAAAAACACAAAAGAGATCCTAAAGATATTAAGGCCTCGGAGCGGCGGCTTTTTCCCTCTCCTCGCGCAGTTAGGGTTTCTCCGACCGATCTTCCCCTCCCCTCCTCCGGCACGGGCTGGCTTCATCGTTGGTTGCCTCGCTTTGGCTCGGCGTAGATCGGTGTTGGATCTGGTTGGATCGGATTCAGTTTTGGTCCAATGGAAACTTCTTCGAACCCTTCAACTTCGGGATCTCGCTTTGTCTCTAGTATGTTTGACGCCAGACCTGTCTTGCTTGTGGTTTCGAGTTTTCATATCTGCGTCGACGTGCAACGACCTCGGTGTTCCTGGCTTCGGGGTTTCGGTCCGGTGTTGAATTTGCTTCTCTTAGCTTCGGTTTCTCCCCGCGGCCTTGGGCGCTTCATGTCGACTGGATTGGTGTCGACTGCGGAGTGTCTTCGGCTTCGGGATCTCACCGCGGCTTCGGAGTGCTCTTCGATTCCGGTGTGCTCACCGTCGGCCACGATGGTTGCTGGTTCTATTGCGGCTTCTGGAATCGGATCCGGTGTGCGCAGCGTCTGCCACGGTGACCTCCAGCTCCGATTCTTCTGCTTGGCTTCACCCTGTCTCGTCGTCATCTTGGCGTTCACCGGTGTTTCGAAGTCGGATCCAGCGGCTTGGAGGGAGGGGGGCCTTGTGTTTCTGGTTTTCTTGCGTTGCTTTGGTTTGATGGGTTGTTTGGTTTGTTGAAATGGTTTGATTTGATCTGCTTGGGTCAGAATTTGCTGGTAATGTTGGTGTTGGTGGAAAAACAATGCTGCTGGAGTGGAAGTGGGATGTTGGGGGATGTTTGGTGGTCGAAAGAGGTGCTAGCTGTCTGAAAATGAGGATGCAGGTTGCTGGTTTGTTGTGGATGCTGGTTGGCTGGTTGCTGCTGCTGGATGTTGTTTGCTGCTGTAGTCTGAATGCTGGTTGTTGGTTAGCTGTGAGCTGCTGGATGCTGGTTAACGCTGGATGTAGTGCTGTTGGATGCTGGTACTGGCTGGATGTGATGTGATGATGCTGCGGTTTTGTCTGTTTTTGTGTCTTTTTCTTTCTTTGGCGTGGGTTGTAAGGGTTTTTTGGGTGTGGGTCATTCGACCCCTCCCCTCCCTTGTCTGCAGTGTTTGTGTCCTTTTGTTTAATAAATTTTGGGGGGTGCCAGGAATATCCTGGACCCGAGCCTTCTTTGCCTAAAAACCCCAAAAAAACCAGAAACCATTAAAACCCCCAAAACCCTAAAAAACCCAAAAACCCTAAAAAACCTAACAACCAAAAAAAGTTCTAAAAACCCATAAAACCCATAAAACCCCTAAAAACCCAAAAACCCATAAAAACCCTAAAATCTAAAATTCGTTTAAAATCATAAAAACCCTAAAACCCTCTACAACCCCTAAAACACTAAAAACCATAAAAATCCTTAAATACCCCAAACCCTAAGCCCTACACCCTAAACTCTACCCCATAAACCTTATACCCTATACCCTAAACCTCAAATCCTACAACTGAAACATAATACCCTACATGCTAAACCCTAAACCCTACACCCAAAACCCTATACTATTCACCCTAAACCCTAGAACCTTCAGCTTAAACCTTAAATCCTACACCTTGAACCCTATACTATAAGCCACAAACCTTAAACCCCGCACCCTAAAGACTATACCCTGCACTTTAAACAATAAACCCTCCACCTTAAATGGTTAACCCTACACCTTAAAACATTAAAGACCCTAAAAAATATAAAACTGCTAAAATAAGATTAAACCCTAAAAGTACCGAAAAATATATTAAAACCATAAAACACTAAAATACCCTAAAACCCCAAAACACCCCAAAGAACCCTAAAATACCCCAAAACCTACCAAACCCCTAAAAGATCCAAAAAATTGTAGAAAAAATAAAAAAAAACCTAAAAAACTAAAAAACATTATAAAATCCTTTAACATTGTAAAAATCATATAAACCCCTAAAAAGATTAAAAATAATATAAACCCTAAAACCATAAAAATTCTTCAAATCCCTAAAAACCATGAAAAATGTTATAACCCATAAAACCATAAAAATACCTACAAACCCCTAAAAATAACAAAAAAACCTAAAATCCCAAATACCCTAAAAAACCCTACAAACCCCTAAAAATACTAAAAAACCAAAAAAACATTAAAACCATTAAAACCCAAAACCCCCCATTAAATCCACTAAATCCCAAATAAAGACCCTAAAAATTAAAAAGAAACTCCAAGAGAACCTAAAAACACCTAAACCTATAAAAGAACATAAAAACCCTATAAATCCTAAGAACCCCAAAAACACAAAAAACCCAAAAAAACCTTAAAACCCCTCAAAACCCAAAAAAACTCCACAAACCCCATAAAAGACCCTGAAGGCCCAAGAAACCTTAAAATACCCCAAAAATAACCCAAAAACTTTAAAAAACTTTAATGTTCCCTAAAACCACCCTAAAAGCTCAAAAAACAATAAAAATCCAAAAGACCATAAAAGACTAAAATCCCTTAGAAACTCTGAAACCCCTAAAACTCCTAAAACACTAAAATCCCTAAGAACCCATGAAAACCATAAAACCCCTAAAAATGATGAAAACCTTAAAAATCTATAAAAGTAACTAAATGGCCTTAAAACCCTAAATGTCCCCAAAAACCCTAAAAGACCCCCAAAACCCAAAAAACCCTAAAATCTCTAAAAAATTAAAACCTTACAACAATCCCAAAATACCCAAAATCCACAAAACCCCCAAAACCCCAAAACCACTTAAAATACTAAACCCCCCTAAAGGCCCTAAAAACCCTAAAAACCCTAAAACTACAAAAAAACATAAAACCACTAAAAACACTAAAACAACCTAAAACCCCTAAAATACCCAAAAAACCCTAACCCCCACCCCTAAAAACCAAAAATCCCAAAAACCTCCCTTAAACCCTAAAATCCCCTAAAACCCCTAGAAACCCAAAAAATACCTTAAAACTATAAAACACCTAAAAACCAAAAAAAGACCATAAAAAGTTCCTAAAAACACTATAATGAAATAAAAACTATATAACCTGCAAAATTCCCTAAAGGATTGTACAAACCACAAAACACCACAATGGCCCTGAAAACCATAAAAACGCAAAAAACCCTAAAAAATACTACACACCCAAATGACCCCTAACACAGGCTAAATCCCCTCATACCATAATAAATAATAAAAAATCATTAAAACCCCTAAAACCATAAAAAACATTAAAATACCTAACAATCCCTAAAAGCACTTAAAATTAAATAAACACTACAAATCCTTAAAAAACCAAAAAACCAAAACCCCCAAAAAAACCCCAAAAAATCAAACAAGAAACTAAAAAATCATTAATTTCCTAAAACCCCTTAAAAATTTAAAAACCCCTAAAACCCTATAAGAGTCCTCAAAACCCTAAAAGATCTTTAAAAACCCAAAATAATAATATAAGCATCTAAAAACCCTAAAACCCTAAAAACTCTAAAATTCCTAAAAACCATAAAACCCATAAAAAATACCTAAAACACCCTAAAACCCTAAAAACCATAAAAGTTACTAAAACCCCATAAAAACCCTAAAACACCCTAAAACCATGAAAAAACATTATAAATATTAAAAAACACTAAAAAATAGTCATGAAAAAAACTAAAAAAACAAATTCCTAAAAAAAGATAAAACCCAAAAATGCTTTAATTCCATACAAAATTCAAAATAATCTAAAAGCCCTAAAACCCATAAAATTAGTAGAAACCCTAAAAACTCTAAAAACCCTAAAAAAATAAAAATTCCTAAAACCCCTAAAAAACTTGAATCTATAAAAACCCCTGGAAACCATGAAGATTCTAAAAACACTAAGAAACCTAAAACACATAAAAACCTTAAAAACCACTAAAAAGATTTGAAACCCCCTAAAACCCATAACTACCACCACCCCCCAAACCAAAAAAACCTCTAAAAACCTAAAAAACAAAAAAAAACTAAAACCCCTAACTCAACCTAAAAATCTCTAAACACCCCAAAATAACCTAAAAGACCTTAAAATCCCTAAAACCCACTACTAAAAATATGGCTTATAATAGCGCCAAAAACCACCTTTAATAGCGCTAAAAAAGCACTGTTAATCTCGGCAAAGATAAAGGGGGTCCCCTTTTTCAGTGCTAAAAATAGCGCTGATAAAGGTAGTCTTTATCAGTTCTATTTTCAGCACTGATAAATGTATAATATATCAGGGCTAAAAAAATCGCTGATAAACACTACCTTTATCAGCGCTATTTTGAGCGCTGATAAAAACTACGTTTATCAACGCTCAAAATACCACTGATATATTATCCATTTATCAGCGCTTAACTAGCACTGATAAAGGCCAAAGATCCTGTGCGAAACCAAAACCTATACATAACCTACACAGAACTTGGACAAATTACAGCACCTGCACACAACACAAACAACACATGCACACAGCACAGACAACACCCACACACAAAGCACAGAATAACAAAAATGCTACATACATTTACTTGAAATCATAAATATGAAACAACACACTTCTATATACATTTAAAGCAATGTTTAATTTGGTTACAATTACAATTATCCAACATAGTTAAAAAACGATGATGTTCCATCCTTTTTGCATCCATCTGCTCTAAAAAATTGTCATCCATGGCGGCAGTTTCCGAAAAAAGAATTCAAACTAAGGAAACATATTTCACCTTCATAAGAAAAATGATATTCTGTTAGTAATACAATAATGATATAAAGAATGGGGTTTCTAAATGGAATTATAATAGTGAGGCACAAAACATAAATTAACCAATTAACCAAGAGACACAATTAGGTCAATGCCCTTACCTCAACCAGAAGTCCAATAAACTATATTCAATTCATACCAACCACAACTGAGTCCATGATCACATGTATTAATGTCCAACAACATTAAATTACATAATTAGTTAATTTTAACCAAAAATCTAGCATGGTATAATAGGCGCCAAACTCATCGTGTAATCGAACAAAGCCAAGAATGTTGAGAAACTAGGTGTGATCCACTCCTGGCGCACCCCTTAGCCTAGAAAACACTAAATCCCCAATATATATTACTAAATTTATGACAAATTAAGCCTAAAATTTTGAAAACCCATAAATAAATCTTCCACAATATATAATCTATATCAAATAATGACTGATTAATAGTTTATGAAATATTGAAACATGCTCTAAGAGTCATATATAAAAGTCCCATGCAGAATAATGATTTATCCATACTATGGAATAATAATTACACCTAGAACCCTAAAACCTGAATGCAAATATTTGAGCAAGAAGTTATAGAATGAAGGAAGATGTAGGAGAAGATACCACATTGATTCGAAATGACGAACAACCGATAATCCACTCAAGTCTAAGGGGAAGGAAGGAGGGGAATGGGGTTTGGATACCCCCTAAGAAATCGGTGCCCAAACAGGGAAACCTGAGGAGGTTTATACTTTATAAACCCATCAACCATAGAAAAATATGTTTTAAATCATGTTACATGAAATGAACCAAGTTGTGACATCACTATATTTTGGGTCCAAACCCTTACTTGACCCCTTTTCCCCATTCAGGACCATTATCACCCTATTAAATTCATTCATGTTGTGAGTTGCCCTTTCACTCTATGAGTAGCCTAATGCTACTACATTTCAATAGAATGACAACCGAAATCATCCTTGATATCCTCCCAAAACCCAATGACATCCCTCTATCCCCAATACATGTCTGAAACACCTATTAGAACTGGTATATTGTACCTTTTTTGATGTTTTTTTATTATGAAATTCCATAATTCTCCATTGGAAGTGTACCAATGTACTAATCAGATGTTATATGATATACCATGAAGATTCTTGTGTCCATGTGTTATATAAGATATCAATGAAAATTTATCTCATTATTATACATACCAACACATCAAATCCGAGCATTAGAGACCTTCAGGTTTTCTTCAACTAATTCCAGTTCTGACATCGATGTAGGACACGATTTCTGTGGGATATTAGGTTAGGTTTTCATGTACCCTCTGATGGAAGAATTAAATATGGGTTTTGATCAATTGGATGACCAAATAATCTCAATTTATATACATTTTATATGAAAAAATTATACGAAAATAAAAATTCAATTCTTAATTAAGATTATCTTTTTACATCAATTTAATTCTACTATAGTCTTTTATAGGGAACCTCATTTTACATCTTGTTTTTGGAGAGGTCCTTATGATAAAATGGGATGACATGTATGATTGAGCATGACATATGTTTCTGACACTTTCTGTAGGGGCACATTGCCTGGAGCATGTTGACGTTCGATGGCGGTGCATTGTACCAGACATTAATTCATTACAAAGGTGAGTGAAATTCATCACTTATAAAGAGACTTATTATACTTGATTGAAACAGGGTGATGGGATGTCATTCATTCCATCCATGGATTCCTCCTCGGAATTCATTACCTAGTATGAGTCTCCCTAAAAAAAAAGACGTTGTTCGTGAAACTTGTTCCTGGTTCCATCTCTTTATGGATGATGGTTAATTAAAATGATTATATTAGGACATTCCAAAGGGTCATTCCAGGGCATAATACTTCGGTTAGGAAATTATTCACATTGGGAATTAGTTGAATGTATGTACACTAGAACATTGGTCACATGTATTCCTCATCGTCAAAGGGATTCTCAACGAAATGGAAACCCATGTTTAACTTGCGGTATTCCTTGAGTTTAACATACCACAAGGATAGAGGGTCATGATTTAATGTCTTACATAGATGTAATGGGTTGATCAAAACACTTATTAAGGTGGATCAGGTAGGTACATCTCTATGAGGGAGCACCTGGAATGTTTAACTGATATATGGATCAAAACGCCCAATGAGGTCTGACCCAAGTGTGGTGCATCCCATAAAGGTAAGGTTTCTCATTTTGAAGACATATTCGGATTCCACAAAGGGAAAAACAGGAGGGAAAATAAGTGAAGGTGTACCCCAGTGAGGGGGTCACCATGGTTTACCATTGGTTGGGATTTAACCTCATAGAGGCTTCCTACGCACCCTATATAGAATACAAGGATCAATACCCATATATTAAAAAGAGGTATGGTGTGGGTATTAGCCATGGTTAGCTTCCCTTCACATTAGGAATACTCTTGGTTGGACGAGTATGGGTTTTGTAGGGATTATTCATTGTCAGATTCCCAGGTTCTTCCAAGAGTATCAATGGGATGAATGGGACATACATGCTAAGATGGACCATGTGAATGGTGTGATCCTTGTAAAAAGGAATGAGGCACAAAAAACATGTGGAGTTGTCTATAAACATTATTTATGGTTTCCATGGGGCGCATCAGACTTTTCATACCTTCCATAAACACCTAAAAAATCACTATGACCAGATTCTACATGATGGTTCATCACAGGGTTGATTCTTTTGATGATGTACTGGTCTTTTGATCTTGTATTTCATCTCAACCAGCCTTTCCCTTACTTGAATTATCCTGGGACACATATTTTGGTTCCAAAAAATCCCTCCATGATACCGATTATCTCATGAAACTACCTAGAAATAATTGTGCAAGTCAAACAAAAACACATGTTCGCAAATACAAGTTCAAACAAACGAGATACGGAACATTGAAATTTCTTAAAAATGAACCAAGGGGTACACATGTTCTCAAATACTATCTCTTCATGTTGAATCTGATCCCTCTACTTTAATTTCAGCAATATTTATATTTAGGCCCTATATCTAACTGAAAATGGTTGATATAAACCATATTTTCTGTTTCCATCCATCATTTTTTGGAAAATTGATTTTGTTGATCCTCGGTGGTTTCGTCGTTCACCCCATACACACTGCACACCATCATGCCTTACTTTAATATTGATTTGTTCAAAGATCAATAATATGAATTCGGGGATAAAAAACATTGAGTAATAAATTAAGATTTCAATACATCTGAGCATTCTCAATTCACAAAAGAATATTAGAGGATAATAAATGATCATATATAGATAACATAAGTAGTAGGAATTCAACTTTATCCTATTTGTGTACAATCTTCCATCATGTATGTTTCCCATTCACTTCTAAACACATGTATATCATCTTCTGAATATGAGGTTTTGCGACAGTCATGGTAGTACTGAAAAAATATAAATACACAAAGGATCAATAAATATTTTAAATGAAATCGTAATTATTTTCGAAAATACCTCATCAGGGATACTAGTTTGTTCATGAAATATGATCTCTTTCATAAATTTACAAACATAATAAGCACAGTCCTTTCCATTTGTTTGTTTTGGAAATTGCAAATACATCGACAACAATAAGTAATTTGTTTTGATATGTGTTTGGATAGGGAAATGTTATTATATATTCCCAGATACTTTTCCAGTTGTAGATCTTGAAGTCTTGATCATCCTTATGCCCTGGATTCATTCCATACATTAGACGATATTGATGCACTTCCCTATCATAACAGAATCCTCATTAAAAGATAACATAAATTATATAACTAGATGTTTAGTTTTAAAATGTTGGATCTACTGTATTAAAAATTAACAAACGCCATCATGTGTGGTCGGTTTGATGGATATCCATGCGTTGAATCCAGAAAATAAATCTTTGGAGTATCCAAATTGACTGCAATCAGCATCCAATGCTCCCTAAAAATAAAAAAAGGAATAAGTAAAGAAAGAAATGAAAATATAGTTGATATGATTAAATTGTAGAGTTTTACCCCTGCATCGTTGGTATTAAAAAGATTCTATCATCCATAATTTTGTTTTCAAACAATTTGAGCAGAGATGACATTATTGCAGCCTCTTTATCAGAATCTATTTCGCCTTCTGAAGAGGTGGTGTGAGGACTAACGAGTCCAAATTTTTTTTCATGGGGAAATCCCTTCAATTTTTTTTTCATATATACCTCTGCGACCAATATAAAATGTATTTATTCATAATTATCAGAGTATATCAGCTTTTGTAAAATCAAATCATGAAAACATACCTCATGTATACATTTACAACTGAGGCGCCTAGCCATTCATACTTGAGGAGTTCATTTACTTTTTCAGCACTAATGTAATCTGATGTATCCTCTCCATACATATCTTTTTTGAAATCAAATGTGTGAGTATTACCATCTTTCAACTTTGTATCCACATGAGCCTGCAATGATATTAGCTATGGATATAGAACGGGCAGGGTGAAGGTGATCTCAGTAGACCATTTCAATCGGTTGATTGATCCCTGAGATAGTTTTGAGCTGATATTTAGTTTCACCCCACAGTCTTTGTCATTCTGTAATAACATTCATCAGTTCAGACCTTTTTTCATTAAATGTTAAAGGTCCATCTTGAAAAATAAATTGGAAATGGATACATTTTTGTCGACATGTTTTTTTACAAGAACTGTCGGCCATGCGATGAATGTTCCAACATCTTTTCAACTGTATGAATATCGTCATCATCATTTGGAACTTGTATCTTGGCACTCAGCTCATTATAAACATTAATTGACACTCTAAGATGATCTTTTTGAAGCTATCTGTTGTGTAGCATGTCGTTTTGCGTATTGAACACCATAGCCCTCGCTACAAGGAAATAGGTGGGAGTTGTTAAATATAAATCACATTCATTTTCACCCTGTGGAATATTAGTACAGGAAAGGTATTAGTGTCTATGTAAATCACATTTCACATAAACAATTATTAAAACATTGATTACCTCATCTAAGTCAGTTTTTTAGGGGAATGGCTCGCCTCAAAGTTGGTGGGGGTGGGGTGGGATCGTCACACATGGATTATTGTTGAGTTGTTTCTTCTCTTTGCCTCTCCCCCATCAATTTTCTATCATCTCTCTCTGGTATTTTAATTCTTCTTGAAAAATAGATAATTATTCTTGCAGCTTTTCCATTTTTTCATTTTGATCCTCCACTTGTTTTTTTTGAAAATATGTTCGGGGTGTCACCCCAAAACCCACACCTCTGACATGGCCATACTGTTCTAGATGCTTCAAGGCTTCTGAAAGTATGTATGCATCTGGTGCGGTTGTTGTTAATTCTTGTGACTATGTCAGATAGAAAATATAGAAAAAGAAGTAGTTATTGTAATGTAATAGTGATTTAAATAAAATAAAATTTATATTATGTCATACTTACACATGTTTCCCATACTTTTTGTGTGTTTTCATCTATCAGTGTCCCCTCTTTATTTACCCAAGCCTCCTTCCATAGCACATGCCATGGATGGATATGGCTTTTGATTTCAATTAATCAATCTACATATAAACAGAGAAACATGGTTATGGTGTTGTTTTATGTCACATACTAGTAGTAGGGTAGATTTAAAAGATGTACCAATTTTTTCTCAAGTTCAGCGTACCTCATCCTTGCTTTACGGTAAGGGTACGCTGGTTCTGTTGCACGTTTTTTATTTTTAGCACTCAGTAGCTGTTTCATAAATAAAAAACTATCAATCGAAGTGATGAATACAAGAAAACTTCAAACAATGTATTACCCCACACAATGTACCTCAAAAGTATGCTCCCCACGATGATTGCTAAACGCATCCCACGCTCCTTGGGATATCAAGTGTGTGTAAAGAGGAGGTGGGTGTGGCTTGATTTTCCCTTCTGCATCTTTAAGATGATATTTCATTAAAATTGTGCAGAAACCTCTATGAATCCTTCCTACAACTCTTAATACATATTCCTTACACGAGGAATATACTATAAATGCACTCTACATTGTATGATGAAGAGTAAGTCAATGTTTTGGTACTTTATTTTATTTTAATAAATTAAAAAAATGATATCATAATGTTACCGTAATCTCTTCCCACGTTAGTTTCTTCAGCCCAGTGACAACATGGTGTCGCGACTGTACATCGATCGGCACGCGCTGCCGAGTGACAATTCCAATGTAGCTAATAAAGATGGCTCTATTGGGGTTAACATGTTGGCCTCGCTTATTCCATCCCACCTCAAATTTGATGCCTTTTGGTTTTGCCTTAAGGATTTTGGATAACATTGTCAAACTACGATACTCTTGTTTTTTTTGCGCTTTCGGGGTTTCATTTCCTACCATTTCCTCATAAGTAGCATCAATATATTCCCCCAGAGCGCTAGCATCGGCAATGGGACCTACAACAATAGGTTGAGAAACTTGTTGTACCTCAGCACTAGGACCAGCAACAACAGGTTGAGAAACCTATTATTGCTCTACATAGGGACCACCATCATCTGGTTGAGAAACCTGTTGTTTCTCTCTAGTGGGACCACCAGCTACTGGTTGAGAGACCTTTTGTGCCTCGGGATTGGGTGCATCAGTAGGTGCAGAAGTCATTATCTACAGAAGTGGTTTAATATTTAATTTATAATACATAAAAACAACAGTAAATAGATAATAACATAATGTAACACAATGTATGTTACAATAAACAAATAACCTGATTATTGTACTCTTTTTTTTCTTTAAATGCTGAAGAGATTTGACTCCTCTATCGACTATGTAAATCCCTTCATTATGGTATCCTTTGACATACAAAACACCGTCTACATTGAGACTACTGTGAAATGATTGTGAAGTCCCTATAAAAGGGTCAACCTCTGTTGAACATTCATCTAACCCTTCAGTTGTTTTGGTCGATAATAGAAAAATTGAACAATTTCAGTTTGCGGGGTCTGGAACATAAAATACTTGTAATGCCTGTGATTCCATTATAAATGTTTCATCTTTTTCCCATTCCTTACTGAAAACAACTTTCACGAATCCTAATTCATCTATTTTAACAGCACTCCTGTTATCAACCCACTTGTATTGAAAAATCGGAACTTTTAATTTCGTATAATCCAACTCCCATATTCGTTTGATGATGCCAAAGTATGACATATTCACATAAATTGGATTTTTGTCCATAGCCCCAGAAACATGCATCGCCTCAGCCACAAGTGTAACCCCACTATTTTGCATGGTACTGTCTTCATCATGTTCATTAGTATAGAATGTGTAACCATTAACTGCATAACCATTGTAACATAATACATACACACTTGCTTCTCCGTCCAGCCATCAAAGTCATTATGAAATTGAGTCTGGATTTTCATCTAACTGCTTAAAAATATGATCTCGAAACCATCCTATAAACTATAGATTATGTGTATCTGATATCCATTTTTCATCCCTAGAAGGATTCAAATGCCTAAGAATTTCTTTATGGGTTTGAACATATGGGTCAACGTTGAAACTGTTATGAAAAACGTAAAGGTGGGCCTACTTCCAATCTATAATATTGATTGTGACAACCTATCTTCCTGAAATTCCTTCACCCTCAAGCTGCTCAGTGTGACGAGATTTCGGTAGGCCAATGATTTCCACACCAGACAGTTATTCGGTACAAAATTCAACAGCTTCCTCAACAATATATTGCTCCACAATATAACCCTTTGGCCGACTTCAGTTTTAACATACCCTTTCAAAATATTCATATATCGTTCAATGGGGTACATCAATCTATAATGTACAGGGCCACATAGTCGAATCTCTCTCACCAAATGAACCATCAAATGAACCATCATATTGAAAAATGTCTGCGGGAAGAACATTTCCAATTCACATAATATGACGACAATTTCTCTTTCCATAGTTGACAATTTCTCCAAGTCTATAACTTTTCTACATATAGATTTGAAGAAGAAACAGATCTTCGTTAATGTATGGAGGACATTCTTGGAAAAAATGCAACGTAAAGCTATAGGAATTAGATCTTTCATCAATACATGGAAGTCATGTGATTTCAGACCCATTAATTTTAAATCTCCCATTGACACGATGTTCTTGATATTTGATTAATACCCCTCTAGAACCTTTACCTCATTCAAGAAGTTTCAAAACTGATATATCTCATACCTGGAAAGAGTGTAAGCAACAGGAGGAAGAAATGTTCATTTTTCATCCTTCACTGGTGCCAACTCTTCTCGTATTCCCATCTCAACCAAGTCCAATCTAGCCTTAATTCCATCCTTTGTTTTTCTGGGTGCATTTACCAACGTTCCAATGACACTATCACATACATTTTTTTCAACATGCATAACATCAAGAAAATGTCTGACATACAGACAATTCCAGTATGGTAATTCAAAAAAACTAATCTATTTTTCCAACCAGTTTTCGTATGGTTTTTCAAAAATGGTTTACCAAAAGTAGTGTCCAAATATTTTACTTTATCAAACAATTGATCACCTGTTAGTGGAGATGGTTTTGTACGTTCTTAATAACTTCCATAGAATGATGTCTTCCAAGATCGGTACTTATGTCGTCGGGGTATAAATCTGCGATGTCCTAGAAACATGGTTTTTGATGAATGTTTCAACCTAATTGACTGTATACCTTGTTTGCAAATAGGACACCCTTGAGTTCCTTTAATGTTATATCCTGACGAATTTCCATAAGCAGGAAAGTAATTTATCATCCCTGTTTCCTTTGGAATTTGGGGTGATCTCATTGATTTAATATTCAAACATTCCAAGCGGTTTTTAACGGTTTGTTCATAGAACCGGAAACATACAATGATTCCATATCCATTTGAACCTACTTTCCAAAGGTAGGCGCTTATTAGTTGTGGACTGATGAGGCTTAGGAATTTGCATTGGTCGAGAGGATGGGAGGTCTGACTCATCATAGATTTTTGAGGGGAATTATTGTCTACTTCGGGACGCTATTTATATATTAAATTTATGTTAATGAATCCTTATTACATTAACCAGTATAAAATGAGCTTTCCTTTAGATCTAACAATCAATGATTGATATGTAGGAAATTTAGAGAATCTTTCATATGTATTTGAGGTTCTTCATCGATATAGAATCATCTGTATTTGTTTAGAGATTCTTAGCCAATGGTATCCTTCAATACATAAAAGTCTCTTGTTCATTATGATGACCATACTGGTTTTAAAGCCACTCAGTGGGGCACTTCAAGTTTATTTTCATTCAGAAGGACATGGATTATTTTAGAGTTGGGATTGTACCCGCATATGGGCTACCTATGTATCCTTTATTTTAGAAAAGGAATCAGAACCCACATAGTTTGATAAAGGGAGTATGACGTTTATGTACATTTGATGGCTCAAAGAAATATTTCATAATTACTTTTACACTCTAATCTCCCATGATTCATGCTCGGTGTGAGAAACAAGAGGTATTGGTAAAATCAGACAATTCTGCCACGAAAGATGAAATCATGAGAAATGATGTGGGTCTTATGTATGTATGACTACCCAGATATATGAGGATTAAGATTTACTTCGGGGAAGAAATCCAAGAACAGGGTCCATAAAGGTATATGTGCTTCAAGGAGATTTGGATACTCTAATCTTGGGGCTTACTCCTAAGGAAGATGCCCAAGTTAGGAGAGGACTTATGATTGGGTTTTACTTTTTAGAAGGAAACCCAGATCAAAAGTAAATTAGGACTGGTTAAGAGAAATTAAGACTGGGGCTTACTCCTAAAAAGGAGGCCCAGGATAAAGGGATTTGAAAATTAAAGGGACTTGGGGCTTACTCTTGAGGAGGATTCCCATTTTTGAGACTGGGGATTACTTCTGAAAAGGATTCACAGGTTAAAAGAATTATTGTTGGGGCATACTCCTAAGGAGGATGCCCATATTTGGGAATTTTAAGATTGGGGCTTACTCCTGAAAAGGATACCCAGACTAGAGGTCTTGGGGCTTACTCCTAAGGAGGATACCCAGAATTAATGGGAATTGTGACTGGGGATTATTCCTGAAAAGGAGGCCCAGGTTAAGGGGTTCTCTAATCTTAAAGGATGAGGTTGAATGAATGAAATCTCAATCTTTAGTGACATAAAGATGTGTAAATCACAAGGTTTTTATAGATGTTCAACAGTGTTCCTTTTAGATAAGGAATTCAAATCAAGAAATCATGCCATAAATGTCTTTGAAGAGTGTCTTGAAGACTGAATCTTGAATATGAGAGGTGGAATGGAATAAGAGGGGTGAAATGGGTAGAAAAGTCACCCAAAAAGATTGGGGCGCGCAAGTCCTGGTAGGTGCGCAGGTACTACGTGGGCGTGCAAGTCCCTGGGTGTGCAGGTATACATGCACGACACATGGGTACTTGGGTGATTTTCATCCCTTAGGGTAATACTTGGGTGATAATTTCCTTAAACCCTTGGTATTATCCCTAGAGGCTTTCCAGAAGATGGCGTGCAAGTTCTGGTGAAGAATTAGGGTGGCGCGCAACTGTGTCCATTTCCCTTAAGGGTAAAACACTTAGGTGCACAAGTGTTAGTGAATTCTAACACATAGAACTTACTCCTATTGTTTAGAAATTCCATTATATGTAAAGAATTACCTTAGAAGTGTTTGGAAGACCTGAAGAAGAGACTTGGGTGTTCAGAGTTCTATATCTGAATTCTGGAAAAATTCCCCCTGAAATGGGGGGACCACTGGGGGTATTTATAGGCTGGAGAAGACCCCCGGAAGTTATCACCAGGGGCACATAAGTGACTTGCATGACCAACTTCGGTGCGCAAGTTTACTTGCGTGGCCATTTTAGAACTTGCGCGACCCTTGCGCAATGTTCTTCTTATTCCTTCCTTTGTCAATTTTTGATATTTGTCCAAAGGTTTAATCACATTGAACTAAGATATTCCCCTTTTCCAATCTTTAGACTCTGTGATGAAAGGAGTGTCAACAAAAGTCCCCCCTCAGAGTTGGATCCAAAAGAAATAAGGATTTGACACTGAGTAAATCGAGAATCAAAAGGAAATTGGGGCGCACAAGGTATGGCGCGCAAATGAGCTTCGGGTGTGCAGGGTCTGGCACGCAGGGGTACGACCTTGTCTATAAATAGAGGGCCTCACTTCACGCAAAGCACCCAGCTCTTGCTTGTTTTTTTCTCTCGGTGTGAAAGTTGACTCTTGGCTCTCTCTTGTCCGCACTTCTTGCTTCTTGCATCGCGCTTCTGTTTCTTGTGTTGCACTGCTATTAAGGTATTTAGACTTGCGTGGTGAAACCTGTGCACCCAATACTTGCGCGACCGAAGGAGACTTACGCACCAACTATGGAACTTGCGCTCCTTAATGACTTATCAAATTTCTTCAAATCCTTCACAACTTTTATGAAAAATTAACATACTTTAAGAGTTAATTATTCAACTTTTGTGCAGATCAAATGGCTCTAAAGAGAATCAGAACGACTGATGAACTGGCGAGCAAAAGTATTAATGAGATGATGGACATTGTTGTCCATGATTACTATTCCATCTGCAAAAGCACTCTTCCGGACATGGCTAAGTATCTGAAAAAATATTATCGTGATTTCCCACAGAACATCTATCTGTCTCTGTATGGCCATGGTCATCTGCAAGATGTCAATATTCCAAAGGAGAAGAACTATCTCCCGCCTTCCTGGTTTCATTCGTATACCAACTTTTCTTCAGCGAATGTCTCAATCGAAGGAACATTTTCTAATGTTGGAACAGTAAAGAAAGCCTATATAATGCATCATAGCTCTTGTGCACCAGATCTGAAACTTCACAAACCTGAGCTGCAACCACATTGTTATCCTTCAATCTTTCGAAATTATCAGATGGATCAATCCAAAGGCTGGAAGGAGAAATGTGAATTCTGTTCTGGAGGAGGGGTGAATCTAACTTGTATGTGGGTGTATTAGGTGTGAAAAATTTGTGAAGAATTTGTCGAGGATCTGAAGGGAGATCCAATTTATGAAGCCATCTGGGCTGGGCAGACGTATGTTTATAGGAATGATAATTTTGCACCGGAGTTGCTTAACCACTGGAGCCCAGAAACAAATTCTTTCCATCTGAACCATGGAGAATTGGGAATTAGTTTGTGGGATGTCTAAAAGATCTCAGGGGTTCCAATTTTGTGTGACATGTATGAATAATTCATCCCTCCAAAGGAAACTTTGAATGATCCGGAGAAGACTCTGAATTTGGTTCGATAATTACTGAAGATTTATCATAAGCTCAAAATCTCAAAGACTTCAAAGACTCATTCCATAAGGGATATTCACCAAGAGGAATGGATGGATGTGTTCCTCAAGAGGAAGAGGGAAAAGGGACCCAACTGTACTCATCCTACTAGCTGCCGTAGAGTAGATAAGAGAGGTGTTCTTGGCACATTTTGGTAGACTCTGGAAGCAGGAGAGTTTGAGAAATGGGGGTATGAAGTGAATCATAAAATCCCGGAGAAGACCCGTTTGGAAGGCTTTTTAGCCTTATGGCTCAGTGTCTATGTTTTTCCAATTATAGATTAAAAGGGAGGAGTCAGGCCAAGGACCTTCGTTATCACAACCAAGTTGGATGAGAGGAAGATGGTGGGGTTGGCTACCCTAGTTTAGGCAAAGATTCACAAGATCTTACGCCATTCCTATATGGATAAGTCTCCTTTGAGATTAGTAGGACCATTCCAAGTGTTATGGGGATGGATTTCCACTCACTTCCGGACATATGCTGTTCAAAACGGAATACTGATTCCTGGAAGTTCTTTTAGGCCATCTATTCAGGCCTTCTCTGGATTTTGTCATTTTTCCCTCAATGCTTATGATTTTAGGCCAAGGTTGGGTATGCATAAGGAATTCCACTTCTTTCCCTATGAAAATATTCCGACGGGGTGATTTTTTGACGATGGATCAGCCAGCTTGGAATAGAGGTCTTATATGCTGGCCTGCAAAGATGGTGTACTGGCCACCATAATTGATTGGGAAATTATATGTGAGGCCTATGATCCATATAGATTTTCATTCCAATTCAGGTGTCTGCAAACAACTGTTGTATCTCCTCCAATTCACGTCAGGTCAGAGTAGCATCCAATGGTTGCTTGGCAACTATGTTTGCTAATGGATATGGAAAGGACTGGGGAAGTCTTTGACTTACCAGATACTGAGGCGGTAAGCAATTTGACCACATGGTATTATGAAAACTGTATAGCGTCATATCCTGAGGACATATTGAATAAAACTATTTATCGGGTTGGGAATAAGAAGAGAACCATTGAGAAAGAAACAATTCAGGTGGCAGGTGATTCTTCCACTCCTGAAGATGTTTCACCGAGTTCTTCAACCGAGGCTGATTCATCAGATTCTCAGGAGATACAACATGTGTCAAAAAGGCCATGTTCCATATATAATCCTCCTGTAGTAATCAAGAGAGCCACTCCATCAACTCCTGGTGAGTCACTTTATTGAGGCAATTTTAATTGCAAGTAACTTTATAGGGTAACAATTTTTCATTCTCTTTTTACAGTTGAAGGACCTATAAAGAAATTAAAATCCATGGTCGTAGGACCCTCTTCGCAGCCATCTAGTACACCTACATATCTACGACCAGAGGCCATCCAGGAATGGCGGGATGTATACTGTGATACTGAAAATATCTGGATGGATCTATGTTAAGGGTTGCGTCTTCCTAGAATAGGTACTCTTCAGGCTCATGCAAATATTAATTTCAAGGATAACCCTGATTTATTAAGATCCTATGTCAAAGAGTTGAAGGCCTACATATATGCCACCGAAGATTCTATCCCTATCACCAAGCAGGTGAAGGAAATGATGGATGACAGTGCCACTGATGAGGAGTTTCATGAGTATGTGGCTCCTGAAGATGTAAGTTTTCTTTCCTTATTTGCTTTGAAACTTGATTTCAGTCGAAGCTTTGTTATTCAAAGAAATTATTTTCTTCATCTTGTAGCTTTCCAAAACTACTGAGGTTCCTTTGCCACCGTATAACCCTAGTGGTACTGCCATCGAGGCTTCTGCTGAATCTCCTCGCGAACCAAGTGAGATATCTCCAGGCCAGCAGGCCATGAATGAGGAGTTGGACATGGATTTCCATTCTCCAATTCAAGTGCCAATAAGGGATACTTCCGAGACTCCCAAAAAACCAAAAGGAAAAAGGCGATTAAGGAGGAAATCCACCGCTAAATGCTTTATCAATAGTGGTAAGTCCTTCGGATAATCATGAATTTTAAACCATGAAAAAGATTTCTCATTTTCTTTGGGATTGAAAGGGCTTATTCAATTTCCCCTATGAGGGAAAGGACTGGTCCCCCTTTAAGGACCACGAAGGGTGATGTAAAACAAACACAAATTTAGGTTGACTTGGCTTCTTCTGAAAAAGATCCAACATCTATTCCCAGTACTGCTCCTACCGCTGCTACAAGTTGAGAAGAACCTGCACCAGAATCATTGGCGGCCACAGCAACTAAATCTTCCATCCTTCCTGAAGAAGCTGTCCAGGGTCAGGGGCCGCAGAATGAGGGTCACCAAGAGGACACATCAAATGCTCCCACTGGTGAGACTAACCAGGATTCTGAAATATCATTGGATGAAATGATAAATCGTGGCATGTCTTTCGAAGAATTTTATGATCATGTTATGTTATCATGTGATTTAGAAGACCTTGGGAATGAGTGTTATCCTTCATCCAGTAAATTTTCTTATAATTTACACTTCTAATCATGAGTAAAAATAATATGAAGTTCCATCCATAGAAGCTGCTGAACTGCTAATGCCTGAAGAGGGTGTGGAAATTGATGTCAACCCTACCGTTGCAGAAACATTAGCTCAAGTGGATCTAAACCCGGTAAACCCTCCTGAGACCCATCTTGAAAATCCTGTTGAAACTGGGAAATATGGGGAGGAGTCTTCTCAAGCTTTTAATCTACTGTTAGGTAATGATTAACACATTTTTCTTGAAACTGTACTTAATTTACAAGACAACAAAATTTTATTGTTCTATGAAACTAACCATACTTTTAATTGATCAAATAGGGCTATCAACTTCAATGGTTAGAACTAGAGGTGAGGTCTCAACTTCCACCCAAATAGTAGTAGAAGGTGAAGAAACCAGGGTCAGGGGGGAAAGAGCAGAACATGACACTTCCTTAAGTGCATTAATCCCAGATTAAATGCCCCATGTGATGATGATGTTTAATCAGACACAGAGGTGCTTAAGGCGCTCATATTTTCATGATGCAAGGCATGGAACAACATATGGAAAATCATATCTGAGGTTCCTTTAGAAGAGCTGTCATCAAATATTTCCCGGTTGTCATCCCAGTTCGTCATGCTAGGTTTTGGCGGTTTTGGATACCAAGAGATCCATACTGCGGTGAAACAAGTCATCTTAAGAAGGGAGCAGGAGCAGAAGTGCCATGAAGATCTGGCCAGGGTGAAGTTGTCAATCAATATCAGAAAATTTGAGGCCACGGTATCCTGATCTAAGGCTGACTATGCTGCCAAGATGAAGGAGCTGAAGAATAAGATCAAAGAAAAACTCATCCAGTAGGTGCAGCTCCAGCAATAGTTAGATGCTATTACTGGGGAACTTGACCAGCTCAATAATTCATTGGAGGGAGCTCAAACGAATGGTATGAAATCCATTGCAGATGCCAAGAAGGAACTCCATCAAGCTGAGAAGAGTGAAGCTGGTTGAGTGCACAAGCTTCAAGTAGCTGCTAATGAAGCTTGGGATGTTGTACATCAAGTAAAGACTTATGTTTACAGTCTCTTGTAATTTCATGGAAAAGAGAAGAGAATCCAATCTGTGGATGTCCTTATAATTCTTGGGCATCAAATGGAAAGAATTATTTCATCTTCAATCACTTGTGCACGTATTTTCCTTTTCTCCCTGCTTTAAACTTTTCCTAAATCATACAAAATGTATGTTTAGTGAGAAGGAACTTGACTTTTATTCAGAGTTCATTTGTCTTTTATGGGAAGTTTAAAGTCATGCACGTCAGACATAAAGAGGCTAATGTTTAAGGTCGAAATAGCTTTGACCTAAATGGATTAAAATTGACTCAATTCCTTGACAATTTATCTGAAAACATAATACCATACTCATGTATGAGGGAAAATATGTAAACTATGACTTAAGAATATTTGAATCCGAGGAATGATATGAAAAAGAGCTAAAAGGCATTAGAAGAATTAGTTACCAAGAATGATGTTACCATTATTTAACAAACCCGTTAGGGGGTTGAATTATGCAGGGCCACCTAAGGGAATTGGCTGCATAGTCAAATAAATAGCATCTTTTGGCTGACAGGTCTGTTATGTAGACTACTTATGCAAGGCCACCTAAGGGTATGTGCTGCATTGTCAGGCAAAAGAACTCTCAGAAATTTACTTTCCTAGTGCTAAAAAGCCAGTGAAAGTTTATGGAGATTCAAATTTTCCAAAGTATAGAGTTAGCTGTATGGAAAGAGGTACTTGAATATGAAGAATATATTTCCAAACAAGATTATTGAAGAACTGGATGAATATCACTCCTACGAAGGTCTGACCCAAACGTAGGGAAGAAGAATATAAACCATAGACTTGAATACTTTCAGATCAAGAAAAAGGATATGGGACAAATATGTTAAGGACAACTATTTTTTGCGGATCCCTACATATTATCAAGACAAATAAAGACAAAAGAGGTTTTCCTCACAAGAATGAAGTTACCACTATTTAAAAAACCCGTTAGGGGTTGAATTATGCAGGGCCACCTAAGGGCATTGACTGCATAGTCAAATTATAGCATCTTTTGGCTGACAGGTGTGTTATGTAGACTTTTTATGCAAGGCCGCCTAAGGGCACGTGCTGTGTGGTTAGGTAAAATAACTCTCAGAATTTCAGGCCTTTTGTGATTAGAAATTAAGAAAAGGGTTATAAAGATCTGAAAATATTTAATGTTAGGATTATGACACATACAGATGGGTATTGTCCAATGTATATAGGGATACACAGATCAATTCTAACCATAATCATGTTGTGGCTGGGTCCTGAATGGAAATGTTTGACTTCACTATGTATCCCATAAGGATGGGAATCAAGCCATACATAGTTCTTGAACTACAGTTTAACGTCGTGTGGGACAAAAGGAATAGAGATCTTAGTTTAGGGTCATAGAGCTTGGACCATTATAAGAAATACACAATGTGTGTTTTCATGAGGACTTTTCAGCTAGGGGACTGAAAAAGGAATTTGGGGTTAGGCCCAAAAGACTTGGGGCTCGATTCGAGGGACACTCGAATGTTCCTATGTATCCCATAAGGATGGGAATCAAGCCCACGTAGTTCTACAAATACCCTCTATACAAATTAGGTTCGTACATGTGAAGGGTGAAAGGGGATTTTAGTGCAATGATGGTTTAACCCAAGATAAAAGGTTCAGGCATTGCCATGTATGCATGTAGTCTTTGAAATAAAACATGATTGAAAATCAATGTAAATAATGATTCCCTCTCAGGTGAGGGTATCAAAGAATATTATAGTTTATTGTCATACTGGACAAAAGTGTTGTATAGTTTAACGTCGTATAGCAAGGACAAAAGTGAACCAATGTAAAGATATTGAGTCTAGGGGAGGTTTCATGAATCAACATCGTATGAGATTGAGGTGAACCAACGTGAAGTGATTGGTTTTGGGCTTGAACCATGGGAGGTTGACTACGTATCCAGCCTGGAAGGCAAGGATCAAAGTCCTCATAGTTCAATTAAATAATGAATTAGTGATCAAGTTTTCCTTGGGGACAACGACCTAAAAAATAGTGTTGGGACTTACACATGGTTAGTAGCCCAAAGAGAGTGTTATGGTTGAATTTTTCTCTAATCTCACGTGAGTCATACTCGGTGTGAGAAACAAGAGGTAGCATCAACCCTAATGATGCACAGTTTAATGTCATGTAGGACATATAAAGGGGGACTGTGCAGTTTAGTGTCATGAAGTGAGGACAAAAGAGTACACCATTTAACTTCATGTTGGACGTATTAGGGACTTTTTCATAGTTTAACGTCATGTTGGACGAAAAAGAGACGATACAGTTTAGCATCATGTTGGACGTAAGTGCCAATAGTTTAAGTTCGTATGCATGGACCGTTGGTTAGGTAGTTTAACATATTTCTCGACGTAAGGGACTTCTATATAGTTTAACGTCATATAGCAAGGACGATGAAGGGGGACACAGTTTAACGTCATGATGGACATAAGGGACGTGCAAATAGTTTAAGGTCGTATGCATGGACCGTTGGTTATGCAGTTCAACATCTTGCTGGACGTGATGAGTAGTTTTAATGTCATGCAGGAAAGTGGTGCAGTTTAAGGTCATACCGGACTGATGATGATATATTTTTTGTTTATACAAAATACTTCTTCAGAAATCTGGCATTGGTTGGAGTAGTGATGAGTTATCCATCCATCGAGATTAAAGAATATGCTCCATTGGAGTAGACCTTATGTATTAAATAAGGTCCTTCCCACTTTGGTTCAAGCTTGGGTGGCTTCTTTCCTGGTATCATTGTAGTTATGAAAACTAATACTAGTTCTCCCTGAATGAATGAATGAAGATGAACTTTTTTATTCAAATCTCGTGCTATTCGATTCTGATAGACTTCCAAGTTGTGCAAAGTTCACTATCTTTTCTCATCTAACCGTTCTAATTCATTCAATCATTTTTTAGATTGCCCATATATAGATGACTGATCAAAAATGGATACTCTGAGTGAGGGTAGTTTAACTTCAATGGGAAAGATGACTTCTATTCCGTATACCAATGAATATGGAGTTGACTGCGTTGTAGTGCAGGTGGTAGTCTGATAAGCCCATAAAGCACGAAAGAGTTTATCAGGACATGATTTCTTATCTTTATCCACCATCTTTTGCAGTATATTTGACAGAGTCTTGTTGAAGGCTTCTATCTGACCATTGGCCACTGCATGATATCGAGATGAATGGTTGGATTTGATGTTGTATTCTTGATACAACTTATTCACCTCAGATGAACAGAAGTTGGTGCCATTGTCCGTCAATATGGTATGAGGGACACCAAATCTGGTAATGATGTTAGACTTGATGAAGCTAACAATGCATTTAGAACTGACTTCCTTAAGAGTTATTGCCTCTTCACATTTGGAAAAGAAATCAGTAGCAGTAAGAATATACTTTAATTGCTTGGCCGTAGCTGAAGGGTAAGGTCCCACCACATTCATTACCCATGTGTCAAATGGCCTCAAGTATTTATCTGTATGAAGCATCTCTGGAGGTTGATGGATGAATTTGGCATGTACTTGGCATGAATGAAACTTCTTTGTAAAATCAACACAATCTTGTATCACAGAAGGCCAAAAGTATCCAAGCCTTCGAATCTGATTAGACAGTGCACGTCCAGACTGGTGGGCTCCACAGACTCCTGCATGCACTTCTTTCATGACATCCATTGTCTCTTCACCATCAATGCATCTGAAGAGAACTCCATGAAAACCACATTTGTAGAAAATTTTCTCTAGGTGATTTTGGATATCATAAAGAGTAAAATTGACCATACGTCACCGAATTTGTTCTTTATCGGCTCTATCAAGTGGAAGTGTTCCATTTTGTAGGTATTCCTTGATAGGTGTCATCCATCTTGTAGTATGACCATACGGTTTAGGAATGGGACTAATTTCATTGATCTCCTCTGTTCTGGTTCGAACATAAGGTGAAATTGTACGACGGTGGGCAATACTGATGATTGTTTTGTCCTGATTTGGATCTTCCAGAGTTGTGGTTATATTAGCCAGTGCATCAGCTTGAGCATTTTGTGATCTTGGGACATAAGAAAATGTCGGTTCTGAAGGGAATTCCGCCATTAACTTTCTAACGTAATCATACAAAGGGATTAGTTCTTCTTTTCTGATGGCATAATCCCCATTGACTTGTTTTATTACCAGGTCTGAATCACCTTTCACCTTTAAGTGATTCACTTGTGCTTGAAGCGCCAATTCCAAGCCTATGGTGAGAGCTTTGTATTCTTCTTCATTATTGGTACCACCTTCCCACAATAAGAAGTAATAGGGTAACACTTCCTTTTCTGGAGAAATGGGCACAATTCCTAAACCAACCTTATTGAATTTAGGATTTTCTATTTTCCTCCCTGTTGGACTTCTAGAAGAACCATCAAAATACATTTCGCATACCAGAGGACTATCCTAAATAGAGAATACTTCCTCATCGGGGAGTTCAATATCTGAAGATGTGTCTTCCACTGAACAATGTTCCGTAAGAAAATCAGCCAGAGCTTGGCCCTTTATTGCCTTTTGAGAGACATATTGAATATCAAATTGTTGCAAAATAACTGCCCACCTTTCCAGATGTCCGGTAAGCATTGGATGACTAAGGATGAATTTGAGCGAGTTATTGTGAGATACCAATTGGACCTCATGATGTTGTAGGTAGTGTCTCAACTTCTGAACTAAAAATATTAATGTCAGGCAGTACTTCTCAATACTAATATCGGGTTTCTGCTTCAAGCATAGTCCGAATAAGGTAGTAGAGGTTGTTTTCATTCCCAGCATCATTCTTCTGAGCAAGAAAGGCACCCAACGATCGCTCTAAGGCTATCACGTAAAGGATAAGTGGCCTTGCTTCAACAAATGGCATAAGTACCGATGGGCTTAAGAGGTATTTCATGAGAATATCGAATGCTTCTTGACATTCTTCAGTCCACTGGTAAGTGACTCCCTTCTTCATCAATTTGGTGAAGGGTAAACTTTTGCCTACCAAATTGGCGATGAAACACCAAATATAGGAAACATTTCCCTGAACTCCTCTTAATTCTTTCAAATTTCGAGGAGGTGACATACCAAGGATTGATTTGGTCTTCTCAGGATCGACTTCAATACCACGATGGCATACAACAAAGCCAAGAAATTCTCCTGAGGTTACCCCAACAGCACATTTTAAGGGGTTTATCTTCAAATTATGTTGTCGAATCTTGCCGAATATTACTTCCAAGTCAGCCAAGTGATTAGAATGTTGTTTGGATTTGACCACCAAATCATCCACATAACATTAAATGAACTTTCCTAAAAAGGGCTTGAAGATGCGATGTATTGCACGCTGATTTGTTGTGCCTGCATTCTTTAAGGCAAAGGGCATTACCCGGTAGCAAAACACACCCTGAGGTGCCCTGAAGGCTATGGATTCCTCATCTTCTAGAGCCATTCAGATTTTATTATATCTAGAATATCCATCCATGAAGGAAAGTGCTTCATAGCCAGCTATTGCATCAATTAAAAGTTCTGTAATTGGAACTGGAAAATCATCCTTAGGACAATTCCAATTAAGATCTCTGAAATCAATGCAAACTCTAATTTGTCCATTCTTCTTCTTCACAGGGACAATATTACCCAACCACTTGGGATATTGAAATTTTCTGACGAAGTTAGCTTTGATAAGCTTATCCACTTCAACTTCAATTTTGGAAGCATAAGTTTGGTGTGTTCTTCTTGCGGCTTGCTTAAATCCTCGATGTTCTTCTGGTAAACCCAAATGATGAGTTGCAACATCAAGATCAATCCTGAGAATCTTTGTATAGTTCCAAGAAAATATATCTCGATTTTTCTTTAAAAAGGAAATATACATTTCTTGTTCTTCAAGAGTCATGGCCGCACTGATTAAAGTGGGGCGTGGATCTTCTTTTATACCCAGATTTATTTCCCTGAGTTCATCCACGGTGGTAGAGATGCCCTCTTCAAATGATGGAGGAGCATCCCTTAGATCATCCTATTCTACTTAAACATGTGTTATTTCTTCCATTTCTACTTGCATAGTAAATGATGAATCAAAATTTCAATGAGCAGAAGAGATGTTAAAATTTGAACATCTTGAAGAAGAGGCTTCCATTTTTGACCCAATTAATGATGAAGGGTCTTACTTGGGTAATAAAGAGGATATGATGGATTGAGAATCAACATCATTGTTCACCTCTGATGTCTCTATCACATATTATGACCTGGTTGGAGAAGTATATACCTGCTGGATTTCAACAGATGAAATGAAGTCATCTCCATTTGAGCTTTCATCATTTCCTGGAGGATCACCAATTTATCCCATGTTGTCTGGCTCGATTGCCGTAATTGAAATTAAGGATCTTTCCATAAGAGTATTTGATTTGGGTCTATCTTGTCAATTTGACTGATAGGAAACACATAATCTGTACTCACATGTGTAAATGGATTTACTAGAATCTTCTCCAAACCATATGGAGCATTTACTTTGGTAATCTCTCTGGTTGTGGATTTATCATTTCCCTTCATGTGATAGAATTATGCCTCAATGTATTGAGATTCACATGTATGGAACGGGGCCTTATCACCATACAATGTCCCAACTTGACCACCGAAACAATATTTGAGACATTGATGGTATGATGAAGGGATAACCACATGTTGATGTAGCCAAGGTCTTCTAAGAAAGATGTTGAAGGCTGAGTCTTGATCAACAACCATGACATATGAATTGGATACAAGATCTCCAAACTGAGTTCTGAGTGTAACTTCGCCGAGTGGTTATTGTTCATTTTTATCATATACTTGTAAAATCATGGTAGAAGGAGATAAATAAGATTTCGTGAGGCCCAATCGACGAAGTGTACGAATGGGCATGAGGTTGACTCATGAACCATTATCAATGAAATCTCTTCGGACGTCTATGCCATTGACCTTTCTAGATAAGTACAAAGGTCTAATATGTCCATGAACGACATCATCTTCATCTTCATCAGTAAAAGATATTACTACATGGAATTTTGCAGGATTATTCTCTACATGATAGACTTCAGCTGTAGCAATTTTAGTTTCATAGTCTTGAAGACTTGACAAAGCCTCAATGAGTGCCTCCCGAAGATCCTTTGACAGATTCACAGCATACAAAATTGATAACTTGGCTGGTACTTGGGATAGGTGTTTCAATATATCATAATTTTTCTCCAAAGGTATGCATTTACCAACAGGAACATGTGGTTTAGCAGGTGTCTTGGAAGTTTATGCTTTGGAAGTTGAGGCATCTTGTATCGGGATAGGAGTTGGCAATATTCCAGGCTTTGGAAGATTAGACTGATTAGATCCATTTACTTGCTGAGAGGAAGAAAATGGAACCTTAAACTGGTATTCCAGAATAACCCTTACAGGAATTAATTTTCTATTGTTGGAAGAACTTGTTTGCTCATGCTGAGCTCACTGAAGGGCTCTACCACAAGTTTCTTCTGCGTACACAGTTCTAGCAGGGGTAGAATTGGAATAGTGGCTTCTGAAAGATCCATGTCTTCCCCTATATCCTGAGCCTCTGGAACTTCCTCTAATTCCTCTATTTGATATAGAGAATTAGCGCTCATCAAAATCGAAACTGTAACTGGAATATGGATCTATTAATTGAATCATATTAACAGAACCAAAAATCAACTCTTCATCCGATGAAGACTTTGTCTAATTAGCCTGTTTAGGTTGTGCCATTTGGTGGGACGGTGCCCGTTTCTTCGAAGTAGATGGCATGAAATCTTCCAGAGTCAAAGGCATCTTAGGATTTGACACATACTCATCTTCTTTTGATTGTTCCTCTTTCTTGGAATTATGCCTCCTTTTTGAGGATTTTCCCTCTGAAGAGGATTTTATTGTGGCATCCATAGCATAAGACACAATTGGTTTATTCAATTGCATTGGAAAAATGGAATGAGTTCGTTTGATCATTTTCCTGACCATCCAATCATCATATTTCTGCGCATTTTTGCTTTTAACTTCTTGTTATTCGCCTTCTTCTTCTAGAACTGTAGCAGTAACACATGCTACCTGGGATGAAGAGCCTTTTATTTTGACTTGTCCCGAGTCGACCATATTTTGCAGAAGGTCTTTGAAGACAAAAAACTCTTGGATGGGATGCCCCAACATCTGATTAAATGGGAAATAATTGGGACGATCTTCATCTCCTTCCTTGTTTGGCCTCTTGGGCCTCGGCAACTGAACCAAATTATTCTCCAGGGCCGAAATGAAGTAACCAGGAACTTGTTCATTTCGGAAAGAATAAGCTTTACTCTCCAGCTCATCAAATTGTTTCCATATTTTATCTCTTTTATCATCTTGAAAAAACTACCTCTGTTGTTGACGCTCAAGAGGTGGAGCCCTTTGAGAAGATGGAGGTTTTGAGGTAGAAGTAGGTACAGGTGCTTGTTTAAGCATAACTGTAGCAGTCACTAGTTTACCCATTCTCCTTCCTGGAGCTGATGGAATTACATGAGCTTTATCCTTAGTATTTATAAGGGAATATTCAATCTGCTGAGCGATTGAAGTAAGGTCTCAAAACCCTCCTGTGTATTTCATAGGGATCAACGGTGTGCGTATTTCGTCACGCAGATTTGCCACACATATTGGCAACAGTTCCTCTTGGGGGAGTGCTAAGCTTAGGGAATATTTTAATACCTTCTAGAGAGCAATGAAATCTGAGACTCTTTCATTATCCCTTTGCTTACAGTTTTTAAGATCGAAAACTGTTGTTGTTGGCAACGTTGAGCTGAATTGGAGAAGGAATATTTGGTGAAGATCCTCCCATCCGGTAATTGACCGGGATTGCAATATTTTATACCAGACAAAATATGGTCCTTTCAAGGTTCGTACGAATCATCTGAGTTTCACTACATCTTGCTGCTCCGGATTTCCCATCATAGGATCACAACAACACATGTAATGCATCAAATGCTATTTCGGGTCGCCTGATCCATTGAAAATAGGGAATACCGGGTTCCCAAAACTTGATGGGGGAGATATTGAATCTACCCATTCAGGGTAAGCTTTCTTTTCTGGTTGAACCTGTGCACACTTCCCTTCCATAGTCTCTAACCGAGCTGTTAATGACTCAATGATAGTTATTAACTTTTGAGAAACATATGGTTGAACTTGGACTTGGGCGGGTGAAATGACTAGAGTTTGGATAGGTATGGCAGCTGGTACTGCAACTGAGGGCAGCACTGCCAATTGTTGTTGCACTTGACCTGTAGGATTAGACCTGTGAGGGTGTACTGATAAAGGAGTATATTCTTGATCTATCTCAGTAGCTGCAACAAACTTCCTTGGCTGACTGACTCCAGCACGCTTAGGAGGAAGACTACCTTGATGTAGTTCTGCATTCAACCTACTCAATTATTTCATTTCTTCCTCTTGTTGCACAAATCTTTGTTCTAGTGAGAGCGATTGGCCTTCTCCAGAGGAAGGATATGTAACCTGATTCTTTCCCTTCCCCTTGTTTGATCCCTTTCGGAGAGGGGGGAGTGGGTATTTAAAGAATTACCAAGGTTCTGAGTAATCCTTTGATTTCATGTACGCACACCTTTTTCATTTGTGTCTGTGCATAAAACTTCTTGAGCAGGAACCTCGTCATATGATCCCTCTAAATGAGCCTCATCTGGTGGATCAGTAATAATGGAATTGATGACATTGATTGATTCATAATGCATTGCATCCTTCCTATCGGCATTCCTGCGATATTGTCTCCATCCATGTCTTTGATGAGACATTGGATTTTGTTAATTTGATCCCTCAGGAAAATCTTGGTAAACCGTAATTTGGAGATAATCTCCTGATAATTTGGCTCTTCGTTCCTCTTGTGGCTTCTTCCCCAATCGAGAGAAGACCGATTTTCTTTGAGGGAGGGATTGAGGGTTTGAAAAAGTCCCCAGTCTGGTGGACTGGGGATGTTCCCACTGTCTTTTCTCAACTCTTCGAATCCTATTTGTTGATTCTGAGGGTTGGTTTAAAAGAGTCCCCAATCTGGCGAGTTGGGTTGGATCTTGACATGCTATGTCTGAGACTTTCTTAAAAGCTCTCCTGATCTTGTGTACCATAGTCCGGAAACTAGTTGGATGCATCAATCGACATCCACTTTTATCACCCGGCTCGAAAGGCCATTGGATGATTTCCGACAATTCTGTCACTTGATGATGTGATTGCTCCATACGAGAGGCATGTTCAATATTATCGTTTGCTTGATGCTGGAGTAATTCAATAACTTGTTCTCTGTATTCTTTATTTTGAGAAGAACTAGTTGAGGAATGTTCTTGGGACACCTTTTTATTACAAACAAAACCCATTGAATGTGGCCGGCCATGGGCAATAACATTGCATGAGACCATTTCTAGCGGTCTTTGCTGACTGGAGAGCATAGTGAAATGTAGTGCCTCGTGAACACCCCATCCTCTGACATGAATACTAGATGGGACATTGGCAATTAACTGGCATAATCTTCTTAGTGTGCCAAGGCATGAACGCTGAAGGGCTCTCTGCTACTTTTCAGCCTTCAGATATCAAGAGACTAATAGAGATGCCAAATCAATCTGAAGTTGTAACCCTTCTATTATCTTAACATGATTCTCATATTCATCATAAGATAATACTTTCTTTTTCATCTGACAAAGATTTTTCCATATGTTAAGACAAATATCAGGAATTCCATCTTCCATCAACATCTCTGGAATATCATACTGAGAGTCATCCAGAGGCCAAAACATGACTGGAACTTCACCTTTCTTCAGTTGTTTTCTCATGTTCAGCATTTCCTCTTTATCATTCAATGAAGATTCTTCTACCTGATTTGACTAGAGCTGGTGCTTCCTTGTTGCTTCATTGGATTCAATAAGATTGGTAGAGAAATCACTGATCAAACTAGAAGATGCATGACTTAGGGGTGGTTCAGAGAATGACCTACACCCTGGCTATCTTCCGATTGAGAAAGTATTTCCCCTGCTAGTGATGAAGCATCAGATATGACTAGTTTCGCATTTGAAAGTGCCTCAAGATAAGAGTAATTTCTCGGAACTACATTGTCCACTAGAGAATTTTCTAGGAAATGTGCATCACAAATACAGAGAGGACTTTCATAGTGAAATTCATCATCATGGGGAGGACCACCATGGTGGGTTATAGAAAAAGATGAGATCTCTTGCTCCTTGGTCTTATGACCTCACAGAGGGTTCCTGTGGCTCTCATCTGAAGATAGAACTTTGAGATCGACCGAATTGTCATGAAGCAAGACTTCATGAGGAAGTGTCTGTTGAAGACCTTCGGAATTAATGCTCCCACTATTGGGAAATGAGGAGGTAGAATCTTTAATTCCAATAGATAACTGTATGAGGGCTTCAAGAACTCCAGTATCGAGAAAAGCCTTGTTACAGGTTGGATCTTGATCTCTTGACTGTGCTGGGCGGGTCTTCTTCTTAGACGCCTTCTTTCTCGCCTTGGAAACCACTTGTTGATGAAAGTGGCTGCTTTGAGCAGGTGTATGTGCATGATCAAGAGATATGGCTAGGTTATTCTGACGATCTCTACTCAAATTAGGTGTATGTACCAGACTTGGTTGTCTGTATGATATGGGGGAGTATGCCCCAAAACCCTCTTGGACTAAAATAGATGTGTGAGTCTGTTCCAGAGTGAACTGTTGATGTGTCACTCCACTGGTAGGGATAGATTTATGTGTCTTTCCCTAAGATGTTGCTGAATCTGTTATAATATCCTGGAAAGCATCCAGAATATGAGCAGGGATTTGCTTCTTCTCTTTCACCATTGATAGAATATTCTTGGGGACTTCAGCTACCGGAACAAGGATATAATTCCATTCCGTGCTTGGATTAGGTGTATGTGCATGCTTTTATCCTCCTTTTCCTGTCAGTGAATCCTAACAGTACTCAAGTGTGGGGACAGAGAGTTGAGTCTGCCTCCTGTTTGTCACCGGAGCTTTCCGACTAACTTCTCTGTGTGCTACCAAGCGGGACTGTTGGTAGGATTGATCAATACTATCAGGTGTATGTGCCTGCTGATTTCACTTTGCCGAACGTGGTTGATGAGCTCCATCATATATAGTCAGACAAACCTTCTGACTAGCTGATGATGTAAAAACAGGTATATGTTCCTACCTATAGTACTCCGCTGGAATTGCCTGGAGGGATTGGCGTGATGTTGCCTGATGAGTCTGCTAGATAGCGGAATTAAAATGGGCAGGTGTGTGTACCCACTCGTTTCTTTCCACCAAGTTGGGTTTGTGGACTTCTCCGGAGATGGTAGAGATGAGAACCTGCTCACTGTTAACCGGATTTTGCCTCTGGAGATTCGTCTTGCCTGCTCAGGTTCGAGGAACCTGAGCCGAATGCCTAGAGTCGGTACCCTCATCCTGGTTATGGAGCATTGTCGCACGAGTCTGGAGGCGATTGTTAATGGGAGCCCTTGGGAAGAACTCATGTCTCCTTAAATTAAGGCCCTGAGGGACCTGGTCATTCACCTCCTCAGAATATGGGAATGAATGGTGATTGTGTTCCGTTGATAACGACCCGAAATGGTTGGAGATGGTGGTTAGTACCACCTGCTTCTTGATCACTGGTCGTCGCTGTCCGGATGACAAGGGTGAATTGTTCACTTGGAGGGATTGTTGGGTAGCCTCCAGAGTTGGAATGGTACCGTGTTGATGGTACTCCTTAACCAGCACGTTTGATACCCATCGTTGAAGATGCTGAGTAGGTGATTTCATCCACAGAGCAGACGACGATCCAGTAGGAGTAGCAGTAGTGACATTCGCAGTAGCGGTATTCACAGGTGTGAACTTGAGAGCATCCATTTCTTAGAATGCAGAAAAATCATAGAAAAAAGTGCATGTTTGATATAACAGACATAATCAAGATAAGTCCGACCACTATATCTTTTGGATGAACACATTTGTTATTGATTGTCTTGTTGGACCTCTTATTGAATTTTAAATAGGGGATTAACAAATAAGTAAAACATCATTTTTACTTGGTTAAGGTTTCACGTCGGGTTCACCATTTTTTGTTTCCCCTGGAATTGGGGGTGATCTCATTGATTTAAGATTCAAACATTCCAAGTGGTTTCTAACGGGTTTATTTGTAGAACCGGAAACATCCAATGATTCCATATCCATTTGAACCTACATTTTAAAGGTAGGGCTCATTAGTTGTGGAATGATGAGGCTTAGGAATTTGCATTGGTCGAGAGGATGGGAGGTCAGACTCATCACACCTTTTTGAGGGGAATTATTGTCTACTTTGGGACTATCTTTATAGATTTAAGTTATGTTCATCAATCCTTATTACATTACCCAGTATAAAATGATCTTTCCTTTAGATCTGACAATCAGTGATTGATATGTAGTAAATTTAGAGAATATTTTATATGTATTTGAGGTTATTCATTGATAGAAAATCATCTGTATTTGTTTAGAGATTCTTATCCAATGGTATCCTTCAATACATAACAGTCTCTTGGTCATTATGACGACCATACTGGTTTTAAAGCCACTTAGTGGGGAACATGAAGTTTATTGTCATTCAGAAGGACATGGATTATTTCAGAGTTGGGATCGTACCCACAGATGGGCTACCTACGTATCCTTTGTTTTATAAAAGGAATAAGAACCCACGTAGTTCGAGAAAGGGAGTATGATGTTTATGTACAATTGATGACTCAAAGAATGATGTCATAATTACTTTTACACTCTAAGCTCACGTGAGTCATGCTCGGTGTGAGAAACAATAGGTATTGGTAAAATCATAAAATTGTGCCATGAAAGATGAAATCATGAGAAATGATGTGGGAATTATGTATGTAATACTGCCCAGATAGATGAGGATTAAGATTCACTTCAGGGAAGAAATCCTGGAAAAGGGTCCATAAAGGAATATGTGCTTCATGGAGATTTGGATACTCTAATCTTAGGTCTTACTCCTAAGGAAGATTCCCAAGTTAGGGGAGGACTTATTATTAGATTTTAATCCTAATAAAGAAGCCCAGATCAAAAGTAAATTAGGACTGGTTAAGAGAAATTAAGACTGAGGCTTACTCCTGAAAAGGAGGCCCATGTTAAAGGGATTTGAAAATTAAATGGACTTGGGGCTTACTCTTGAGGAGGATGCCCATATTTGAGACTGGTGATTACTCTTGAAAAGGAATCCTAGGTTAAGAGAATTATGGTTGGGTATTACTCCTAAGGAGGATGCCCATATTTGGGAATTTTAAGATTGGGGATTACTCCTGAAAAGGATACCCAGACTAGAGGACTTGGGGATTACTACTAAGTAGGATGCCCAAAATTAATGGGAATTATGACTGGGGCTTATTCCTAAAAAGGAGGCCCAGTTAAGGGGTTCTCTCATCTTAGAGGATGAGGTTGAATGAATGAAATATCAATATTCAGTGACATAAAGATGTGTAAATCACTAGGTTTTGAGAGATGTTCCATAGAGTTCCTTTCAGATAAAGAAGTCAAATCAAGAAATCATGCCATAAATGGCTTTGAAGAGTGTCTTGAAGACTGAATCTTGAATAGGAGAGGTTGAATGGCATAAGAGGGGTGAAATGGGAAGGAAAGGCACCCAAAAAGATAGGGGCGCGCAAGTCCTGGTTGGCGCGTAGGTACTGCGTGGGCGGGCAAGTCCCTGGTCGCATAGGTATACCTGCGCGGCACATGGGTACTTGCGCGATTTTCAGCCCTTAGGGTAATACTTGGGTGAGGCATGGCTCCAACCCTTGGTATTATCCCTAGAGGATTTCTAGAATATGGCGTGCAAGTTCTGGTGAAGAAGTAGGGCGTCGTGCAAGTGTGTCCATTTCCCTTAAGGGTAAAACACTTAGGCGCGCAAGTGTTAGTGAATTTTAACACTTAGATCTTACTCCTCTTGTTTAGACCTTCCATTCTAGGTAAAGAATTACCTTAGAAGTGTTCAGAAGACCTGAAGAAGAGACTTGGGCGTTCAGAGCTATGTATATGAATTCTGGAAAAATTCCCCCTAAAATGGGGGGACCACCGGGGGTATTTATAGGCTGGAGAAGACCCCGGGCCGTTATCACCTAGGGTGAAAAAGTGACTTGTGCGACCAACTTCGGTGCGCAAGTGTACTTGGACGACCATTGTAGAACTTGCGCAACCCTTGCACAATATTCTTCTTATTCCTTCCTTTTTCAATTTTTGATATTTGTCCAAAGTTTGAATCACTTTGAACTAAGATATTCCCCTTTTCCAATATTTAGACTCTGTGATGAAAGGAGCATTAACAGTCCCATAAAACATGGCTTTCAAAGTAGAATGTTCATTTTTGTAAGCATCATACAGTGTAACACCTGAATCCCACATTATTTTCAAATCATCGATCAATAGGGCCAAATAAACATAAATATCAGTAACTGGATGTTTTGGTCCTGATATAATCATAGATAACATGATGTATTTTCGTTTCATGCATAACCACGGTGGTAAGTTATAGTTTACCAACATAACTGGCCATGTATTGTGACTACTACTTTAAAAACCAAAAGGATTCACCCCATCTGTAGATAACGTCATAAGAAGGATTCTCAGCTCGTTCCCAAATTCAGGATACTCGTGATCAATTCTCTTCCACTGAGGAGAGTCTGCCGGGTGACGTAGTTTCCCATCATTAATTATTGTATCTGCATGCCAAGCCAATTGTACTATAGTCTCCTCACTTCCATATAAGAGTCTAAACCTAGGAATGATTGGAAAGTACCATACAACATTCTTAGGACTAGAATCATCTTTCTTGTATCGGGAATCACCACACTTTGGGAATTCTTTATGTGATTTATGGTCCTTGAGAAATAATATACAGTCATTCGGGAAAGCATGTATTATTTCAGAGATCATACCCATCAATTGTAGAATTCTTTTGGAATCGTATGTTTGACTTGGGAGTTCATTATCTTCTGGGAGCATTTCATTCAGGAGAGAAAGTAGTTCTGTAAAACTGGTGTCACTCCACCCATTCCTTGCTTTCAAATTATACAGCTTCAATACGGCTGACAATGCTGTATATTTAGTGCAACCAGCATACAATGGCGTTTTTTCACAAATCTTTAACTTCTCAAATAATTTTGGGAAATCAAGAAGTTCATCTTCAACTGTCCTTGTCATTTCCTCAATACGACATTCATCATCCTTCACATCTGTAATCACACCCTCCATACGATCATCTTCATTGTTCACGCTTCTAATCATATCAGATGATCTATAAAATGTCATGTTCTCTGAGTCACTACCAACATTCATTTTTTCCATGTGTTTATTCCAACATGTATAACTTCGATCTATTCCGTGACAGATCAGGTGTTCTTCCAACTCCTCTAGACTAATTTGTCTTGAATAACAACAACATAAACATGGAAAATGGATTTGAGAAGGGTCAAATGCATGATCTTCTGCAAACTTGATAAAATTTTTCACGCCATCTTCATACTCTTTTGTCAACTGATTGGAATTCATCCATTCTTTATTCATATTCATCATCTTTATGGGTTCGATCTCAAACATTACTAATATTATGTTTTAATTAACTAGGTAGCATTGTTTGGGTTTTATAAAAACAAATCATGGTAAAAATGCCTTTAAACACATGTGAAATCCATATACATGGTGTGTCCAGTAGGGTGAACATCGTGTATCTATAAGATACCTTATTTAATATGACCTATATCGAATTTATTCCAAGTTAGTATTAAAAACACTGAATGATGCCTTTGAAAATACAAGACATTTAGAACAAATTGAGCTAAAGGCGTGTACTTTAGATACATATTTAGTCACCTCACCAACTATGCATCAAATTTTTGTAGAATATAGGTGTGTAGTCCTTACATGACCACTAGGGGTGTATAGTCTATATACATCAAGTCTCTATGGTATCTATACATGGTGTGAGTGAAGTAAAACACATGTCATATGGTTCTACCAATATTTCATGGAATGTACATGGTTTCATGCTGAAGTATATGTGTTGGTGATACATTGTGTGTGACCTAGGTTCACATGACATGTAACATTTAAAATGAAACTTATTCCAATATTTAGTCAGAAGATTAGTCATGTGGTATAAATTTTGGAGATAAATGTTGTGTGGCATTAAAATCTATATGAAATCCATGTATGGTGAAGCATGTTCCATGTATTTTGAAGTGTCTCATAGAGTCCTTTAGAAGTGGTTTTCTAGGATTTAGTGGAATTTTACTAGTAACAAAGTGGTGGTGCCATTCAAATGGGTAAAGTTTGGATTGATATTTAATGGTGGAAGAACTACAACATGGAAAACAAATGGCATATCAATTATGCCAACAACCGCAACACCATACAAAAACACAATCGTGATCACAATCGCAACACCATACAAACCAAACAATCAAAATTTTAGATTTTACAAAGCATCCCTTATTCAATTTTGTTTGTTAATTAAGTGGTTATCACATATTTTTTATCATCCTGGTGTGTTCATTCATAAGTCAAGTATACGTAAATTACCAATTTATATATTCCAATGTTCAACAAGAACCAACCAACATTCAATTCATTTAGTGCGCAAACAAGGACCACCAACGACCACGATTTTTAGCGGGGCGTTTATCCGGTACATTTCACATTATAACAGTCAATATCAAATAGTAATAACATACGAACAAGAGGAAACCAATGAGTAATAGGAGAAAACTCACCATGAAGGTGTCGTCAAGCACACAGTAGAGGTGCATTCATGGCAGAGGAGAGGCCCACATCAGAGGAGATTTCCAACTGAAAATAAAACATAAAATAAGGGAAACCCATGAGAATAAAATAATCTAAAATTGAGTACACCATTTATGACATCCCACAAACCCCAAAAGACAATGCATGCAAATAAATTTAAATTTATAGATAGAAATCACTATCTGATGACTAATTTTTATCCAAACCATAGGTGAAAACAAATCCAAATAGAAATCAGAATGATCACATACCTCGAGAAAAGAAATCCAACCATAATAGTGATCAAGCATAGAACAATGTGAACTAGATGGGAGGGAGTGACCCAAAATATCATCAGGATAAAGATCTATCCAAGAGGATAATTTTGTAAAAAATATAAAGCCTCAAGAACTCTATGGATCCCAAAAAACCTTTTCTGTGACATTGACACTACATGTAATACATTTACATTTTGTGTAATCCTCTTTACTAAAAAACAAGTCACTTTTTATTTAAAACATTTTATTTTTTATTTAAATGATATGTAACCATTACAAAGTTTGTAAAATTGTCACATTTTGCATCCAATTAATGTGTCATTTTTGGAGGTCATTACATGTCATGTACTCCATTTATAGGTCATGTAATTTCTTAGAATATAGTAAAAAATGTTGTTCTATTTCTAGAAATTCCCTAAAGATAACTAAATTTACCAATACATATGTCCTCCAAATCCTTTCTTAGCATTCCTCAATGAAAAAAATCCAAAAAAATGTTAAAACATACCTCACATAAAATTTAATGAGGCTTTATAATCTTCCGGCCATAAATGATTTTCTCCAAAAAATCCATCAAGATCATGTATCCTCTAATGAAGAAGGACACTAATGCCTCATCAACGAGTCATTCCCCCATGTGTCATGGATATATTGTCTGAACTACCACATTAACTAGACTCAGGGTCGTTTAATCATGTAGTACTGTATACTTCAGATTCATAATCTGAATTGCCTGGGGAACCAAAGTATTGTCGTGATCAAGATCAATATACCCCATCTAATCACATGTAAATGATCTGGTATATACCTACTCAAATGGAAAATATTAAACACATCATGGATAGTTATCAAACTAGATGGTAACTGAAACCAATAGGAAATACTCCCCAGTGACCAAAAATCATTATGTTTATCCCATTACTCGGTGGAAAATGACATTGATAACCTTGCTGCTGATGTCCCAAGTGATGTGAAACTACGATAAAGACCTAATAACTAACATAAAACACTAGAAGTTGATTCAAATGGTTCATATTGAATTTATTATGACTCTATGTAATGATTAAATTCATCTAGATCAACCACACAATCTCTTTCTATACCTGAATGTTTAATGGATAAAACAACCACACGTGTCTCTAGTGCTCCTCCATAATTCTATAATATGTAAGGACCCATGAATCCAAAACCATTATCAACTATATCATCCATTGACTCTTTCAATAACACCTTAAATCAGGTTTTCACACGTTCAATTCAAGCGGTAGAAAAAAAATTACCTGAAAATGAGTATCAATAATGGTAGCGGAGGTTGCGCCAGAGGCGGAGGCAGAGGCGGCGGCGGTAGAGGCGGAGGCGGCAGCGACGGTAGAGGCGGTGGTGGTCGTGGCAGGGGGGTGGAGGCGGTAGAGGCAGCGGCAGTCGCGGCAGCGGGGGCTGGGGCAGAGGCGGCGACGGCGGCGGAGGAGGAGGAGGATGAGGAGGAAGGACGAGGAGGAGGAGGACGATGAGGGCGAGGAGGAGGAGGAAGAGTTTGCGGCAGCAAGGGGTCTAGTTCAGCTTCCACGAAAGTTTGACTGCGTGCGAGCGAGGATGGCCTATTAGGGTTATTAAATAAAAATAGACGGAACCTTTATCAGCGCTTGTTAAAAGTGCTGATAAAGGTATGTTTTATCAGCGCTAAAATAAAAGCACTGATAATTGTTACCTTTTATCAGCGCTAAAAAAAAGCGCTGATAAAGGTGTACCCTTTATCAGTGCTTATTTTAGCACTGATAAATGTAACATTTATCAGTGCTTTTAGGTAGCGCTGATAAAGGCATACCCCTTTATCAACGCTTTCTATTTAGCGCTGATAAAGGGCTGGGCTTCCCTTGACCTGTTTTGTGGTAGTGACCTGATTAATGCCCTAAATACCCTTCAACACCCAAAAAACCCCTAAAAATCGTAAAAACCATAAAACACCCAAAAACCCATAAAAAAGTTAAAAACACTAAATACCATAAAAGGCCCAAAATCCTTAAAACATTAAAACCCTAAACAACTAAAAATTCTAAAAAATCAGGAAAAAATCTAAATAAGAATATAAAACCATTAAATCCCCAAAAAACCCAAAAATCCTGAAAAGACCTAAAGCTGCATAAAACCATAAAACCCCTAAAAACCCATAAAAACCCAAAAATACCTAAAAATACCTAAAAATGCTAAAAATATAAAAAACCGAAATACACCGAAAACCCCTACAACCCTTAAAAACCTAAAACTCCTAAAAACATAAAAAAATCTCTAAAAATCCCTAAAACACCCAAAAAACAAAAAAATCCCAAAAATCCCGAAAACACTAAGAATCATTAAAACCCAAAACCCCTAACAAATCCCCAAAAAAACCATTAAAACCCTAAAAAACCTAAAAATAAAAAAGATAGTTAAACCCCCTAAAAACATAAAAATACCCTAAACCATCTAAAGAACCTAAGAAACCAAAAAACACCCTAAAAACTCAAACAGAACCTAAAAACACTAAAAACCATAAAACACCCTACTAACCCAAGATAATATAAAACCCCTAAAAATCATTATAAACCCTAAGCCCCGTAAACCCTAAAAAACTTAAAAAAATATAAAAACCACCCCCCTAAAAACCATAGAAACCCCAAAAAATCTCTAAAAACTAAAAAACCAAAAAACACTAAAACTTAAAAAAAACCCTGAAAACACAAAAACCCTAGAACCACTAAAAACCCTAAAACCCCTATAAATCATAAAACCCTAATATAACTTTAAAACATAAAAATACCGAGAACACAAAAAAACCCTAAGAACCATAAAAACCCAAAGAAATACGTAAAAAACTAAAAAACAAAAAAAACCAAAAACCTAAAAGCCAAAAAAATACATAAAACCCATAAAACTCTTAGAAATACCTAAATATCCCAAAAATTTCCTAAAAACATTAAACATTCTAAAAAATATAAAAACCCTAAACCCACTAAATATAAAAAACACCCTAAACCCCCCAAAAATCCCCTAAAACACTAAAAACCCTAAAACCTATAAAACCCAGAAAAATCCTAAAATCACTAAAAAACATTAAAAACTATAAAACCATAATAAACTTAAACCCCTTAAAACACTAAAATCCAAAAAAAATCCCTACTTATAATGATCCCTAAAAACCCTAGAAACCCCTAAAGTGATTAAAACTGTAAAAACTATAATAAAACTAAAAACCCTAATACTGCTAAACAACCCAAAAAGATATTAAAACCCCTTAAAAACCTAAAATACCCCCCAAACCACCCAAAATGTAAAATCCATAAAAACCAAAAATCCCCAAAAATCCATAAAATACCATAAAACCCCTATAAAACCTAAAAGGCCCCTGAAATCCATAAACACCCTCTAAACTATAAAACCCCTAAAACTATATAAAAACACTAAAACTCCTAAAACTATAAAAACCCATAAAACACCCTAAAAATCCTAAAAAGCCTAAAAATTCAAAAAACCCTAAAAATACACTAAAACCCCTAAGATAACTAAAGTTTTTAAACCACTAAACACCTTAAGAACTCTTGAACCCTTTAAAACTTCTTTTAAAACCGTTAAAAACCCTACAATAGCTAAAAATTCTAAAAAACCCTAAAAAAATATAAAACCCCTAGAAACCCTAAAAAACACCAAAAACCACAAAAAAACACTTAAAACACTAAAACCTCTAAAAACCCCTAATAAATCCTAAAACCATAGAAAATCCTATAGACCCTAAAACCCTAAAAAACCTAACAAACCCTAAAACCCCATAAAAAACCTAAACCCGTACAAAACCCTAAAACCCCGAAGAAACTCTAAAAACCCTAAAACCTCTAAAAATCAAAAACAACTGAAAAGAAACTTAAAACCCCAAATAAGCCAAAAACCCGAAAATCCCTAAAACCCTCAAAAACCCAAAAAAATAAATGAGAAGCCCCTAAAAACCATAAAAACACTAAAAACCTAGAAAAGACACTAAAGACCCTAAAACCCATGAATATCCTAAAAAATTCTAAAAAATCTTAAAACCCTAAAAAATCTAAAAAACCTAAAAATACTAAAAAAGAAAAAAATTCCAAATATCTCTCCCACCAGATCATAAAATACCATAAACCCTTGAAATACCCTAAACCCCCCCCCCCCCAAACCCCAGAACCGCCTTAAAATCTCTAAAAATCCGTAAAAATCCAAAAACCCTAAAAACCCCAAAAAACCCAAAATAGACCCTAAAAACCCATAAAACACTCAAAAACCCCTAAAACAACCTAAAATCCCTAAAAACCTTAAAACAGTAAAACACAATAAATACCCTAAAAATACCAAAAAAAACTTTAAGAACCCCTAAAAACCCAAAAACATTGAAAAAAACTAGGTACCCTAAAAATAGTAAAACCATAAAACAATCCTAAAAAGCCTAAAAGGATTAAAAAATTCATAAATCCCCTATGAAACCCCTATAACCCCTAAAAACACTAAAAAACCTAAAACCCCTAAAACACCAAAAAATCCTAAAAAATCCCAAAAACTGTAAAAAAACCCAAAATAACCTAGAACGAAGAAGGCCTCTGAGTGGTGGCTCCCTTTCCCACCTCGTGTTGCTAGGGTTCCTCCATCGATTCTGCTTCCTCCCTCCTCTGACATGGTTCAACCTTAGCGCCTGATGCCTCACCTCAACTCGGCGAGTGCTGGTGTTGGAACTACGTGTTCTGAATCTATCTGGTGGCATCTTTGCTACACCTCCCTTCTTCTGGCTACCTCAGATATGGAGTGTGCGTTTCCGACTATAGAACACTCGGTTCTGGTATGCCAGGATTCGGTGTTTGACCTACCATTTTCAGGTAGTCCCATATCTGGTGTGTTCGTAGTCCGCCCTGGCGCTTGCCTTAGGGGTAACGGTTTGGCACTGGCATGGGTCGTCCCAGGGTGGTTTGGCTTCGGAACCCTTTTTCCTCCTGGCTTTGGAACCCCCACGGATCCTGGTGCTAGGATTTGGTGCTGGGTTTCTCGGCTACGAATTCCCACTGGTGTTCCTCTGTGACTACTCCGACGTCGGATCTGTTGTTCCTGGAGTTTTCCCCAACATTCATTTGGACTTTCTGTGCATCTTCCTCCTAGTTTGGCATTGGATTTGGAGTGGTTTGGTGTCATCGAGGTCGATCCATTGGATCAGAGGGGGGATGACTTGATTTATGGTGCTGCTGGTTTTTCCTGTTGTTACTGTTTGGCTACGGTATGTCTGCTTGATTGATGATGAAGAACTAGGGTGCTGACGAATGGATGTGATTTTGATGATTCGCTGCTGATGGTGATGGGTTCTTATTTTATGGTAAATTTCTGAGGTCTGATGTTGGTGAATTGTGTGATGGTGATTGAGATTCAGGTTACTGGATGTTGGTGTGGTTTGGTTAAGAGGTTCTGAAGTTGGTGTGGTTGATATTGTTGCGTTTGGTTTTTATTTTGTGCCTTTTTCATTATTTGTTTCCTTTTTTGGTGTTGTAAAGGGTTTTTGGGTGAGGGTCATTTGACCCCTCCCCTCCCTTGTCTATTGTATCTTTATTTATAATATATTTGAGGAGGGGGGGGGGGGGGGGTTGGGAACAACCTGACCCTCGCATCTTCCTTGCCCCTAAAGCGCCTAAAAACACTAAAAACCATAAAAATCCCTAAAAATCATAAAACCCATTAAAAACCTAAAAACCCCTAAAAACACCATAAAACACCTAAAATACCCTAATGATGCTAAAAGGACAAAAAACCCCTAAATGTCCCTAAAACTCAATAAAAACCCTAAAATATCCCAAAAACCAAAAACACCCAAAAACCCACTAAAAACCCAAAATCCTAAAAATAATAAAACCCCCAAATCCATAAAAACTCTAAAAATCCAAAATTTATAATAATAATCCTAAAAACCCTAAAAGGCCCATAAAACCCCTAAAAATCATAAAACCCCTTAAAATCTAGGAACAACCCTAAAACCCCAAGAACCTCTAAATCCAAAAAACACCTAAAACACCTAAACCCCTAGAAATACAGAAACCCCTAAAAATACCTAAAATCCCTAGAAACCCTAAAAACCATAAAAACTCAAAAAAAAAAATACTCGAAAATCACTAAAATTAAATAATTAAAATGAAAACCCTAAGAAACCCTAGAGATCATAAACATCCTTGAAACCACTAAATAAACTAAAAACCCTTAAAAACCAAAAAATCATTTAAAAACCTAAAAATGTTAAAAAATCATAAACCCCTAAAAATCCTAAAAACACTAAAAACAATTAAAAATACTAAAAACCTAAGTGGTTCTGTGGTTCTGTGCTGATGGTGGTGGATATTCTTGGTGAGAAGGTGGTGGATGCTGGTCTGTGTAAGATTGGATGCTGGTATCTAGTTGGTTGTGAACTGTTGGTTGCTGGTGATTGATGGATGATGGTGCTTTTTATGGCGGAGCTTCTTGGTGAGAAGGGGTTGGTTTCTGGAACTCGTGAGATTGGACGCTGGTCGCTGCTTGGCTGTGAGCCGTGGATGCTGGCTTCTGCTTGGCTGGGAAGTGATAAAGGGGTGATGGTGCTGCAAACTTCTGGAATTGGCTGAGAAGGTGCTGAAGCTGTTGCGGGTTTGGTGTTGTGTCTTTTTTCTTTTGATTTTCTTTTTTGCGGTCTTTGTGTGTGTTTGTTAAGGGCTTTTGGGTGTGGGTTGATTGACCCCGCCCCTCCCTTGTCTGCAGTGTCTTTGCGTCTTTCTTCTAATAAATTTTGGGGGGCGTCAGGAATAGCCTAGCCCCGAGCCTTGCTTGCCTAAAACCCCAAAAACCCAAAAGGACACAAAAACCTTAAAATACACCAAAAACTCCAAAAAACCTACAAAGCCCTAGAAACATTAAAAACATAAAAACACCTAGAAACATAAAAACATTTAAAAAACCTACAACACCCAAAAAACAAAAATAATATAAAACCCTAAAAACTATAAAAAACACTAAAACCCCTGAAAATCCCCTTAAAAACCTAAAAAAACATAAAAACCATAAAAACCCCAAAATAACCCTAAAAATTCTAAAACCCAAAATTCATTTAAAAACACTATAAACTCAAACAAACACTAAATACAATAATAACCCAAGACCCCTAAAATCCCAAAATACCTAAAACATCCTAAAAAACCCTAAAACCCAAAAAACTCTCAGAATCCATAAAAATCCCTAAAAGAAATAAAAATTACCAAAACCCCAAAAAACCCTAAAATAACAAAAAAAAACCCTTAAATCCCTAAAATCCCTGAAAATCCTTAAAAACCACTAAATTCACTAAAAACTACAAAAGCACTAAAAACCCCTATAACACCTAAAAACCATAAAATCTCTAAAAGACCCTACAAAACCATAAGAATACCAAAAATCCAAAAAACTCAAAAACTCCTAAGAATCCCAAAAAAGTACGGATAACCTTAAAGACCCCTAAAACCCCTAAAAACCTTAAAACACTAAAAACACTAAAAGCCATGAAAACACTAAAACCCTTTTAAACCATAAAAATACCTAAAATCCCTAAACCCCTAATAACACAAATAAATATTAAAAATATTTAAAAACCCAAAAAAACTAAAAAACCAATAATGTCCTAAAAACTCATAAAACCCCTAAAAATCCATAAAACCGCTAAAAATCTGAAAACAATAAAAATGCCTTAAAACCCTCAAAACCCCCTAAAATCCATAAAACCACAAAAACCACTGAAAACCCTAAAAATCATAAAACCCATAAAAATCATAAAAAACCTAATAACCTTAAAAACATTAAATCCCAGAAAACCCCTAAAAATATTAAAAGTCACTAGAAACCCAAAAAGACTATAACAACCAAAAAGACCCCAAAATACCTAAACAAAAAAAAACCACAAAACACTATGAAACAACTAAAATATCTATTAAAACTATTAAATACCCAAAAAACCCATAAAAACCATAATAACCCTAAAACCCCCTAATAATATCAAATACCCTAAAACACTAAGAAACACTAGAACACCTTAAAAACCCTAAAACACCATAAATATCACTAAAAACATTAAATATGAACAAAACCCTAAAACCATTAAAGAACCTAAAAATCCTAAAATCCTAAAAAAATAACAACAAAAAACAATCCCTATAAATATCTAAAATCCCTTTAAACACTAAAAACCGTAAAATCCCTAAAAACCATAAAATATTTAAAAAAAATAAATAGCCCTAAAACACTTAAAGACCAAAAAAATCACTAAAACCCATAAGAAACCACTAAAATACCTATGAAAACCCTAAATATTCTAAAACCCTAAAACCCCTAGAAACCCTAAAAACCCGAAAAACCCCTAAAACCCTAAAAACCCATAAAAATCATTAAAACAATTGTAAACCCATAAACCCCCCCAAATGCCTAAAATTCCTCAAAATAATAAAAAATCTAAAGACACACTAAATTACACTAAACACCCCTAAGACCCTAAAATAATTACAACCCTAAAACCATACAAACCCTACACCCTCAACCCCATACCTTACACCCTAAACCCTATACCCTACACCCTAAACTGTAAACCTAACACCTTAAACCCTATAACCTACACCCTACACCCTGAACCCTAAACGCCAAACCCTATACCTGACTCATTATACCCTAAACCCTATACCATACACCCTAAACCCTATACCCAACACTATAAAATCTATACCCTAAACCATATACCACATACCATACCCCCTACACCCTAAACCCTAAACACTAAAACCTAGACCCTAAACTCTATACCCAACACCCAAAACCCAAAACCCTATACCCTGTACTTGAAATCATAAATCTTAGACCCTATACCCTATACCCAACACCATACACCCTAAACCCTACACAATATACAATATACCCAAAAACCTATGCCCTACACCCTAAACACTATACCCTACACCCTTAACACTATACCATACAGCCTAAACCCTAAGCCTTGTTCCACAAACCCCACACCCCACACCCAAAAACCTAAAACATACACCACCAACAATATACCCTACACCCAAAACCCAAAACCCTACACCCTAAAACCTATACCCTATACCCTAAATCATAAACCTCACACCATAAATCACAAACCCTACACTGTAAAACTTAAAATCTCTACCCTAAACCCTAAACCGTCCACCTTAAGCCCTATACCTTAATCCTTAAACCAAATGCTCTAAATCATACACCATACACCGTACACCCTTAATCCTGCACCCTAAACCCTATAACCAACACACTAAACTCTAAACACTAAACCCTAAACATATACCCTAACTCCTACACCATAAATCCTATACCCTACACCCCCTACCCTACAACATGAACTTTATATTGTATATAGTAATCCTTAAATCCTACACCCAAATACCTATATCATACACCATAAATCTTACACCCAACACCCTAAACACTATAACCTACACTCTAAACCTTATACCCTACACTCAAAACCTTATACCCCACTCCCTAAACCTTATACCCTACACCCTAAACCTTGAACCCTAAAAACTCTAAAAACCCTAATAACACTAAAAACCTTAAAAATCATAAAAAAACCATGAAACCCTTAAAACACTAAAATCTATAAAATACTCTAAAATCCATTATGAAAACCTTAAAAAATTTAAAAATTATAAAACCCCTAAAAAACACTACAAACCCCAAAAACCAAATAAAACCCCTAAAAACAAAAAAACCTAAAAAATCATTATAATACTAAAAACCCCTAAAAACCTACAAAAACCTGAAAATACCTAAAAACATAAAGACTTTAAAAAACCAACAAAACCCCAAAAAATATTAAGAAAACAAAAAACCCTAAAATTCCTATAAGAAACCTTAACACCAAAAAAGAACCCCCAAACCCTTAAAACACATAACAACCATTAAATGACCCAAAAACCCCCTAAAACACAAAAAACCCTAAAATACATAAAACCTAAAAACTCCCTAAAACACTAAAAACCATAAAAAAGTCTCAAAACCCCTAAAAACCTAAAAATAAGAAAAACCCAAAAAAAATAAAACTAAAAACCTTAAAAATGTAAAAACCCTAAAACACACTTTAAATCCCTCAAAATCCTAAAAAACTCTTAATCTCCCAAAATACCACTAAAATACCTTAAAACCCTTAAAACCATAATAATCCTAAAGCCATAAAAAATCCTAAAAACCATAAAGACTCTAAAACTATTAGAATCAATAAAAATAAAAAAAATACGAAAAAACCCAAAAACCCCAAAGCCCCAAAAAATCCTAAAAACCCAAAAAACCAAAAAATCCTAAAAATACATAAAAAAACTAAAAACCCAAATAAAACCAAAAAACCCCTAAAAACCCCCACAAAAAACCCTAAAAACATTAAAACCCAAAACCCCCAAAAATCCCACGAAAAAACAAAAAAAATTAATAAAAACCTGAAAACATAAAAACCAATAAAAACCCCAAAACCCCCAAAACCCCTAAAAATTGTAAACCCTTAAAAACTATATAAACCCCTAAAACCACTAAAAAGCCTAAAACACCTAAAAACACCGAAAAACCTAAAACATTAAAAGAACAAAAAAAATCCTTAAAACCATAAAACCTTAAAAGGTCACAAAATCCTAAAAATCAAAAAACCATAAAAATATGTAAAAACCCTAGAATACCATAAAACCCTAACAAAACCCCTAAAACAACTTGAAAACCCTTAAACATACTAAATCCCTAAAAAACCCCAAATGGCCCTAAAACCTTAAAACTATTAAAAACTTTAAAAAACTAAAAACACTAAACCCCTTAAAAACACTCAAACACCATAAATACACTAAAAACACTAAAACCCAAAAACTATATAATTCCCCCCCCCCCAACCCAAAACCTATAAAAACCATAAAATCCCTTAAAACACATAAAACCCCTAAAACCCCTAAAATCAATCAAAACCCCTAAAAACTTCTAAAAAACTAAAACCCTAAAAACCAAATAAAAACGTAAAAAATCCATTAATCCCCATAAAACCCTAAAACCCCTTGAAAGTTCTAAAAATACGTAAAACCCCTAAAATCCAAAAAAAAAACTAAAACCCCAATAAAAAACCTCAAAGAATCCAAGAAAAACCTAAAGGAACATAAAAACTCTAAAACCCCAAAAAACATTTAAAACCCTAAAAATTATAATAAACCATTAAACCCTATAAATTATAAAAGAACCCTAAAAACCATAATAACCCTAAAACCCCAAAACACCCTAAAACCCAAAAAACCCTCAAAGTCCAGGAAACTCATATATAAACCCTTAAAATGATAAAACACCCAAACCCCCCTAAAAGACCCTAAAAACATTTAAAATCCCTTATAGAAACAAAAAATCCTAAAAAAATTAAAATGATCCTAAAATACTCTAAATGACTCTAAAACCCCTAATGGACCCAAAAAAACATAAAAATGTAAAAGACCCTAACAAATCCTAATTTACCCTAAAACCCCATAAAACATCAAAAAGACCCTAAAAACACTAAGACTGCAAAAAACCTTTAAAACACCCAGAAATCCATAAAAAACATCAAAACCCATAAAACCCCTAAAATACCCTAAAATACATAAAACCCCTAAAACCCATCAAAACCCATAAAACCCTAAATAAAATAAAAACCATTAAATCCATTGAAAATATTAAAAACCAGAAAATACTAAAAAACCCCTAAGACCCCCTAAACACCCAAAAAACCCATTAAAACCCTAAATATCCTGTAAACACAAAAAGACAAAAAAATACTAAAAACACAGAGAAACACTAAAAGACCTTAAAAGAACCTAAAATTGACTAAAAGCACTGTAAAATCCCAAACAACTCAAAGCAATAAAAACACTAAAAACCTAAAGAAACATAAAAAACCCTTAAAATTCCTAAAATCCTAAAAAACATTTTAATAACTTAAAAATCCCAAAAATGAAAAAGAACCCTAAAAACCATAAAATCCATAAAAAACTATAAAACCATTAAAATAACAAAACCCCTAAAACCTCTAAAAAATAAAAAAACCCAAAACCCCTAAAACCACTAAAAACCCATAAACCCCTAAAAAATCCAAAAGGAAAGAGAAAGTTATCGCTGCTCTCTCCCGGGCTTCTCCCAACACGGCGATCTCTAGGGTTCCATCTTGGAATCCTATTCAGCGGCTCTATTGATCTTCTCCTATTTAGGATTTGTGATGCGGATGGCTTGCTGTTTGAGAGGCGTTCTCCCCTAGAGAGATGGTGGTTCTCGAGGCAGATTGTTAACGGCGCTGAGATCTGGTGGGTTGTTTCAGGTTGTGGTGGCGACGACTTGGTCTGGTTTTTGTTTCAATTTGGATCGGCTTTGCTAGATCTGGATTCTGTGCTCCTTGTAGGCAACGATGATGACTTTTTTGTGATCTGGACGCAGTCAAAGAGGTTGATGGTGAAGTCAACATAGGTGCGATGGATGCTTCGTTAAATGGACAGAGGTGTGTTCAACCCGATGGAACTCTGGTGTGGCAAGACGCTCTAGTGGTTTTGTTGGGCAGAGTTCTGGCTTCGCCTTGGTGATAAGCGGGTTCAACGGGATTTGTGTCTTCTATGAACTGGCGTTTATGGCTCCGTGATCAGTTTTGCGCTGCTTTTTTGGACCCGAGGTGGGTCTTGCTGGATTCTCTGGCTTCTCGAAGGGTCATCGTGGATGAATAGGGTGAGGATGCAGGTTTTCTCTTCTAGTTCTGCTTTCTTTTTCTTAGATCTTGCTGTTGAAGAAGGTATGGTCACACTGTGCTATGTTTACTTTAATTTTCTGGTATGCGTGTTCTTGACTGGTGGCTAGCTTGGTATTGAGTTGCATTTTCTGATGAACTTCGGTTGGTTTTCAAGTTACTGTTTTCCCCCAAGGCTTTTGTTGGAGGGTAGGTTAAGTGCTTTGTTTTGGCTATTATTTTGGTTTCGATGTGGATGTTGGCTATCAGTTCTGTTGGGTGGAGCTAAATCTTGTTCTGTTGATGCTGTTGGTTCTATGCTTCTAGAGAGGGACCTTCTTGGTGAGAAGGTACTGGGTGCTGGACCTTGTGAGATTGATGTGGGCCATTGGTTGGCTGTGAGTTACTGGCTGCTGGTGAATGCTGGATGATGTGTGGTTGTTAGGTTTTTTCTACTGCAGTGGATGAGTTTGCTGTTGTGCTGCTAGTTGCTGGTTGCAGTTTATTGGAAGGTGATGATGGTTCTGCTTGGTTACGGTGCTTGTGCTGTGGTTTGATGCTGCTGTTTGTGTTTGGTTGTGATGTCAGATTTGGTGATGTTGGTTGTTGGGGCCAGTTGGTTTGGATGTGTTGTTGCTGCTGTGTTGTTGGGATGATTGGATGGGGTGCTGCTCGATGCTGGTTCTGGCTGGATGTGACGTGATCATGCCGCTTTGTGTCTGTTTTTGAGTCTTTTTCTTTCTTTGTTTTCTTTTTTGGTGTGGGTTGTAAGGGTTTTTTGGGTGTGGGTTGTTTGACTCCCCCCCCCCTTGTCTGCTGTGTCTCCTTTTTTTCTTGCTAATAAATTAGGGGGGGCCGAGAATAGCCCGACCCTCGCATCTTCCTTGCCCTAAAAACTCCAACAATCCCTAAAACCCTAAAACCCTTTAAAACCCCTTTAAAAACGTAAAATCCAAACACCCTAAAACTTAAAAAATCCTAAAAACCCAAAAAAAACAAAAAATACTAAACCCCCCCCCTAAACCCCTAAAACACAAAAACCCTAAAACCCCTAATAACCTTAAAAACAATAAATACAATTAAAAACCCGAAACCCCTAAAAACTCATGACCACTCTAAAAACCCTTAACCCTATACCTTACACCCTGAACCTCACACCCCAAACCATAAACCCTAAAACCTACTCTCATCACTATAAATAATAAACCTTAGACCTAAAACCCTATATCCTACACAGAAAACATGAAACCTAAATCCTAAATCCCAAAACCTTATACCCTATACACTAAACCATAACCCTACATCCTAATCCCTATACACTGCACCATAAACCATAAACCCTTCACCATTCACCCTACACCCTGCAACTTAAACCCTAATACCTATACAATATATCATAAATCTTGTACCTTAAACCGTAAAAAATCATAAAAACACCAAAATAGCCTAAAAACCCCAAAAAACCTTAAAATCTCGTAAAATACCATAATTCCATGAGAAGATCGAAAAAACCATAAAAACCCTTAAAATACCAAAAAACCCATAAAGAACACCAAAAAGATCAAAAAAACACTAAAAACATAAAAGACACTTAAAACCCATAAAAATATTAAAGAAACCATAAAACCCATAAAACCCTAGAAAAAAGTAAAAATAATAAAAACCAGTAAAAACCAAAAACACCCTAAAAACCCTTAAAACACATAAAACTCCCTAAAAATCCCTCAAAATAATAGAAGAACCCCTAAACACCTAACCTTTAAAAGATACTAAAAATCCTATAAATCACTAAAAACACCCTAAAATCCCTCAAACCCGTAAAACATTAAAAACCCCAAAAACTTAAAGATGAGCCCATAAGGGGCTCTGCGGTTCTAGGTTCCCCACCCACCACCGCCTTCTTCTTTCCCGTTGGCGGACCTTATCTTGGCTAGCAGATCAGCGCGTTTTCAATGTCACCTCTTGTCGCGCGGGCTCGTCAACATCCTCGGCGTCTTCCATCATTGATTTCTCCTCGCTCTAGCTTTGAATCTGGCTAGTTATTTGAGGAGGCGTGATGATGGTCCAGGGTGAGGGTTATTGGTGCTACGATTTGAGGTTTTCGTTGCGTTATGAGTCATCTGTTTGGGTTTTTGGGTAGATCTGGTCTTCGGGTGCGGTTCTGAAGGCGGCGACGGGTTTTTCTCCAAGTCTCTGTTGTCTTGTGTTAGTTGTGATGATTAATCTGTTCAGGTATGTGGAATGTTTTTGTGTTTCTTATGGAGGTGGAGATCTTATTGATTTGGTCCAGATCTCATCGAGGGTTTTCCAAAAAGGATTTGTTGCATTTTATTATTGTGTGGTGCTGAATATGGTGTTTTTTGGGTTTCACACTCTCTGTTTCTCTCGACGGGTGGTTGTCCTGTTGTTTCTCACAGTGTGCCGGTGATGCTTTTGTGATGTGCTGAGGGTTTCTTCCTCATTCTATGAAGTGGGTGTTGGAAAGATGGAAAAGGGATGACGGACTATTTTCCAGTGACGGGTCTCGCTGGCGATCTGGTTTGGTGGTGTTGGGGGATGCATCTGGGTTTTTTGATTTTGGCCTCCGGGGCGAGGGCCAGTGGTTGATCGATGGTGATTCAGACGTCTTTGTGGTGATGCCGAGGGTGTGGCTCGAGGCGGTTCACTGATCAAGACACCTCAGTTATCGTGTCTGTGATGAAGAGTTTGGTTTTTGATTTTGAAAATTGAATATTCTGTTGTGATTTTCTGTCTGGTTGGCAGGTTACACGACCGTCGTTTAATGTTGGATTAGTGTTTATGTTGGATCAGTGTCTATATGGTTACCGTAATCCATAAACCGGCTTTGAGAAAATGAAATATAAATGAATTGCAGGCCTAAAACCTTAAAGAACCCAAAAAATCTAGAAAACCATAAAAACTCCATAATAAACCTAAATACCATTAGAAACCTAAAAACCCTTAGACACCTTAAAACCACTAAAATGATCCTAAAACCCCTAAAATTACCCTAAAACAACCTAAAAATACCCAAAACCATAAAAACCCAAGGAACCACAAAACCCACCAAAATCTCTAAAAATATTAAAAACCACAAAACACTAAAAACCCTGCAAATTCTCAAAAACAAAAAATCCCTAAACACCTTTAAAAATCCCTAAAAAACCTAAAAACACATAAAATAACAAAAAAACCCAAAAACACATAAAAGAACCTAAAAATACTATAAGACCCTAAATAGTCCCCAAATGACCTTAAAAAACATAAACCTCCAAACCCCCCCCCCCCAAAAGTAAAACCATAATGACCATAAAGCCCTAAAAACCATAAAAAACATAAAACCGCTAAAAAAATTAAAACCCTTGAAAACACTAATAAACCAAAAAAACCCTAAACCACCAAAAAACCCGAATACCGCCAAAAAATACTTAGAATACCCTAAAGGTTCTAAAACTTGAAAAGACCCCTAAAACCCTAAAAACACTAAAAAGATCCTAAAATCCAAAAAAAACCCCAAACCATCATAATAACCTTTAAACCCATATAAGACCCAAAAAAATCCTCAGAGACCTGAAAACCCTGAAAAACAAAAAGACCCCAAATACATTTAAAACCCATTAAACACTTAAAGAGACAAAAAACCTAAAAGACCTTAAAAACCAAAAGATACTATAAGAAACCTAAAATACCCTAAAATACTTCCAAAATCCTAAAATATTCTAAAAAAATCAAGGGCACTAAAAATCCGGAAAGAACCAAAAATTCCTAAAATATGAAAAAATTATCCTAAAAACCCTAAAAACCCTAAAAACTATAAAAACTATAAAAACTCTAAAAACCCTTAAAATCCAAAAAAAACAACTCAAACCCCTTAAAATAGTAAAAACAATAAACCCTCTAAAACCGGTAAAAACACTTAAAAACAAAAAAGACAATATAAAATCATAAAACCCTAAACCCCCCTAAAACTCTAAAAACACTAAAAACTCCTAAAACCCCTAAAAAAATTAAAAACACCTAAAACCAAAGAAACACTCTAAAACTCTAAATACTTAACAAATAATAAAAACCCAAAAAACACCAGAAACAATTAAAAACACAAAAACCCTAAAAACCTAACAACCATAAAAAGCACTAAAAAAACCTAAAAACGCTAAAACCCATCAAAACCGTAAAAAACTAAAATCGTTTTAAAGTCTGAAAAAACCCAAAAACCCTATACAACCCATAAAACACTAAAATCCATAAAAATCAATAAATAACCCAAACCCCAAACCCTACACCCTAAACCCTAAACTCTACACCGTAAACCTTATACCCTACACCCTAAACCTCAAATCCTACAACTGAAACACTATACCCTACACACTATACCCTACACACTAAACCCTAAACCCTACACCCAAAACCCCATACTCTTCACCCTAAACCCTACACCCTTCACCTTAAACCTTAAATCTTACACCTTGAACCCTATACCCTAAACCACAAACCATAAACCCTGCACCCTAATGACTATACCATACACTTTAAACCCCCAACCCCAACCCTCCATCTTGAACGGTTAACCCTACACCCTAAAACCTAAAAGACCCTACAATATATAAAACCCCTAAAATAAGATTAAACCCTAAAAGTCCCTAAAAATATTTTAAAACCATAAAACACTAAATTACCCTAAAACCCCATAAAACCCCAAAAGACCCTAAAGAACCCTAAAATACCCCCAAACCCCCCAAACCCCTAAAAGATCCAAAAAATTGCAGAAAAAATAAAAATATAAAAAAACTTATAAAATCCTTTAACATTGTAAAAATAATAGAAACCCCTAAAAATATTAAAAATAATATAACCCTAAAACCTAAAAAATCCTTCAAATCCCTAAAAACCCTAAAAAGCATGAAAAATATTATAACCCAAAAAACCCTGAAAATACCTAAAAACCCCAAAAAACCTTAAAAACCCCCAAAACCCTAAAATCCCAAATACCTTTAAAAACCCTACAAACCCCTAAAAATACTAAAAACCCAAAAAACCTTAAAAACCATTAAAACCCAAACCCCCCCCCCCCCATTAAATCCACTAAATCCCAAATAAAGACCCTAAAAATTAAAAATAAATATGAAGAGAACCTAAAAACACAAAAACCTATCAATGAAAATAAAAACCCTATAAAACCTTAAGAACCCCAAAAACACAAAAAAAACCCTAAAACCCAAAAAAACCCTAAATCCCCTCAAAACCCAAAAAAACCTCCGAACCCCCCTAAAAGACCCTAAAGACCCCAGAAACCATAAAATAACACAAAAATAACCCAAAAACATTAAAAATCTATAAGATACCCTAAAACCACCCTAAAACCTCAAAAAACCGCCCCTAAAATTCCATAAAACACTTAAAACCCTTACAAACTCTAAAACCCCTAAAACCCCTAAAACACTAAAACCCCTAAAACACTAAAACCCCTAAGAACCCATGAAAACCAAAAAAAACCCTAAAAATGATGAAAGGATTAAAAATATATAAAAGTAAATAAATGGACATAAAACCCTAAAAGTCCCCAAAACCCCTTAAATACCCCCAAAACCCAAAAACCTGTAAAATCTCTGAAAAAATTAAAACCATAAAACAATCCCAAAATACCCAAAACCCCCAAAACCCCAAAAACCACTTAAAACCCTAAACCCCCCTAAAGGACCTAAAAACCCTAAAACTCTAAAAACCCTAAAACCAAAAAAAACATAAAACCACTAAAAACACTAAAACGGCCTAAAACCCCTAAAATACCCTAAAAACAATAAAATCCCTAAAACCATAAAATCCCTAAAACCTCCCATAAACCCTAAAATCCACTAAAACCCCTAGAAACCCAAGAAATACCTTAAAACGATAAAACACCTAAAAACCCAAAAAATAAAATAAAAAGTTCCTAAAAATACTATAATGACATAAAAACTATAAAAACCGCTAAATGCCCTAAGTGATTGTAAAAACCAAAAAACACCCAAAAGTCCCTAAAAATCATAAAAACCCGAAACACCCTAAAATATCATAAACACCCAAATGACCCATAACAAAAGATAAAACCCATCATACCATAAAAAATAATAAAAAATCATTAAAAACCCTAAAACCATAAAAAAACATTAAAATCCCAAACAATCCCTAAAAACCTTTAAAATTAAATAAACACCAAAAACCCTTAAAAATCAAAAACACAAAACCCCCAAAAACCCCAAAAAATCAAACAAGACGCTAAAAATGATAAAATTCCAAAAAACCCCTAAAAATTTTAAAAACCCTAAAACCCTATAAGAGTCCTAAAAACCCTAAAAGAACCTTAAAAACCCAAAAGAATCATATAAGCATCTAAAACCCTAAAACCATAAAACCCTAAAACTCTAAAATTCCTAAAAACCATAAAACCCATAAAAACACCTAAAATACCCTAAAACCATAAAAACCCTAAAAGTTACTAAAACCCCATAAAACCCTAAAACACCCTAAAACCCCAAAAACACATTATAAATATTTAAAAACACTAAAAATCATAGTCAAGAAAAAAATAAAAAATCAAATTCAAAAAAAAAAGATAAAACCCAAAAAAACCTTTAAATACATAAAAAATACTAAATAATCTAAAAACCCTAAAACCCATAAAAATAGTAGAAACCCTAAAAACTCTAAAAACCCTACAAAAAATAAAAAGTCCTAAAACCCCTAAAAAAACATGAATCTATAAAAACCCCTTGAAACCATGAATATTCTAAAAACAATAAGAAACCTAAAACATATAAACACCCTAAATACCACTAAAAAGATTTCAAACCCCCTAAAACCCTAACAACCACCACCCCCAAACCATAAAACCTCTAAAATACTAAAAAACAAAAAAAAAACATAAAACCCCTAACTAAACCTAAAAATCTTTAAACACCCCAAAACATCCTAAAAGACCTTAAAATCCCTAAAACCCTGATTAAATCCCTAAAAACCCTACAACACCCAAAAAATCCCTAAAAACCGCAAAAACCATAAAACACCCTAAAACCAATAAAAAGTTAAAAACACTAAATACCATAAAAGACCCGAAAACCTTAAAAAATTAAAACCCTAAAACCCCTTAGAATTCTAAAAAAGAAGGAAAAAATATAAAGAAGAATATAAAACCATTAAATCATCAAAAAACCCTAAAATCCTGAAAAGACCTAAAGCTGCATAAAACCCTAAAACACCTAAAAACCCCTAAAAACCCCAAAATACCTAAAAATACCTAAAAACACTAAAAGTATAAAAAATAAAAATACACCAAAAAACACTAAAACCCTTAAAAACCTAAAACACCTACCAAACATAAAAAATATCTAAAAATCCCTAAATCACCCAAAAACCAAAAAATCCCCAAAATCCATAAAACACTAAGAATCATTAAAAACAAAAAACCCCTAACAAATCCCTAAAACCCTAAAATCCTTAATCCTCAAAAAACTATAAACCCACTAAAAATAAAAAAACACTCTAAACCCCCTAAAAATCCCCTAAAACACTAAAAACCCAAAAACCTATAGAAATCCAGAAAAATCCTAAAAACACTAAAAAACATTAAAAACTATAAAACCATAAAAAAATAAAACCCCTTAAAACACTAAAATAAAATAACAAATTCCACCTTATAAATATCCCTAAAAACCCTAGAAACCCATAAAGTGATTTAAAACTTTAAAAACTATAAAAAAACTAAAAACCCAAAAACTTTTAAACACCCCAAAAAGATATTAAAACCCCTTAAAACCTAATATACCCCCCCAAACCACCCAAAATGTAAAATCCATAAAAACCAAATAGTCCCTAAAATCCCTAAAAGACAATAAAACCCCTATAAAACCTAAAAAGGCCCCTAAAATCCTTAAACACCCGCTAAACTATAAATCCCCTAAAACACTATAAAAACACAAAAACTATGAAAAACTATAAAAACCCATAAAAACCCCTAAAAACCCTAAAAAGCCTAAAAATTATAAAAATCCCTAAAAAGTTTTCAAACCACTAAACACCTTAAAAACTCTTGAACACTTTAAAACTTCTTTTAAAACCATTAAAACCCTACAATATCTAAAAATTCTAAAAAACCCTAAAAAATATAAAACCCCTAGAAACCCTAAAAAGCACTAAAAACCACAAAAAATATACTTGAAACACTAAAACCCTAATAAACCGTAAAACCATAGAAAATACTAAAAACCCTAAAACCCTGAAAAACCTAACAATCCTTAAATCTCAATAAAAACCCTAAACCCCCACAAAACCCTAAAACCCCGAAGAAACTCTCCAAACCCAAAAACCTCTAAAAATAATAAACATCTCAAAAAAACCTTAAAACCCTAAAAAAGCCTAAATTCTGAAAAACCCTAAAACCCACAAAAACACAAAAAAACTGAGAAGCCCCTAAAAAAATAAAAACACTAAAATCCCAGAAAAGACACTAAAGACCCTAAAACCCATGAAAATCCTAAAAAATTATAAAAAACCATAAAACCCTAAAAAATATAAAAAACCTAAAAACACTAAAAAATCTAAAAACACCAAATATCTCTCCCCCCTTAGATCATAAAATACCATAAACCCCCTGAAATACCCTAAAACCCCACTAAACCCCAGAAACCCCTTAAAATCCCTAAAAATTCGTAAAAATCCAAAAATCCTAAAAACCCCAAATAACCAAAAATTGACTCTAAACCCCATAAAACTCTCAAAAACCCCTAAAACAGCCTAAAACCTCTAAAACCCTTAAAACACTAAAACACAATAAATACCCTAAAAGAAACAAAAAAAATTTAAGAACCCATAAAACCATAAAACATTGAAAAACACTAGGTACCCTAAGAATTGTAAAACCATAAAATGATCCTAAAAATCCTAAAAGGCCTAAAAAATTCATAAAAACCCTATGAAACCCCTATAAACCCTAAAAACACTAAAAAACATAAAACCCCTAAAACCCCAAAAAATCCTAAAAAATCCCAAAAACTATAAAACCCCCCTAAATCCCTAAGAAGACACGAAGAAGGCCTCTGAGCTGTGACTCCCTTTTTCTCCGCTTATTTCTTGGGTTCCTCCATCGATTCTGCTTCCTCCCTCCTCCGGCGTGGTTCAGCCTCCGCGCCTGATGTCTCACCTCGACCCGGAACTGGCAAGTGTTGGAACTTCATGGTCTGAATTTGTTTGGTGGAATCTTTTCGGCACCTCCCATCTTCAGGCTACCTCAGATCTAGAGTGTGTGTCGCCGACTATGGCACGCTCGATTCTGGTATTCCAGGATTCAGTGTTTAACCTCTCGTTTTTAGGTAGTCCCATATCTGGTGTGTTCCCAGTCCGCTCTGGCTCTTGGCGTAGGGGTCACGGTTTGGCACCGACATGTGTCATCCCAGGGTGGTTTGGCTTCAGAACCATTTTTCCTCCTGGCTTCGGAACCCCCACGGATCCCGGTGCTGGGATTTGGTGTTTGGTTTCTCGGCTATGACTTGCCTCTGGTATTTCTCTACGACTACCCCGGCGTCAGATCTGGTGTTCGTGGAGTTTTTCCCGATGTGAATCTATACTTTTCGTGCGTCTTCCTCTCAGTTTGGAATTGTATTTGGAGTGGTCTAGTGTGATCGGGGTCGATCCATTGGCTCAGAGTGGGGATTCCTTGATTTATGGTGCTGTTGGTTTTTCCTATTCTTAATGTTTGGCTAAGGTATGTCTGCCTGATTGATGTTGAAGATCTTGGGTGCTAACGAATGGATGTGACTTTGATGATTTTCAATGCATGGTGATGGGTTCTTATTTTTATGGTTAATTTCTGATGTCTGATGATGGTGAATTGTGTGATGGTGATTGAGATTGGGGCTGATGGACATTAGTGTTGTTTGGCTAAGAGGTGCTGAAGTTGGTGCGGTTGTTGGTGTTGCATCTGGTTTTTATTTTGTGTCTTTTTCTTTCTTTGTTTTCTTGTTTGGTGTTGTAAAGGGTTTTTGGGTGTGGTTCGTTTGACCCCTCCCCTCCCTTGTCTACTATATCTTTCTTTATAATAAATTTTGGGGGGTTGGGAATAGCCTGACCCTCGCATCTTCCTTGCCCCCAAAGACCCCTAAAAACACTAAAATCCCTAAAAATCCCTAAAAAACATAAACCCCCTAAAAATCTAAAAACCCTTTAAACCCCTAAAAACATCATAAAACACCTAAAATACCTTAAAGATGCTAAAAGGCCAAAAAACCCAAAATGTCCCTAAAACTAAATAAAAACCCTAAAAGATCCCAAAACCCAAAAACACCCTAAAACCCACTAAAAACCCAAAATCCTAAAAAAATAGAACCCCCAAATCCATAAAAACTCTAAAAATCCTAAAAATACTATAATAATCTTATAAACTCTAAAACAACCATAAAACCCCTAAAAATACTAAAACCCCATAAAAATCCATGAAAACCCCTAAAACCCTTAGAACCTCTAAAACCCAAAAAACCCCTAAAACACCTAAACCCCAAGAAATACATAAACACATAAAAATAACTAAAATACCTAGAAACCCTAAAACCCATAAAAAATCAAAAAAACATAAATAATTTTAAAACACTAAAAATACATAATAAAAAATGAAAACCCTAAGAAACCCTGGAGATCTTAAACATCCTTGAAATCCCTAAATACCCTAAAACCCCATAAAAACCTAAAAAATCATTTAAAACCCTAAAAATGTTTAAAAAATCATAAGCCCCTAAAAATCCTACAAACACTAAAAACCATTAAAATTAAAAAAAATCATAAAAATCCATAAGAACACTAAAACAATATTAACTCTAAAAAATCCATATTAACATTAAAAATTATAAAAACTATAAAAACCTTTCAAAACCATAAAAAGTCATAAAAACCCTATAAACACTAAAAACTCCTAAGAACCCTTAGAAATAATAAAACCCATAAAACCCTAAAACCGCAAAAAAAATCACTAAAACATTCAAAAAACCATAAAAACCCCAAAAACACAAAAACCCACTAAAAACCCTAAAAATCATAAAACCCACTAAAAAGAAATTAAAACCCCTCAAATTACCTCAAACCCCAAAAGACCTTAAAAACCCATTATAAATACCTAAAAAACCTACAAACACTCAAAACCCCAAAGACCCTTAAAAACCTAAAAAGTCTAAAAAAATCAATAAAACCTATTATACCCCTAAAAACTCTAAAAACTGATAAAACCCTTTAAAAACCAATATCCCCCAAACCTACTAATAACACTAAAAACCTAAAAAAATTAAAAAATTCCTAAAAACCCTTAATAACAATAAAAAACCTAAAACCCCTAAAAGCTCATAAAAACCATAAAACATTAGAAATCCTAAAGGAACCTAACAAATCTTGTAACGCCCCGACCCCAGTTACCCAGAGTCGGTGCATTATTACATAACATTGGCATGATCACAAGAAAGATCAAATCTCGAAAGACCGATTGGTTTAGTAGCCTTGGAAACACTAGATATATTCATAAGTTTTACATTACATCATAAAATGAAAAACTACTACAACAACATAATGTTTCCAACGTCCACACTATAAACCCCTCATAATATCCCTGCAAGTCAATCATAATTTACTTCTTCACTACCTGGGAAAAATAAAACATAGAAAAGGGGTGAGCTCAAATGCCCAGTAAGGATAACAATATAGCGGAACATTCAAAATAAGCATAAACATTTAAGGCAATGAATTACTAAAACAAAAGCCTTTTAAAATTGAACTTCAACATGGTATGGCAAAAGTAAAATGAAATAATGCCATTTACTTGTTCACATGGATATTCTACTAATCGAATAATCACATGCAATATCAATAACCACTTTCATAATGTTGGAATGCATAATGCCAGACTATCATAACCACATAGCCAAGGCCTCGTGCCAAGACTACAAATAAGATTTTGTCAAGGCCTTGTGCCAAGACACTAGTTTGCCTCATGAGACCTACCGATGCATCGAGGAGCTATAGCGGGCTCCACCCGTCACTTATTAAGTCCAATGCATTCCCATATGAAAAGGTTTAAACATAACATAAACATTCGTATTAAAACTAGCATACGAAATTTCAATACTTTCACAATAAACTATGAATGGTATAAAAATAGCACATCCACAGTCAAACATATCACAAAACCTTCAATACAATATAGAAGTTTTGTATCATAATAAATCAACTTCAAATAATCTTAAAATCCATCAAAGGATGTTGACATAGATGAAATCAAAATTCTTTTTAAAGAAATATCTCCTTTTATTTTGAAATAATTTAAGATCCATATAAAATAAAACATTTTATTTGAAAATATTCTTATAATCTTGTAAGGGAAGTTTTGAAGATTTTATAACGGTGGAAATTAGCCGCACCCGCCGTATAAGTTTAAAAAAAACGTTCTTACCTTAATTCTGTCAAAAAGGTTAAAAATGACCTTGTTTTGAAAACGACGGAAAGATTCCTTTATAAACCTATTATAAAAAGTCAAACAAGGGTATAAATGACTTTAAACCATATTCTTGTAAATAATAAAAATGTTTTGAAATACATTTTGAAGAAACATGGATGTGGATGATAAAGAGATCCCAGTAGATTATTACAAATAAACAACCTCGGATAATGAAGAGATTGTGAAATAACCCTTACCTTGAACTTTTCCTTGGTTGGGGTAGGTTAACCTCCTGTATAATGGTGAAATAATTGTTATTAAATTGTACAAGAATCATATACATTAATATGATATCATATATGATCTTTTAACATTGCTTTATTAATAATATCTTAGTATTATCGTCGTTTCGGGAGTTAACTTACTCATTTTCTTTTATATGTTTTGTTACATAAGCCATGGTTGTTGTATATTATTCATATCCAGAATGATATACAGTCCTTAAACATCATTTTTAAATCATCAAATGATAATTATACTTGAATGGATACGATGGATAATGAATCTCATCGCGTTCGTGGAGACGGTAGTCCGTACGTACGCACGAGCGACAATATCATTCTTTTGATATTAAAATAATATATAAATGGATGGTATATCATATATACAGAATCATTAACATGTTATATTTATTATTTACATGAGTTACACATCATTATTATACCCATCCAAATAATATTATATTGAATAACAATTACACCACGACGTGGAGACGGTAATCCGTACGTACGCACGTATGGTGACATGTTATTCAAAGGGTGGATAGAATACTGAATATGATTGTACCATATTTATAATAACATCACAGTATATGTGAGATACTAGAGTTATTATTTCAGAATGGTAAGAACAAAGGAAGAAGAAGTGGAAGAAGAAATGAACTTAGAAAAGGGTGGTGAAATCATTACCTCTTCTTCGGGTTCTTCCTTTTGATTTGATCAAAAGGGCTCCTTAGGTTGGCTTTCTGATCAAACTAAGGCCTCTAGGTTGTATTGAGGGATGTTGGGAGAGTATTTGGGCAGAGTTTGGCCGAACCAAAAGGCTTTAGAGGTGTGAAGAAATGAGAAGGAGGAGTGCCCTTTTATAGGAGGGGTGAGGGGCACCTTTAGAAAAGCTAGAAATATTAATTTATAATAAATTCATAATCGGTTTCCAATGGCTCCAAAGTTGAATATTCAAAGGATAAGGTGGGGATAGGTCGAAAACTACTCAACCAATATAATTTAGACAGGTTTGGGTACTTATATTAACCTTATATTTAAGTATTAACTCTAAGTTAATTAGTTTCACTTTTACAATGTCTCTTTGTATTTTTATATTATATGGTTAATAGACTTACCATATACATACAAGCGACCCCCAAGTGGTCCATTAATGATTAACCTATCATAATATAAGTCTCTTGGCCGAACCTTAGATTTTTAGGAATTTAATATCAATTAATAATATAATATTTGTTTTAAGAACTCTTTTATGTCAATTTTGACACTATTCAATAGTTGATTTTTGTGAAACTCATAACAGATTGATTACTTCGAACAAAGTCAATTAAATCAATCCTAATATATCATATTATCCTAGAAAATTAGTTTAATTCATTAAAAGTTTCATATTATATTTATTTGGGTATTTATAATATCAATTATGTTAATTTTTTTTACTATTTTAGTAATTACTGCATCATCATTGTGTCATAAATAAAATAAATTATTTAATGTCTAAAAATTATAAATAAAACATCATTATGTAGGAAATCTTTTTAGCTTTCTAATGAATATTTATAATCGAAAATCCAACATATATAACCCTATGTAAAAATTGTTGTTCTAAAAGATATATGCTTGTGTCATTTTTGTATTCATTTTAACTAAATTAAAATAAAGTGTCATTATCACTTACAAGTGGATCCATGGGGTCCCAAAATAGACCCAAAGATGCCCATGGTCGACCATCTATCAACCAATAGGGTTAAGACACGTTTTTAGGGTAATTTAGTATTATTATAATATTATTTTTTTAACCCTTATTTACCGGATTTACCCTTTAACCATGGTAAATAAAATATTTACCGCAGTAATTATTCAAAATGTGTAAAAATAAAAGTTACCTATTTACATAATTTGGACATCCTGATTCCAAATATGGAATCCATTTTCCTAAATTCAAAACACAGAAGTGGCAGAAATTAATTTAAAATTAATTCCCGCTGTCAAAACAAAAAGCGTGTTTTTAAGAGATAATAACTATCAAAAGATTGACACTTGTTTATGTTCGGTTTAATTGTAAAATTATGTCCAATGATAAACATTAAATTGAATGGTAAAAATATATTCTAAATATACTTTAAAACCACTCAAATTCATAATTTATCACTATTAATTATTTTGATTAAAAAAGTTGTTTTTAATTAAAATTTAGAAATTTTCACTATTCATCAAAATATGAAAGTTATCCGAAATGTACCAAAATTTCACCCTAGGCTAATTTTGATATTCCGAATCCAAAAATGAAGTCCATTTTGAAATATAGAATATATATGATTTCAAAAAGTAGGTATTACTATTCACAACGGCTAGTTTAATTAGTTGTGGTGTGTGTTAGAACTCGAGGTTGCGTACAACACACGCTATCGCATTATTCGAAGGGAAACGTACCGTAGAAGCTTGGGGTGTTACATTCTCCCCTCCTTCAAATAATTGCGTCCTCGCAATTTCTAGGGTATTACTGCATAAAAAGACTCGGGTGGTTCTTCATCATAAGTTCCTCGGGTTCCCACGTTGCCTCTTCCATCTTATGATTTCTCCACAAAACTTTTACCAGACGCGTCGTCCGGTTTCTCAGCACTTGTTCTCTTGTATCAAGAATCCTGACGGGCTCTTCGCAATAAGACAGATCGGGTTCCAGTTCTAATTCCTCATAGGTGAGTACATGCGTTGGGTCAGGCATGTATTTTCTCAACAGAGATACGTGGAACACATCGTGAACTTTGGAGAGACTTGGCGGCATTGCCAATCGGTAAGCTACAGCCCCAATTCGTTCTAGAATTTCGAAAGGTCCGATGTACCTGGGACTCAATTTGCCTTTCTTACCAAAACGTATGACTCCCTTCCACGGAGATACCTTCAGGAAAACATGATCACCGACTTGAAATTCCAAATCCTTCCTTCGATTATCGGCATAGCTCTTCTGCCTACTTTGAGCTGCTTTGATGTGATTTTGGATTACCTTCACCTTTTCCACCGTTTCCTCCACCAGTTCTGGGCCTACAAGTTTTCTTTCACCAACGTCATCCCAACAGGTTGGTGTACGACATCTCTTTCCGTATAACGCTTCATATGGTGCCATCTGAATACTCGTATGGAAGCTATTGTTATAGGAAAATTCTGCCAGTGGTAAATATTGATCCCACATACCCTGAAAATCAAGTGAGCAAGATCTCAACATGTCTTCTAAGGTTTGAATAGTCCATTCTGATTGTCCATCTGTCTGAGAGTGGTAAGCAGTGCTCAAATGAAGTTCAGTATCCAGGGATTTCTGAAGACTTTTCCAAAATCTTGAAGTAAAACGGGGATCACGATCCGAAACAATTGATAGGGGTACTCCATGAAGTCTCACAACTTCATTAATGTATAGTCTTGCTAGACGTTCCAGGGGTAGATCTTCTCTTATAGCAAGAAAATGTGCTGACTTGGTAAGACGATCAACAATAACCCATATTGCATCGTTCCTTCTAGGAGTCTTTGGTAGCCCCATGACAAAGTCCATCGTAATATTGTCCCATTTCCACTCCGGTATGGGAAGAGGTTGCATGACTCCTCCAGGCTGTTGCCTTCCAGCTTTCACTTGTTGACAAACCATACATCTTGATACAAAATCAGCAATCTCCCTCTTCATGTTGTCCCACCAAAAATGTTCCTTCAAATCTCTATACATTTTGGTGCTCCCAGGGTGTATAGAGAAATTGGAACTATGAGCATCATCCAGTAATTCCCTTTTCAGATCAGGTAAATCGGGAACACAAAGTCTCTTTCCAAATTTCAAAGTTCCATCTTCATACACAAAGTCTCTCAATCTCCCATCATTCAGAGCTTTAATCTTCTTCTGAAATTCTTCATCATCAGTCTGAGAACTCTTAATCCTTTCTAGTAAAGATGGTTTGGCAACCATTTGAAAAAGCATTGATGTTTCACCTTCCCTGGTTATTCCCATGTCCATCTTCTCTAGATCCATGAAAATTGGATCCCTTTCAATTCTCATCATGTTCAGAACTCCATGGTCTTTTCTGCTCAAAGCATCTGCTACTTTGTTTGCTTTCCCCGGGTGGTAGTGTATCGTGCAATCATAATCCTTGAGTAATTCAAGCCATCTCCTTTGCCTCATGTTGAGTTCTTTTTGTGAGAAAATATACTTCAAACTCTTGTGATCAGTATAAATCTCACATTTTTCACCATAGAGGTAGTGCCTCCATATCTTCAAAGCAAAGATCACATCTGCTAACTCAAGATCATGAGTAGGATAGTTTTGTTCATGAATTTTCAACTGTCGTGATGCATAGGCAATAACTCTATCATTCTGCATAAGGACACAACCAAGTCCTTTCTTTGATGCATCACTATAAATAACGAACCCATCATTCCCTGATGGTAGAGTAAATATAGGAGCATTGACTAATCTTCTCTTCAGTTCTTCGAAACATTCTTCACACTCTTTTGTCCAAACAAATTTAACCCCTTTACGTGTGAGTTTCGTTAATGGGTTAGCCAATCGGGCAAAATTCTGGACGAAACGTCGATAATAACCTGCCAAACCAATAAAACTACGTACCTCAGTTATACTCGTAGGTGCTGGCCATTCTTGGATTGCTTTGGTCTTAGAAGGATCAACAGAGATTCCATCTTTAGAGACAATATGTCCAAGAAAAGAAATCTCCTGAAGCCAGAATTCACACTTGCTAAACTTCCCATATAATTCATGCCTCCTCAGAGTCTTCAAGATAATGCGCAAGTGATTTTCATGATCTTTGTAGGTTTTGGAGTATACCAAGATATCATCAATAAATACCACCACAAATTCATCGAGATACTCCTTGAAGACTCTATTCATCAGATCCATGAATACAGAGGGTGCATTAGTCAATCCAAACGGCATTACAGTAAACTCGTAATGCCCGTACCTGGTTCGAAATGCTGTTTTCGGAATGTCTTCCTTCTTCACACACAACTGATGGTATCCAGATCGAAGGTCAATCTTTGAAAATTATTGAGCTCCATGCAGTTGGTCAAATAAATCATCAATACGAGGTAGGGGATACTTGTTCTTTATCGTTATAGCATTGATCTCCCTGTAGTCGATACATAACCTCATAGATCCATCTTTCTTTTTAACAAAAAGAACAGGGGCTCCCCATGGAGAAACACTAGGGCGAATAAATCCCTTATTACTCAATTCCTCTAGTTGTTTCTTTAGTTCGACTAACTCTACAGTGGCCATTCTATAAGGGGTCTTCGATATAGGCCTTGATCCAGGAATCAAATCAATAGAAAACTCAACTTCTCGTTCTGGAGGATGTCCAGGTAAATCTTCTGGAAATACATCTACAAATTCTTTCACAACAGGTACATCCTCTATTTGAACATTCCTTTCCTCACCCGCAGTTATTTCATTCTCTTCCTCCCCAATAATTGAATTTAGTTGAGCTATTGAGGGTGGATCTAAATAAGAATTAGGTGGTGACGATTCTGCTCTAAAAATAAGGTGTTCCTTATCATTATCATCAAGAATCGTAACCTCTTTCTTCTTACAATAAATCTTCGCATCATAGTCCGAAAGCCAGTCCATACCGAGGATTATATCAAACTCGATCATAGGTATGACGATGAGATCAGCAGATAAAGAAAATTTATGTGCTCTAATGGGGACTGATTCACAAAACTTTGTTGCAACGATACTTCCCTTAGGAGTTTTAACTGACAACTCCCTTATTAAATCAAATTGGAAATATCTAATTTTCTTAGCAAACTGGGAAGATATGAAACAATGCGATGATCCAGAATCAAATAATGCATTTGCTAAACTTGAGGAAACCATTAAATTACCTGCCACCACGTCTTTCGGAGCTTCTACCTCAGCAGTAGTGATAGCATAAGCCTGGCCTTGATCCCTTGGCCTTTTCTGAGGTAAGTTCTCCTGACGCTTAGGACATGCATTTGCATAATGCCCCATCTCCCTGCAATTGTAGCACTGAACGTTGGTAGCTTCCTTCTTGCCCTTGCAATCATGAGCTTGGTGGCCTTTTTCACCACACTTGTAACAGACTCCCATTCCCTTCAGGCAAGCACCGGGGTGTTTCTTCCCGCACTTACCACAAGATGGATATTCAACCTTTCCCTTCTTCCCCTTATTTCCATTCCCAGATTGATCGGCAAGTCTCTTCTTCTCTTGCTTTGCTTTAAAGTCATAAGACTTAGAGAATTCCTTTTCGGTCTTGATAGCACATGAGACAATGTCTTCGTACGATGAAAAGGATTGTGAGACTAATGCTCGACGGAGAAATGGTTTTAACCCATCAAAGAAACGATCAATCTTACTTCTTGGGTTGCGAATATAATCACCAGCGTACCTCGCTAACCTTGTAAAGTTAGCCTCATACTTTGTGACATTCTCATCCTCCTTTTGTCTCAGGCTCAGAAATTGTCTTTCCATATCTGCTCGATGGTCGCGAGGAAAGTATTTTTCTAAAAACAGATCTTTGAACTCCCTCCATTCCATGTTTGATACTTCATCATCTTCCTTCATGTTTTGAATCAATGACCACCATTGATCAGCATCTCCAGTGAGGCGGTAAACTGCCATGGTAACTTTTTCCCTTTCACTACTCCCCAAAGCCTGAAATATTTTCTCTAGGGAAAATATCCATTGCTCAGCTACTAAGGGATTTGTACTTCCATTGAACGTTGGTGGTTGTTGTATCATGAATCGATCTAACATTGATCCTCCACGCTGCGGATCAGGGTGCTCCATACGGGTAAGGTTATTATTCATAACCTGAGTAAGTTGTCCCGGTACGGTGATTAGCTGATCAGCACCAGTTGCATCACCAGCCCCACTATAATTATCTTGAGCAGGAGGGCAATCCCTACATGGAGTGCGTGCATTGATATGGTTTCCATTTCTTCCACTAGGCGCCATTTCTAAACAATGGCATAAACTAGATCAGTTTATGAATCAAAATACATAATCCCATACTTATAAAACACTTAACATAAATTGAACTATCTATGGATATAATCCATAATCATAAATATGTTTTCTTTGAGGAAGTATATACTCATAAACCCTTCATAATGATTTGTAAAGATAATGAGAGTTATCCTAAGCATATCCCCCGGGAGTGTCGTAACCAAGAGTGCAGCAAGGCCCGTTGTCGTGCACCAGTTCCCGTTCGAGTCTAGCTCAAAGCGGTGTTTTCGGGTTTTACCCCTAGGTACATCTGTGCCAGAGCCGCCTCTACCTGCTCGTATCCAGACAGGGATGTATTGCTCGGAAAACTCACAAAATCTCTACAATACCAAAATTCTAGGAAGTTCTTCTATACTAATCCTCAAAGTTCATCTTAGGTCTACGTGCTCTAATCAGAGTTTATCTAAATCTAGCTTCCAAGGTTTGTACTAAACTTCCTCTGATACCAACTGTAACGCCCCGACCCCAGTTACCCAGAGTCGGTGCATTATTACATAACATTGGCATGATCACAAGAAATATCAAATCTCGAAAGACCGATTGGTTTAGTAGCCTTGGAAACACTAGATATATTCATAACTTTTACATTACATCATAAAATGAAAAACTACTACAACAACATAATGTTTCCAACGTCCACACTATAAACCCCTCATAATATCCCTGCAAGTCAATCATAATTTACTTCTTCACTACCTGGGAAAAATAAAACATAGAAAAGGGGTGAGCTCAAATGCCCAGTAAGGATAACAATATAGCGGAACATTCAAAATAAGCATAAACATTTAAGGAAATGAATTACTAAAACAAAAGCCTTTTAAAATTGAACTTCAACATGGTATGGCAAAAGTAAAATGAAATAATGCCATTTACTTGTTCACATGGATATTCTACTAATCGAATAATCACATGCAATATCAATAACCACTTTCATAATGTTGGAATGCATAATGCCAGACTATCATAACCACATAGCCAAGGCCTCGTGCCAAGACTACAAATAAGATTTTGTCAAGGCCTTGTGCCAAGACACTAGTTTGCCTCATGAGACCTACCGATGCATCGAGGAGCTATAGCGGGCTCCACCCGTCACTTATTAAGTCCAATGCATTCCCATATGAAAAGGTTTAAACATAACATAAACATTTGTATTAAAACTAGCATACGAAATGTCAATACTTTCACAATAAACTATGAATGGTATAAAAATAGCACATCCACAGTCAAACATATCACAAAACCTTCAATACAATATAGAAGTTTTGTATCATAATAAATCAACTTCAAATAATCTTAAAATCCATCAAAGGATGTTGACATAGATGAAATAAAAATTCTTTTTAAAGAAATATCTCCTTTTATTTTGAAATAATTTAAGATCCATATAAAATAAAACATTTTATTTGAAAATATTCTTATAATCTTGTAAGGGAAGTTTTGAAGATTTTATAACGGTGGAAATTAGCCGCACCCGCCGTATAAGTTTAAAAAAAACGTTCTTACCTTAATTCTGTCAAAAAGGTTAAAAATGACCTTGTTTTGAAAACGACGGAAAGATTCCTTTATAAACCTCTTATAAAAAGTCAAACAAGGGTATAAATGACTTTAAACCATATTCTTGTAAATAATAAAAATGTTTTGAAATACATTTTGAAGAAACATGGATGTGGATGATAAAGAGATCCCAGTAGATTATTACAAATAAACAACCTCGGATAATGAAGAGATTGTGAAATAACCCTTACCTTGAACTTTTCCTTGGTTGGGGTAGGTTAACCTCCTGTATAATGGTGAAATAATTGTTATTAAATTGTACAAGAATCATATACATTAATATGATATCATATATGATCTTTTAACATTGCTTTATTAATAATATCTTAGTATTATCGTCGTTTCGGGAGTTAACTTACTCATTTTCTTTTATATGTTTTGTTACATAAGCCATGGTTGTTGTATCTTATTCATATCCAGAATGATATACAGTCCTTAAACATCATTTTTAAATCATCAAATGATAATTATACTTGAATGGATACGATGGAGAATGAATCTCATCGCGTTCGTGGAGACGGTAGTCCGTACGTACGCACGAGCGACAATATCATTCTTTTGATATTAAAATAATATATAAATGGATGGTATATCATATATACAGAATCATTAACATGTTATATTTATTATTTACATGAGTTACACATCATTATTATACCCATCCAAATAATATTATATTGAATAACAATTACACCACGACGTGGAGACGGTAATCCGTACGTACGCACGTATGGTGACATGTTATTCAAAGGGTGGATAGAATACTGAATATGATTGTACCATATTTATAATAACATCACAGTATATGTGAGATACTGGAGTTATTATTTCAGAATGGTAAGAACAAAGGAAGAAGAAGTGGAAGAAGAAATGAACTTAGAAAAGGGTGGTGAAATCATTACCTCTTCTTCGGGTTCTTCCTTTTGATTTGATCAAAAGGGCTCCTTAGGTTGGCTTTCTGATCAAACTAAGGCCTCTAGGTTGTATTGAGGGATGTTGGGAGAGTATTTGGGCAGAGTTTGGCCGAACCAAAAGGCTTTAGAGGTGTGAAGAAATGAGAAGGAGGAGTGCCCTTTTATAAGAGGGGTGAGGGGCACCTTTAGAAAAGCTAGAAATATTAATTTATAATAAATTCATAATCGGTTTCCAATGGCTCCAAAGTTGAATATTCAAAGGATAAGGTGGGGATAGGTCGAAAACAACTCAACCAATAGAATTTAGACAGGTTTGGGTACTTATATTAACCTTATCTTTAAGTATTAACTCTAAGTTAATTAGTTTCACTTTTACAATGTCTCTTTGTATTTTTATATTATATGGTTAATAGACTTACCATATACATACAAGCGACCCCCAAGTGGTCCATTAATGATTAACCTATCATAATATAAGTCTCTTGGCCGAACCTTAGATTTTTAGGAATTTAATATCAATTAATAATATAATATTTGTTTTAAGAACTCTTTTATGTCAATTTTGACACTATTCAATAGTTGATTTTTGTGAAACTCATAACAGATTGATTACTTCGAACAAAGTCAATTAAATCAATCCTAATATATCATATTATCCTAGAAAATTAGTGTAATTCATTAAAAGTTTCATATTATATTTATTTGGGTATTTATAATATCAATTATGTTAATTTTTTTTACTATTTTAGTAATTACTGCATCATCATTGTGTCATAAATAAAATAAATTATTTAATGTCTAAAAATTATAAATAAAACATCATTATGTAGGAAATATTTTTAGCTTTCTAATTAATATTTATAATCGAAAATCCAACATATATAACCCTATGTAAAAATTGTTGTTCTAAAAGATATATGCTTGTGTCATTTTTGTATTCATTTTAACTAAATTAAAATAAAGTGTCATTATCACTTACAAGTGGATCCATGGGGTCCCAAAATAGACCCAAAGATTCCCATGGTCGACCATCTATCAACCAATAGGGTTAATACACGTTTTTAGGGTAATTTAGTATTATTATAATATTATTTTTTTAACCCTTATTTACCGGATTTACCCTTTAACCATGGTAAATAAAATATTTACCGCAGTAATTATTCAAAATGTGTAAAAATAAAAGTTACCTATTTACATAATTTGGACATCCTGATTCCAAATATGGAATCCATTTTCCTAAATTCAAAACACAGAAGTGGCAGAAATTAATTTAAAATTAATTCCCGCTGTCAAAACAAAAAGCGTGTTTTTAAGAGATAATAACTATCAAAAGATTGACACTTGTTTATGTTCGGTTTAATTGTAAAATTATGTCCAATGATAAACATTAAATTGAATGGTAAAAATATATTCTAAATATACTTTAAAACCACTCAAATTCATAATTTATCACTATTAATTATTTTGATTAAAAAAGTTGTTTTTAATTAAAATTTAGAAATTTTCACTATTCATCAAAATATGAAAGTTATCCGAAATGTACCAAAATTTCACCCTAGGCTAATTTTGATATTCCGAATCCAAAAATGAAGTCCATTTTGAAATATAGAATATATATGATTTCAAAAAGTAGGTATTACTATTCACAATGGCTAGTTTAATTAGTTGTGGTGTGTGTTAGAACTCGAGGTTGCGTACAACACACGCTATCGCATTATTCGAAGGGAAACGTACCGTAGAAGCTTGGGGTGTTACAAATCTAAAAACCCTAGAAACCAAAAAACCCATAGAAACCTTAAAAACTCCTAAATATACTAAAACATTCTTAACAACCATAAAAACCCTAAAAACATTAAAAACTACTAAAAGGCCCTAAACACTAAAAGCTACTAATACTAAAAAAAATCTAAAAGTACCTAAAAACGCTAAAGGACCCTAAAACCCCTAGAAGGCCAAAACCCCATAAAACCCCTAATAAAACCCTAAAAGAACAAAAAATACCCTAAAACCCTAAAATACTCTAAAACAAATAAAAACCCTAATGCAACCTAAAGACCCTTTAAAACCTGTAAAGGACCCTAAAACCCTAATAAAACCCTAAAACCCCTTAAGAACCCTAAAACCACAAAAACGACCCTAAAAACATTTTTAAAAACCTAAAGGACACTAAAAATATAAAAACTTCCTAAAAACATAGAAAAACATAAATAACCCTGTAAAACCCTAAAATCCCCAAAAAAACCTCAAGAACCTAAAACCCCCTAAACAGTACTAAGAAACCCCAAAAAACCCCAAAACCTCTGAATTCTAAAAAAACCCGAAAACCCATAAAAACCAAAAGGACACAAAAAGCCTAAAAATGTAAAACACCCAAAACCCCTAAAATACACCAAAAACTCCAAAAAAACAACAAATCCATAGAAACGTTAAAAACATAAAAACACCTAAAACCATAAAAACATTTAAAATACCTAAATCCACCCAAAAAAACTAAAAAAATATATATAACCCTAAAAACTATAAAACACTAAAACTCCTCAAAATCCCGTAAAAAACCTAAAAAAATTAAAACCAAAAAAACCTTAAAAACCCCAAAAACCCTAAAAATTCCTAAAAATTCTTAAAAATTATAGAACCCTAAATACATACAAAAACACGATAAACTAAAAAAACTAAAACCACTAATAACCCAAGACCCCTAAAATCCCAAAAAACCTAAATCCTCCTAAATAACCCTAAAACCCAAAAAACTCTCAGAATCCATACAAACCCCTAAAAGAAATAAAAACCCCAAAAACCCCAAAAAAACTAAAATAACTAAAAAACCCCTTAAATCCCTAAAATCCCGGAAAGTCCCTAAAAACCACTAAATTCACTAAAAACACTAAAAGTACTAAAAACCCCTATAACCCCTAAAAACCATAAAATCTCTAAAAGTCCCAACAAAACCCTAAAAATACCTAAATGCCCTAAAAACTCAAAAACACCTAAGAATCCCAAAAAAAGTACTGATAACCTTAAAGACCCTTAAAACCCCTAAAAACCTTAAAACACTAAAAACACTAAAATCCCTAAAAACACTAAAAAACATTAAAACCGTAAAAATCCCTAAAATCCCTAAACCCTTAGTAACACTAATAAATCTAAAAAATATTGAAAAACCCAAAATAAACTAGAAAACCATTAAAGTCCTAAAAAACATAAAACCCGTAAAAATCCCTAAAACCAGTATAAATCTGAAAACAAAAAAAAAACACGTTAAAAACCCTAAAAACCCGAAAATCCCTAAAACTACAAAAACCACTAAAAACCCCTAAAAATAATAAAACCCATAAAAATCCAAAAAAACCTATTAACCATAAAAACAATAAATCCCAGAAAACCCCTAAAACTCATAAAAGTCACTAAAAATCCAAAATGCCTATAACAACCTAAAAGACCCCAAAATCCCTAAACAAAAAAATACCCCAAAACCCTATGAAACACCTAAAATATCCATTAAAACTGTTAAATACCCTAAAATACCATAAAATCCATAATAAACCTAAAACCCCCTTAGAATCTCAAATACCCTAAAGCACTTAAAAATACTAGAACACCTTAAAAACATTAAAACACCATAAATATCACTAAAAACTTTAAAAATGAAAAAAAACCTAAACCATTAAAGAAACAAAAAAATCCTAAAATCCTAAAAAAATAACATCAAAAAACAAAACCTAAAAATATCTAAAAACACTTCAAACACTAAAAACCGTAAAATCCCTAAAAACCATAAAATCTTAAAAAAATTAAAATACCCCTAAAATACCTTAAAGTCCAAAAAATAACTAAAACCCCTAAGAAACCACGAAAATCCCTATGAAAACCCTAAATATGCTAAAACCCTAGAAACCCATAAAAACCCTAAAACCCTAAAAACCCATAAAAATCATAAAAAAAATTGTAAACCCATAATCCCCCCAAATTCCTGAAATTCCTCAAAATATTAAAAAATCTAAAGACACACTAAAATACACTAAACACCCCTAAAACCCTAAAACAATTACAACCCTAAAACCCTACAAAACAATAAAAACCCCTAAAACCCCCAAAACCCATGAAAACCCTAAAACCAAAAAAACCCAAAAAAACCATAGAACACCTAAAAACCCTTAAAACATCTTAAAATTGTAAGACCCCTAACTACTAAAATAACCCTAAAAATATGAAAACACTAACAATACCTAAACCCCCTAAAAACCCCTAAGAAACCCTAAAATAGTTTAAAACCCTATAAAAACCTAAAAAATCCATTAAAACCATAAATATCCTAAAAACCCAAGACACACCCGATGAAAACTCAAAAAAATATAAAAACCCTTAAAAACCCTGAAAACCCAAAAAACCAAAAGCCCCCTAAAACACTTAAAAAATATTATCACTATAAATTGTAAAATTCCTTAAAGCACTAAAAACAGACAAAATATTTAAAAACATAAATATTACACAACCCCTAAAAACCATAAAACTCCATAAATACCTTAAAACCCCAAAACCCCATAAAGATCCTAAAAATCTTAAAAACCCATAAAAGACCCCACAAACCCTAAAATGTAACCCTAAAAGACACAAAAACAAGTTCAACACCCAAAAAACCTTAAAAACCATAAACCCCCAAAAAACCAAAAACCCATACATACCATAAACCCCAAAAACCCCTGAAAATCATGAAACCCCAAAATCCCTAAAAATCATTAAAAAAACAAAAAAATAAGTAAAACCCTAAAAATTGATAAAAATCCTAAAAAACAATAAAAACCTAAACCCCAAAAAACCATGAAAACCATAAGAAACCCTTAAAGACCATAAAACACTAAAAATCATTAAAAACCACAAAACCCTCGAAAAACCTGAAAACATCAACACCCCAATAAACCCTAAACCCCATACCATACACACTAAAACCTAAACCATAATCCATAAACCCACCACCATAAATCCAAAAAACTAAACCCTACACCTAAAACAATAAACCTTACATCCTACACCCTAAACCATAAATCTGACACCTAATACCAAAAACCCTAAAGCCTATAACATACACCCTAAACCCAAAAACCATATAACTTAAACCATATACTCTATACCCTAAACCCTAATCCTTGAAACTTAATAACCATACACCCAAATCATAAACCCTACACCTCAAACCCTATACTCTACACCCTAAACCATAAACCCTAAAACTGACACCCTAAATGTTATACCCTACACCCTAAAGATGAAACCACACACCCTATACCCTATACTATAAACCGTAAACTCTATACCAAATACCATACATGCCAAACCATATGCGCTACACCCAAAAACATATACCTTACACCATATACCCTACACCGTACACCGTATATCCTATACCCTACTCCCCAAACCATACACCCTAAACCCTATACCCTACACCCAAAACCCAAAACCCAAAACATTAAACATTATACCCTACACCATGAAACCTACACCTAAATCCTTATAAACTACATATTATACCGTAAACCTTATACCCTAAAACCTAAACCACAAACTTGTGCCCTACACCATAAACCATATACCATACACCTTAAACACAATACCCTATACCATATACCCTATACCCTATACCCTATACCCTATACCCTATACCATTTACTGTAATGCCCCGACCCCAGCTGCCCAGAGTCGGTGCATTACTTCGTAACATTGGCATGATCACAAGAAAGATCAAATCTCGAAAGACCGATTGGTTTAGTAGCCTTGGAAACACTAGATATATTCATAAGTTTTACATTACATCATAAAATGAAAAACTACTACAACAACATAATGTTTCCACAGTCCATACTATAATCCCCACATAATATCCCTGCAGGTCATTCATAACTTACATCTTCACTTCCTAGGAAAAATAAAACATAGAAAAGGGGTGAGCTCAAATGCCCAGTAAGGATAACAATATAGCGGAAACTTTCATCAATAAGAATAAACATTTAAGGCAATGTATAACTAAAACAAAATCCTTTTAAACATGAACTTTCAACATGGTATGGCATAAATAAAATGAAATAATGCCATTTACATATTCACATGGATATTCTACTAATCGAATAATCACATGCAAAAATCAATAACCACTTTCATAATGTTGGAATGCATAATGCTAAACGTTAATTTCTTTGTCTAGGCCTCATCCCAAGACCTAGGGGTTACTTCTAACCGGAACCCAACCCGGAGTGCCTCTAATAACCAGACACCAACCCGGAGTGCCTCTAATAACCGGACACCAACCCGAGTGCCTCTAATAACCGGACACCAACCCGGAGGGCATACTTTTACCAGTCCCTAACCTGGAGGGCTTACTTTAACCAGTACCCAACCTGGAGGGCTTACTTTTACCGGTCCCCAACCCGGAACATACTTGTTTAGCACATTCATCTGAAGAAAAGTTTGAAATATAACATAAACATTCGGATTAAAACTAGCATACGAAATGTCAATAGTTTCACCATAAACTATGAATGGTATAAAATAGCACATCCACAGTCAAACATATCACAAAACCTTCAATACAATATAGAAGTTTTGTATTATAATAAATCAACTTCAAATAAGCGTAAAATCCATTAAAGGATGTTGACATAGATGAAATCAAAACACTTTTTAGAGAAATATCTCTTTCTATTTTTGAAATCATTTAAGAGCCATATAAAATAAAACATTTTCTTGAAAATATTCTTGTAAGCTTGTAAGGAAAGCTTTGATGATTTTATAACGGCGGAAAATAACCGCACCCGCCGTATAAGTTAAAAAAAACATTCTTATCTTAATTCTGTCGAAAAGGTTAAAAAGGACCTTGTTTTGAAAACGACGGAAAGATTCCTTTATAAACCTCTTACAAAAAGTCAAACAAGGGTATAAATTAATTTAACCCATATTCTTGTAAATAATAAATATGTTTTGAAATACATTTTTAAGAATCATGGATGTTGATGATAAAGATATCCCAGTAGATTATTACGTATAAACAACCTCGGATAATGAAGAGATTGTGAAATAACCCTTACCTTGTACTTTTCCTTTGTTGGGGTCGGTTAACCTCCTGTATAATGGTTAAATAATTGTTATTAAATTATACAAGAATCATATACATTAATATGATATCATATATGATCTTTTAACATTGCTTTATTAATAATATCTTAGTATTATCGTCGTTTCAGGTGATAATCGATTCCTTCTTCTTAAATGTTTGGTTACGTAAGACATGTTTGTAATGGATAGATTAAATCTTATTCATAATCAGAATGATATTAACATTATTTTTAACCCTAAAATGAGAATAAGACTTGAATGGATACGATGGAGGATGGATCTCACCGCGTTCGTGGAGACGGTAGTCCGTACGTACGCACGAACGCTACTTCCATTTAATTTTTATTTTAAAAGAATTGAATCCAAATGATACATAGGTATATAACTATTCCAGTATAATATAATATTTTATATATGTTACTTAAGTTCATTAACACCATCCTTTATACGTTCCATGTGTGGTATGAACGAGTCATATCATTTTAAGGGGGCGGTAGTCCGCACTTCCTCAAATGAAATTATCGTATGTATATACAACATGAAATGAATAATGGAATGAAATAAAATGGAATTACAGAAGCTTATATATAAAATATATATCATTAATATCATATTTAATTACAGTGCCATCATAATGGCCACCATGAGAGGTGGTAAGATGTATTTGAACAATCATCGTTTCGTGAGGCGTTAGTTTGCCATCCACAGAAACATTATGTTCATCATCCATTAGATGGAGTTGTGTGTATGTGTAGTTTGAATCCTTCTTATAACAACATACTAGTATATTGAGGATACTGGTGTTGTTACAAAAGAAAGGAAATAAAAAGATTTTGGGGGTTGGAGAAGCAAAATAAATGAATATACTTTAAGAGAAATTGTTACCTTTAATTTAGGTAACTCACTTTGGTTGGAACCAAAGGACTTCTTGAAATGCTTTCTGCCTAAGGGGAAGCTTCAAGGAGGAGTAGAGGGATGTGGGGAGCTTAGTTGGGCAGATTTTGGACGAGAAAAGTGGCTTGAGAGGTGTGAGGAAAAGAGAAGGAGGAGTGCCCTTTTATAAGAGGGGTGAGGGGCACCTTTGGAAAAGCTAGAAATATTAATTTATAATATATTCATATTCGATTTCTAATGGCTCCAAAGTTTACTATTCAAAGTTTGAGGTGGGGATGGGTCGAAAACAACTCATCCAATAGAATTTAGACAGGTTTGGGTACTTATATTAACCTTATCTTTAAGTATTAACTCTAAGTTAATTAGTTTCACTTTTACAATGTCTCTTTGTATTTTTATATAATATGGTCAATAAACTTACTATATACATCCAAAAGACCCCTAAGTGATCCATTAATGATTAACCTATCATGATATAAGTCTCTTGGCCGAACCTTAGATTTTTAGGAATTTAATATCAATTAATAATATAATATTTGTTTTAACAACTCTTTTATGTCAATTTTGACACTATTCATTAGTTGATTTTTATGAAACTCATAACAGATTTATTACTTCAAAAAAGTCAATTAAATAAATCCTAATATACCATAATATCCTAGAAAATTAGTTTAATTCATTAAAAGTTTCATATTATATTTATTTGGGTATTTATAATATCAATTATTTTAATTTTTCACTATTATAGTAATTACTGCATCATCATTGTGTCATAAATAAAATAAATTATTTAATGTCTAAAAATTATAAATAAAATATCATTATGTAGGAAATCTTTTTAGCTTTCTAATGAATATTTATAATCTAAAATCCAACTTATATAACCCTATGTAACAATTGTTTTTCTAAAAGATATATGCTTGTGTCATTTTTGTATTCATTTTGACTTAATTAAAATAATGTGTCATTATCACTTACAAGTGGATCCATGGGGTCCCAAAATTGACACAAAGATGCCCATGGTCGACCATGTATCAACCAATAGGGTTAAGACACGTTTTAGGGTAATTTAGTATTATTATAATATTATTTTTTTAACCCTTATTTACCGGATTTACCCTTAACCATGGTAAATAAAATATTTACCGCAGTAATTATTCAAAATGTCTAAAAATAAAAGTTACCTATTTACACAATTTGAACATCCTGATTCCAAATATGGAATCCATTTTCCTAAATTCAAAACACAGAAGTGGCAGAAATTAATTTAAAATTAATTCCCGCTGTCAAAACAAAAAGCGTGTTTTTAAGAGATAATAACTATCAAAAGATTGACACTTGTTTATGTTCGGTTTAATTGTAAAATTATGTCCAATGATAAACATTAAATTGAATGGTAAAAATATATTCTAAATATACTTTAAAACCACTCAAATTCATAATTTATCACTATTAATTATTTTGATTAAAAAAGTTGTTTTTAATTAAAATTTAGAAATTTTCACTATTCATCAAAATATGAAAGTTATCCGAAATGTACCAAAATTTCACCTTAGGCTAAATTCGATATTCCGAATCCAAAAATGAAGTCCATTTTGAAATATAAAATATATATAATTTCAAAAAGTAGGTATTACTATTCAAAACGGCTAGTTTGATCGGTTGTGGTGTGTGTTAAAACTCGAAGTTGCGTATAACACACGCTACTGTATTATTCAAAGGAAAGCGTACCGTGGAAGCATGAGATGTTTCATTTTAAATTTTTTTGATGTCCCCATTTAGTCAAAATGTTTAAAATATTGTATTTAAAAAGGTTTCACTATTAAAAGTTGATAAAAGTGCAATACTGAAAATGAATCTGTTCTTGCATTATGACTAAGAAACTCATAATGTGGATTCTAAAATTATAAGGATTATATAAAGTTTAAAATTTAGTTAATACTATTCATGACCTCTTTTAATGGATTTTTTTTTGGTAATTCATGGTTCAATTGAACTCAGTGTTGCGTGTAGTGCAAGTTATTGAATTATTTTGAAGAAATAACACACTCTGAAATCTTGGGGTGTTACATTCTCCCCTCCTTCAATAAATTGCATCCTCGCAATTTGAAATTGTTCTTCAAAAATAAAATGTTGAAAGTAGAAAATATATTTGTGGGAAAACCCACATCGGAAATTGGGTTACTAAAATTTAGTCTTAATATGAGGAAAAGAGAAATCAAAGGGTCACCACCAAATTATGATCTCGATTAGGAGAACATTGGTGGAAATTAAAGACATATAATCGGAGGAAAAACGTAAATATTTATAGGTAGTGATTGAGGTCATCAATCAAAAACAAGTATAAAATTGAGGTCCTTAAATTCATCAATCTATGATGATTTGAAATACCATCGGTTCAACAAAACATAGGGTATTAGGATAACACATTTTTGACGTTTCAAAATATCTTAGTTGAAATCCCACATCGAAAAATGAATTAATGAGGCCTCTATTTAAAATAAAGAGTGGAAAGTATGAAGATTACCGAAAATAACACATAATAGGGTTCCATGTAGGAAAATATGGATATGGAAGAGAAATCTAACCATCAATTATCTGATGGAGAGTGGTAGAGAACATGGCTATGAAAAGGCCAACAATCCCAAAGCCATAAATTAGTGATGATTTAAGGTACCATCTAGGACAAAATTTTTGTTCTAAGTTGCTTTTCTTAATATTGAGGAATTTATTTATGAGATTGGCTAAGATCATAAGGAGATATACTTACTTTATAATTAGAGTTTTGTCCATTAATAAATTTCTACCATAAACTCATCTTTCACTCGTAAAAAAAATTATATTTATACTATTCATACAGGGTTCCGAAATAAACGAATTTATAATTCATCTACCAGATCTTTTAAAAAAACTACATTATTTAATCCAGGACATATCTTGGGCCAGTGGTAGGTGATACACCCTTGTCGCCCTTCGGTTGCGGGTTCAAGTCTCGCGGCCTTGCCGGACGCAACAGGTTGCTGCCCGACCTCCGGGTTGTCCTTTTATGGCAATCCAAAATAATCCAAATAAGAAATATCCAAAATAATTCTATCCAAACTCACAGTCCAACATTTATAAGGAAGGTAAACATAATATAGATCCTTTTTACCCCGTAATAGCATATAAATACCTTCATCATGTATTACCATATTCCTTATTGATTACATTCATGATCCCTTATTCCATATAGAATGCTGGATATACTTCATTAATCCAAAAATATTTAAAACCCCAACAATGATAGAATATACAAATCATTAATCAGTTCCAAGGTAGTCAAGAATATCCAATATAATTTATCCAAAACAATCACATATTATTCCAAAATCACTATCTCAGTATCAGAACTATATTATGATTTATCATTCTCTCAACCATATATTTTCCAAAAATTTATCCCGCTATTGAGTCACTTTTCTTTGTTCCACACAATCTCAAGTGCTTAATGAAATACTACTGCAGTACAATCCTTATATACTCCATAATTATTATAACAAGTACATTGTTGATACAACACTCAATTGACATAATCAACATAAGAACTCTAATCATTCTTCTTCATTTGTGGTAGTATCATAACTTGATTACTATCCAATAGCATCATTTGTGGCATAGTCTGATGACTGGGACATAGGTTCGCGTAGTGTCCAAACTCCTTGAAAATGAAGCATTGTACATTTGAAACCATTTTCTTACCCTTGCAGTCATGTACTTTGTTCCCTTTTCCTCCACACTTATAACAAACTCCCATTCCTTTCAGGCAATTTCTAGGGTGTTTCTTTCCACAGTTACCACATATGGGAAAATTCTTCTTTTCCCTCTTCCATTTATCCATTTTTCTCTCTTCCATCCTTTTCTTCTCTTGCTTCCCTTCAAAGCCATAGGACTCAGTAAACTCTTTACTTATCTTATCAACACATGATATTATTTCTTAAATTCTAGCTTAAGACCATGAAAGATATGATCCTTCCTTCTCTTTGAATCATGTGTATTTCTGGAGTTCTCATTCCTTCTAATGGGCGCCATTTCTAAACAATGGCATAAACTAGATCAGTTTATGAATCAAAATACATAATCCCATACTTATAAAACACCTAACATAAATTGAACTATTTATGGATATAATCCATAATCATAAGAATGTTTTCTTTGAGGAAGTATATACTCATAATCCCTTCAAAATGATTTGTAAAGAAAATGAGAGTTATCCTAAGCAAATCCCCCGGGAGTGTCGTAACCAAGAGTGCAGCAAGGCCCGTTGTCGTGCACCAGTTCCCGTTCGAGTCTAGCTCAAAGCGGTGTTTTCGGGTTTTACCCCTAGGTACATCTGTGCCAGAGCCGCCTCTACCTGCTCGTATCCAGACAGGGATTTATTGCTCGGAAAATTCACAAAATCTCTACAATACCAAAATTCTAGGAAGTTATTCTATACTAATCCTCAAAGTTCATCTTAGGTCTACGTGCTCTAATCAGAGTTTATCTAAATCTAGTTTCCAAGGTTTGTACTAAACTTCCTCTGATACCAACTGTAACGCCCCGACCCCAGCTGCCCAGAGTCGGTGCATTACTTCGTAACATTGGCATGATCACAAGAAAGATCAAATCTCGAAAGACCGATTGGTTTAGTAGCCTTGGAAACACTAGATATATTCATAAGTTTTACATTACATCATAAAATGAAAAAACTACTACAACAACATAATGTTTCCACAGTCCATACTATAATCCCCTCATAATATCCCTGCAGGTCATTCATAACTTACATCTTCACTTCCTAGGAAAAATAAAACATAGAAAAGGGGTGAGCTCAAATGCCCAGTAAGGATAACAATATAGTGGAAACATTCATCAATAAGAATAAACATTTAAGGAAATGTATAACTAAAACAAAATCCTTTTAAACATGAACTTTCAACATGGTATGGCATAAATAAAATGAAATAATGCCATTTACATATTCACATGGATATTCTACTAATCGAATAATCACATGCAAAAATCAATAACCACTTTTATAATGTTGGAATGCATAATGATAAACGTTAATTTCTCTGTCTAGGCCTCATCCCAAGACCTAGGGGTTACTTCTAACCGGAACCCAACCCGGAGTGCCTCTAATAACCGGACACCAACCCGGAGTGCCTCTAATAACCGGACACCAACCCGGAGTGCCTCTAATAACCAGACACCAACCCGGAGGGCATACTTTTACCAGTCCCTAACCTGGAGGGCTTACTTTAACCAGTCCCCAACCTGGAGGGCTTACTTTTACCGGTCCCCAACCCGGAACATACTTGTTTAGCACATTCATCTGAAGAAAAGTTTGAAATATAACATAAACATTCGGATTAAAACTAGCATACGAAATGTCAATAGTTTCACCATAAACTATGAATGGTATAAAATAGCACATCCACAGTCAAACATATCACAAAACCTTCAATACAATATAGAAGTTTTGTATTATAATAAATCAACTTCAAATAAGCGTAAAATCCATTAAAGGATGTTGACATAGATGAAATCAAAACACTTTTTAGAGAAATATCTCTTTCTATTTTTGAAATCATTTAAGAGCCATATAAAATAAAACATTTTCTTGAAAATATTCTTGTAAGCTTGTAAGGAAAGCTTTGATTATTTTATAACGGCGGAAAATAACCGCACCCGCCGTATAAGTTAAAAAAAACATTCTTATCTTAATTCTGTCGAAAAGGTTAAAAATGACCTTGTTTTGAAAACGACGGAATGATTCCTTTATAAACCTCTTACAAAAAGTGAAACAAGGGTATAAATTAATTTAACCCATATTCTTGTAAATAATAAATATGTTTTGAAATACATTTTTAAGAATCATGGATGTTGATGATAAAGATATCCCAGTAGATTATTACGTATAAACCATCTCGGATAATGAAGAGATTGTGAAATAACCCTTACCTTGTACTTTTCCTTTGTTGGGGTCGGTTAACCTCCTGTATAATGGTTAAATAATTGTTATTAAATTATACAAGAATCATATACATTAATATGATATCATATATGATCTTTTAACATTGCTTTATTAATAATATCTTAGTATTATCGTCGTTTCAGGTGATAATCGATTCGTTCTTCTTAAATGTTTGGTTACGTAAGACATGTTTGTAATGGATAGATTAAATCTTATTCATAATCAGAATGATATTAACATTATTTTTAACCCTAAAATGAGAATAAGACTTGAATGGATACGATGGAGGATGGATCTCACCGCGTTCGTGGAGACGGTAGTCCGTACGTACGCACGAACGCTACTTCCATTTCATTTTTATTTTAAAAGAATTGAATCCAAATGATACATAGGTATATTACTATTCCAGTATAATATAATATTTTATATATGTTACTTAAGTTCATTAACACCATCCTTTATACGTTCCATGTGTGGTATGAACGAGTCATATCATTTTAAGGGGGCGGTAGTCCGCACTTCCTCAAATGAAATTATCGTATGTATATACAACATGAAACGAATAATGGAATGAAATAAAATGGAATTACAGAAGCTTATATATAAAATATATATCATTAATATCATATTTAATTACAGTGCCATCATAATGGCCACCATGAGAGGTGGTAAGATGTATTTGAACAATCATCGTTTCGTGAGGCGTTAGTTTGCCATCCACAGAAACATTATGTTCATCATCCATTAGATGGAGTTGTGTGTATGTGTAGTTTGAATCCTTCTTATAACAACATCCTAGTATATTGAGGATACTGGTGTTATTACAAAAGAAAGGAAATAAAAAGATTTTGGGGGTTGGAGAAGCAAAATAAATGAATATACTTTAAGAGAAATTGTTACCTTTAATTTAGGTAACTCACTTTGGTTGGAACCAAAGGACTTCTTGAAATGCTTTCTGACTAAGGGGAAGCTTCAAGGAGGAGGAGAGGGATGTGGGGAGCTTATTTGGGCAGAGTTTGGACGAGCAAAGTGGCTTGAGAGGTGTGAGGAAAAGAGAAGGAGGAGTGCCCTTTTATAAGAGGGGTGAGGGGCACCTTTGGAAAAGCTAGAAATATTAATTTATAATATATTCATATTCGATTTCTAATGGCTCCAAAGTTGACTATTCAAAGTTTGAGGTGGGGATGGGTCGAAAACAACTCATCCAATAGAATTTAGACAGGTTTGGGTACTTATATTAACCTTATCTTTAAGTATTAACTCTAAGTTAATTAGTTTCACTTTTACAATGTCTCTTTGTATTTTTATATAATATGGTCAATAAACTTACTATATACATCCAAGAGACCCCTAAGTGATCCATTAATGATTAACCTATCATGATATAAGTCTCTTGGCCGAACCTTAGATTTTTAGGAATTTAATATCAATTAATAATATAATATTTGTTTTAACAACTCTTTTATGTCAATTTTGACACTATTCATTAGTTGATTTTTGTGAAACTCATAACAGATTTATTACTTCAAAAAAAGTCAATTAAATAAATCCTAATATACCATATTATCCTAGAAAATTAGTTTAATTCATTAAAAGTTTCATATTATATTTATTTGGGTATTTATAATATCAATTATTTTAATTTTTCACTATTATAGTAATTACTGCATCATCATTGTGTCATAAATAAAATAAATTATTTAATGTCTAAAAATTATAAATAAAATATCATTATGTAGGAAATCTTTTTAGCTTTCTAATGAATATTTATAATCTAAAATCCAACTTATATAACCCTATGTAACAATTGTTTTTCTAAAAGATATATGCTTGTGTCATTTTTGTATTCATTTTGACTTAATTAAAATAATGTGTCATTATCACTTACAAGTGGATCCATGGGGTCCCAAAATTGACACAAAGATGCCCATGGTCGACCATGTATCAACCAATAGGGTTAAGACACGTTTTAGGGTAATTTAGTATTATTATAATATTATTTTTTTAACCCTTATTTACCGGATTTACCCTTAACCATGGTAAATAAAATATTTACCGCAGTAATTATTCAAAATGTCTAAAAATAAAAGTTACCTATTTACACAATTTGAACATCCTGATTCCAAATATGGAATCCATTTTCCTAAATTCAAAACACAGAAGTGGCAGAAATTAATTTAAAATTAATTCCCGCTGTCAAAACAAAAAGCGTGTTTTTAAGAGATAATAACTATCAAAAGATTGACACTTGTTTATGTTCGGTTTAATTGTAAAATTATGTCCAATGATAAACATTAAATTGAATGGTAAAAATATATTCTAAATATACTTTAAAACCACTCAAATTCATAATTTATCACTATTAATTATTTTGATTAAAAAAGTTGTTTTTAATTAAAATTTAGAAATTTTCACTATTCATCAAAATATGAAAGTTATCCGAAATGTACCAAAATTTCACCTTAGGCTAAATTCGATATTCCGAATCCAAAAATGAAGTCCATTTTGAAATATAAAATATATATAATTTCAAAAAGTAGGTATTACTATTCAAAACGGCTAGTTTGATCGGTTGTGGTGTGTGTTAAAACTCGAAGTTGCGTATAACACACGCTACTGTATTATTCAAAGGAAAGCGTACCGTGGAAGCATGAGATGTTTCATTTTAAATTTTTTTGATGTCCCCATTTAGTCAAAATGTTTAAAATATTGTATTTAAAAAGGTTTCACTATTAAAAGTTGATAAAAGTGCAATACTGAAAATGAATCTGTTCTTGCATTATGACTAAGAAACTCATAATGTGGATTCTAAAATTATAAGTATTATATAAAGTTTAAAATTTAGTTAATACTATTCATGACCTCTTTTAATGGATTTTTTTTTGGTAATTCATGGTTCAATTGAACTCAGTGTTGCGTGTAGTGCAATTTATTGAATTATTTTGAAGAAATAACACACTATGAAATCTTGGGGTGTTACATTCTCCCCTCCTTCAATAAATTGCGTCCTCGCAATTTGAAATTGTTCTTCAAAAATAAAATGTTGAAAGTAGAAAATATATTTGTGGGAAAACCCACATCGGAAATTGGGTTACTAAAATTTAGTCTTAATATGAGGAAAAGAGAAATCAAAGGGTCACCACCAAATTATGATCTCGATTAGGAGAACATTGGTGGAAATTAAAGACATATAATCGGAGGAAAAACGTAAATATTTATAGGTAGTGATTGAGGTCATCAATCAAAAACAAGTATAAAATTGAGGTCCTTAAATTCATCAATCTATGATGATTTGAAATACCATCGGTTCAACAAAACATAGGGTATTAGGATAACACATTTTTAACGTTTCAAAATATCTTAGTTGAAATCCCACATCGAAAAATGAATTAATGAGGCCTCTATTTAAAATAAAGAGTGGAAAGTATGAAGATTACCGAAAATAACACATACTAGGGTTCCATGTAGGAAAATATGGATATGGAAGAGAAATCTAACCATCAATTATCTGATGGAGAGTGGTAGAGAACATGGCTATGAAAAGGCCAACAATCCCAAAGCCATAAATTAGTGATGATTTAAGGTACCATCTAGGAAAAAATTTTTGTTCTAAGTTGCTTTTCTTAATATTGAGGAATTTATTTATGAGATTGGCTAAGATCATAAGGAGATATACTTACTTTATAATTAGAGTTTTGTCCATTAATAAATTTCTACCATAAACTCATCTTTCACTCGTAAAAAAAATTATATTTATACTATTCGTACAGGGTTCCGAAATAAACGAATTTATAATTCATCTACCAGATCTTTTAAAAAAACTACATTATTTAATCCAGGACATATCTTGGGCCAGTGGTAGGTGATACACCCTTGTCGCCCTTCGGTTGCGGGTTCAAGTCTCGCGGCCTTGCCGGACGCAACAGGTTGCTGCCCGACCTCCGGGTTGTCCTTTTATGGCAATCCAAAATAATCCAAATAAGAAATATCCAAAATAATTCTATCCAAACTCACAGTACAACATTTATAAGGAAGGTAAACATAATATAGATCCTTTTTACCCCGTAATAGCATATAAATACCTTCATCATGTATTACCATATTCCTTATTGATTACATTCATGATCCCTTATTCCATATAGAATGCTGGATATACTTCATTAATCCAAAAATATTTAAAACCCCAACAATGATAGAATATACAAATCATTAATCAGTTCCAAGGTAGTCAAGAATATCCAATATAATTTATCCAAAACAATCACATATTATTCCAAAATCACTATCTCAGTATCAGAACTATATTATGATTTATCATTCTCTCAACCATATATTTTCCAAAAATTTATCCCGCTATTGAGTCACTTTTCTTTGTTCCACACAATCTCAAGTGCTTAATGAAATACTACTGCAGTACAATCCTTATATACTCCATAATTATTATAACAAGTACATTGTTGATACAACACTCAATTGACATAATCAACATAAGAACTCTAATCATTCTTTTTCATTTGTGGTAGTATCATAACTTGATTACTATCCAATAGCATCATTTGTGGCATAGTCTGATGACTGGGACATAGGTTCGCGTAGTGTCCAAACTCCTTGAAAATGAAGCATTGTACATTTGAAACCATTTTCTTACCCTTGCAGTCATGTACTTTGTTCCCTTTTCCTCCACACTTATAACAAACTCCCATTCCTTTCAGGCAATTTCTAGGGTGTTTCTTTCCACAGTTACCACATATGGGAAAATTCTTCTTTTCCCTCTTCCATTTATCCATTTTTCTCTCTTCCATCCTTTTCTTCTCTTGCTTCCCTTCAAAGCCATAGGACTCAGTAAACTCTTTACTTATCTTATCAACACATGATATTATTTCTTAAATTCTAGCTTAAGACCATGAAAGATATGATCCTTCCTTCTCTTTGAATCATGTGTATTTCTGGAGTTCTCATTCCTTCTAATGGGCGCCATTTCTAAACAATGGCATAAACTAGATCAGTTTATGAATCAAAATACATAATCCCATACTTATAAAACACCTAACATAAATTGAACTATTTATGGATATAATCCATAATCATAAGAATGTTTTCTTTGAGGAAGTATATACGCATAATCCCTTCAAAATGATTTGTAAATAAAATGAGAGTTATCCTAAGCATATCCCCCCGGGAGTGTCGTAACCAAGAGTGCAGCAAGGCCCGTTGTCGTGCACCAGTTCCCGTTCGAGTCTAGCTCAAAGCGGTGTTTTCGGGTTTTACCCCTAGGTACATCTGTGCCAGAGCCGCCTCTACCTTCTCGTATCCAGACAGGGATTTATTGCTCGGAAAATTCACAAAATCTCTACAATACCAAAATTCTAGGAAGTTCTTCTATACTAATCCTCAAAGTTCATCTTAGGTCTACGTGCTCTAATCAGAGTTTATCTAAATCTAGTTTCCAAGGTTTGTACTAAACTTCCTCTGATACCAACTGTAACGCCCCGACCCCAGCTGCCCAGAGTCGGTGCATTACTTCGTAACATTGGCATGATCACAAGAAAGATCAAATCTCGAAAGACCGATTGGTTTAGTAGCCTTGGAAACACTAGATATATTCATAAGTTTTACATTACATCATAAAATGAAAAACTACTACAACAACATAATGTTTCCACAGTCCATACTATAATCCCCTCATAATATCCCTGCAGGTCATTCATAACTTACATCTTCACTTCCTAGGAAAAATAAAACATAGAAAAGGGGTGAGCTCAAATGCCCAGTAAGGATAACAATATAGTGGAAACTTTCATCAATAAGAATAAACATTTAAGGAAATGTATAACTAAAACAAAATCCTTTTAAACATGAACTTTCAACATGGTATGGCATAAATAAAATGAAATAATGCCATTTACATATTCACATGGATATTCTACTAATCGAATAATCACATGCAAAAATCAATAACCACTTTCATAATGTTGGAATGCATAATGCTAAACGTTAATTTCTTTGTCTAGGCCTCATCCCAAGACCTAGGGGTTACTTCTAACCGGAACCCAACCCGGAGTGCCTCTAATAACCGGACACCAACCCGGAGTGCCTCTAATAACCGGACACCAACCCGAAGTGCCTCTAATAACCGGACACCAACCCGGAGGGCATACTTTTACCAGTCCCTAACCTGGAGGGCTTACTTTAACCAGTCCCCAACCTGGAGGGCTTACTTTTACCGGTCCCCAACCCGGAACATACTTGTTTAGCACATTCATCTGAAGAAAAGTTTGAAATATAACATAAACATTCGGATTAAAACTAGCATACGAAATGTCAATAGTTTCACCATAAACTATGAATGGTATAAAATTGCACATCCACAGTCAAACATATCACAAAACCTTCAATACAATATAGAAGTTTTGTATTATAATAAATCAACTTCAAATAAGCATAAAATCCATTAAAGGATGTTGACATAGATGAAATCAAAACACTTTTTAGAGAAATATCTCTTTCTATTTTTGAAATCATTTAAGAGCCATATAAAATAAAACATTTTCTTGAAAATATTCTTGTAAGCTTGTAAGGAAAGCTTTGATGATTTTATGACGGCGGAAAATAACCGCACCCGCCGTATAAGTTAAAAAAAACATTCTTATCTTAATTCTGTCGAAAAGGTTAAAAAGGACCTTGTTTTGAAAACGACGGAAAGATTCCTTTATAAACCTCTTACAAAAAGTCAAACAAGGGTATAAATTAATTTAACCCATATTCTTGTAAATAATAAATATGTTTTGAAATACATTTTTAAGAATCATGGATGTTGATGATAAAGATATCCCAGTAGATTATTACGTATAAACAACCTCGGATAATGAAGAGATTGTGAAATTACCCTTACCTTGTACTTTTCCTTTGTTGGGGTCGGTTAACCTCCTGTATAATGGTTAAATAATTGTTATTAAATTATACAAGAATCATATACATTAATATGATATCATATATGATCTTTTAACATTGCTTTATTAATAATATCTTAGTATTATCGTCGTTTCAGGTGATAATCGATTCGTTCTTCTTAAATGTTTGGTTACGTAAGACATGTTTGTAATGGATAGATTAAATCTTATTCATAATCAGAATGATATTAACATTATTTTTAACCCTAAAATGAGAATAAGACTTGAATGGATACGATGGAGGATGGATCTCACCGTGTTCATGGAGACGGTAGTCCGTACGTACGCACGAACGCTACTTCCATTTAATTTTTATTTTAAAAGAATTAAATCCAAATGATACATAGGTATATTACTATTCCAGTATAATATAATATTTTATATATGTTACTTAAGTTCATTAACACCATCCTTTATACGTTCCATGTGTGGTATGAACGAGTCATATCATTTTAAGGGGGCGGTAGTCCGCACTTCCTCAAATGAAATTATCGTATGTATATACAACATGAAACGAATAATGGAATGAAATAAAATGGAATTACAGAAGCTTATATATAAAATATATATCATTAATATCATATTTAATTACAGTGCCATCATAATGGCCACCATGAGAGGTGGTAAGATGTATTTGAACAATCATCGTTTCGTGAGGCGTTAGTTTTCCATCCACAGAAACATTATGTTCATCATCCATTAGATGGAGTTGTGTGTATGTGTAGTTTGAATCCTTCTTATAACAACATACTAGTATATTGAGGATACTGGTTTTGTTACAAAAGAAAGGAAATAAAAAGATTTTGGGGGTTGGAGAAGCAAAATAAATGAATATACTTTAAGAGAAATTGTTACCTTTAATTTAGGTAACTCACTTTGGTTGGAACCAAAGGACTTCTTGAAATGCTTTCTGCCTAAGGGGAAGCTTCAAGGAGGAGGATAGGGATGTGGGGAGCTTAGTTGGGCAGAGTTTGGACGAGCCAAGTGGCTTGAGAGGTGTGAGGAAAAGAGAAGGAGGAGTGCCCTTTTATAAGAGGGGTGAGGGGCACCTTTGGAAAAGCTAGAAATATTAATTTATAATATATTCATATTCGATTTCTAATGGCTCCAAAGTTTACTATTCAAAGGTTGAGGTGGGGATGGGTCGAAAACAACTCATCCAATAGAATTTAGACAGGTTTGGGTACTTATATTAACCTTATCTTTAAGTATTAACTCTAAGTTAATTAGTTTCACTTTTACAATGTCTCTTTGTATTTTTATATAATATGGTCAATAAACTTACTATATACATCCAAGAGACCCCTAAGTGATCCATTAATGATTAACCTATCATGATATAAGTCTCTTGGCCGAACCTTAGATTTTTAGGAATTTAATATCAATTAATAATATAATATTTGTTTTAACAACTCTTTTATGTCAATTTTGACACTATTCATTAGTTGATTTTTGTGAAACTCATAACAGATTGATTACTTCAAACAAAGTCAATTAAATAAATCCTAATATACCATATTATCCTAGAAAATTAGTTTAATTCATTAAAAGTTTCATATTATATTTATTTGGGTATTTATAATATCAATTATTTTAATTTTTCACTATTATAGTAATTACTGCATCATCATTGTGTCATAAATAAAATAAATTATTTAATGTCTAAAAATTATAAATAAAATATCATTATGTAGGAAATCTTTTTAGCTTTCTAATGAATATTTATAATCTAAAATCAAACTTATATAACCCTATGTAACAATTGTTTTTCTAAAAGATATATGCTTGTGTCATTTTTGTATTCATTTTGACTTAATTAAAATAATGTGTCATTATCACTTACAAGTGGATCCATGGGGTCCCAAAATTGACACAAAGATGCCCATGGTCGACCATGTATCAACCAATAGGGTTAAGACACGTTTTAGGGTAATTTAGTATTATTATAATATTATTTTTTTAACCCTTATTTACCGGATTTACCCTTAACCATGGTAAATAAAATATTTACCGCAGTAATTATTCAAAATGTCTAAAAATAAAAGTTACCTATTTACATAATTTGAACATCCTGATTCCAAATATGTAATCCATTTTCCTAAATTCAAAACACAGAAGTGGCAGAAATTAATTTAAAATTAATTCCCGCTGTCAAAACAAAAAGCGTGTTTTTAAGAGATAATAACTATCAAAAGATTGACACTTGTTTATGTTCGGTTTAATTGTAAAATTATGTCCAATGATAAACATTAAATTGAATGGTAAAAATATATTCTAAATATACTTTAAAACCACTCAAATTCATAATTTATCACTATTAATTATTTTGATTAAAAAAGTTGTTTTTAATTAAAATTTAGAAATTTTCACTATTCATCAAAATATGAAAGTTATCCGAAATGTACCAAAATTTCACCTTAGGCTAAATTCGATATTCCGAATCCAAAAATGAAGTCCATTTTGAAATATAAAATATATATAATTTCAAAAAGTAGGTATTACTATTCAAAACGGCTAGTTTGATCGGTTGTGGTGTGTGTTAAAACTCGAAGTTGCGTATAACACACGCTACTGTATTATTCAAAGGAAAGCGTACCGTGGAAGCATGAGATGTTTCATTTTAAATTTTTTTGATGTCCCCATTTAGTCAAAATGTTTAAAATATTGTATTTAAAAAGGTTTCACTATTAAAAGTTGATAAAAGTGCAATACTGAAAATGAATCTGTTCTTGCATTATGACTAAGAAACTCATAATGTGGATTCTAAAATTATAAGGATTATATAAAGTTTAAAATTTAGTTAATACTATTCATGACCTCTTTTAATGGATTTTTTTTTTGGTAATTCATGGTTCAATTGAACTCAGTGTTGCGTGTAGTGCAAGTTATTGAATTATTTTGAAGAAATAACACACTATGAAATCTTGGGGTGTTACATTTACCCTATACCCTAAACCCTAAACATTACACCACAACCTCTACCCCTACACCCTAAACCCTATACCCTAGTCTTTAAACCCTAAACCTGACTCCCAAAACCCTAAAACTTACACCCTAAAACCTAAACCCAACACCTTATACCATAAACCTTAATCCCGACATCTGAAACACTATACCCTTAACCCAAACCCATATACCATACATGGTAAACCCAAAAACATTCACCATAAACTCTATACCCTACACTGTAAAAGCCAAATCTTACACCGTAAACCGTATATTGTACACCCCAAACCCCAAACCCTACACCCTAAACCCTATAACCTACACCCTTGACCAAATCCTCCCACCCTATTACCTACACCCTAAACCCTACCCCCCTAAACGCTAACCCAACACCCTAAACCCAATTCAATAAACCATACACCCTACACCCTAAACTCTACACCCTAAACCCTCCAAACAAATCCTAAACCCTACACCATAAACCATATACCCTACACAATAAAACCTTATACCAAACACCCAAACCCTACACCCTAAACCCTATACCATACACCCTAAACCATAAACCATACACCTTAAAAACTATATAATATAACCAATACCCCAAACCCAACACCCTAAACCCTAAAACCCTAAAATTAAACCCCATAGACCCTAAAAACATTAAAAATCCCTAAAAGAACCTTGGGGAATATACAGAAAATATTTGGTCTGAATTACAGTGTCCAGTGTCTAGTTTGTGAGCCTATTTCTAGCCTTGTGGAGATGTTGTGTGGTGAGAAGTTCCATAAACTACTACTTTCAGCTATCGAAACCCCAATCTCCTATATCTGGAATGCTAGAAATGAAATGTCCTTCAACTTTTATCCTTTCTACTTCTATGGAAGAGATGTTATAATCAAAAAGGAAATTATGGCGGTGTCTCAAATACAAAAAGGTGTGATAGAAAATGATGATAACAATATCATTCTTGTCCATTTTCTTGGAGTCTCTAGAAGGATAAAAAGTGCAATGGTTTTAGAATTTATTCAGTGGATTCCCCTGATGATATCTTGGATCAAGATCAATGTGGACGGTGCGACTTTGGGATCACCTGGTCCCCTAGGGTGCAGTGGGGTCTTCCATATCTACAGAGGCTTTGAAAATGGATTATTTTACCACTTTACTGGTAGTGGATATGCTTATGAATCTATGATTTGAGAAATAATGAAGGTAGTCAAGTTCATGGCTGTTTTTGGGTGGAAGAAAATTTGGAATGAATCTGACTCGATGCTTGAGTTTGATGCACTCAAGAACAGATGCAGGAGAGTACCTTGGAAACTCTAGCCACATTGTATTTAATACATAAACCTATCTCATATTCTCACTTTGAATGTCATAAATTTTTATAGGGGGTGAACATGGTGTTAGATGTCATATCCAAGAAGGAAATTGAGGAAAAGAACTCATTTTGGTCCTTTTTCATGCCACCTTTTTTTGAGTCTGACATGGACTCTGATATGAGTGGTGATCGTCACACCCTGGCTTGTAAACCCTCCTTACAACTCATTGTTTGTTTCATTCTAATAAATCTTTGGGTGTCCAAGAATGCGGGTCCCCAAGACTTCTTTTCCTTAAAAGAACCTAAACTCCTTAAAATCCCTAAAAAAACCTAAAACCCAAAAAGAATCTATAATCCCTAAAAAACTATAAAACACATTATAATGCATAAAACCCTTAAAAGATCCCCAAAACCCTAAAACAACTAAAAAATCTAAAATACACTAAAAATTATAAGTCCCCTAAAAAACCTAAAAATCCTTAAAACATTGAAATAGAAGAAAAACCGAAAAAACTCTAAAAACTGAAAAAAAAATCATAAACATGTTAGAACCACAAAACCTTCAATAATCCCAAAAAACCCAAAAAATACTAAAACCTCTAAAGACCCCTAAAACCCCTAAATAAACCCTAAGCCCCAAAACCTCTAAAAATCCTAAAAACCCCTAAAAAGAACATAGAAACCAAAAACCCATAAATCACCACAAATATGTAAAAATCCTACAGTAACCCAAAAATTTAAAAAAAATCCCCTAAAAGACCCAAACAAACCCCCAAAAACCCTAAAAGACCCTAAAACCCACCAAAACCCTAAAAACCTAAAATATCCTAAAAACTATAAAAATCTATGAAACTCCAAAAAAAACCCTAAATACCCCAAAAAATCCAAATACCCCTAAAGATCCCCAAACCTCTAAAAACCCTAAAAACCATAAAAATCCCTTAAACCCTAAAAAACTAATAAAAACCCCAAAACCCTTAATAAACCCCAAAAACTTTTAAAATTTATAAAAAATCCTAAAAACCAAAAAAATCCATAAAACCCCTAAAAAGACCCTAGTAACCCAAAAAATCCCAAAAAAACAAAAAAAACCAACCCCCCCTGAAAACTCTAAAACTAAAGAAATCCAAAAATACCCTAAAGAACCCGAAAGACCACGAAATCCCTAAAAACCCTAATCCACACTAAAACCCCTAAAAGACAACAAAATAACTTAAAAACCCAAAACCCCCCAAAAATTCATAAAAATTCCCAAAAGACCCCAAAACCCTAAAAAACACAAAAACACCCAAAAAATACTATAAAACCCCTAAAACCAAAAAAAACCATTAAAACCCCTTGAATTCCCTAAAAAATCTAAATCTTTAAAAATACCATAAAACACTAAAAACCCAAAAAACATTAGAAATCATAAAAACCCTAAAATCCCATAAAACTATAAAAAATATAAAAATATATAAAAACCCTAAAAACCATAAAAATAACTATAAAATACCAAAATACCCTAAAAGAGCCTGAAACCCTAAAGAACCTAAAGACCATAAAGATCCTAAAACGTTAAAAACTCTATAGACCACAAAAACAGTCATTAAAATCCCTAAAAATACTTAAAGACCTATAATCCTCTAAAACCCTTAAAATCCATAAAATACCATAAAACCCTAAATCCCCATAAACCCCTCATAAAAATATGAAAATACATAAAACACATAAAAACAATAAATCTTCTAGAAAAACTTAAAAATCCCTAACAATCCCTAAAACCCTAAAAAACCCTAAAACCCCTAAAAATCCTAAAACCCATAAAAAACTAAAATACCTAAACACTAAACAAAAACTAAAACCCTAAAAATCCTTAAAACTCATAAAACACTAAAAATCATAAATAACCTATAAATAAATTAAATAAATCCTAAAACATTAAAAATTCCCAAAGTCCCCCAAACCCTAAATAGACCATAAACCGTATAAAAACACTAATGTCTATAAAATCCTAAAAGTACCAAAAAACCAAAAAAATATAAAAACTCTAAAACTATAAAAACATCTAAAAAACCAAAAAAATCCTTTAAAACCCTAAATACCCGAAAAATCCAAAAACGCCCTAAAAACACCAAAAACCCCAAAACCCATAAAAACCCTAAAAACCTAGAAAACCATTAAAACCCTAGAAACCATAAAAATACCATTAAAACCCAAAGGTGACATAAAAAACCCTAAAACCACAACAAGATAGTATAAAACCTAAAAACCATAAAAAACTTTACAAAACCCTATAAAACCTACAAAACCATAAAAACCCTATAACCCCTTTAAATCCTAAAATATCCTTGAAACTCCTAAAATCGTAAAAGAGCCCTAAAACCCCTAAAAATCCCTAGAAATAAAAAAATAATAATTAAAATACATAAAAACCATACAACCCCAAAAAGCCTAAATTTTTTAAAAAACCCAGAAAAACCCAAACTATATTAAAAAACCCTAAAAACCCATAAAGTCCATAAACCCTACAAAACACAAAAACCTAAAAACCCTGAAACCCTAAAAACTCTTAAACACTAAAAAAGCCTAAATCAAATTAAAACACCTAAAAACACTAAAATCCAAAAAAACACTAAAACCCGTAAAAAAACTAATACCCCTAAAAATAGTAACAACCATAAAAAACTCTAAAAATGGTTAAAACCATAAAAAATCCTAAAAACCCCTAAAACCCACTAAAAACCATAAAAACCTAAAAATAACCGAAAACAATAAAAACCCCTAAAAAGGATAAAAACTATAAAACCACCTAAAACCCCATAAAAACACTAAAACCCACTAAAACCCCTCAAAACAACAAAAACCCTAAAAATGCCCTAAAACCCAAAAACACTAAAAATCATAAAACCCTAAAACCCTAAAAACACCTTAAAACACTTAAAACCCAAAAAAGGCCATATACCCCTAAAAACCTAAAATACCCTAAAATTCCCAAAAACCCAATAAAAATCATAAAACCCCTAAAAACCACTTAAACCCCTAAAACCCCCAAAAACCCTAAAAACCACAAAAAACTTTAAAAACTATTAAAAAAATAAAAGCCCCTAAAACCTCTAAATTCACTAACAAGACATAAAAAACCATAAAGCCCCTAAAATCCTAAACACCTAAAAACATTAAAACCCTAAAAAGACCATATAAGCCCTTAAAACCCTATTAAAAATCTAGAATACACTAAAAACATTGAACACCCTAAAAACTGTTAAAACCCTTAAAAACATGGAAAACCCCTAAAATACCTTAGAAAAATTTCACCGCTCTCGCTAGGTTCTCTCCCGATTCCGCGTTTCCCAAGAGCTCCTCCTAGAACCCTTCCCGACGGCTTCACTGCTCCTTTCAAGACCTTGGGGTGTGATGCAGATGCGGTTTTTGGCGGTGGGGCTTCTTTCTGGCTTGGATCTATGTTCTGGAACTTCTTCAAGTGGCTCGTGGATCACGCTCTCAAGACCTTCAGAGGCATGGATGGCATGGTTTTCGTGCGGATAGAGGCGTTTCTGCGTGCGTCGGGGTTTATCCTTGATAGATCTAGGCTCCGGTGGTGTTTCTCGGTCGTTGTTAGCTTCGCTCTGGACAGATTTCTGCAATGGTGTAGTGCGGGATTGACAGATCTGGAATCTGTTTCTAGGGTTTCAAGACCTGCGGATCTGACAGTGGAGACCCTCGATCAGGGAGGCAAGGTTGCTGCGGACTCATATTGTTCTTATCTAGCTTGTGGTGATGAAGGCTCATTGGCAGTTGGCTTCCTTCATGGATTTCTATCACATATCAGGGTTGACCTCGCAGATCTGGGACCTCAGGAAGGTCAACGGAGTTGGTAGTATCAACGATGGAGCATGGTGCACCGGCAATGCAAATTCTAGACACAACAATGGGCGATATTTCTTGTTTTGCTGCTTCGTTCTTCTACTCATTTCGGTAAGGTGGTGATGGGGGCTCTTAGATCTTCTCAAGGGTTGCAAGGGGCACAAATGATGGCGGCTTGGCACTAGTTTGTGCGGAAATTTCAATTTCAGGTGCGTATGATTCTGCCCTTGTTTCTCGCTGTTGATGTTGGTTCTGTTTGGAAGTCTTTGAGTCTTAAGACCCATGGTTTTTTGGTTGCGGTGCTGGTCATGAGCCACTGTGGGTTCTAGTTACTGGACTTTCTGGGGAATTTTAGGCATGGTCTAGTTTTGCTACGCAATTCTGCTGGGGTGATTTCCTGGAGCAGGTTTCGGTATTTTGGGTGCTGGGTTCTGCGGCCGAGTCCTGGGTTTGGGTGCTGGTGGTGTGTTATTAGCTCTGTGGTGGGGTGCGGAGCATCGAGAGTTGTTGGCTGTTGTATTATTTGGTGCTGGTTGATGCACTTTGCTGGTGAATGTTGGATGATGGTGCTTCGTATGGTGGATCTCCTTGGTGAGGAGGTGTTGGATGCTGGATTATGTGAGGCTGGACGCTTGTGGTTATGTGATGTTGGATGCTGGTGGTTCTGTGATGTTGGATGCTTGCGGTTCTGAATGCTGGTTGCTGCTTGGATGGGAGGTGATGAAGCTGTGGTTTATGGTTGTGCTGCTGCTGGATGTGGATTGCTGTTTGAGTTTGGATGCTGGTTGTTGGTTAGCTGTGAGCTACTGGATGCTGGTTGATGCTGGATGATGGTGGTGGGAGCTTTGTTTTGTATGTATTCTTTTTTTCTTTTTCTTTTTTCCTTTTTTGGGTCTTTTGTCTTGTGTCGTTAAGGGTTTTTGGGTGTGGGTCGATTGACCCCTCCCCTCCCTTGTCTGCTGTGTCTCTTTTTTTTAATAAATTTGGGGGGGGGGGGGAATAGCCTGACCCTCGCATCTTCCTTGCCCTAAAATACCTTAAAAGCATAAATACCCTGAAACAGTAAAAACCATAAAATCCCTAAAACCCCTAAAAACCCTAAAACCCCTAAAACCCTAAAACCCCTAAAAACCCTGAAAACCCAAAATTCCCCTAAAAACTCTAGAAACCCTAAAACCCCTAAAACAATCCTAAGAACCCATAAAAGACATAAAACCAAAAAATCTCTAAAATCCTAAAAGACCCTAAAAATATAAAAACCCCTAAAACCCCTAAAACCACTAAAACCCTAAAAGTACCTCAAAATCCCTAGAGGAACCTAAAAATACTAAAAAAATCATAAAACCCCATGACATACTAAAAAAAATAAAAAACATCAAACCCCTTTAAAACTCTTAAAACCCTTAAACCCCCCAGAACACCTAAAAACACTAAATTACAGTAAAATAACCTAAAACCCCTAAAAATCCAAAAAACTCCTAAACCCCCTAATATCCAACCCCCCCCCCAAACCCAAAAAAATATGTAAACCGCATAAAATGATTAAAACCCATAAAACCATATAAAAACCTTAAAAACATAAAAAACACTAAAAGACCCTAAAACACAAAAAAACCAAAAAATCCAAAAAAACCCAAATACATATTTAATGGTTCTAAAACCATATAAAATTCATAAAATATCCTAAAAACCCTAAAAACCCCTAAAAACCATAAAACCCCCAAAAACACAAAAAACCATAAAACCCCCAAAAACCCAGAAAAACCCTAAAACACCCAAAAAACATAAAAAACCTTAATAATCCAAAAGACTATAAAAACCCATAAAACATTTAAAAACCATAAAAACCCTAAAAACCCTAAAACAATTTAAAACCCTAAATACATTCTAAAATCTTAATAAGACTTACAAAACCTTAAAACCACTAAAAACCCCTAAAACCCCTTAAAAATTTAGAACCACCTATAAAATCAGAAAAATGAGCTAACAAATTCTAAAACCCTTTCTAAATCATAAAAACCATAAAAACATTAAAATCCATAAAAGACTAAAACACCCTACAACCCAGAAAAACCCTAAAACCCTAAAAAATAATAATAAAACCATTAAAACCCTCAAAACTCCTAAAAGATAAAATAACCTTATAAACCATAAAAACACAAAAATACCTTAAAACCCTTAAAACTCTAAAATCTCAAAAACATAAAAATCCCCTAAAAACACTATAACAACCTAAAATATTTATAAAACCCTAAAAACCCTTAAAGGACACTAAAATCCCTAAAAACACTTAAAACTCTATAATTAATTAAAAACCAAAAAAATACTAAAAAACCCTAAAACCTATAAAAAATACTTAAACCCCCTAAAAAACCTAAAAACCCTGAAAGTATAAAAAAACCTAAAAACCTCTAAAATACTCAAGATTCCTAAAAACCCCTAAAATATCTGAAAACCCCTAAAAGACCATGAAAGACCCTAAAACCCCTAAAAGTCTCCAAAACCCCTAAATAGCCCTATATATCCCTAAAATACCTAAAGGTCCATCAACAATTATAAAAAACCTAAAGGACCTCAAAAGGAATAAAAAATTAAAGGACTCAAAAACCCCCTAAACCCCATAAAGGGCCCGAAAACCCAAAAAATATTGTTTCGGTGCGGATGTGCGTCGGGTTACGCTGTTCTGCCAGGACGCGTTCGCGCGTGCACCCGTCAACCCGAGGGGATGGGCGCGCGGCTTGTGGTCCCGCAGTCCCGCTTTCCAAGGGCGGGCGGCATTCGTCCCTTATTCAGGGGCGTCTGCTCCTTGATCGAAACCGGGATGATGGGATGTCGGCTCCTCCTTCCTTGGACGTCTCCTCGGAACTCGTCGCCTAATCCGGGTCTCCCTCATAGACTTAAGAATGTTCGTGAATCTCGTTCTCGGTGCCATATCTTCATGGACACCGGTTAATTACGCTGCTTCTGCCCGGACGCTCCAAGGAGTCTGGGCGGGGCAGCAACCTGCGGTGAGAAGGCCGGGTGGCTCTGGGTGCTGGGGGCGTGTCGTAGCACTACGGCTCTGCACGTCTGTCTTCCGTCCCTAATAGGGCTTCTCGAAGGCATGATGGCCTGAGGCATCCCGTACTAGGTGCGGGGAACTGTGTCACCTGAGGTTTTCCTCAGCTTCCCATGTTTAACACGGGGTATGCCGCGAGTTTAACGTCCAGCGGGGACGGCATCGGACCGATCAGCACGAAAAGTGGATCAGATGACAGAACCCCTTGCGGGGAACCTCCGACGCTGGGGCCAGCACATGGGCGGCTTCCCAAATGATGTGGAGTGGAGTGAAGTGGCATGACCCCACCGGGATGTGGCGGCCCGGGTAAGGATCAGGATGGATGATGGAGTGAAGAGCTTGGACCCCGTAGAGGCTTCCTACGTACCGCGCGTTAGCACGGATCAAAGTCAACGTAGTTCGGGTATACAGTTTAACGTCATGCTGGACGTCGGCAAGCCGACTCACGAAGAGGTCTAGGCCGCCGGGCGGAGGATTGAACCGAACCACCTCGCACAGAGGGGGATGGAACGGCCGGGTGGATCACAGTTTCACGTCATGCTGGACGATGGAAAAAAGGGGCTGTGGGGAGGCACAGTGGAGATACACACGGGCAGTCTCCCACAGGGGCGGATTCATAGGTGAATCGACGCAAGCGTGAACCCTGGAGGGGTCCACTGATGGACGAACCGATGTAAATACGACCGGGACGACCAGGTGGTGGGCTTGGACCTCAGGGAGGCTTCCTACGTACCCTGTATAGAAGACAGGGATCAAAGTCCACGTAGTTCATTCTGTCAGGACTTACGCACTTGAGGCAGCCCGGATGCGGCAAAACTCAGTTGGAAGGGACTTGGACCGAAAGCAGAAGACACCTCGATCCCAGTCACACCCTCTACTGGCTTCGGCAGTGGGGAGGCGCAATGGAGATACACATGTGCAGCCTCCCACGAGAAACTAGGGGTTTGTAATACCCTGCCCCCGTAGGGAAAAGCCGCTCCCATTAAATCGTCCCAAAAGGGGGACAATCCCGACATCCCTGCAGAGACGAGCGGGTGGGGGCCACATCCAAACCGGGGGAGACCCTGCGTGCGAGGCACGGGATCGAATGATGCGGACGGTTTAGCGTCTTGCCAGACGAAGTACAGTTTAACGTCGTGTGTTGAGGACGAGGCGGACGGTTTAACGTCTTGCCGGACGAAGTACAGTTTAACGTCGTGTGTTGAGGACGAAGCACTTGGCAGTTTAACGTCTTGCAGCGCGGACGATGGGGGCTAGGCGGTTTAGCGTCGTGCAGCTTGGACGTATGTGCAGTTTAACGTCATGCTGGACATATCTGCAGTTTAACGTCATGCTGGACGAATATGCAGTTTAACGTCATGCTGGACGTACGTACGTGTCACTTCGCGCAAGCCTGGAGGGCCGCACGGGAAGACAACGCACGGTGCGGGCACCCAGGATGAGGATCATCGGGCGCCACGCAGGCGGGTACCCTCGGGGGGTCAAGGGAGGCGACCCTGGCGGATTGCGCGCAAAAGAGGAGCTTTGCGCGCAAAACCGCGGGTCGGCGCGCAAAATGGCGGGCTGGCGTGCAATTGGGCCAGCGCTTCGCGCGCGGATGGTTGGGATTGCGCGCACCGGGCTTCGGATAGCGCGCGGGAGCAACGGCTCATTCTCTAACGAATGGCCACTTTGAAGATGGGGGGGTGCGCGCAATCGGGTTGGATTGCGCGCACCCGGGGGCAATTGCGCGCAAGAGGCTTCTTTTGCGCGCAAAGGCCTTCGGGTTGAAATTGATTCAAAGGAAATGAGCCAAGGGGATTGCGCGCGAAGGCGGACCCCAAGGCTCTATTGCGCGAAAGAAAGGAGGTTACCTGAAGAGCGGCATTGCGCGCGGAAGGGGTTGAATTGCGCGCGCGGGAGACCGTTCGACTTCCAGCAACCTTTGAAACGTTGGGGGTCGCCTAGTATTTATAGGAAACCCCGGGCGCGGAATCCAAGGCGCGAGCGCGGAATTCTCCTCGCGGGCGCGGAATCGGGCACGGCGCGCAAGGGAGTTGCGCGCATCCCGGGGGTTTTGCGCGCGGATCATCATCTTTGCGCGCAGACCTCTGAAATTCCGCGCAAGGCCTCCGGGCCCTCCGAAACAGTCTTCCGACTCCAAATATGACCTCGCTTTCCGCATCCGGAGCTTCGTTTGGGAACAACGGACTTTTCCGGCGTCTACAAAAGCCCCCCCTCGGAATCTGATCGGCGAGAGGTCGCAACGATCGGGTTCCGAGGGAGACGCCGGAATGCCGAAGTCCTGGGCGGCGCGGGACTTAGGCGCGCAAAAAGGGGCGCCGGTCGCGAAATTCGCCGCTGCGGTCGCGCAAAGCGCTTTCCGCGCAGCGCGGACCCCGGCCTCGCCTATAAATAGGGGCACGGGGTCCCTCCGTGCCGTACACTGGCCTTCCGCGCGATAAGCATCTGTGTTTCGGTGCGGATGTGCGTCGGGTTACGCTGTTCCGCCAGGACGCGTTCGCGCGTGCACCCATCAACCCGAGGGGATGGGCGCGCGGCTTGTGGTCCCGCAGTCCCGCTTTCCAAGGGTGGGCGGCATTCGTCCCTTATTCAGGGGCGTCTGCTCCTTGATCGAAACTGGGATGATGGGATGTCGGCTCCTCCTTCCTTGGACGTCTCCTCGGAACTCGTCGCCTAATCCGGGTCTCCCTCATAGACTTAAGAATGTTCGTGAATCTCGTTCCCGGCGCCATATCTTCATGGACACCGGTTAATTATGCTGCTTCCGCCCGGACGCTCCAAGGAGTCTGGGCGGGGCAGCAACCTGCGGTGAGAAGGCCGGGTGGCTCTGGGTGCTGGGGGCGTGTCGTAGCACTGCGGCTCTGCACGTCTGTCTTCCGTCCCTAATAGGGCTTCTCGAAGGCATGATGGCCTGAGGCATCCCATACTAGGTGCGGGGAACTGTGTCACCTGAGGTTTTCCTCAGCTTCCCATGTTTAACACGGGGTATGCCGCGAGTTTAACGTCCAGCGGGGACGGCATCGGACCGATCAACACGAAAAGTGGATCAGATGACAGAACCCCTTGCGGGGAACCTCCGACGCTGGGGCCAGCACATGGGCGGCTTCCCAAATGATGTGGAGTGGAGTGAAGTGGCATGACCCCACCGGGATGTGGCGGCCCGGGTAAGGATCAGGATGGATGATGGAGTGAAGAGCTTGGACCCCGTAGAGGCTTCCTACGTACCGCGCGTTAGCACGGATCAAAGTCAACGTAGTTCGGGTATACAGTTTAACGTCATGCTGGACGTCGGCAAGCCGACTCACGAAGAGGTCTAGGCCGCCGGGCGGAGGATTGAACCGAACCACCTCGCACAGAGGGGGATGGAACGGCCGGGTGGATCACAGTTTCACGTCATGCTGGACGATGGAAAAAAGGGGCTGTGGGGAGGCACAGTGGAGATACACACGGGCAGTCTCCCACAGGGGCGGATTCATAGGTGAATCGACGCAAGCGTGAACCCTGGAGGGGTCCACTGATGGACGAACCGACGTAAATACGACCGGGACGACCAGGTGGTGGGCTTGGACCTCAGGGAGGCTTCCTACGTACCCTGTATAGAAGACAGGGATCAAAGTCCACGTAGTTCATTCTGTCAGGACTTACGCACTTGAGGCAGCCCGGATGCGGCAAAACTCAGTTGGAAGGGACTTGGACCGAAAGCAGAAGACACCTCGATCCCAGTCACACCCTCTACTGGCTTCGGCAGTGGGGAGGCGCAATGGAGATACACATGTGCAGCCTCCCACGAGAAACTAGGGGTTTGTAATACCCTGCCCCCGTAGGGAAAAGCCACTCCCATTAAATCGTCCCAAAAGGGGGACAATCCCGACATCCCTGCAGAGACGAGCGGGTGGGGGCCACATCCAAACCGGGGGAGACCCTGCGTGCGAGGCACGGGATCGAATGATGCGGACGGTTTAGCGTCTTGCCAGACGAAGTACAGTTTAACGTCGTGTGTTGAGGACGAGGCGGACGGTTTAACGTCTTGCCGGACGAAGTACAGTTTAACGTCGTGTGTTGAGGACGAAGCACTTGGCAGTTTAACGTCTTGCAGCGCAGACGATGGGGGCTAGGCGGTTTAGCGTCGTGCAGCTTGGATGTATGTGCAGTTTAACGTCATGCTGGACGTATCTGCAGTTTAACGTCATGCTGGACGAATATGCAGTTTAACGTCATGCTGGACGTACGTACGTGTCACTTCGCGCAAGCCTGGAGGGCCGCACGGGAAGACAACGCACGGTGCGGGCACCCAGGATGAGGATCATCGGGCGCCACGCAGGCGGGTACCCTCGGGGGGTCAAGGGAGGCGACCCTGGCGGATTGCGCGCAAAAGAGGAGCTTTGCGCGCAAAACCGCGGGTCGGCGCGCAAAATGGCGGGCGGGCGCGCAATTGGGCCAGCGCTTCGCGCGCGGATGGTTGGGATTGCGCGCACCGGGCTTCGGATAGCGCGCGGGGGCAACGGCTCATTCTCTAACGAATGGCCACTTTGAAGATGGGGGGGTGCGCGCAATCGGGTTGGATTGCGCGCACCCGGGGGCAATTGCGCGCAAGAGGCTTCTTTTGCGCGCAAAGGCCTTCGGGTTGAAATTTATTCAAAGGGAATGAGCCAAGGGGATTGCGCGCGAAGGCGGACCCCAAGGCTCTATTGCGCGAAAGAAATGAGGTTACCTGAAGATCGGCATTGCGCGCGGAAGGGGTTGAATTGCGCGCGCGGGAGACCGTTCGACTTCCAGCATCCTTTGAAACGTTGGGGGTCGCCTAGTATTTATAGGCAACCCCGGGCACGGAATCCAAGGCGCGAGCGCGGAATTCTCCTCGCGGGCGCGGAATCGGGCACGGCGCGCAAGGGAGTTGCGCGCATCCCGGGGGTTTTGCGCGCGGATCATCATCTTTGCGCGCAGACCTCTGAAATTCCGCGCAAGGCCTCCGGGCCCTCCGAAACAGTCTTCCGACTCCAAATATGACCTCGCTTTCCGCATCCGGAGCTTCGTTTGGGAACAACGGACTTTTCCGGCGTCTACAAAAGCCCCCCCTCGGAATCTGATCGGCGAGAGGTCGCAACGATCGGGTTCCGAGGGAGACGCCGGAATGCCGAAGTCCTGGGCGGCGCGGGACTTAGGCGCGCAAAAAGGGGCGCCGGTCGCGAAATTTGCCGCTGCGGTCGCGCAAAGCGCTTTCCGCGCAGCGCGGACCCCGGCCTCGCCTATAAATAGGGGCACGGGGTCCCTCCGTGCCGTACACTGGCCTTCCGCGCGATAAGCATCTCTGCTCTCGTGCGCGAAATTTCCTTTTCCGGCGTGGAATTCGCCCGCTCGTCGCGCAAAACCGTCCGGATTTCGCTCTGTCTTTGCGCGAATACCCGGGGTTTTACGCGAACGACTTCCTGATTGCGCGCCGTCCACTAGGATTGCGCGCCGACTCCCAAACTTTTCCACCAGCCTCGTCCGATCCCGCACGCTTCATACCTTAACCCGCACGACTCCCGAAACTTCTGAGATGGCCGCGCACAGAGGAAATGAGGGGGATGCCGCCACTCGCAGGGCTGAGATGGCGACGAACGAGGAGGTTTACGGAGCCAAGGAGATTGTTTCCAACAATCAATCCTTGTTCGACTTACTGACGCCGGCCCAGAAGACATATCCACTGTCGGACAACCTGCCGCTCTGGAACTTCGGCATCCTAGATGAGGTTCCGGTGCCAGGGTTCGAGATTGATGCGCCGCGGACCTGGGTGACCCGGGAGGACGAGCTTCTCCGCTATAACATCACCAACAATGGGCATCCTGCCAGGGAGACAAGACACTTGGATGTCTATGTCCTGAACCCGAGGACGCGAACCATTGATGGGGGTGAGCCTACTGCGGAGAATTCTCCAGCCCTCTACTCGAGCGTATATCGCCAGAGCGTCACGGACGACACCAAGGGCTGGCTGAAGGACTGGGACTTGCGGTCTGGGGGCAACTTCACCAGTGAGTGGGCCTGGGCATTCTGGGTACGCCACACTTGCGATCACTTCGCAGAGGAGCTGCGGTACATCGGCCTGTTCGAGGCGGTGTGGACGTCGCAGTTCCACTTCTACCAGCAGTCCGAGCTCGGGTCGGAGCTGTGCACCCGATGGTCTCCGGATACCAACACCTTCCATCTTCACCATGGGGAGGTCGGCATCGGCCTCTGGGACATCCACTGCATCGGAGGTATCCCGCTGGAGGGCTACCAATACGATGAGTTCCTGCCACCGAAGAACATCTGGGAGGACAGGTCACGGACTCCCATCCTGACCTGGCATCTGCTTGACCTGGCTACGCAGCGGCTCAGGATCAAAGACTTCCAGAAGGACATAGCCTACAAGGAATGGTTCGGCCAGTTCTTGGAGCATGACCCGGCGGTCAAGATGCCAGGCAGGGGGAATCGGTGCCCGACCGCAGCTCAGAGGAGCCGGAACGGGTCGTACTGGCGGGTCCTGGAGACGGGTGACTACCGCTCATGGGGGTACCGCGTCATCGAGGCCCGGGACCCAAATTTCCGGTACGCAGCGTTCCTGGCCGCCTTTCTGAGTGGGTGGCTCCTGCCAGTGCGGGACGCGAGAATGGGCGTTCGCCCGACGACACTGGCGGTGGCGGGCGCTATGGCCGCCAACAAGAGATACAACCTCGGGGTCCCAGTGCTGGTGAGGCTGTATGCCATCCTGGGACGCATCTCACGAGGGGGGTCGCCACGAAGGATCTGTGGGCCCTTTCAGTTCTTCCACGGCTGGGTGGCTGCTCACCTCGGTGGGTACACGTTTCCGAACGCCATCATTCCTCCGGGCAACGGCCTGCGACCCTCCCTGCTGAACATCGCGGGGGTCGCTCCGATGACCCTAAGTGAGGAGGGCGTGCGGATCCGGATTGGCAATCATGCCAACTTCAACTTCAGTCCGTTCCCCACTCCCGTCGGCCAGATGATCGACAATGGGCAGGGTCCGCTGGAGCAGCATGAATACTTCCTGAACATGCGGGGCGGGGTGCTCGTGGCTCGGATCGACGGGAAGGTGATCTGCGAGCCTTACGTGCCGACCCGGTTCGCCAGGCAGTTCGGGTGCCTTCAACGGATTCCGAAGAGGGTATTCACTGCTGTCCGGGAGGAGATGAACCCTGGCGTCCTTCGCCAGATGTGGCTGATGTTTGCCGCTTTCGGCTCTGGCGACGTCATCACTCTCCCTCCTACCGGAGTTGACGCAGGCTTGGCAACCGAGTACGCCGAACACTGGGCCATCGCGTACCCTGAGGGGCTTTTGCGGAAGCTAGTTCGGCGGCTCGAGGTTACCCGTGCGGAGACCGGGCGTCAAGGAAGGAGGCGAGGCGCCGCCACACGGGGGAGAACGGAGGCGCGCCAAACAGCGGAGCCGGCGCGGGCAGGGACTTCGGCGGCGGGCACATCGCAGGCTGCCGCTACGACCTCGGCGCCCAGAGAGGGGGCACATGCGGCGGTCGAAGAGCGGCCCGGGAAGCAGGTGAGACGTCTGCTCGAACCCTCCCACGATGCAGTCTTCCCGGCGCTGTGGTCGGCCTGGATGACCCTGCGGCAGTCACTGGGGACCGACGCCATCTGGCGAAAGATTCTCAGAGAAGGAATCCATCTGCCAGAGGTCGGGCGCCTCCACATTGCCGACAGGGTGGACTTCAACCGGCAGTATGCGTATCTGACGGCCATGGACGAGTACGCGCGCCAACGTGGTCAGCGCGCGGAGCCATCCCTTCTGGTGAAGGTGATGCTCGGTCTCAAGCCCGCTCCGGAACAGATGCCGCCGGAAGAAGACGACAGTAGAAACGACTCCGAAGAAGAGGGGGAAATGGGGGAGGATGAAGGCTCCGAAGGAAGATCCCATCAGGGGAGCCCACGGGAGAGCGGCGAGGTGGCCGGCTCTGACAACGTTGATGTCACTGAGCTCCTCGAGGTCCGCTTCTATCCCTACTCAATCTGCTTCATCCACTCTCTTATGCAGCTTCTAACCCATTTCTCCATCTTTCTCAGGAGCGCACGGATGTTGGTCAGGTGTCCTCACCGGGAGTAGGAGGGGCGCCAGCAGGACAAGGCGGGGGCCAGACACCTATCATTGAATTGACAAGCGCTAAGGGGTCCCCTGCTGCAACTGTTCCTGCGGCAACCGGGGTAGCGGAAGATGACGCTCCGAACTCCCGTAAGTCTCCTTACTTTACTGCTGGTGCTTGCCGTTGACGATCCGTGACTAACCATGGCATGCCCCGCGCAGTGATCTCAACATTGGAGGCTCGTCGGGTTGCCGAACCCGGGCCATCTACGAGTGGACCAGTGGTGGACATGCCGCCTGCTCCGGAACAGACTTCCCAAACCGAGCCGGCCCCACCAACTGCTGATCAAGGGGCTGCGGACGTCGGCGGTGCTGCCATCGGAGAGAGGTTGGGGGCTGACGAGGGTGTCAGCGCCGCTGGGGAGAGAGAAGAAGGTCGCCCGGATGTTGGGGAACCTATCCCTCGTGAGGACCTCCCAGGGGCGGACCCTACAGCAGACCGGCTGGCTGCCTTCCCTACCTACCGGCCTGCCGATCCCGAGGAGATGGACGACTCAGACACGGAGGCGGTCGAGGAGAGCCGGATAACGCGCCGTAGGGGGTGGAAGTGCATCCAGCGCTTCCTCAAGCGAGACCCATCGGAGTGGCTGGGGCGCATGGGATCACTTCAGACCTGGCTGCGCTTCCTGTGTGCCGGGGGAGCTGATGCTCAACGCCTCCATCTAACGGTCCGTGATTTCATGGCCGAAAAGATGCGCGAGAGCTGCCGGCGTGCCGACGTCACACGAAGTCGGGACATGTCGGAGAGCACGCGGGCGCTCCTCACGGCGGAGCAGGAAGTCCGGCACCTCGAAGGGCAGGCGGCAGAGAAGGAGGCCTTCGTCGCAACGTGTACCGAGCTTGTGGAGCAACTAGCAGCCCAGCTGGTTGACGCCCAGGTACAACTGACGGAGGCGGGCCAACAGATGGTCACAATTCAGGTCGAGCGGGAGCGTGCACAGGCCAGAATCGACGAACTGCGTGCTGCGACTGCCGACGAAGAGAGGGCACGCAGAGAGCGAGAAGCAGCTCTGGAGGCCACCAGCCAAAGGGTAGCGGCATTAGAAAGACTCATTCAGCACGCTAATTCCTAAGGGCTTTGTTTTTCCATTCCCAAAACATTTGCTTCCGCTACTTTGATCCATCTGTATGAATCAATATATTTATCTGCATCTTTTGGTTTAATATGCTCAACCACAATTCACTGTCTTGCGGGAGTGTTAACCAAGCATCAGGCATCCATAATTGGGCCTGGATTTCTGGAGAAAAGAGGGAGGTCATTCCTAGGAAAGGGGACCTCAGACCTAATCAATGTACCATTCCCCCAACCTGTTCCAACACACGAGCGGGACAATGCTAGGGGCGTTGAGATTTTATCCGAACATAGGGAAATGAGAAAGGGTGAATCGCGTGTCCCGAATCCAGACATCCACAACGGTCGGCCTTCCAGGAAATGCCCAAGACGGTAGGCGGACAGTGGATCGACCATAACAACTGCAATAGACGGACCGAAAAAGGCCATCATTCATATTGCAGGAGGCGGACCACATGTCATCATGAATACCGCTTTGGGGTTCCTTCAGACACAAGGGTGGAAAATCCAGATCAACAGGGCATGCGAAGCGTGGGGCGAAGTGACGATTTGTTCGGACAGAATCCAACGCTCTCAAAATTGCGCCATCGTGGGGAAAACGTATTAGGCGGATGCACTAATCTGGCCGTGAGTCACCTCAATTCTCAGACAGCACCTCTCTGACGAGGAAACCGTCGCTTCCCACCATTGCAGTGGGGCATCCCGAGCTGAATCGGGGAGAATATCACAACTGCACCACTCTACCCGAAGTCAGGCCAGACGGCCGGCGACGAGGAGGGGCGGGACTTAACGATCCCTGAGGCTGGACCCGAGTCGGAATGCCCGGGCGTTCCTACGTACTCCATCAGGCTGGAGATCAAGCCACACGTAGTTCTGAGAGTGCAGTTTAACGTCATGCAGGACGTAGAATCCCGTTTAGGGGAGATCTTAGTTTAAGGTCGTAGAGCTCGGACCATAAGGGTAGATCTTAGTTTAAGGTCTTAGAGCTCGGACCATAAAGAGAGATCTTAGTTTAAGGTCTTAGAGCTCGGACCATAAGGGGAGATCTTAGTTTAAGGTCTTAGAGCTCGGACCATAAGGGCTAGATCTTAGTTTAAGGTCTTAGAGCTCGGACCATAAAGAGAGATCTTAGTTTAAGGTCTTAGAGCTCGGACCATAAGGGGAGATCTTAGTTTAAGGTCTTAGAGCTCGGACCATAAGGACTAGATCTTAGTTTAAGGTCTTAGAGCTCGGACCATAAGTAGAGATCTTAGTTTAAGGTCTTAGAGCTCGGACCATAAGGGGAGATCTTAGTTTAAGGTCTTAGAGCTCGGACCATAAGGGCTAGATCTTAGTTTAAGGTCTTAGAGCTCGGACCATAAAGAGAGATCTTAGTTTAAGGTCTTAGAGCTCGGACCATAAAGACCTCAAAGTACGCCGCATCTGGTCATATCCCCTGGATATGCGAAGATGCACTGAGGGATAGTGTCGAGAGTGCCGAGGTTTCGCCTGGTCAGAATGGGAGGTGGGAAATGTGAATCATGCGGCCATTCACTCGAGGACCGGGAGCACCGGCGTGACGATATGAGAGTACTGCCGACCGTGGCGGAAAAGCAGCATCAACATCGCACTAACCGTTGGTGGAATGAGGCAGCAAACGAGCATCGACCGCTCAATCGCAGGATTCATATCGATTTGCTGCCCGAGGCCATTGGGGGTACCGGCCCGAGTCGGTGGGAGAGCACTGAGGCATTGTGTCCGAACCGTTCACGGGGGCTCCACCCAGGGCGTAGACGATGGGTCCGAATGAAAGGGAGCACGAAGCCTGAAAAGCGGAGGAAACCTGACCAAGCGGATCCTGACCCTCCTGGCAATAAACCAGAGTACTCTTGACACCGGTGGACCACTGCAAGGGGTCGGGGAACGCGCCTTGAGGGTGACCTGAAGGCGGCAGATTCCCCAGAGAAGGGGGAATCTCTAAGAGGTGGGGGGCTGGACCCGAAGTTTCAAACATCCGGGCGTTCCTACGTATCCCATAAGGATGGGAATCAAGCCGCACGTAGTTCTTGAAGCGCGGCGCAACACAATCGGGCACCAGCGCGGGGAAGAGTGCGGGTCTGACCCTCGCACACAAAAGGAGCGGCATTTGATATTTCTTGTTTGTCCTTAGAGATGAATGGTTTTTCTTTGTGCGGCGACATGCCTGTGATTGAGAAATCTCTGGCGTCGCCACAATAATCAAGCCATGGAAGGCATTGATGAATGGCGTGGTTATTAACCAGCGCCCAACATGAGTGTCCCCTGAGGGGAACATCACGATGCAGTGCCGTTTTCTCGTCGGGCGGCCAAGACGATCACAGTTTACGGTCGTGTGGTAGGACCAGACAACACAGTTTAAGGTCGTGTGGTTCGGACCAGACAACACAGTTTAAGGTCGTGTGGTTCGGACCAGACAACACAGTTTAAGGTCGTGTGGTTCGGACCATGGAGGAATCCGCTTACCGCGGTACGGCGGACACGGCGGAGGTGGGAGCATACCCAGCCTTGCGGTCACGCACGATTCCAGGAGAAAAGTCTTGGGATAGGGGCCTGCGTATGTCCATCACCCGAGGGGCAGAGATGCTAGCCTCCAGATATACTGGGCTCAGAACGCGATTGTTCGGGCGACTCCTTCCTCCTTATGGGGATGAGGGTCCAGCTACGCATGGCCCTTGGGGAGAACATCCGCATATATCCTTGGTGCTCAGATCATGGGAGCCTCGAACGACATCATTACCTTGGTTGGTCTGCCTAACGTGTAGAGGTGTACTGAAGGTCAGTATGAAAAGAGTGTCAAGATTCCACTACAACGCATAAAGGCGGAGTGTGATGAGGACTGCGCAATCCAATGTTCAGAGCCTGAAAGAGCTGACATGGCGATCGAGGATGTTGCTGACGCATTCGCAACACAACATCCGATCGCGTCAGCCTAAGACGGGGCAAGCAAACGAGCATTGACCGCTCAATCGCAGGATTCATATCGATTTGCGGCCCAAGACCCGACGGTAAATCGACCCGGAGCAGTGGGAGAGCACTGAGGCATCGTACCCAAACCGCTAACGAGGATCCCTTTGAGTGAAGGCCCGAATAAGAGGAAGCGCGAGGCCTGACAAGCAACACAGGACTTGTCGGGATTGAATCTGACACTACGAGTCATAGACCGAAGTACCCAAAACATGTTAACAGATCTCCGGAAAGGGTCGGAGGACTCACCCTGAGAGCAACCAAAAGAGGTCAGATTCCCGTGATCAACCAAGGGACGAGGCTGGACCTGAAACACAAGCGTTCAGGCGGTCCTACGTATCCCATAGGGATGGGAATCAAGCCATACGTAGTTCTTGAGAGGCAGTTTAACGTCATGCAGGACGATGAGAGGTGTGAGGTGGTCCCACACACGGGGGAGGCGTACGGCGCGGCCAGTAGACCGACGTGAATGAGGACATAATCCCCCACTCACGCGATACGCCTCGCACAAAAAGGAGGGGAACTGGGGCCAGAGGCCCAACGCGGGATAGAGATTCCCGGGAAATGGGGCTGGGCCTGAAACATGAATGTCCAGGCGGTCCTACGTATCCCATAAGGATGGGAATCAAGCCATACGTAGTTCTTGAAGTGCATTTTAACGTCATGCAGGACGATGAGGGGAAAAGAAGGGGGGAGCAGAAGGCATCCCCAAACGTGGGGGGGGGGGCGTACAGCGTGACGAGCAAACCGACGTGAATGAGGGCATAGCCCCGCACTCACACCATACGCCGCACACCCGGGGGCAACTGGGCCAAGGGCCCGAGATGGGATGGAAATTCCCGAAGGATGGGGCTGGGCCTGAAACATGAAGGTTCAGGCGGTCCTACGTATCCCATAAGGATGGGAATCAAGCCGCACGTAGTTCTTGAGGGGCAGTTTTACGTCATGCAGGACGATGTACAGTTTAACGTCATGTTGGACGGAGCACTGGGCAGTTTAACGTCCTGCAGCGCGGACGATACGCTGGGCAGTTTAACGTCGTGCAGCTTGGACGTATGCAGTTTAACGTTGTGCAGGACGTGGTGCAGTTTAACGTCATGCAGGACGAAGTGCAGTTTAGCGTCATGCGGGACGAATGAACACTCAGGCAAAGTATTGCTTGAGGAACCTAGCGTTGGTGGGAGGAGTGACACGCTCACCATCCATAGTCGCTAGGGAGTACGCGCCATTGGGATAGACCTTGTGGACAACAAAGGGTCCCTCCCACTTGGGCTCCAACTTGGGTGGCTTCCTGCCGGGGATCATCGGCGCTCTTAGGGCTAGCACTAGATCACCCTGCAGGAAGGAGCGGAGGCGAACCTTCTTATTGAAAGCTCGAGCCATTCTGCTTTGATGCCTCTCCAAGTTGTGCAAAGCGCGAAGTCTATTCTCATCCAGTGCTTCCAACTCGACTAGACGGGCTTCAGCAACTCTGTCCGGCGCTTGCTGGTCGTAGACCGCAGTGCGCAAGAACGGTAACTGGATCTCGATGGGCAGGACGGCCTCAGCTCCATACACCAGGGAATAAGGGGTCATCTGGGTGGAATTGCGAGTCGTCGTCCGATAAGCCCAGAGGGCGTTGGGGAGCTTGTCCGGCCAACTCTTCTTGTTCTGACCAACCATCTTTTGCAGAATGTTAGAGAGGGTTTTGTTAAACGCCTCGATCTGTCCATTCGCCTGCGCATGATAGCGAGATGTATGGTTCGAGCGAATGTTATACTTGGCGTACAACTTCTTCAACTCGGCTGCTCGGAAATTGGTTCCGTTATCCGTGAGGATAGCGTGAGGCACTCCAAATCGATGGACGATGTTGGAGGTCACGAAGTCAGCGATCGAACAGGATTTGACCTCTCTGAGCGGAATCGCCTCTGCCCATTTGGAGAAGAAGTCCGTAGCGGTCAGAATGAACCGGCACTGGCGAGCTGTCGCCGGTGGGTAAGGTCCCACAACGTCCAGTCCCCAGACTGCAAAGGGCCAGGAATACCTTGTGGTATGGAGAGGCTCCGGCGGCCGATGCACAAAGTTTGCATGAACCTGGCACGCATGGCACCTCCTGGCATACTCGATGCAGTCATGGATCATGGAGGGCCAGAAGTATCCTAACCTCCGAATCTGGTGGGACAGCTTCGGCCCAGTCTGGTGGGCGCCGCATGAACCAGCATGAACCTCTTGCATGACTCGTGGGATCTCAACTCCCTGAAGGCAACGGAGGAGAACACCATCAAATCCGCGTTTGTAGAGGATCTGCTCCAGGCCGGGACTGCTCTGGAGGACGAACTGCGATGCGCGGCGTCGAACGCGCTCGCGCTCGGCCCGCTCCGATGGAAGAATGCCATGTTGGAGGTACTCAACCAAAGGCGTCCTCCAATCAGGGGCTGATCCGACTGTCATATCTGGGGTACTCGGGGCTCCGGGCATAGAAGCAACCGTGGTGAGGTTACTTACCAACGGGCCGCGATCTTCTTCCGGGATAACGGGAGCGATGAGCCTGCAGCGCGTCACGCGGACGATCAGGTTGTCCTGTTCAGGCTCTGCAAGTGACGCAGCGAGGCTGGCCAAAGCATCTGCTCGACCGTTCTGCGACCGGGGAACATGGACAATTTCCGGCCGAGAAGGGAACCAGGCCATCAGAAGGAGGGTGCACTCCAACAATGGCACAAGTTCCGGCTTCCTGACAACGTAGTCGCCATTGATATGCTTAACGACCAGCTCGGAGTCCCCTTTCACGCACAGACGGGGCACGTCGATCTCGAGAGCCAACTCGAGGCCGGTGATGAGGGCATGGTATTCCGCCTCATTGTTGGTACAGCCCTCTGACAACAGGAAAGAGTATGGCAGCACGGCTCGCTCCGGGGTAATGAAGACGATACCCAAGCCCACTCTGTTGAGCTTAGGATTATCGAGTCTTCTACCGGTGGGGCTCCGGGAGGCACCGTCAAAGTGCATCTGCCAGCATGGATCGGCTCGATCAACCGAGAGAATGGTCTCATCAGGAAATCCTAGATCCAGCGGCTGATCCGCGGAGGTCGGGTGAGCCGCCAGAAAGTCTGCCAATGCTTGCCCTTTGATGGCCTTCTGAGACACATACCTGATGTCGAACTGCTGGAGAATCACAGCCCACCGCGCTAGGCGGCCAGTCAACATAGGTCGGCTCAGGATATATTTCAACGGGTCTACCCGAGAAACCAACTGTACCTCATGCTGCTGCAAGTAGTGCCGTAATTTCTGTACGGCAAATACGAGCGCCAGGCAGCTCTTCTCGATGGGGGAATACCTAACTTCCGCATCGAGGAGCATGCGACTGAGGTAATAGAGGCTATTCTCCGTTCCCTCGTTGTTCTTCTGGGCGAGAAGGGCACCCAGGGACCGTTCCAGGGCGGTCACATAGAGGACCAGCGGCTTCCCGGATACAGGCGGCATCAGGACCGGAGGTTGAAGCAGGTACTGCTTGATTTCCTCGAAAGCGGTCTGACACTCTTTATCCCATACATAGGTGGCACCTTTCTTCATGAGCCGAGAAAAGGGCTTACACTTGCCGGCCAGATTCGCGATGAATCGGCGTATATAGGCTAAGTGGCCTTGGAACCCTTGCAGTTCCCGGACGGTACCTGGGGGAGGCATCTGGCTAATCGCCCTGATTTTCTCTGGGTCGATCTCAATACCCCGGTATCTTACCACAAATCCAAGGAACTTTCCGGAGGTGACCCCAAAGGCACACTTCAACGGGTTCATCTTCAGGCATCGAGACCGGAGGAAGCTGAACACTTTCTCAAGATCTTTGAGATGGTCCTGACGCTGGCGCGATTTGACAACCAAGTCGTCGACGTAGCATTCCACCAGTGTGCCGAGGATTGGCTTGAATATGCGGTGCATCGCCCGTTGATAGGTGGCACCTGCATTCTTCAGGCCGAAGGGCATGACCCGGTAGCAAAAGGTACCTTGGGGGGCCCTGAAGGCAGTGAACTCCTCATCCTCAGGGGCCATCCGAATTTGGTTGTATCCGGAGTATCCATCCATGAAGGAGAGGGCTTGGAACCCTGCCGTGGCATCAATCAATAGCTCTGTCACTGGAAGGGGAAAATCATCCTTCGGACAGTGGCGGTTGAGATCGCGGAAGTCGATGCAGACTCTAATCTGCCCGTTCTTCTTCCTGACCGGCACAATCTTGGCCAGCCATTTGGGGTACTGAACTTCCCTCACGAAGTTGGCTTTGATAAGCTTGTCAACTTCGGCCTCAACCATGGCACCGTGGGATGGGTGCATCTTCCTGGGAGGCTGCTTGAACCCGCGATGGTTCGCCGGGAGACCAAGGCGGTGGACGGCTACCTGAGGATCTAGCCCCGACATCTCGTCATAGCCCCAAGCGAACACATCACGGTGCTGCCTGAGAAAGTCCACGTACTGCTACCGCTCCTCAGAGGGCATGGCGGCACTAACCAATGTGGGTCTTGGATCGGCCTCGGTTCCAAGGTTCACCTGTATTAACTCATCGACCGTGGCGGGGACGCCCTCCTCAAAGGCTGGGGGTGCATCTTCCATGTCCTCTCCGCTCGGGAAGGGATCGTCCACGGGAGAGACTGCGTTGGCAACTGCATTGGGGCTACCAGATCCTGCTGGGCCACTGGTGCTGGCGCGGGCGGTCGCGGCCATCTCATCAGGAGACTCGCGGACCGTCAAGACCATGGCGACGTCCAACCGTTGAATCGGGAGGACGTAAGCGTCATCCAGACTTGCCCAGGGATCACTTGCAACAGCGACAGGCTCAACCTCACCTGCCAGGATCTGCTTATCCTTGCTCTTGTAATAGTCCGCGTCCAGATAGCGGGCTTCACACGAGGCAAAAGGAGAGGCATCTCCTTGAAGCACGCCCACTCGACCATTAAGGGAGTATTTGAGGCATTGGTGGTATGACGAGGGAACCGCCGCGTGAAGATGGAGCCATGGCCTGCCCATCAATGCGTTGTACGCAGTGTCCTGAGAGACTACCATGAATTCGGTGTTGGCAACCAAGTCACCGAACTGGGTCTTCAAACGTATCTTGCCGACCGGGGTTTGCTCGGTGCGATCGTACCCCTGGATCCTGAGGTCGGAGGGAATCAAGTCATCCTCAGACAACCCCAATCTCCGGAGCGTCCGAGTTGGAATCAGGTTAATCCCGGACCCCGTGTCGACAAGACAGCGCCGGACTTCAAGGCCATTGAACTGGCCAGTGACATACAGCGGACGAATGTGTCCCTGTATAGGAGGGTCTTCATCCTTACCAGAGAACGAGATAACTGCCTGACATTCGGCGTCCTCGATCGTTTCGGCGTGAAAGGCCTCTGCGGCCGCAACCTCTGTCTCAAACTGGAGGGGGCTTTTCAGGGCTTCAGCGAGTGCCTCGCGCATCTCAGATGACATGCGCAGAGCCTCAAGGATGGAGAGCCTTGCTGGGATGTCGGCCAAGTGCTTCAGGACATCATACTTTTTGGCCAAGCGCGAGCCCCTGGTTGCAGGAGGTTGCTCTGCGGTTGGTGGCATGACGGGCCTTGCCGGTTGGATCGGCGGCCGACTGGTACTTGGCGCATCTCGCTGTTCACTGGTCGCAGTCCGGGAAATGGTCACCGTACTGGAGTCAGGAGGCCGGGATGGACTTGTGGCAGGGCGGAGCTGGTCGCGACGCGGCTGAGGCGGTTCTGCCTGGTCCCACACCACAAACAGTGGCGGAGGCGAATCCGTCATCCCCGGATGGGGGGGCTGCGCATGCTGAGCTCGTTTTGAGCCTGCTGCCTAGTCTCAGTGGCGTGCACGGCCTGGCTGGAGGTACCAACGGCTGTTCCCCGGCGACTCCTGCTGCTGCGGTTCTTCCGACGGTGGCGACGACCGGGGACACTAGGGAGGTCCACCTGGTGTTCTTCAACGTCAGGAACCGAAAAGGGATTTACCAGCTCGACGGTATTAACCGAAGCATACCCAATACCGTCATTGGACGAATCATCCATCACCGGGCGGATCCGAGGAGGGACCCCCATCTCCGGGGGCATGAAATCGCCGAGAGTACGGGATAGTGGCGGAACTGGCGGGGCGCGCTCTTCCTTCTTGCGCTGCCGCCGTTTTCTCCTCTTGGAAGAGGCAGGCTGGGACGACGATGCCGAAGCAGCACCCGCGGATTCTGGGGGCTCAGGCTGATTCAAGCGCGCACGGATGATTCCATGGGCGCGAATGGTCGTCTTGCGGGCCATCCAGTTATTATACTTCTGGGATCCGCGGTTGGAGACCAGCTGCCATTCGTCCTCGTTGCCACTATCGTCATCTGATCCCACGAACACGCCCGCCACTTGTGCTGGAGCTGGGCCCAACCTGATTACATTGTTGTTAATCTGGTCTTGGAGCCAATCCTTAAACACATAGCACCGCTGGATGGTGTGCCCCAGGGCCCGGTGGTAGGGGCAGTAGCGGGGGTTATTCGTAAGATGTGCCTCCTCTGGCTTCCAACACTCAGGCAGTCGCACAATCCTCTGCTCCAGGGCGCTCCGGAAATAACCGGGGACCTGATCCTCATGGAATGAGTAAGTCAGGTGTCGCGGGCCCCTGGGAGCATGGTCTCGACGAGGGGCTGGAGGGGCCTGCCGAGGAGGTGGACCCTGATTATCTCGCCTGGGTTGCGGCGGTACATTACGCGGAGGGGCCGGCCGGTTCTGAGGCTGCCGCTGCTGGGCCGGGAACTGAGCCCGTGGAGGCGGATTCCTGTGAGGCTGTGGAGCTGGCCTCGCCGGCAGCATCTCCAATGGCCTGGGGGCCTCTATCTGGGCAACAGCAGCGGGCTCAGCCCTGCTGACTCTCCTTGCAGGAATCATAGGAGGCAGCGGGTGTGCCTGGCTGGCCTGTTGCAGGGCTTCCTCAAGACGTTGAGCTTTGTCTGAGAAGTCCCTGAACCCTCCGGGGTAATTTTGAGTGATCAGGGAAGGGACCAGCTCGGTCTTGACGTTCCCGACGCACATTGTCAGCAACTGCTCCTGAGTCAATGGCATGTCAAGGGAATACGTGAGACCCTTCCATCGGGCGACAAAGTCCGCGACTCGCTCATTAGGCCTCTTCTTGCACTTGAAGAGGTCTGCGATACTTGTCTTCCGGGTCGTGGAACTGAACTGGTAGAGGAACTGTCTACGGAGGTCCTCCCAGCTGGTTACCGACCCGACGAGGAGCTGGCTGTACCAGACAAATGCTGGCCCTTCCAGTGTCTGAACAAAGCAGCGAAGCTTAGCGGCCTCTTGCTGCGCCGGAGTCCCCAACATAGGCCCGCACCTCGAGTTGAAGTGGGCTAAATGCTGTGGCGGATCTCCAGTCCCGTTGAAGGGGGAAAAAGTGGGATTCCCGAATCCCGGAGGCGCCGGCATGTCATCCACCCATGCTGGGTTGGGCTTGCCGTCCGGTGGGATCGCCACCTGCCGAGTCTCCAAGGCTTCCAAGCGGGCAATGAGTGCCGCCATCGGATCGTCCGGACATGGGTTCCAGTCCTGGCGAGGATCTCTAACCACGAGCGCATTGCATGGCCCTTCAATCGGGTCGTCGACCGGGTCGTCGAACTCGGCAGCTCGTGGGATGGCGGGCGGAGCGGCCCTTGGGGCAGCGGGAGGAATCCGAGCGGGATCTCTCAGGTAGTCACGCCGCTCGGGAGGGTGTGGCGAAACATACCGCGCCCTCTTGCCATAGGCAATGGCCTCTCTCCTGTCGGCGAACACGGCGTAATCACGGTTGCCCGGGAGAGTCTCGTCGAGGAGCGGTTGTTCCGGTCCCTGCTGTCCTGGCCTAGGATCACCGTAGTCAGGCCGCCGTTCTGCAGCGCGCTCGGCGAGGAGCTGGTCAACCAGCTTCTTCTGTTCGGCGAGCTGCTGACGTAGCGTAGCCTTCTCGGGATCCTCCTCTTCCCTCTGCATGGAGGCAGATGGGTCGGCGGGCCTTATAGCCTCGCTGTGCTCTTTTCCTTTGCTGACGTTTCGGCTCAACGTCAGTGCTTCAGTGGGTGCGGGGAGCCCCAGGAGGTTTCTCTGATGACGAGTAACTCTCACTGACGGATCTGACGACGGCTTTTCTTCGGGGGGGAAGCCCCCGTCGAGAAGTTCCAAGTCGTTCCCCTCTCCCGACAGGTCAGCCATATTGACTGTTTCTGTCCCTGGGGATATACCCTCAGGGCCACCCAGCGAATCGGGCTGTCGGCGGATCACACTGAAGCGTAGGGCAGCGTACTGCCCCCATCCACGGATATACACGTGGGGAGTGGCTTCCTCGATAACTTTGAGGAGTACTTGAAAGCACTCAACGCATCGTTGTTGGAGGGCCTCATGGTGCTCAAATGACCCGGGGTGCCGAACCGCGGGGAGCATGGCCAGGTCAATTTGACGGCACTGCTCACCAATATCCTCCAGGTGCGCTTGACTCCCGGGGTATGGCATTTGTAGGCGGTGAAGACAGGAGCGAGTCTCCCGGAGAGTTCGGCGGAAGCATTCGAACTCATCCGGGGTGAGCGATTCGGGTGCATCAAAGCCCGGTCCTGCGACTGGCCAAAACTTCTCAGGGAAGTGGCCCTCTGCAAGGACGGTCCAGAAGCTCCACGACTCAAACTCGGGACCCAGATCTCCTTGGTCCTCTTCCATGGCTGGGAACGGACGGGGAACTGGTAGTGGTGCCGAGGCGGGCGGCCGGGCCGACGGGCTGGCCGACGGTGAATACGGCGAACAGGCCGATTGGCCTCCATATCCCGGTCCGCCCTCTGAGGGTGGCGGTGCCCTGGCTACCACATCACGATAGGACGGGCCGGCGAGCGAACATCCTGCCGTAGCATCGGTGCTCGCCGAGGGTGCACTAGATCGTGGTTCGACCGTCGGTCCCCAGAAAAAGTCTCCGGCTTCTCCGATCGAGACGGAAGGCACTTCCGGAGGGGCCGGTACCAACCACAAGCTTGATCCCTGGGGGTCTACCAGGCCCTCGTTACTCCGGATATACCTTCGGAGAGACGCGGGGATCACATCGATCTCGCTCTCGGGGAGCACGAGGCTGACGTGCCGCATTCCTACCCCTGCCCTTGACTGGCAGGATTGGGGAAGGGGCTCTGTCGCCGAATCGTACTCCGCCTCTGAGTCAGAGAAGCAAACCGGTCGGATCTCTATCCGGAATTCCGCAACATTCTTCCCTCGGCGTCGACGCCTTGCCTTCCTGCCCCTGGGTGGTTCTTCGGGGCAGGGCTGATCTCTGTCCTGGCGTCCTCCGGCCGCACTGGTGCTGGGGCCGAGAGGACTGGGAACCGAGGTGCGAGGGGCACCGGGACAGATATCAAAGGGGACACGGGGAGAGATGATTCCGGGCAGGACTCCGGGCCGGGATCGGAAGGTGGGATGACCCATGCCTCCTGGATCGGCCACACAGAGTAGATCCTGCCGGTGAATAGCGCTACCGCGAGGTGGTCCGCGGTGGCTACTGCCAGTGCCAGCAACCGGGAGAGTCGACCCAACCTGCCTTTGGGGCGGTCGGGGCCTCGATCCAGGTCGGGCATAGGAGTTCCCCTGCTCAGGATGCGCAGAGGCCTGGCGACTGGAGCCAGCAGTGGCTTGGGCCAATGCGGCCGCTGTTGCTAGAGCCCCAAGGTGGGCATCCTCTTCCGCTCGTGCCCGACGTTGGCGTCGAGACAGACGAGTCGGGATGAGCGGCGCGGGCAGGTGGAGAGCCCGCTCTTCGACTGGAGAGGCCTGGCGGCGGTGTCGCCGTGGCCTGGCGGGAGTCCTTACCGTAGATCCCTGGAGCGAATCCCGGATAGGGTGATCCCGGGCCTCTTCCACCTCATCCGCGTAGGGAAGGGAACTGTCAGAGCGCTCCGGGGATAAGCTCCCGAAGCGGTTGGACGTTGAGGTAGGCAGCGGTGCCTCCCTGCGCGGCCCTCGGGGGCGGCGGTGGTGGCGAGGCGCAGCCTCCTCAAGGTCTAGGCGAGCCATTTCCCTAGTGGGGATGACTCCCTCTTCCTCGTATCTCCGCACCAGGGTGTTGATCACCCTTCTCTGGATGACCTCCGAGGGGGAGAGAGGGCGTGGTCGTCCCGCAATTGCGGCTGCTGGGACGGCTGTGGAACGGGCGGGACCGCGCGGAGTAGCCGCGTCGGTGTTTCCCCTGTCCCTGCGCCAGTGGGCGGGTGGCGATCGGGCACTGGATCGGGCGACCTGATTTCTGAAAGCAGGGAGAATGACCCATTAACACTGACAGGAAAAATGAATCGACAACCAACCATTAATGCCACGACGCCTTCCGTGGGGGGAACCCAGGCCCTCAACGTTGCGAGACGGAGTGCCCGATTTCACTTCCCCAGCCCCTGGCGGGTAAGACTGAATGCTTGGCCGGGCAACACGCCGGTCTTCCAACACCTCTGAAAGCCATCGGTCTTCGTATCGAGGAGAAGAGATTCACGTCGGGTTCACCATTTTTCTGTTTCGGTGCGGATGTGCGTCGGGTTACGCTGTTCCGCCAGGACGCGTTCGCGCGTGCACCCGTCAACCCGAGGGGATGGGCGCGCGGCTTGTGGTCCCGCAGTCCCGCTTTCCAAGGGCGGGCGGCATTCGTCCCTTATTCAGGGGCGTCTGCTCCTTGATCGAAACCGGGATGATGGGATGTCGGCTCCTCCTTCCTTGGACGTCTCCTCGGAACTCGTCGCCTAATCCGGGTCTCCCTCATAGACTTAAGAATGTTCGTGAATCTCGTTCCCGGCGCCATATCTTCATGGACACCGGTTAATTACGCTGCTTCCGCCCGGACGCTCCAAGGAGTCTGGGCGGGGCAGCAACCTGCGGTGAGAAGGCCGGGTGGCTCTGGGTGCTGGGGGCGTGTCGTAGCACTGCGGCTCTGCACGTCTGTCTTCCGTCCCTAATAGGGCTTCTCGAAGGCATGATGGCCTGAGGCATCCCGTACTAGGTGCGGGGAACTGTGTCACCTGAGGTTTTCCTCAGCTTCCCATGTTTAACACGGGGTATGCCGCGAGTTTAACGTCCAGCGGGGACGGCATCGGACAGATCAACACGAAAAGTGGATCAGATGACAGAACCCCTTGCGGGGAACCTCCGACGCTGGGGCCAGCACATGGGCGGCTTCCCAAATGATGTGGAGTGGAGTGAAGTGGCATGACCCCACCGGGATGTGGCGGCCTGGGTAAGGATCAGGATGGATGATGGAGTGAAGAGCTTGGACCCCGTAGAGGCTTCCTACGTACCGCGCGTTAGCACGGATCAAAGTCAACGTAGTTCGGGTATACAGTTTAACGTCATGCTGGACGTCGGCAAGACGACTCACGAAGAGGTCTAGGCCGCCGGGCGGAGGATTGAACCGAACCACCTCGCACAGAGGGGGATGGAACGGCCGGGTGGATCACAGTTTCACGTCATGCTGGACGATGGAAAAAAGGGGCTGTGGGGAGGCACAGTGGTGATACACACGGGCAGTCTCCCACAGGGGAGGATTGATAGGTGAATCGACGCAAGCGTGAACCCTGGAGGGGTCCACTGATGGACGAACCGACGTAAATACGACCGGGACGACCAGGTGGTGGGCTTGGACCTCAGGGAGGCTTCCTACGTACCCTGTATAGAAGACAGGGATCAAAGTCCACGTAGTTCATTCTGTCAGGACTTACGCACTTGAGGCAGCCCGGATGCGGCAAAACTCAGTTGGAAGGGACTTGGACCGAAAGCAGAAGACACCTCGATCCCAGTCACACCCTCTACTGGCTTCGGCAGTGGGGAGGCGTAATGGAGATACACATGTGCAGCCTCCCACGAGAAACTAGGGGTTTGTAATACCCTGCCCCCGTAGGGAAAAGCCGCTCCCATTAAATCGTCCCAAAAGGGGGACAATCCCGACATCCCTGCAGAGACGAGCGGGTGGGGGCCACATCCAAACCGGGGGAGACCCTGCGTGCGAGGCACCGGATCGAATGATGCGGACGGTTTAGCGTCTTGCCAGACGAAGTACAGTTTAACGTCGTGTGTTGAGGACGAGGCGGACGGTTTAACGTCTTGCCGGACGAAGTACAGTTTAACGTCGTGTGTTGAGGACGAAGCACTTGGCAGTTTAACGTCTTGCAGCGCGGACGATGGGGGCTAGGCGGTTTAGCGTCGTGCAGCTTGGACGTATGTGCAGTTTAACGTCATGCTGGACGTATCTGCAGTTTAACGTCATGCTGGACGAATATGCAGTTTAACGTCATGCTGGACGTACGTACGCGTCACTTCGCGCAAGCCTGGAGGGCCGCACAGGAAGACAACGCACGGTGCGGGCACCCAGGATGAGGATCATCGGGCGCCACGCAGGCGGGTACCCTCGGGGGGTCAAGGGAGGCGACCCTGGCGGATTGCGCGCAAAAGAGGAGCTTTGCGCGCAAAACCGCGGGTCGGCGCGCAAAATGGCGGGCTGGCGCGCAATTGGGCCAGCGCTTCGCGCGCGGATGGTTGGGATTGCGCGCACCGGGCTTCGGATAGCGCGCGGGAGCAACGGCTCATTCTCTAACGAATGGCCACTTTGAAGATGGGGGGGTGCGCGCAATCGGGTTGGATTGCGCGCACCCGGGGGCAATTGCGCGCAAGAGGCTTCTTTTGCGCGCAAAGGCCTTCGGGTTGAAATTGATTCAAAGGAAATGAGCCAAGGGGATTGCGCGCGAAGGCGGACCCCAAGGCTCTATTGCGCGAAAGAAAGGAGGTTACCTGAAGAGCGGCATTGCGCGCGGAAGGGGTTGAATTGCGCGCGCGGGAGACCGTTCGACTTCCAGCAACCTTTGAAACGTTGGGGGTCGCCTAGTATTTATAGGCAACCCCGGGCGCGGAATCCAAGGCGCGAGCGCGGAATTCTCCTCGCGGGCGCGGAATCGGGCACGGCGCGCAAGGGAATTGCGCGCATCCCGGGGGTTTTGCGCGCGGATCATCATCTTTGCGCGCAGACCTCTGAAATTCCGCGCAAGGCCTCCGGGCCCTCCGAAACAGTCTTCCGACTCCAAATATGACCTCACTTTCCGCATCCGGAGCTTCGTTTGGGAACAACGGACTTTTCCGGCGTCTACAAATATAAAACCCCTAAAAACACCTAAAAACCCTAAAACACCATAAAAAACATGAGAGACCCAAAATAACATTAAAATAACCCAAACCACCTAAAAACAATAAAGGACCCTAAAAAACCTAAAAACCATAAATCCCTAAAATATCCAATAAACACTAAAAAACATAATACCCATAAAAACCATAAAAACAAAAGAAAACCCTAAAACCCTATAAAAAATTTTAATGAACAGAAAGTCCTAAAAACCTAAATAACATAAAACCCTAAAATACCCTAAAACACCACTAAAAATCCTAAAATTTCTAAAAACCCACAAACCCCTCAAAAACTATGAAAACCAAAAATCCCTAAAAACCTAAAAAACCATAAAAACTCTAAAACTTCCCAAATACCCTAAAACCACCCTAAATTCAATAAAGACCCTAGAACTCCAAAAATCCTAAAAACCCCTAAAAGAACCCTAAAATCCCTATAAAACACTATAACCTTAAATGACCCTATAAAAAATCTAGACTCCCCTAAAAGAGATTTAGAACATTAAAATCCCAAAAAAACCCTAGAATCCCATAAAAACACTAAAACCCCATAAAACCCCTAAAAATACTAAAAACATAAAAAAACCCCAAAACACCCTAAAACCCTTAAAACACCAAAAAACCATAAAAATCCCCTAAAACCATAATAATACCCTAAAATCATAAAAACTAAAAATAAATTCTACAAACCCTAAATCCCAAAATTCCCTAAATCCCTAGAAACTCTAAAATCACCTAAAAATTACTGAAGCCCTAAAAATCCCTAAAACCCCTTAAACCCTAAAAATAAAAAAAACCAAAACAACCCATTAAAACCCCCTAAAACCATGAAAGACATTGAAAAACATTAAATCACTTAAAATTACTTGAAACACCCTAAAAACCTTAAACCCCCTATAAACCCTAAAATCCTTTAAACTTTAAGAAAACCCTAAAAACGTTAAAATCACTAAAAAATCCAAAAAAAACTCTTAGAATCCCTAAAAACCATGAACACTATAAAAACCCCTAAAAACATGAAGACTATAAAAACCCCTAAAACCCATAAAAACCCTAAAACCCTTAAATAAACTCTTAAAAAACCTCAAACTCCTAATAAAACCCTAATAAACCCAAAAAAAATAAGAAATCCCTTAAAACCCCTATAAAACCTAAAAAAAAGAGGCATTGGAGTGGCGTCTATTCTCCTCACCTCACATCACTAGGGTTCCACTCCGTTTCTTCCTCCCTCACCCTCTGGCGTGATCTATCCTCGGTGACCACAGATTCTTTCTATATCTACATCGATGGAGGTTTCTCCCATGTGTCATGGATTCGATCTTGTCCCGGTGGTGGCTTCGTCACACTTAGTGGCTTCGATATCTAACTTCGGATTTGGTGTACTCTCTTTTGGATCTCGCTCGTGCATTGGTGACCCCAAATCTCCTGGAATTAGGATCCTTTTATGACATCGGTCGCCAACGACTCTTCTAATTCGGTGTCTTCCTTTCCAGATATGGGGGTTTTTGTGGCTTCAAGAGCTTGTCGTTGGGCATGGAATTCCTGGTGTCTATTTTGGCATTCCCCCATCCTCGGGATCTCTTTGAGGATTCTGTGTGTCCATTGCTTCCTCCAGGATGATTGTTGCAGGCTGCAGCTGGATCCTCCTGGACTTCGAGTTCCATTTGCGGCCTTGGAATGGTGTTGATTCCCTTCCCAACTTCTTCTTGGCCCGACGGTGGTTCTGGTGTTCTCTAGCCTACTTGGGGCCATCTCCTATGGTCTGGAGGGAGGAGGGATAGGGTCCTGATTCTTTTCTATTTTCCTACGCTTTTGTTCTATTGCTGTTGGTAATCTGTTTTGGTGTGTGTTCTTTAGTGGTGGCTAATGCTAGGTTTTGGCCGCTATTTGCTGGAATATACCGATGCTTGATGGGTTCTGCTTTGATGGTGTTTGACTTGGGGCTGACGGAGGATGATGGTTGTGACTTTGTGGTACTAAAGTTGGGTTGATGAAATTTATGATGATGGTTTTGGTGTTGTTGGATGATAGTTTATTATTACTGGTTTTGGTGCTGATGGATTCTTTTTGTTGATTGGTTGGGAGGTGATGTTGGGGTCTTTTTTGTTTTTCTGCTTTGTTTGTCTTGGTGTGCTTGTTGGACTTTTTTTGGGGTTGTAAAGGGTTTTTGGGTGTGGTTCATTTGACCCTTCCCCTACCTTGTCTCCTGCGTCTTTTCTTTAATAAACTTGGGGGGGTTGGGAATAGCCTGACTCTCGCATCTTCCTTTCACTATAAACCCTAAAAACTCCTAAACCCCTAAAAAATACTAAACCCCCCTAAAAATTAAAAAATACTGAAAACCCCCCAAAACCCTAAAAAACCTTATAAAGCTATTAAAAAACCAAAAAATCCTAAACCCCCCTAAAACCCCAAAAACCCAGAAAACCTTTAAAACTCCAAAAAATCCCTAAAGAAACAAAAAACTCAAAAAACCCTAAAAACCCTAAAAACCCCTGAAAACTACAAAAACCTGTTAAAATAAAAAAATCCCTAAAAATCCATAAAAACCCTAAAAATTACTAAAAACCCCTAACAAGACTATAGAAAAATGACTTGTACCAAAAAATCATTGACATATAATATATCTACTAGTAAATATGAGAATTTTAAAAATATATTAAGTTTTATTTGTATTGATTTTAGGTACCAACACTTATTTTTAACCGTATATATATATATATTTATTTATGTAGGTATTTATACTTTAACTCCAAAAAACTTTTACCCATAGTTAAAAATGTTGATTTATCATTCTACTACCAATATTTTTTTTACCAAATCATATTTTTCCACCAATAAAATATGTTAAAATAATAAATTAAATGATAATAACCAATTAAGAGAAATAACATTTTTTATATAGATTATTACTTTTATGACGAAAGTCAATATTTAATTTTAGAAGTTTTATTAAAAATGTCTCATTGATAGATTTTTATTTTTTTATTTTCTGTAAGTATCAATAGTTCCAATATTTTCTAATTATTTATATTTAATATATATATAAATACTTTTTATAAAAAAAAATAATTACAATATTTGAATTTAATAAGAATAATAAATAAATACATTATAATCCATAAAAAATGAATAAACATAATTGAAAAATATGTTGAAATAAATCATTCAAAAATAATACCAACTTTTTAAAAAAAGATGTTGAAATTGATCATTCAAAAATATATTGAAATAGATCATAATAATTTCAATAGTTTTTAAAAAATTATTAACTATGCATATTTTACTATAAAAATATGTGGAAATAGATCATTCCAAAATCATAAATATTTATTAGACACCAATAAATTATTTATTAATTAAAATACATAATTTTACTTAGAATTAACATATATACTTTTTTATTTATAATTAAACCTATTATCATCGTCCATTGTATCTAACCTCATCCACACTTCCCTCCCATAATATCAATGTCGCCACCTCTTCAAGATTCCACTCCATAACCGTCTTCCCGATCTCCCGATCCACTGACACTTCCAGTTCTTATCCCCATTACCACCCTCCCCACCACCATCTCCTCTACCTCACTTACTATCACACCTCCTCATCTCCCCAACTCCGAGGATTCCCATCATGATTTTCAACTAACACCGTCTCCTCCTCATCCTCTCTAGATCCTTTACCTTTCTTCCTCCTTACCTCCCCTTTCATTAGATACTTCCTGAGCCTCATTATTGTCAATACCATTGGTTCCTCACCACTTCCCCACATCAGTTCCTATAGGTTTTTTAATCACCTATGAACATTATTTAGTTCTTGTTGATTTGATAAAAAAATTTATTCTATTTTTGATACCAACTATTATAAAAACTAGAAATATGGTTGAAAAAATAGTATTCAAATCTGTAATTCTTGATGTAGTAGGGAGTTTAATTTTTTTTGAATGTTCCAATTTTTATCTTTTTTTCATAAATTTTTTTAGTAGTCCCTTTAAGTCATGATATTGAATATCATGTCAAACATTAATCTATAATAAAATGTTATGGAGCTTGTAATTTGACGAATCATTACAGTTTCCATATTCTTTGATACCCCTATCCCTATCTCTTAATAATTTAATATGAAGGGGTGAATTCTACATATATTTGATTCACATAGCATAAATATATGAATTGAAAACATAAATAATTCCAATAATCCTTTTCTCAACTAAATCCATCAAAAATTATATTATGTTAAATGTTTTCTCTAAAATGATAATAATAGTGCTAATGGTTTTGGTTTGAGATGATTGAAAATGGTGGAGTAAATGAGTGGGAGAAAGAAATTAGGAGGGAATAAAATGGTAAGAGGAGTGATACTTATTTTTAGTCGATGTTTAAGTTTTGAATAATTAATTAGACCTGATTTATCATAATGATGAATGGAGATCTTGATTTGAAAAAGAGTTTCAAATTTTTATTTTTAGTTCCTTCATCATAAAGGTCATAGGACTCCTTAATTGCTACCTTTTCTCTTTATGATGTTATTATATTTTCAAGTGTGAATAGTGATGAGGATAAATGTTGATGAGAATTAAATAATTTTTCATGCATACAAAAATCCACACACATTTATTTTCATTCTTGTTTCTTGAAATATGGAACTAGATTTTCATTTGATACAGATTGGGAATCATATATTAATTACCAACTTAGTTTTCATTGGAAATAGACATAGAATCTATACTAAGAACCTCATTCTTTATAGTGCACTACAATGTGAAGAAATGGTTATTATTATTTAAGGTTTTATACACTTTATAACTTGTTTAATTTATTTTACCTGAGGGGTGTTTTTCATTAATTTTAATTGTTGTTTTATTTTTTATTTTCTTGGTCACATATAATGATTTTTTTTATGATAAAAGTTGTGCACTATAGAAAAAATATTTCAATGAAAATAATTAGTTGGAAACATTCCGGTATTAGTAGATAGTGGTGTTTATCTTTGATTGAGAAAAGGATTTATTTTATTTTTTAAATTTATATTATTTTACATTAAATGTTTTTTAAAGATTAAAGAGTTATATTAGTATCACATGACCTGTTTTTATAAATTTGAATTTAATTAAATATGAAATCTTTTGTACACATTTATTTAATATGATTCCAAATTTTATGAAACATTTTTACCCTCTCTAATTGATACTATATTTCTAAACATGTGAACTTGTACTATTAACTTTGGTCATGAAAATATGTTTCAATTCACTAATATTTTACTTTTTATTCAATAACATATAATTACTTTGATAATATGATTCCTTTAATAATAAATTTTCTGTAAGAATATGGATTATCAATGACATGTAATAATTTTTATTATACTTTACGCTATGAAATATAGAATCTCTATACATGTAATAAAATTTAGTTTCTATAAAATCGATGTATATTTTGCGAAAAAATCCATGTGCACAGTCTGTGTGAAAAAATTGTGTGTGAAATCTATGTATAATATATGTGTCTGTAAACTCAATGTGTAATTTATGTCTCTAAACTAAGTGTATCATCTGTGTCTATAAACTCAGTGTGTAAACTCCATTTAATCGTAGTGTGAAATTTGTGTGTGAAATCTTTGTCTCTGTATAAAAAATATGTTTAAACTTAGTGTGTATTCTCATTTTTTAACCTCAATGTATAATATGTGTATGAAATTTGTGTCTATGTGTGAAAACCATGTGTAAATTAATGTTTAATCTATGTGTAATATCTATCTATGTATGTGAAAATTGTGTGTAAGATCAATGTGTACTCTTTTTTTGAAATTTGTGTTTTTGTGTGAAATATATGTGTAATTATTGTTTAAAATTTATGTCTATATATTCAGTGTGTAATCTATATTTGTAAACATAGTGTGTGATATATATCTTTACACTTAGTGTGCAAACTCATTGTGTATTCTCGTTGTGTAATCTATGTATGTAATCTGTCTCTATGTGTGAGAACTGTGTGTAGGAAACCCGAGTCCCACAACCCAACCACTATACACAGAAAATGAATTTTATTTAATATATTTACCAGTAGAATTATAGTTTATATTAATATTCCAACATTATCTTTTCTATGATTTTTTATTATCTTCATAGGAAATTTATTCATCTTGTAATTTTGGTTAACTCTTTGTGTCTGAAACCTGTGTTATTCATCATTTTTTAATGAACCCTTGTAAGAATATTAATCCCATAATATTTGTCCCAAACTAATGTTTTTTTCCCTATAAGAAGTTCTTTTTTCATGGATGGTTCTGATTACCTTATTGTTGGTCATGATAGATTGCATTGATCATCATTGCTATTATGTTTAAAAAATTTAAAAACTAGGTACAATTATGGATCACATTTAGTTCCCGTCATCAATTTAAGCCTATGTTAATTTATTAGTTCATAGGAATGAATGTCTAGATTTGAATACTGATTTTGGGTTCATTGGGTATTTCTATGAGGTAAATCCTCACCTTAGAAAAAATGGAAGTTTAGTTTCAGTGGTCATTCCGTAACTTGTGGCATAGTTTTAAGCTAACTTGAAGCTAGGTTATGTATATTTTATCCAAAAACCTATTATTTTTACATTGATATTTTTTCCTATATAGTATTTCTAGATTAGGTTGTCTAGGAGACAAGATGATGGGGTTATAATAGAATCTGGATAAATTACTGTCCTACCATATGTTTGAGGAAACCCTGATGGGGTTCACTGTGTTGATGTCGCACTAACTTGAGACTATCTATTTGTGTTGATAAAACTATCTAAAACACTTAGTTATATAAAACAATTATTCAGGTATGGGTTATGGTCTTGAGAGGCTACAAGCTAAAGCTTATGGATAGTTTGTACTGAAGCATGATGGGATTGTGAGTTTTTTTATACTAGGGTAGTTCCCTATGACTAAATGCCATGATAGGTGGTTTTAGAAGACTAAAATTTTAATGATGCTCTCTTAAACATGATTCATTAAAGGGGAATCAATCTAGATAGGTGGTGAGATGAACTAAATAGAGAGGTAAGGAATTTACTATGATCCAACTAAAGATACCACACGTGTGCCACATGGAAAATTCAAACTTAAGTGAAGGGTTATTTATAATTTTTCATACATCTATAAAATGTATCTAAAAATATAAGATTATCCATTCCCATTAAATGTAGTCTATTTAAGTACTGTCATAGTGTTGTTGTTGTTGTGAATAAATAAAGAATTTCTTATTCATATAATAATATTCTCTGGATTGAATTGAACTATTGTTATAAGAGAAGGGTTGGTAATTATTTTTATTTAATATTAATCATGAAAATGATTGTATTTTAGGATTCAATATAATTATTATTTCATCCATATTGGTTATATTATTTCTTTGAGTTAGGGATTTCCCACAGATCAATAATAATTGGTTTGGTTTTCTAGTGCTTCATCTTGGATTCGACTCCCACATCAATTATCATGGATTCTTACAACTGATTAAACAAATGATACCAACTTCCATTTGCTGTTCAAGATGGTATTATCACTTTGAATATAGAAATTTATAATGATATAGGGGTGTTTGGATGGGAATATATATATTTTAGTTATTAATTTTATGTTGATGAAGGTGGCTTGTTTCATACTAAATTATTCATTTTCATTATAATATTATTGTTTTTGTTGTGTATTTTTTTGAAGAAGGGTGTTGGTGATGGATCATGAGTAGCATTTTCTTCTAGACAAGGTTCTTTGGGTTTATTAATAATAGATGGTAGCTATAGTTTTGGTGATGTACTTTGGGTACTAGTTGGCTATTTTTAATTCATAACAAATAAATAATTATTGAGTATCAAGTTTTTTCCACTGATGCATGATTATATATATATTTTATGATATATCGGAATTATTGAGATGAGTTTTTATGATATATATGAAATGTTAAGAAACATTAGTTATTTATTTCTTTTTTTATAGTTTTTGATGGAAAATAAATCATATATAATATATATTAATTATATTAAGTAGATTATAAATATAATAATTTATAAATATATTAAAAAATTAACCGATACGTATGAAAATATGATTCTGTCTTTTAAAAATGAATTTTAAGAGAATATTATTTGCATACATTTTTTATAGTGAAATATAAGACACTTTTATTAATAATAATACCAACATAATTATAATTTTGGTCATGCTATTATCAAAAGATAAATCTATTGGTAAAATTTTTTACCATCTGACATATTATTTGTCAGTATTATTATAATTATTATAGAACAATTTTATCAATATCGATAATAATTAGCGACATAGTTTTCACTAAAAAATTATTGACATGACAATTTTGGTTGGTAAAATGTTTTAACAACAAAAAAGGAAATTTTAACAACAGATATACCCCTTGTGTAAACAACTAATTATTTTGTAGTGAAAACCCTAAAAACCTTAAAATCCTTAAAAACCCAAAAAACCCTTAAAATCAGAAAAACCCCTAAAACCCTAAAAATACTAAAACTATAAAACCCCTTAAAATGCATAAAAATCCATAAAAACCTAAAAACTCTAAAACCCCTAAAAACCCTAAAACCCAGAAAACCCCTAAAAACTCTAATAACCATAACCCCCCCCCCCAAAGATCCTAGAAATCCATAAAACCCTAATAAACTCAATAACCCTACCCCCACCCAGAATACCCTGAAACCCAACAAAACCTTAAAAGACCCTAACACCCCTTAAAACTATAAAAACATTAAAACCCATAAAACCCCTAAAAATGTGAAAATGCTTAAAAAACCGTAACATGCCTAGAAACCATAAAAATACCCTAAACTCTAAAAAACCCTAAAACCCCCAAAAACATCAAAAACCCTAAAAACCTAAAATAATCATAAAAACCCTAATACCCCTAAAAACAAAGAAAACCCTAAACACGTTATAAAGTCCTCAAAACCCTAAAACCCAATAAAAACCCTAAAACCGCCTAAAAATATATGAAAACTATAAACAACTATAAAACCCCAATAAAAAATATAACCCCAAAACCCTAAAAAGCCCTACAAATACACTAAATACCTAAATCCCCTAAAAACCATAAAAACCCTAGAAACCCTAAAACCCCCTAAAACCCATAAAAAATACTAAAAACCCAAGTAAACATTAAACCCCTAAAAACTCTAATCCCATAAAAAACCAAAAACACTAATATCCCCCTAAATCCATAAAAATCCCTAAAACCCCAAAAAACCCCTAATATCCCTAAAAATCTAAAAACTCATTAATCCCTAAAAACACGTAAAATACCCTAATTGGATCATGGTGTACGCCTGCTCACCGTTATCACTCCCCTAGACTCGTGCACCCACCTCTACTCTTGCTTCCCTTCCCATCACACTAGACTCCATTTTGGTTTGGTATAATGGTGCATGTGACGGAGTTGGGATGGTGTGGGTGGTACATCTCGGTGTCAAGGGAGTGTCTCGGATGGGCGACATTGTTCTATGGTGTAGGTTTGATAAGCTAAGACTAGAGTATAGGAAAATGGTTAACGAACATGGTACGGTGCTAAAATATGGTGTTGCTGAGGCAGGCCTTACTGTGGTGACTCAGATTTCGTGCTGATGATTACTGATTGAATTGCTGATGGTGGTTATGGTGATGCAAGATAATGGTTGCTGATTGGCAGGGAGATGATGATGGAGACAATTCTGTTTTGCTGTTTTGTTTATCTTTTTGTGCTCTTTTGGTTTTCTTTTTTGGGTTTTTTGGGTTTGGGGTTTATGGGTTTTGGGTGTGGGTTGATTGACCCCCCCCCCCTTGTCTGCTGTGTCTTGTTTGGTCTTTTTATCTAACAAATTTGGGGGGTCGGGAATAGCCTGACCTCCGCATCATCCATGACCCCTAAAACCGTAAAAATTACAAATAAACCCACAAATCCGTAAAAAAACCTTTAAAACCCGTAAAAACCTGATGACCCTAAAAAACCCCAAAACCCAAAAAACCCAAAAAACCCTTAAAACCACTAAAAACATTAACACTCAAAAACCCTAAAAACCTTAAAAATCCAAAGAACCATTACAATGATAAATTCCCTAAAATAACCGTAAAAACACTAAAACACCTATATATCCAAGAAGCAAAAAAACCCATAAAATTTAAGATCCCTCCCCAAACCCTAAAATAACCTAAATCCTCTAAAATGATAAAATAAAATAAAACTATAAAATCCCCTAAAAATACTAAAAACCCTAAAACCCTACAAAATCCATAGAAACCCCAAAAAATATAAAACCCATAAAAACCATATAAACCCTAAAACTTAAAAAAATAAAACACACTAAAAATACCATAAAAACATAAAAAATCCTAAAACCCCTAAAAACCCTAAAAACCAAAAAATCCAAAAAAAAAACGAAAACCCCTAAAAACCCCTAAAACTCTAAAAACCTAAAACCCCCAAAAAATAATAAAAATTACACCAAACCTAAAAACCCCTAAAAACCAAACCCCCCCTAAAAACCTTAAAAATCCTAAAAACCCTAAGAAACCTTTAAAATCATTAAACCCCTTAAAAGACCATTAAATTCCCTAAAACTCCTAAAAACTCTAGTAGAACTTAATAACCCTAGAAACCTCTAAAATCCCAAAATGTCACTAAAAGTCCTAAAAACCCAGAAAACAACCAAAAACCCTCATAAATCTTTATAAATACACAGAAATACTCATAAATCCTCAAAACCATTAAAAACACTAAAAATCACTAAATATCCTGAAACCCTAAAAATACATACAAACCCAAAACACCTAAAAAACCCTGAAGAACCCTAAAAACATTATGAAAACCTAAAAACCCTAAAATATCATAGAAAACCATTTAAACCCCCTAAAAAAATTAAAAACACTACAAATATTAAAAACCCAAACCCCCAAAAACACCTAAAAATCCAAAAAACCCCAAAAAAACCCCTAAAATCCCCTAAAACCCTAAAAACCCAAAAAAATGTAAAAAACCCCTAAAGGACCTAAAAACCATAAAATACCTTAGAATCCATTAAATCCTCTAAAAACTCCAGAAACACTTAAATCCCCCCCCAAACCATAAAAACAAAAAAAATCAAAAAATACATGAAATCCATAAAAACCCATTAAATCCTCTAAATACCCTAAAATCCATAAAAACCCCTAAAAGTACCTAAAACCCTAAAAACCCAAAAATACCCTAAATCACCTAAAACTATAAAATTGCATAAATAACCATATAAAAACCCTAAAATACCTTAAAACACCTTAAAAACCTTAAATCCCTAAAAATATTTAAAATTATAATACCACAAAAAACCCCTAAAACCCCAGAAAATCTCAAAAAAGCATTAAAATATATAAAAAAAACCCAGAAACCTTAAAAACCAAAAAAATCCCTAAAAACCGAAAAAAAACCCAAAAAACCGAAAACCCCTAAAATCCATGAAACCCCATAAAATTAAAAAAACCCATAAAAATAATAAAAAACCTAAATATCCCTAAAAACCCTAAAAACACTAAATCACCTTAAAAATAAAAAAAACCCCTAAAACCTTAATAAACTCTAAAAACCCTAAAATCCTTGAAAACCCTAAATGCCCTAAAAACCCTGAAATACCTAAAATTATTAAAATACCTAAAACCCTAAAAATCTTAAAAACCCTAAAGACCATAAAAACCGTAAAAACCATAAAAACCATTAAAAACCGTTATATCCCCTAAAAACGTAAAATACTAAAAAAAACTAAAAACCATTAAACCATGAAAAACTATAATAACCCCAAAACACTAGAAACATTAAAATGCCCAAAAACCCCTTAAAATCATGAAAACCCCTTAAAAACCATTAAAACCAAAAAAACATGACCAAACCTAAAAACCAGAAAATCCTTAAAACCCTAAAGACACTTAAACCCCTAAAAACCCCCTAAACACCTAGAAACCAAAAAACCCTAAATATATTTTAAAAAACTTAAAATCCCTCAATACTCAAAAAAACCTAAAAACCCCTAAAATTATTTTAAAACTCTAATATACCCTAAAATACCTAAAGCCCCTTAAAAGATATGAAAATCCAAGAAAACACTAAAAGAGACAAAAACCACTAAAAGATCATAAAATACCCTAATACCCCTAAAAAGACTCTATAAACTCAAAACCCCTGAGGGGACTCCAAAACTACAAAATACCCTAAAGGGGAGAGGATTTGGATGAGTAGTGATCTGACAAAGCGCATTGCTGGCATATGGGGGTTTATGGAGGGGAAAATGACAACCATGGGAAGGGGATTTTACCATACTGTATTCCCTTATGAAGACAAGAAAAGGAGTACTAGGAGTATCATATCCCTCAATATTAAGATAAGTTTTATATGGATCCAGGATTCGTACTATAATTTTGACCCTTTTAGCATGAAAAACACATGTGAACAAGTATAGATTTGTATTTTCAAATTAAATTGATTCTATTGGAACCCTAAAATCATGTGGGACATTGCCTCTTTAGTTGGATTCTCAATCAGAGTTGATAAGGAAATGGACAAACCAATGTATGGGCACTAATAAAGGGTGCTTGTAGAAGTTGATATGGTGAGCACTTTATTTGAGGAGGTTGTTTTCAATACTCTTGAAGACAGCCTTACCGTGGAAATTAAGTATGAGAGAAGGCTCAAATTCGGCCATACTTGCAATTTTTTTGGTTATAAACTCCCGGAATGTAGGAGATCGAAGACTTGTTCTATTTTAAACCTATAGGGGCATGATCCACATACTTATAGGAAGGGATGTGTGGAAAGTAAAGATAACCCCAAGTCCAATAAGGACACATAATTATCCAAGGGTGTGGTGAGAAAATCAGTGGGAAGCATCCCGACGACCTCTATTCCTCTGAGCCCTACCCCCGCTCCCCTCCCTATGGTTGAGGACACTGGATGCAATGTTGATCGGGTTGCGGTTAATCCTCCTCTTCATGCCTCTAATTTGGTGGACCTGGAGCTGAGGTAGGTTCATGATCTAGCCATCTCCACTAAGGAAAAGGAACTACTGGAGCTGACACAGGTCTACCTATTATAAGTTCCCATGGTATCACCCACTGCACAAGCCTCAGCCTATTAGATCCAGGCTGAGTGTAATGCCCCAGAATCACGAGCCGACATACAGGTCGCCCAGGATGCTACTTCACCTACTAGCTGGTAGGATACACCTGATGGACCCACCACTATGGTTCCTTCCCCACTGACTCTAGTCCCCCTCGGGAAGGCTGATATTCCTGGGGCACCAGTGGGGATGGACCGGGGTACTAACGCTTTCATGGAGGTTTCCTCAGGGACGGAAGTGAGGAAGCTGATTGGGGTTCCTTAAAATGAATCCATATGAATGATAAACAAGTTTAACCCATTGAGTGGGGGTTTTTTGGAGTGACATGTTTGAGGAACCTCAGGCCTAGGATAATGGTCCTATCATTGATCCTACTAATGAACAAACTGATGAAAGGAAAAAGATGGAGGTGAAATACATCAATCCAGAACCAGCCAAGAAGTCTACTATGAACACTAAGAAGAAGGGAAAGATAGGAAAATGGAAGGGCATCACCCCCTCCACCACCAATATTAAAACCATCCCCTAATAGAGATCATGTTCTAGAACTACCTGGGGCATGGTAATGTTCCCATGGCTGCAACCCTTAGGCACTTTATTTCTCACAGGCCAACGTTAATTGGGTTAGCTGATCCCATGATCAAGTTTGAAAGGTGGAAGGGATTTAAGTGGAGCACCCTCATATACTCCCTCATTTCCAATAATGGTGAGGACACTGAAACCTTATGGGTTTTGAAGAAAAATCATGTTCACGTTATTACAGTTTAATCGATGCCTCAAGTGATCTCTATTACCATCTATTTTCATGATACCATCCTAATTCTCTCCTTTTTGTATGTGTATTGTTTGTACATAATAAAGTGAAATATCTAGGGGGATTTTGTTCATATGAATGAGTCCATTGACCATAATTTTATTATCATTGGTGACTTTAATGCTGTTCTAAGTCTGGAGGAAAATATTGGACCTAAATTGTCCTGCAGTATAGCGGTGGAATTTGCCTCATTCTTGGATCTGTGTTATCTATCTGAGGTATCCATATCTAGAGCAAACCTCACATGGGAAAGGTATACTATAAGTGGTAGACAAGACAGTAAGTTGGACATATGTTTCTCCCAAATTAGTGACAGGAATTCCACCATGGCCATCTCTAGGTTCACTATTCCGAAATTTAACTCGGAACACAACCCCCTTGTTGTTGAGTTATGGGAGGGTAACTCCATGTATCTTTCAATGCCCTTTAAATTGAACAATTCCTAGATCATAATTCTTGGGTCCAGGGAATAGGCTATTAAAGGTTGGAATAATAACTTTGTTGGAAACCCCTATTTTTTTGTGGTTTCTAAGATTAGAGAAGTCAAGCGTCTCATAAAGGATTGGAGTAGGTAGTCCTTTTCAGGATTGGAAGATGACATAAAGACTTTGGAATCTTCACTTCCCAGCTGTCAAATTAAAAACTAGCTATACCACACCCCCTCCAAGGAGGAAATGCAACTCCACATCAAGATGGATGAGTTACTGACCCTAAAAGAGAGGCTAGAAAAGGCACAGTTCAACATCAAATGGCTATATGAAGGGGATAGAAACACCATGTTTTTTCATCGCCTTCATAAAGAGAAAGAAGTTAATAATAATCTAAATACTATATGGGTTGGAGGTTTGACCTTCACCTCGATGAAAGAAATTTCCAAGGCTATGGTGGATCACTTTCCAGAACTGTACATGGATGATTGTGTAGATCCCTTCATCCTCTCAGATTCTATCACTCCCTGCATTGACTAACTTCAGAATTGGGCTCTTACAGTGGTGCCCACTGGAGAGGAGGTGAAGTTTGTGCTTTTATATTTGAGCATGGATAGTGTAGTGGGACGATATGGGCTTAGAAATAAATTCTTTATGTTTTATTGGGACATTTTATAGGAGGGTATTACGATGGCTTTTAGGGAAGTCTTCCTCTCTGGCTAAATCTCTTATGGTGAAAAATCCAATTTCATATCTTTGATTCTGAAGAAAGAAACTTCTATTGAGATTGGAGACTTCTGCCCGATTTCCATGGGGAACACCATTCCCAAGATTGTAAGAAAAATTTTGGTCATTAGGTTGGGGAAAATTTTGAGGGACATTATAACTCCAAACTATTTGGGTTCATTCCTGGGAGGAACATTCAGACCTACCTTTTCACTAACTCAGAGGCTATCAACATTTTGAAGAAGAAAATGAGGCATGGGAGCTTTTATCTGCAACAAGATATTTCAAAGGCTTTCGAAATCATAAAGTGGAGAATTATCTTTAAAGTTGTTGTCAATTATATTTTCTCTAGAAGTTTTATCAATTTGATTAATACTATCCTTAATATTGCTAAAATTTTTGTTCTTATAAATGGTTCCCCAATGGGTTTCTTCAAATTCTCCTAGTGAATCCAGTAAGGAGACCTACTCTTCAGCTTTCTATTTGAAATTTTTTAGGATTACATGTTCTAGTGAATTATTAACTTGGTGAAGGATAGACTTTACCCGCTATTCAAGGTAGTGAGGGACCACCATGTTCCCTCCCACCTACTCTATGCAGATGACATTCTTATGTTTTTGTAGACTAACAGGGAAACAATATCCTCCGTGAAAATGAGATTTCATCACTATTATAGCATTACTAGGAATGCTATTAGTTGTATGAAATCCTAAATTGTCTTTGGCAATGGAGTCTCACCCTCAAGGAAACTCCACATTTTTTTCTCGCTTGGAGTGAGCTGAGGCTCACTACCCTTCACCTACCTAGGTGTCCCCTTGTTCTGGGGAAAGTCAAAAATGTTATAATTTGAGGCCATATCATCCAAAATTCCCCATAATATTTCCAAATAGAAGGTAAAATGACTCTCATAAGCTAGAAGAGTATGTCTGATCAATTTAGTTATAACCTCCATGTTTTTCCATGATTTTTATATCTATAGATGGCCAGTCAGTTTGGCTAAATGTATGAATGTAAGGATCGGGAATTTTGGTTGGACGAGATTCATTAGCGAATCAAAATTGATCTATGTTTCCAGGAAGAACTGTAAAAAGCTATTTAATATGGGTGGGCTTGGTATTAAAGACCTTAGAAGATTTAATGATTCCCTTCTCGGGAAGTTCACTTGGTGCTTTCTCAATCCACAAGATGATGGCCTGGATTTTCTTAGCGAGAGGTTCACGCATATGCTTTGTGTTGGCTTCACTGGATACATATCTTCCTTAGTTTTTCCTATTTTAATATCCTCATACAAGGATATAATATCTCAATCATAGTGGATTGTTTCAAAGTCCTCAAATCTAAATTTCTAGACAAATATGTGGGTTGAGAATCATCTTTATGATGTTGTGATACCTCCCCATAACCTAAGAGACATGTCGATTGCTTCCCTTTTTCAATGGAGTGGGGACCCCCTTGTGGGTTTCCCTAAACATATTATTTTAAAAATTTAGTGATACGTTTTTCTGGATAATGAAACCCTCATTTGGAGGCCCAGTATGGTTGGAAAGTTCAATACCCATGATTACCACTGGCTGAAATTCCCTCAAGGCATCACCTCGCCATCTTCGATGCTAATGTTCAAAACACCTTTCATCCCGCCTCCTCACTATGTGATGATCTAGAAAATCTGGAGAAATAGACTCCCCCTCTAAGAGAAACTGAATATGGGTGGATGGAAACTTGGCTCCACTTCTTTTTCTGCAAGAAATTTTAGGATAACGATTCACATGTTCTACTCCACTGTAAATTTTCTACCGAATTATGGAGCTACCTGCTGTAATGTTTCAGGTTGAAGTGTGGAATTCAAGGGGTGATATGTGACTTCATTTGTATCCAAGTGAAGCTATAATGTAGTGAACAAGTTCACAAACTACTACTTTCAGGTGTTGCATCGACCATTCACTATATTTGGGCTTCTTAAAATGAAATGGACTTTAACTGACAACCTCTCTCAGTTTGTGGTGGAGTGGTTATGATCCACACTGTGATCCAGGCAACATCCCATCATCAAACAGGTCCGATAGAAAAAAATGTTAATGATATGACTTTTTTTCATTCACTTGGGGTTGCTGTAAGGGGGAAGAAGCCACAGGTGCTGAAATATATCTGATGGATTCCCTCAATCCCATCATGGATTAAGGTGAATGTGGATGGGTAGACGTTGGGTGCACCTAGCCCCATGGGGTGTGGTGGGGTATTCTTCACCTACAAAGGCTTTTTCAAAGTCTACTTTTTCCATTTTATTAGAGATGGATGTGCTTATGAAGCAGAGTTATGGGCGATGATGAAGGCGGTTAAAATTATTGCCCAATTTAAGTGGAACTCTGTTGGGATTGAGTCTCAGTTGATTCTCATGGTGGATTCCCTCGAAAGAAAATCCAGGGATGTCCCATGGGTACGTCTACCATAATGGATTTAGTGCCTCACCATCTCTCATACTCTCATCCTATGGGTCATTCATGTCTATAAAGAGGCCAACTTGATGGCAGATGCACTCTCCAAGAAGGAAATTGAGGAACAGATCTCGTTGTGGTCTTTTTTTACCCCCACTTTTTGTACGTTGTATTTGGACTCTGATACGAAGGGGGAGGTACACTCTCATATGTGTAAACCCTCCTTGTAGCTTTTTTTTTTGTTTTCTTTAAAGTTTGGTGGGGATATCATCCCCGAACCTATTTCTCCCAAAACCCTTTAAAAATCCTAAAATACCCTAGAAACCACTAAAAACACAAAAAACTATAAAACCCTAAAAAAACTGAAATTCCCTAAAAGACTCTAAAAACAATAAGCACCCTAAAATAACCAAAACCCATATAAACACACTAAAAGAGCCTTAAAACACTTAAACACCCAAAAACCCTAAAAACCCTAGAAACCCTAAAACCCCTAAAACCCCTAAGACCCATAAAACCTATAAAACCCCCTAGAAAAAACTAAAACCCATAAAAAGGAAAAAACACAAAAAACCCATAAACCCTTGAAATCTTAAAAATCACTAAAAACCATTAAAAACCCCTAAAAACCAAGAAAACACTAAAAACCATGAAGACCCCCTAAAACGATAAAAACCCTAAAAAATATTACAAACCCTAAAAACCCACAAAAGAAATCTTAAAACCCCTAAAACCAAAAAAACCCCCAAAACCCCCAAAAAAAACCTTAAATCCCCCAAAAATTATAAAAAAACTATAAAAATAATAAAAAACCCTAAAAATCACTAAAACACATTAAATACCAAAAACCCAAAAAAAAAACCCAAAACCTTCTAACTTAAACCCTAAACCCTATATCCCAAACCCAGTACCAAAGACCCTAAACCCTACACCATAACCATCTATCTTACACTCTAAACCCTAAACCCTTCACTGAAAACCCTATACCTTACAACCTAAACCCTAAAAAATACACCTTAAACACTATACCATATACCCCAAACTCTAAACTCAACTCACAAATCCCTATACAATACACGCTAAACCGTAAACCCAACACCCTAAACCCTATAAGCAACACCCTAAACCCTAAAAAATACACCATAAAACCTATAGCCTATACCCTAAACTCTAAAATCCAACATTCTAAACCCTATACCCCAAACTATAAACCCTAAAACAAACACCCTAAAACATAAAACCTATACCCTACACCATGAAAAAACTTCAAAAACTCTAAAAACACTAAAAATAATAATCCAAAACCTCTAAAAAATCATAACAACCAAAAAACACTAAAACACCCTAAAACACAAAAAACCCTAGAACCCCATAAAAACTATAAAATCTAAAAAACCCCAAAAATATATGGAATATTATAATAAATACTAAAAACCCTTTAAAACCCTAAACCCCTAAGAACAAAAAAAACCCATAAAAACCCAAAAAGACAAAAAAAAATTCTTTAAAACCCTAAAACACTAAAATCCTCTAAAACCCTAAAATCTCGAACCCCTAATAGACCTAAAAACCCAAAAAAACACCAAAAAACACAAAAACAACCCTAAATCACATAAAATCCTAAAATCCCTTTACAAATATAAATCCCTAAAAAACCCTAGAAACACTAAAAACATGAAAAAATCCATAAAAGAACAAAAATTATTTTCAAAACCCAAAAAACACTAATAACCATAAAAAACTAAAAATCCTTTAAAACCCCTAAAAACTGTAAAAATCCAAAGAAAGCCTTCTACCCCCCCCCATAAATCCCTTAAAACACTAAAAAACCTTTAAAACTTTAAAATCGTTAAAACCCTAAAAACTGTAAAAACCCTGAAACCCTATAAAACCCCTAAAAACCCTAATGGACCCTAAAACCCCTAAAATGATAAAGGAACCTAAATTCACCTAAAACCCTTAAAAACACAAAAACCCCTTAAAAACTTAAAACCTACAAAAACAATAAAAACCCCAAACCACCAGAAATCCTAAAAACCCCAAAACCCTAAAATACCCATAAAATTTAATAAAAACCCAAAAATACCATAAAACCAAATAAAACACTAAAAAATTGAAAAAATCCATAATATGCACTAAATGACCTTACAAACCCTAAAAAAAAGACCTAAAACCCCTAAAATATCCTAAAACCCCCTTAATGACCCTAAAAGATTATAAAAACCCTAAAAACCTAAAAGATCCTAAAATCCCCTAAATGACACTTAAATCATTAAAGTGATTAAAAGATCATAAAATAGTCTAAAACCCATAGGGGGACCAAAACCCTGAAAGGACACTAAAATCCTTAAACAATACTAAAAATCATAAATATTCTAAAGGATCCTAGAAAAACATAAAGGACCATTAAACCCTATAAAACCTAAAGGAAACTAAAACACACTAAAAATTCCTGAATGAACCTTGATTCAGGAGCAACAGTCTGCACAAGCACTGTTGGTTGGCGGCTTTGATGAGTAAGCTAGGAAGATCTCTTACTCTGTGCTTCTGGGAGCTTCCTGTGATGATAGGGGTAACAAACTGTATTAAGAGGGTGATAATGTTATGTTAGATGGTATGGGTAATGAGGATTCTAGTATTTTTCATGATTTCATTGTTACTCTTTATGGATCCTCGGGTGCCAATTTGCAGGTTACCATGCCTGGCTGTGATGATAATGCTGGGATTGAGCTTTCGATATGTGCTACGAAAGAGGGAGAAGCAACTACACAGGGGGATGTGGTAGAGCAGAGGGTGGTGGCAGAACAGGGAGAGGCCCTCCCAGTGGTGGTCAATGCGGTCATTGGATAGGATGGAACAGAGGGTGTGGCTAGTTGCAGGAGCTCTGGACTCAGTTTGAGAACGCCTAAGGAGGAGCCTGAAGGGGATTTTGGTGATTTTTATTCCCATGAAACTGGGAAGGGGATGGTGGAGGAGCATGGAGAAATGGATCGGTTGGAGGTGGTTGCTGATCAGGGGGGAGTGCCTAATGAAGGGAACATGGAAAACCAAGGGGAAGGGGCTGGGGCAGGGGATGATCACAAACAGAGAGAAGATGTTGTAGAGGATAAGATGATAGGGCTAGTCATGAAGGTGCAAGAGGAGCCCCTGGCTGGTAGGCCTGACTGTTTGGCATGGAATGATGATGAGGGGACAGTACTACCCGGGGAGGATGGGAAAAGGCCTCCAGTTACTGTCGTTGGGAGTGTAGAAATACCTACCATAATGGCCCCAAGCTTGCCGCATGATGAATACTTTATTGAGTGTCCCCTAAATCAGGAAGCCTCCTTTATCCCAGATCATGACCAAGAACATTGCATGGAGGTAGAGGAGAATTTATTTGAGTTCGAGAATGTGGAAAGGATGGATGATGGCTCCACCTCGGCCCCCTCAAAGAGGAGGATGAAGCGGGACTACTCCACTCTTCCCAAACCCATGGCTACCTGAGCATCATCAAAAGTAGTTAAGCTGAAAGTCAAAATTAATAATAAAGAGCATCAGCATTACCCGGAATAAGCAGAACGAAGGGGGAAGTTTCGGACACTCCTCAATCTGAATGAGGACTACGATTCAGGATGGGATGACTCTGACTCCTGCTTTGATGATGCGGCTTCTGGATATTGTATGGATGGCGACCCTTTCGGTGTGACTTCTGTTTCGTACTTGGGGGGGGGGATGTAGATTGATCTATTTTCTTTTTTGGTTTTCTCTTTTTTGGGTTTTGGTTGTGTTGTAAGTGGTTTTGGTTTGTGGTCTATTGACCCCTCCCCTCCCTTGTCTTCTTGTTGTCTGTCGCGTCTTATTTTCTAATAAATTGTTGGGGGGTCGGGAATATCCTGATCCTTGCACCTTCCTTGCCCCTGAAAGAACCTAAAAACCCTAATAACCCCAAAAGACCTTAAAACTCCCTAAAAAGTTTTAAAAAACATTATAAACGCCAAAAGAAACTAAAACCCCGAAATGAACATAAAAATCCTAAAGACCCTAAATGAATTTAAAACCCCATAAAAACCCTAAAACCCACAAAACCCCAAAAAACCATAGAATATCTTAAGAACCCTAAAACACTGAAAGACCCGACAACCATTAAAACCCCTAAAACCCATTAAAATTTCTAAAAGTCCCTAAAAACAACTAAAAAACCAAATAATATCTAAAACCCTAAAACCCATAAAACTCTAAAAACCCTCGAACACCTAAAATCCCTAAAAAAATTAAGAAACTACAAAAAACAACTTAAAACTCTAAAAATCCTAAATTACAAAAAAAAACTAAAAGCCTTGAAAACCTCTAAAACACCTAAAAACCAAAAAAACCCTAAAACTATAAAACCCCTGAAGGAACTTAAAAAATAGACAACCCACTAAAAATGAAAAAGGACCCCAAAAAACCTAAGGCACGTTAAAACTACTAAAGGAAACTAAAAATCCAAAAAATAGAAAAGATCCTAAAAATCCTAGAAAATACTAAAAACGTAAAATGAAGTAAAAACCCAAAATCTATTATCATCCCTAAAACCCCTTTAAACCCCTTAAACCCCTTAAAACCCCTAAAATCTCAAAAAAATCCTAAAAGACCCTCAAAACACCAGAAAAAATTTAATGACACTAAAAATTGTGAAAACCCTAAAAGACCCTAAAAGTCACAAAAATCATAAAAACCCATTAAACCCCAAAAACCACTAAAATAGTAAAAAAATATTTAAAAACCCCTAAAAATCATGAAATCTATAAAACATGTAAAAATCCCAAAACCCCCAAAAAATCCAAAAACCCTAAAAATCTCTAAACCCTATAGAAACACTAAAAACCATTAAATACCCAAAAACCCAAAAACCCTCTAAAAACTATAAAACCCCCCTAGTACCCAAAAACCCTAGAAAACCCTAAGAAACCCGAAAAAAACCCGTAAAACTATAAACCTCAAAAACCCTAAAACCACTAAAAACACAAAAAAAACTAAAAATCTTTAGAAAACCATAAAAATAAAAAAAAATTAAAATGATAAAAACCCTAAAATACCTAAAACCCCCCAAAACACTAAAAACCCTAAAAATCTAAAACCCCCAAAACCCTAATTTTTTTTAAAAAGCTTAAGAACTCTAAAAACCTAAAAATATTACGAACCCTAAAAAATATTAAAAACAATAAACAACATAAAAAACCAAAAAAAACTAAAACTCTTAAAAATCCCAAAAACCTTAAAAACCCATAAAACCCCTAAATCCCCAAAAACACTAGAAACCCTAAAAACCATTTAACCCCAAAACCTCTAAAAATACTAAATCCCATAAAAGACTCGAAAGACACTAAAACCCCTAAAATACCCTAAAAATCCCAAAAGACTCTCAGACCCCTATAAAACCCTAAAAGACCCATAAAACCCATAAAAATCATAAAAACCATAAAAAGTTTTAAAATCCAAAAAAACCCAAAAAACCAAAAACACCTAAAGACCCTAAAAATCCTAAAGAACATAAAACCCCTAAAAATCTCTAAAACTCTTAAAGCACTATAGAAACCATAAATAAACATTTAAATGATAAAACCCCTAAAACAGCCCAAAAATACCTTAACCCCTCCAACCCTAAAATCCTAAATATTTGAAAACCCCCAGGAAACCCCAAAAAATGTAAAAAATCCTAAACCCCCTAAAAACCGTAAAAACTCTAAAAACCTATTAATATAATCTAAACTACCTAAAAACCATAAAAACCCTAAAATCCCCAAAAATTAATAAAACCCCTATAAATAATAAAAACCCTAAGAAAACCCCTAAACCCCTAATAAAATCCAAAACCCCCTTAGAAAATACTAAAACACATAAAAGTACTAAAAAAAATAATACCCCCTAAAACCCAAAAACCACTGAAACCCATTAAAATCCCCTAAAAACCGTAAACCCAAAAAACTCTATAAAATCTTGAAATCCCATAAAAATTATATAAATCCTTAAAAACCTATAAATCCCTCAAAATCCATAAAAAATTTTAAAATAAAAAAAATATCCCTAAAAGGACTAAACAATCCTAAAACCATTATAACCTTGAAAACCCATTAGATGCTAAAAATCATAAAAAACCGTTAAAACACCAAAACCTATAAAACCCTAAAAACCCCTAAAACCCCTAAAAACCCCTAAAAACCTAAAACCCAAATAAAAATTAAAATACCTAAAAGATCTAAAAACATTAAAGTCCTAAGAGAACCTTTAAAACCCTACCCCCCCCCCCCCCCGAAAAAACCTTAAGAAACACCCTAAGATGGCACCACTCTCCCCTCGGTTCTCCCTCTCGACGCTGCGCTTTACAGGGTTTCCTCCCCGGATCTTCCATAGCAGCTTCAGTCTGGAGTTCTTCTACTCCTCTTCGGTCATCTCCCTCTCGACTGCTCTCCCTTGGTGGGAGATTTTCTCTTTGGTCGAGGTGAGGAATTTCGACTATGGAGGCAAGGGATGGGGCTTTGTTTAGGCAGATCCGTTATCTCGCGAGCTTTGGTGTTTCTCCAAGCTGCGTGATGGATGATGGTGGTTACAGAGTGCTCTGGGCCAATCTGTTGGTGGTTCTCTTGGTTTGATGGCATGGGCATTCAGATCTACTGGTTAGTGACATGCGTTGAAGCTTCTGGTTTGTCCATCTGGTCCCTTGGATCTGTCTATTTTTCTTGTTGTTGAAATGGGGTGGCTCAAGCGGTGTTTGGATCTGGATGTGTTTCTCGCTGATAATCTTGGTTGGATCCGGCTTCTTGAAGATGATCTTGGTTGGTTCGCATTCTGATGCGATTTGGTTTTAGATTATTCTTTACTATGGTGCCAAAGTAGTTTTTTTAGTCCCAAGATACTGGTTTTGTTTGCTGATTGTGATACGAGGTGCGGCATTTTGGTCGTGCTTTGCGGACATTGTGTTGATGGAAGGGCCCATTGGGCAACGGATCTGGCGGTTCTTCTCCCTTGGCTATGCTACTGTGTGCGCTATGCTGTAATGTTTCTTGTTTTCTGGCTGAGATGCGTTGCAGATGATGTTTCTGCTGCTGGTGCTGGTGATTCTGTTATGCTGGAAATGGACCTATTTCAATTTTGGTTTCTGCTATGCTGTTTTGTTGTTGGTGTGGTTATGATTTGATGTGGATGATGTCTTGTGGTTCTGTTGTGTGGTTCCGGATGTTGCTCTGCTTTTGGGTGTTGCGGTTTTGTTTCTGGGTTTGCTACTGGGTGTGAGTTTCTGAAGGCTGATTGGTTTGAAGGTGATTGTTGCTGCTGGTGCTTGGTAAGGGGTGTTTCTTCACCCTACATGACAAAGGTGAGATTTGTTACTATGGTGCTAATGGTTATATGTTGTTTAGATGGGAACTATGGAAGGGATGTGGCTCTATGACTCTGCTGCTGGTTTCTGGTTGTTGTTTGGCTGGGAGGTGCTGGATGCTGGTTTTTTTTTGAGTTTGGATGCTGGTCGTTTGTTAGCTGGGAGATTTTGGATGCTGGTTGATGTTGGATGATGGTGGTGGATTCTTGGTTGTGTGTGTTTTCTTCTCTCTTTTTTTTTTTGATTTTCATTTTTTGCGTGTGTTGTAAGGGGTTTTTAGGTGTGGGTCGTTCGACCCCTCCCCTCCCTTTTCTGTTGTGTCTCTTTTTTCTTTATTAATAAATTAGGGGGGGCCGGGAATAGCCCAACCATCGAATCTTCCTTTCCCTAACCCCCCCATTCCCTTAAAACTCCTAAAAACCCTAAGAAAAACTAATAACTATAAAAATTTAAAAAGACCCTATATCACCCTAAAAACAAAAAAAGACCCCAAAACCCTTTAAACACCCAAAATAACCCTATAAAAACCCTATAGGACCCCTAAATTTTTCAAAACACTAAAACTCCCTAAAACCCTAAAAACTCTAAAACCCTATAAAACCCCAAAAAACTCTAAAAACCCTAAAACCATAAAAAAAAATCCCCTAAAATAACCATCAAAATCTCCAAAACCCCTAAAAATCCTAAAAAACCTAAAAACTGTAAAAAAAACACTTAAAAACCCAACACACATACAAAAATCCTTAAAATACATAAAACTCTAAATAACATAAAATCCCTAAAACCCCCTAAAACCCTAAAAAAACTTAAATACACAAAAACTCCAAAAAACCCCAATAAAAACCTTAAAACCCATAAAAACATTAAACCCTTTAGAACCCTAAATCCTTAAAAACTCTAAAAATTCAAAAAAAAAACATCAAACCCTCAAAATACCATGAAAACCCCTTTAAAACCTTCAAAACCCATTAATAACTCTAAATACTATAAAAACCCTTAAAACACTTAAAAATCCAAAAAATCTGTAAAACCCTAAACCCTGTAAAACACCCTAAAAACTCTAAAAAAATGAAATCCATAGGAAACCTAAAAACCCTAAAAACCCTAAACCCCCTAAAAACCATAAAAAAACTAAAAGACCATAAAACCATGAACACCTTAAAGCCCCAAAAAATCATAAAAAAATATAAAAACCATAAAGACCTTAAAACCCTAAAAATATATTAAAATCTCTATAACCCCTAAAAACCCTAAACAGAGCGGCAACTATTCTCCTCCCCTCGCGTCGCTAGGGTTCCCCTTCATTTCTTCTCCCTTCCCCCTCTGGTATGGTCCATCCTCGATGACTGCGGCTTCTTTCTAGATCTACATCGATGGAGGTTTATCTCGCGTTCCATGACTTTGATCTTGTCCTGGTGGTGTCTTCGTCGTGATTAGTGGGTTCGATATCTAGCTTCGGCTTCGGTTCTCTCTCTTCTGGATCCGGCTCGTGCATCGGTGAACCCAAATCTCCTAGATTCGGGATCCATTTCTGGAATCGATCAGTACTTTATCTTCCGATTCGGTGTCTTCCTTTCCAATTCTGGGGTTTTTTGTGGATTCAAGAGCTTGGTGTCGGGCATGGCATTCCTGGTGTCCGTTTTGGCATCCCCCCATCCTCAGAATCTTGTTGCGGCTTCCGCGTGTCTATCGCTTCCTCTGGGATGATTGTTGCAGGTTGCGGTTGGATCCTCCTGGACTTCGGGTTCCGGTTGCAACCATGGAATGGTGTTGATTCCCTTCCCAGCTTCTTCTCAGCCTGATGGCGGTTTTGTTGTGCTCTTGTCTACTTGGGGTCAGCTCCTCTGGATTAGAGGGGGGAGGCTTGGGGTACTGAATCTTTTATGTTTTCCTGCGCTGCCGTTCTCCTACTGTTGGTAATCTGTTGTCGTGTGTGTTATTTGGTGGTGCCTGCTGCTGGGTTTTGGATGCTGTTTGCTGGAAGATGCCACTGCTTGATGGTTCTTCTATGATGGTGTTTGACTTGGGGCTGACGGAGGTTAGTGGTTGTGACATTGTGGTGCTGAAGTTAGGCTGATGAAATTGCTGATGATGGTTTTGGTGTTTCTTGATGATAGTTGAAGATTGTTGGTTTTGGTGATAATGGATGCTTGTTGCTCATTGGTTGGGAGGTGATGTTGGAGTCTTTTTTGTTTTTCTGCTTTGTTTGGCTTGGTGTGCTTTTTGGTCTTTCTTTTTGGGGTTGTGTGGGTTTGGGGTTATAAAGGGTTTTTGGGTGTGGTTCGTTTGATCCTTCTCCCCCCTAGTCTGCTTCATCTTTTCTTTAATAAACTTGGGGGGGGGGGGGTCAGAAATAGCCTGACCCTCGCAACTTCCATGCCCTAAAAACCCTAAAACCCTAAAACCCTGAAAAATATTAAAAATCCCTTTAAACACCCAAAACCATAAAATCCCCAAAAAACAAAAAAAAACATTGAAAATCCCTAAAAAACATAAAACCCCCCAAGAAATCTTAAATACACTAAATCATTACGAAACATTAAAACCGCTAAAACCCTGAACCCCCTAAAAACACATAAAATCCCTAAAATATCCCTAAAACCATAAAAAACCTAAAACACTAATAGACCCGAAAAACCTTAGAAAACCTTAAAACCCAAAAACCCTTAAATCCCGAAAAACCTAAAAAACCATAAATACCCTAAAACCCATAAAATCTCCTAAAAACCCTAAAAAGACTCTTAAAACAATAAAATCCCAAAAAACCCAAAAAATACAAAAAACCATTAAACCCCTAAAATCCATAGAAACCCTAAGGATCACTAAAAACCATTAAAAACCATTAAAACCCTTTGAATCCTTAAAAACCCTTAAAACCCATAAACACCCATAACACACATAAAAACCACAGAAGTCCTAAAAACCCAAGAAATACTGAAAACCCCTAAAACACAAAAAAAAATATAAATACCCTAGAAACCCTACAACACCAATAAAAGAACCGAAAAACCAAAAAAAATACTTAAAACACCAAAAAACCATAAGATACCCTAAAAACCCTTTGGAACATTAAAACCTTAAAACCATTTAAACCCCTTAAGGACACTAAAAACCCCTAAAACTGTTAAATACCATAAAATACCCAAAAACCCACAAATTCCCTCAAAGACTCGAAAAAACCTTAGAAGTCCCTAAAACCCCTAAAGGACCCTAAACACTAAAGGATCCAAAAAACCCTAAAGGACCCTAAAAACCATTAAACTCTCTAAAGGACCCTAAAATATATAAAACACCAAACAAACCTAAAAACCCTAAAAATCCTAAAGGGACATAAAAACCCTAAGATACCCAAAAAAATCCCAAACCATAAATGATCCTAAAACCCCAAAAATACCCCAAAACACTAAATACCCCAAAAAACCCTAAAAGTACCTAAAACCATAAAAGACACTCAAAACTATAAAATTCCATAAAACCACTAAAACTTCTAAAACCATAAAAACTCTAAAAAAATTAAAATTCCCAAAAATTCGTAAAAACCCTAAACCCCCTACAAAACCCTAAAATCATAAAAAATGCTAAAACTCCTAATAAAATACTTAAATCCCTCCAAAATCCTAAATGATCATAACCCCATACCACCCCAAAACCCTAAAAATCATTTATAACTAATAAAAAACATTTAAACCCCTTAAGTACCCAAAAAATCAAAAAAACAAAGAGGGCCTTAAAACCATTAAAACCACTAAAAGACCCTAAAACCCCAAAAGTAGAAAATGATCCCAAAACCAACAAAGAAAAATCTAAAACCCCTTAAAAATCATATAAAACCCTATGAAACCCTAACAACCCAAAAATATAAAAAAAGCCTAAACCCTAAAAATACTATAAACCACATTAAAACCATAAAACCCTAAAAACTCTAAAACCCTAAAACCCCTAAAATACCATAAAAACATAAAATCCCTGAAGAACCCATAAAAATAATAAAAAAATAAAAATACCAAAAAAACCTTGAAAAACAATATACCCAAAAACCCCCTAAAATTTGAAAACCCTATAAAAACCTAACAACCCTAAAACCCTTGAAAAACCTAATAACATTAAAACCAATTAAAACCCAAAAAATAAAAAATAAACCCCTTAAAATCCTAAAAACCCAAAAATGAAAATAAAGCCCTTACAACCCCAAATAAAATCCACAAACCCCCTAAAAACCCTAAAATTATAAAACCATAAAAAGCCTTAATGCCCAAAAAAACCCTAAAACCTCTAAAACCAAATCAAACACATAAAAATCCAAAAAAAAAATCAAAAAATCACTAAAAAACATTAAAACCCCAAAAATCACAAAAATCCCATAAATTACCAAAATCCCCAAAAGTCCCTAAACACCCTATAGGACCCAAAAACCCCAAAAACCCCTAAAAACATAAAAAGAACTAAAATCCCTATAAAATTTGTAAAAGACACCTAGATCCCCTTAAACAACATAAAAACTTGAATCCTTGAAAAATCATAAAAACCGAGAAAGCACTAAAAAACAGAAAAAAGGGAAATAACATAAAAAGTCCAAACCCCCTAAAAAGCCTAAAAACCCAAAAATTCTTATAAAGCCATAAAAATCCCAAAAACACCTAAAAAATCAGAAAAAAAAATAAATCCCAAAAAAACCATAAAACCACTCAAAATGCTAAATAAAACATCAAAATAAAAATATTTAATAAACCCTAAAATCCATTAAAATAAAAAACCCTAGAATCCCCAGAAACCCTAAAAACACTGTAACCACATAAAACCCCTAAAAAACTAAAACCCAAAAAACCCCTAAGAAAAATAAAAAACCCCAAAAACCCTGAGAAAACCATTAAAACCCTTAAACAACCTTTATACGCTTAAAACCCTAAAACCCAAAAAACGCTAAAAACCCATAAAACCCCATAAATATGCCAAAATCCTAAGAACCCCTTAAAAATTATAAAACACCCAATATCCCAAAACCTATAAAAAACCCTGAAACCCTAAAAAACACTAATGACGCATAAAAACCAAAAATCCCTAAAAACCGTAGAACCCCCAAAATCCCTAAAAGTAAAAAACCCCTAAAAAAATCTAAAACCCATAAAAACCCAATTAAACCCTTAAAAAGAATAAAAACAAAAAAAAAATAATTAAGATCATAAAAATCCATAAAAACACAAAACCATATATACTACACCCAAATCATAAACCCTATAACCTATACCCGATACCGTACACCCAAAAACCTAAACCCAACACTATAAACCCTAAACCCTATACCATACACACTAAACCCTAAACCAAACACCCTATACCCTATACCCTACACCCTATACCCTATACCATATGACTTAAACCATATACTATACACCCAAAAATCAATACCCTATAACCAAAAACCAATACCTTATACCCTAAAGCCTATACCCTACACCATAAACCGTAAACCTGATACCCTAAACCCCAAACCCTACACCTTAAACACTAAATCGTATACCCAAAACCCAATACCCTAAACCCTTAAACCTAAACACTATATCCTAACCCCTATACCCCACACCCTAAACCCTATACCTTCCATCGTAAACCCTATACCCTACACCTTAAACCCTATACCCAATAACCTAGACCCTGAACCCAAAACCCTACACCAAAAACCCAAAACACTACACATTAAACCCTATACACTACACCCAAAACTCTAAACCCTACACCATAAGCCATATACCCTACACCCTAAACCCTAAACCATGAACCCTATAGCGTACACCATAAATCAAAAACCCTACAACCAAAACCCTATAAACTACACCCTAAACCCTAAACCTTTTCCCCAAAACCCTACACTATAAACCCAATATCCTCAACTCAAAAACACTAAGCCTCGAATCCAGAACCATATAACCAAAACCCTAAACTCTAAACCCTACACCCACCACCATATACCCTACACCCTAAACCCAAAACCTTACATCATAAACACTATACCCACTACACTAAACCCTAATCTATGCAACCTAAACACTAAACCCTACACCCTGAACCCTAAACCCTACACCATAAACCCAAAACCATTCACCCTAAACCATATACCACATACCCTGCACCCTAAATCCAAAACCCTACACCCTAAAAACTATACCCTCCACCCTACAAACTAAATCCAATACCCTCCACCGTAAACCGTAAACCCTACACCCAACACACTAAACCCTAAACAAAACTCCCTAAACACTGAGCCCTACACCCTAAACCATGTACCCTACACCCTTAACACTAAACCTGGCAGCTTTAACCCTGTAACCTACACCCTAAACCCTAAAAGTTACTCCCTAAACCCTATACCATACACAACAAACTATAAACCCTAAAACCAAAACACTATGCCATTAAATCTAAACATTATACACTACACCCTAAAGCTTATAACATACACAATAAGCCTTATACCCTACAACCTAAACCCTAAACCCCTAAAAACCCTAAATGAACCTCTAAAAACCCTAAAAACCCTAAAAAATACAGAAACCCTTTAAAAACCACAAAATCCATAAAAAACCTAAAATTTTAAAAAAACACTAATACTTTAAAAACCCTAAAAATAATAAAATACCGTAAACCCCAAAAAATAATAGGTAAACCCTCAAAACCCCTAAAAATCCAAAAACCCCCAAAAATTCCTAAAAACAATAATAAACCCCAAACCCCTAAAAACCCCAAACCCCTAAAAACCCTAAAACCATAAAAAACTATAAAAATACAAAAAACCAACAAAAACACAAAAAACCCCCAAAAACCTGAAAAAACACTAATAACCCTAAAAAGACATAAAACCCCTAAACCCCTAAAACCCCTAAAAAACCATAAAAATCCAAAACCCAAAGAAACACCCAAAAACCATCAAAAATCTCAAAAAAAATTAAAACCCAAGAAAATATAATACAGTCTAAAATCCTTAAAAATCGTAAAAACCCCTAAAATCACAAAAATCCCTAAAAACCCGAGAAACCCCTCAAAACCCCTAAAACACCAAAAAACCCTAAAAAAATCCTAAGAAGTCCCAAAAACCTAGAGAAACCCTTTAAAACCCCTAAAAACCATTAACATCCTAAAAAACCCCAAATCCCAAAAAAATCACTAAAAACTCAAAAAAAGTAAAAACTAAAAAAACCCAAAAAATATAAAAAATAAAAAAAACCATAAAAAACTATTAAACCACCTAAAAAAACCCAAAAAAAATTATAAAACCCCCTAAAACCCTAAAACCCCTAAAATCCCTTAAAAATTCTAAAACACCAAAAAACATAAAAATAACAGAAAAATAACACTTACAATGCTCCAATGCCCAAAAACATCTCAAAACCCCAAGCCATATATCTTAAACCATAAACCTAAACCCCTAAACCAATACATTATATTGTACACCCAAAAACAAAACCCTACACCTTAAACCCTAAACCCTAAACCCTACACCTGAAACCCTAAACTATACACACTAAACCATATACCTTACACCCTAAACCATATTCCCCACAACCTAAACCATATATCATATACCCTAAACACTATACCCTAAAACATAAAACCTAAACCCTACACCCAACACCCTAAACCCTAAACCCTAAACCCCATACCCAAAACCCTATATCGTACTCCTTAAACCCTACACACTACACCCTATACCCTAAACCCTAAGCCCTAAACCATACATCCTAAACCCTATACCCTACACCCTAAACCCTATAATCTATACAAAAAACCCTATACCCAACACCTTAAACCCTATACACTATACCGTAGACCCTAAACCCTAAACCCTTCACCCAAAACACAACACCTAAAACCCAAAACCCTACACCCTACACCCAAAACCCTACACCATAAACCCAATACCATACACCCAAAACCCTAAATACTAAACCCTACACCCTACAACAAAATCCCAAAACCCAACACCCTATACCCTATACCTGCGCACTAAAACCAAAACCGTGCAGTCTAAACCCAAAATTATACACCCTAAACACTAAAAACCTAAAACCCTATACCATATTTCCAACACCCCAAACCCCAAACCCTACAACCAAAAATATATACCTTACACCCAAAACCCTAAACCATACAACATAAACCCTATACCCAACACGATAAACCCTCAAACCTATACCCTAAACCGTATACCCTACACCTTATACCTGAAACCCTACACCCTACACCCTAAACCATTCACCCTGAACCCTACACCCTAAACCATATACCTTTCACCCTAAACCCTAAACCCTACATACTATATGCTATAACCTCTACTATACACCCTAAAACATATAACATCCACCCTAATTCCTAAAACCTAAACCTTACACCATAAAACCTAAACCATAAACCCTAAACCATACACCCTAAACCATACACCCTAAACCCCATACCCTAAACCCTAAACCCTAAAATTAATAGGTTAAACCCTATACCCTACACCCGAAACTGTAAACCCTACAACCTAAACCCTATACCCTACACCCTACACCCTAAAACCTACACGTTAAACACTATACCCTTAACACTAAACCCTATACCTGACACCTTAAAGGCTATTTTACCACTTTATTGGAGATGGATGTGCTTATGAGGCTGAGTTATGGGCCATTATGAAGGCGATTAAATTTGCGGACCTATTTAGGTGGAACTCCATTTGGATTGAGTCTGACTCAATGCTTGCATTGGACGCCCTTAAGAAAAAATCCAAGAAAGTCCCATGGATACTTATACCACAATGGATTAACTACCTCAATATCTCTCATATTCTCAATATATGTGTCACACATGACAATAGGGAGGCCAAATTGGTAGTAGATGCACTCTCCAAAAAGGAAATTGAGGAATAAAGCTCGTTGTGGTCCTTTATTGCCAGTCTTTTTGTATGCCTTATGTGGTCTCTAATATGAAGGGTGAGATACACTCCCATACTTGTAAAACCTCCTTGTAACTATTTGTTTTTGTTTTCAATAAAGTTTGGTGGGTAGCTTATCCCTGAAGCTTTTTCTCCATAAATCTTTAAAAACCCTAAAAACATTACGAAAATCCTAGAACCCTAAAAACATTAAAAACTCCTAAAACCCCCAAAAAACCCAAAACAAATCCCTAAAAAAATAAAAAACCTACAAAATCCAATAAGTTCATAAAATCCCTAAAAACTCTTAAAACCTTAATACACCATAAATATCCTTTAAACTCTTAAAAATCATACAAAACCATAAAAACCAAAAACCACCCTAAACACCTTATAAAAATATATAAACCCTAAAAACACTAAAGGAAACTTAAAAACCCTAAAAAACCCTAAAACCCTAAAAACATAAAAGATTCTAAAAAACCCTAAAAGAACCAAAGAATCCCGGAAGCTCTAAAAACACTACAAAATCCTAAAAACGCTAAAAACGCTAAAAACCTCTAAAACCCCTAAAAACAATAAAACCCCTAAAAATTGCCTTTACACCCTAAAAGCTCCTATAAACACATAAAAACACTAAAAATCCTAAAAATCCTGTAAAATCATATGAAACCTTAAAAAACATAAAAACCCTAAAACCCCTAAAAACTCTAAAAATAGTAAAAACACAAAAAACCCATAAAATCCAAGAAAACCTAAACCCTAAAAATTCTAAAAACACTGAAAACAAATAAAACACCTAAAACCTCTAAAAACTATAAAAATAACTAAAAACCCTAAAATTTTAAAAACCACAAAAAACCTAAGAGTCCCTAAAAACCTATAAACCACTAAAAACTCATAAAACCCTAAAAAATTAAAACATATAAAAATATAACCCCCCCCCCCGAAACCCTATATCCCCCTAACCTCAAAACCCCTGCAAACCCCTCAAAACCTTTAAGACCCCTAGAAACACCCAAAAACCATAAAACTCTTAAATAACACTAAAACCCCCTAAAACACATAAACACCATAAAACCCTACCCCAACCCACCCCCATAAAAACTATGAACCACTAAACCCCCCCAAACCCTATACCCTAAACCCTAAACCCAAAATTCTAAACCCTGCACCCAACACCCTACACCACAAACTCTAAACCTCATACCCAAGATGATGAGTGACCCTCCCGTGAAACATAGGGCTAGGCGGGACTACTCCTCCCTGCCTAGGCCAATAGATTCTAGGGCCTACTCCAAGGCAAGAAAAGGTAACGAAGTTGCACATGGCAGGGAAGACTTGGCAACCAAAGCAAAGCCGAATGTGAAACTCAGGAAGTATTGTGAAGCCTTTCTCAAGCAATATGATTCTTCTAAATGGGAGTTGGTAGAATCGGATACGTCCTCGGGCTATGGTGCTGATGGGTACCCCATTAGGGATGGTTATTTTATTCCATAGCTATCTTTTTTCTTCTTGGGATTTTTTTACTTTTTTCCTGTGGGGGTTGTCGGGATTTTGGGTGTGAGTCGTTTGGCTCCACCCCTCCCCTATCTGTTGTAGTTTTCTCTTTTTAATATATTTGTGGGGCCAAGAATATCCTGAACTCTCACCTTCTTTACCCTATAACCCTAAAAACCCTTAAAAGATTCTAAAACCCAATAAAAATCTAAAAACAACATAAAACCCCTAAAAACCTAAAGAATCCTAAAACCCTAAAAAAATTGAATCCCTAAAAATACCTAAAATCCTAAAAAGATCCTAAAAACCCCAAAAGACCCCAAAACCCCAAAAATACCCTAAGCCCCATTAGAAGAACCAAAAACCCAAAAACGTTAAAAAACTAAAACCCAATAGAAAACACTAAAACCCCAAAAAAACCCTAAAAATGCAAAAAACCATAAGAACACTAAAAACCATAGAAAACCCTTACACCCCCTAAAAACCATAAAACCCCATAAAACCCCTAAAAGTCCCTAAAAATCCTATAATACTGTAAATGGCCCTAAAATCCCTAATATATCCTTAAAAACTTAGAAGCCCATAAATAAACCCAAAATCCCCAAAATCCCCAAAATCCCAAAAGATCATTAAAATTCCAAAAAAACAAAAAAACCTTAAAAAGAAACTAAAATGATCCTAAAAACACTAAAGAGACACTAAAAACCCTAAGACACTAAAAGTACATAAAATCCCAAAAAAACTCTTAAAGGACCTAAAACACTAAAATCATTAAAACACCATAAATACACCAAAAAACAATAAAAACCGGTTAAAACTCTAAAATCCATAAAATTCACCAAAACTCTAAAGTACACTAAAATACCATAAAACCCAAAAAAATATCTGTAAAACTATAAATTACCTAAAGATTTATAAAAACCATAACAATACCCGAAAAAACTAAAATCTTGAAGGACTAAAAAACCAAAAAACCCTAAAAGACCCTAAAACCCCTTAAAACCATAAAATACCCTAAAAAGCCATAAAACCCCTAAAAACCATAAAAGTGACAAAAAATTGAAAATAACTAAAAATAAAAACTAACCCTTAAACCCCTAAAACCCTAAAACACTAGAAACCCTTAAAAACCCCCAAACCAAAAAAAACACTAAACACGCTAAAAAGACTTAAAAACCCTAAACACCACTAGAAACCCTAAAAAATTCTAAAACCCCCCTAAAAACCTAAAAACCCGAAAACCCCCTAAAAACAAAAAAAAATCATAGAAAACATAAAAACCACAAAACAATAAAGAAACCTAAAACTAACTAAAACCCCTTAAAACGCTAAGAAATCTAAAAAACCGAAAAACCTAAAAAAATCCTAAAACCCCTAAAACTCCAAAATAAACATAAAACCCATAAATACCACTAAAAAGAAAAAATCATAAAAATATTATATACAACAAAATCCCTAAGAAAAACTTGAAACCCTAAAAACAATATAATTAACTAAAAACACTAAAACCCATAAAAACCTAAAACGACTAAAAACCCTAAAACCCCTAAAATACATAAAAACACAAAAAGTCGTAAACCATCCATCCTACACCATAAAACCTTAAACCAACACCGTAAACCCTATATCCATCACCCTAAACACTAAAAATTTTAGTAAAAACACTATACCCTACAAACTAAACCCAAAAACCTATACTCCAAACCCTCTACCCTACACCCAAAAACCTAAAACTTGCCCCCTATATCCTATAACCTACACCTAAACATTAAACCCAACTCCCAATAACCTATACCATACACCCAAAACCCAAAACCCAAAACCCTACACCGTAAACACTAAAAGACACAAAAAACTCCAAAATCCAAAAATATCATAAAAAAACTTTAAAAACACTAAAAATCCAAAAAACCCCATAAAACCCAAAAAGTCCCTAAAACCCTAAAAGACCCTAAAAATCAAAATAAAAGATCCTAAAACCCCTAAAACATATAAAACCTTAATAAACCCTTAAAAACCCTAGAAACATGGAAACACCTTAAAATCTTATAAGCCCTAAAAACTCATAAAATCCCTAATACCTATAAAAACCCAAAAAAATCCTAAAAACCCAAAAAATTATAAACTCCTAAAAATTATAAAAACCCTTAAACACAAAAAATCCCTAAAAACATTTAAAAACTGTAAAACCCCTAAAACCCAAAAATACCCTAAAAACCCTAAACCCCCCCAAACCCCCCTAAAACCCAAAATAAACTTTAAAAAACTTTAAAGACACTAAAATGGGGAAAACCCTAAAACCCAAGAAACACCCTAAAACCCAAAAAATTTAAAAAACCCCTAGAAAACCCTAAAACCCTATAAATATCCTAAAACCCCTATAAATACCCTAAAACCACTAATACTCTAAAATTATTAAGACCACTTAAATGATCCAAACACACTAAAAAGACACTAAAACACCATATAAATACCCTAATACCCTAAAAAACTAAAAATAAAAGAAAATACACTATAAACATAAGAAATACTAAAGTACCATAAAAATGATAAAACCCCCCAAAACACTAAATACTACTAAAAACCCTAAAATCCAATTAAAACCCAAAAACACATAAAAAAATTTATAACATAAAAACAATAAAAACCATAAAATAACAAAAAAATAACACTAAAACCCTAAAAGACACTAGAGACCCTAAAACAAAAAACCTCCAAAACTCTAAAACCCTGTAAACTCAAAAACATTACTAAAAATGATAAAAACCTAAAACCCCAAAAATTTCATAAAAACCAAAACAAAACCCTAAAAACCCTAGAACCCATAAAAATCCCTAAAACCCATAAAAACCCTAAAACACCTAAAAACACTGAAACCATAAAAACCCTTAAAAACCTCAAAAAGCCTACCCCCCATGCAAAAAAAACCCTAGCCTACCTAAAAACCCTAAAAATCCCTAAAACCAAGAAAAACGCTAAAACCCTAAAAACCCTCAGAATCCATAAAAACCCTAAAAACCATAAAAAAACATTAAACCCCTTAAAGCGCATAAAAATCATAAAAAACTCAGACCCTAAACACGAAACCCTAAACCCAATAACATGAAACTTATAACCTATACCCTAATCCATAAACCTAAAACCCTTTACCCCACATTCTAAACACAAATCCCTACACCTTAAACCCTACACCCTAAACCCTAAAACATAAACCCTAAACCCTACACCCTAAACCAAATATCCTACACCCTAATCCAAAAACCCAATATCCTATACTCTAAACCCTACAACTTATACCCTACACACTGAAAACAAACCCCTATACCCCAAAACCAAAAAGGCTCTACAACCCCCAAAAAAACCACTAACAACACTAACATAACCTAAAACTCCTAAAATACACTAAAACCCTAAAACCCCTAAAATAAATTGAAACACCCTAAACCCCTAAAACAAACTAAAAACCCTAAAGACCCTAAAAACTAAAAAACCTAAAAGACCATAAAATACCCTAAACCCCTGGTGTGGATTATGATGATGACGATGGTGGGGAGGCTGGTGCTAAATACTGGTATATGTGAGGTTGGAAGCTGGTCATTTCTTGGTTGTGAGCTGTTGGATGTTGGATGATGCTGGATGATGATGATGGTTGCTTATTTGACCTGGGTGTGCTTGTTGGGTTTTTCTTTTTTGATTTTTCTTTTTTTTGGCATGGGTTGTAAGGGGTTTTCGGGTGTGGGTCGTTTGACCCCTCCCCTCCTTTGTCTCTTGAGCCTCTTTTTTTCTTTATAATAAATTGGGGGGGGGGGATAGCCCAACCCTCGCATCTTCCTTACCCTAAAACCCCCAAAAAGACCCTAAAACCCAAAAAAGACTCAAATCCCTAAAAAGACCCTAAAAACAAAATAAAAAAAATATTTTAAAACACTATAATACACAAAAAACACCCCAAACCCTAAAAAATCTTAACAACCTTAAAACCCATAAAAATCCTATAAACACCTAAAAACCCTAAAATGAATAAAAATCCAAAAAATCTAAAAAGACCCTAAAACCTTAAAAATACCCTAAATAACATAAAATTTCCATAAAATCCATAAAACCCATAAGATCTAAAAAAGACTGAAAAATATGAGACACTAAAAGTACCCAAAAACCTAAAACAAATCCTAAAACCCCTAAAAACCTTAAAATCATTTTACAACCATAAAAAATCATAAAATACCTAACTTCCCTTGAAACCCATAAAAACATTCAAAAACCCTTTAAAACTATAAAAAATCATAAAAACTCTGAAATCCATAATGGACCTAAAAACCATAAAAGACACTAAAAAGCCTAAAAGTGAAAAAAGACCCTAAAATCCCTAAAAGAATGTAAAAGATAATAAAACCTCCCCAAACACAAAAAACACCAAAAACCCTAAGAAAACACTAAATATCCTAAAAACCCATAAACCCTTAAAACCCCTAAAAACTATAAAAACCCCTAAAATTCTAAAAAACATTTAAAACACTAAAAAAATAAAAAACCCTTAAAACCCAAAACCCCTTAAAACCACTAAAAACCCAAAAAATACCTAAAACCCTAAAATATCTAAAAACCTTAAAAATACTTAAAACCTCTAAAACACCTAAAAACCAATAAAACCCTTAAAAGTGGCTGAAAGGCTCTTAAAACCCTAGGAATACCCTAAAACCAAAAAAACACTAATATGACCTTAAAACCAAAAAAATATCTAAAACCCTAAAAATATTAAAACACCCTAAAATTCCCTAAAACCCTTAAAAATCTAAAAACCCAAAAAACCATAAAAACCCATAAAACCCATAAAAGATCCTAAAACACCCCTAAAACCCCTAAACCCCTTAACAAACCCTAAAACCCAAAAAAAACCATAAAAATCTTAAAAACCCTAATAGATCCTAAAAACAATGAAAAATACTAAAAATCCTAAATCCCCCCCGCCAAACATTAAAACCCCTTAAAACCCCTAAAACCCAGAAACACTAAAAACACGAAAAACCCCTAAAATTTTTTCAAACCCCCTAAAACCCCTAAAAACTAGTAAAAACCATTCATACCCTAAAACACTAAGAATATAATAAAACTGCTAAAACCCACTAGAAACCCTAAAAAATCTAAAAACCCTAAAACCCCCTAAAACCCCCAAAACCATAAAAACCATAAAACTCCAAAAAGAACATAAAATCCATTAAAACCCTAATGACCCTGAAACCCCTAAGACCCCTATGAAGAGAACCTAAGCCACCCAAACCAGGAGGCCTCAGAGCGGCAGCTTTTTCCCTCTCCTCGCGCAGCTAGGGTTTCTCCGACCGATCTTCCCCTCCCCTCCTCTGGCACGGGCTGGCTTCATCGCTGGTTCCCTCGCTTTGTCTCGGCGTAGATCGGTGTTGGATCTAGTTGGATCGGCTTCGGTTTTGGTCCGATGGAAACTGCTTCGAACCCTTCAACTTCGGGATCTCGCTTTGTCTCTGGTATGTTTGACGCCAGACCTGTTTTGCTTGTGGTTTCGAGTTTTCAGATCTGCATCGACGTGAAACGACCTCGGTGTTCCTGGCTTCGGGGTTCCGGTCCGGTGTTGAATTCGCTTCGCTTAGCTTCGGTTTCTCCCCGCGGCCTTGGGTGCTTCATGTCGACTGGATTGGTGTCGACTGCGGAGTGTCTTCAGCTTCGGGATCTCACCGCGGCTTCGGAGTGCTCTTCGATTCCGGTGTGCTCACCGTCGGCCACGATGGTTGCTGGTTCTATTGCGGCTTCTGGCATCGGATCCGGTGTGCGCAGCGTCTGCCACGGTGACCTCTGGCTCCAATTCTTCTGCTTGGCTTCACCCTGTCTCGTCGTCATCTTGGCGTGCACCGGTGTTTCGAAGTCGGATCCAGCGGCTTGGAGGGAGGGGGGGCCTTGTGTTTCTGGTTTTCTTGTGTTGCTTTGGTTTGATGGGTTGTTTGGTTTGTTGAAATGGTTTGATTTGATCTGGTTGGGTCAGAATTTGCTGGTAATGTTGGTGTTGGTGGAAAAACAATGCTGCTGGAGTGGAAGTGGGATGCTGGGGGATGTTTGGTGGTCGAAAGAGGTGCTAGCTGTCTGAAAATGAGGATGCAGGTTGCTGGTTTGTTGTGGATGCTGGTTGGATGGTTGCTGCTGCTGGATGTTGTTTGCTGCTGTAGTCTGAATGCTGGTTGTTGGTTAGCTGTAAGCTGCTGGATGCTGGTTAACGCTGGATGTAGTGCTTTTGGATGCTGGTATTGGCTGGATGTGATGTGATGATGCTGCGGTTTTGTCTGTTTTTGTGTCTTTTTCTTTCTTTGTTTTTCTTTCTTTGGCGTGGGTTGTAAGGGTTTTTTGGGTGTGGGTCATTCGACCCCTCCCCTCCCTTGTTTGAAGTGTTTGTGTCCTTTTGTTTAATAAATTTTGGGAGGTGCCAGGAATAGCCTGGACCCGAGCCTTCTTTGCCCTAATACCCCTATAAAACCCCTAAAATATAGTAAAATACATTAAAACCCTTAAACACCCAATGAACCCTAAACCCCCTAAATATCTAAAAACCCAAAATATCTAAAAACCTTAAAAACCATAAACCCCCATAAAAGTATTAAAACCCAATAAGAACCCTTAAAACTCATAAAAACCCCTAAAACCCCTAAAAACCATGAAACCCCTAAAAAACTATAAAAACCCTAAAATCCCATAAAACACTTAAAACCACCAAAACCCCTATGAAAACTATCAAACCTAAAACCACCTAAAATACATGAAAAATCCCGAAAGACCTTAGAAACCCCTAAATAAACTCAAAAACCTCTCAAAACACTAAGAAATGACTAAAACCCCTGAAAATCCTTCAAACCCCAAAAACCCCGAATAACCCATAAAACATCAAAAATCATAAAACCACTAAAAACACAAAAAACCCCTTCAACATCCTATAAAACACTAAAACTCATAAAAACACAACCCCCCCCCCCCCCAAACCCCTAATAACCTTAAAAAAAATTAAACCTTAAAACCCCTAAACACTATAAAGCCCCTAAAAGTCTCTAAAACCATAAAAATGTTATAAAACCATAAAAAATCATAAAAAACCCAAAAAACCCTTGAATCCAAAAAATCATAAAACTATAAAACCCCTAAAACCCCCTAAGAAATCCCTAAAAAAATATGGTTGATCTGCTCTCTCCTGCTCCGCTCTGCGATGGTGACCTTCCTCTACCAGATTGAAGACAATGACGACCTACGCAACTTGGCCTCCCCCCACCCCTGAGGGGGGGGGGGGGGGGTCCTCACTGGTTCATGATGCAAGTAGAACCTTCATTCCATTCTCGGATCCAGATTTTCTCCCTTCTTTTCCATGTATTAATCTCATCCCTAAGGTGTTGGGTCTGTTTCAAGCTCATTTGAAGCTGAAGTTGTCAATTTTGGAGTTCAACGAGGCTTTGTATTTGCATAATATGACTCTGGTGGCTTGATTCTCTAACTAGTGCCCCCGGTGGATGTTTTTGATAGATTTGTGGTCGAACATTGGGATCTCCAGGATAGGGCAACAGTGGGCTTAGTTGATGCCTTCTATATTTTGATCTGCTTTGCTTATGAGGAGGACCTTATCTAGACATGGTCCGCTGCCCATCGCAGATGTGAGGGTTCATGATTTTCTATCTTTATGTGGAACTTCGATCTTCATTTATGCCAGGACTCGCCTTTAGTATCCATTTGGGTAAGATTCCCTAAACTCCCTATTCCCTTCCAAAATTTGTCAATTCTTACAATGCTGGGAAATCTAGTTGGAATATTTCTGTGTGTGGATAGCCAAACGTGAGCCCTCTATCATACGGTTGCTCCGAGAGTCTGTATTGAGGTTGATGTCTCTAAGAAACTAGTTGATTTTGTTTGGATTGATATTGGTGAAGAGCTACGGTGGAAGAAATATGTGGTTTTCAAATCCTGGGTGAATTACTGTTAATCTTGTCTGACTCTTGGTCACGTGTAATGGGTGCGTCGTTGTGGGGGCGATGATCGCTTAGTTTCTGAGAGTGATGTATGTTCCATCCCTCCACGGCTGGGCCTATCTTCCGACCGTGGGGATGGACCATGCCCTGATAAAAATTAGGGGGAGCTTCACCTAGGGGTCTTGGGAAAGGATTTTTTCAAGCAATTGAAGGCTGATTTAGGACGGGAAGGTGATGCCCCTTCCTCCAGTGGGGTGGTGGAGGTGGTTCCTGAGAAATATATGGTTGCTAATGGCTGCATGTAGATGGTTCTAAGTGGGGTCTGCAGTGACATTCCATTTCTTGGTTCTGAGGGGATGTGGATGGAGGTGTTGTTGACGAATGCCGCTTCTGCTGAGGCAAATGGTCAGGAGTTAGAATAGAACCTGGTGCTCACTTTGAATCCATTTGAAGTGCTTGACCAATATGAGTGGGAGTGTCCGAAGTCACTGGTTGATGCTCGAGCTAATGAGAAGCGTAAGGTCTTTGACACCCACTTAGAAGAGACGGCCTTAAATACCCTAGGTGATTGTTTAGGTGGTTCCAAGGTCACCCCATCTGATCATTTGCTGGAAAAGGAGCTATGTGATGCGGCCCCTTCTACTATTGGGAGGACTGTGGTGCAATAGAGTTCAGGAATGGAGCTTGTAGTATTTTAAAATCTACCTCCCAATTCTGAACTCTCTGATATGATCATGATGGAGGTTTTTGAAATCCCCATTGAGCAACACCAATGAGAGATTCTGCAGCAGCCCAAAATAAAAGTGATGTTTGAATGGGATAAAATTGATGAAGATTTCAAATATGATTTTTTCATTGGGGATTGTAATGACTTCATTGATGTGAACATGCCCAAGAATTGGAGGAGGAGGACCTTGATGGATTGCTCAGTCCATCCTGACTTGGACCCATGGAATCTAAGAGGAGGGTCTGAGCCTGCGGCTGTTGGTTCCAGGTAAGAGGGGAGCCCCAAGGTGGTGAGTGCTGATGATGTCCTTCACAGCAGGAGGAGGGGGAGTGCTTCCCCTACCAAGAGGGGGGAAAAGAGAGACTATACCTCCATTCCAAAACCAATGGATACAAGGGCCTCCTCGAAGGCTTCCAAATCTATGGAGGATGGTCTTGAAAAGGATTGATCAGATAGGAAGCTGGAGAAGAAGTGACTCAGGAGGTATTGTACTGACTTCCTCAAGAAGTATGAGTCATCTGAATGGGAGATGGTGGACTCGGATTCCTCCTCTAAATATGGTGCAGATGGGGATCCCTATGGATGGGAAGATGTGTAATGCGGTTCTAGGTTGTTCGGTATGCTGTGTATTTTTCTGTTCCTTTTTTTATTTTTTTGTTTTTTTGGGGATTGTTTTTGGGTATGGGTCAATTGACCCAGCCCCTCCCCTGGTCATGTAGTTTTGTTTTCCTTTTATATTTTGGGGGCTAGGATTGCCTAGTCCTGAACCACTTATTCCCTAAAACCCCTAATTGTTTTTAAAAAATCTAGAAAAAACCTAAAATTATCCTAAAAACCCAAAAACCACTAGAAATATGGGAAAATCCCAAACAAAACCCAAAAAACTCCAAAAAACCTTAAGAATCTATAAACTCCCAAAAACTCTAAAATCCAAAAAAGCTTTAAAAATCCCTCAAAGCCCTAAAACCCCCTAAAAACCCTAAAAACACAAAAAAACCCTAAAAACCCACAAAAAACCATAAAAACCATAAAAAAACCTAGAAACCCTAACCCCCCAACCCTTAAAAATCATGAAAACCCTGGAACCCCATGAAAACTACTAAAATACCCTAAAAACTATAAAGAATCCTAAGATACCCGAAAACACCTAAAAACCCTAAAAGACCCTAAAAATATAAATAAACCCTAAAAACCTAAATCACCCAAAATAATTTAACAGACCCTAAAAACCATAAGAACCCATAAAAACCTAAAAGAACATAAAAAACCTAAAAACATTAAAACACCTAAAAACCCGACCAAAATCTAAAAAAGAACAAAAATCCCTAACAACCATATAACTCTATAAAATACAAAAAAATGTTAAAAACCCCTAAAACCCAAAAAACCCTCAAAAACCTAAAAAACCTCTAAAAACTCAAAAAATCCCTTTAAAGCACTAAAAATCCTTAAAAACTAAAAACCTAAAAAACATAAAAAAACTATAATACCCTAAAAAACCTAACAACCCCTAAAATACCATAAAGACCCTAAAAACATTAAAACACCATAAAACCCCTAAAAATGAAAGAAATCCCAAAAGACCCAAAGAAAACACTAAAACCCAATAAAAACCATAAAACACTGCAAAACACACAATAAACCCTAAACCCCTTAAAAACTATAAAAATCCCTAAAAATCTCAAAAAGTCATAAAATACCAAAAAACACCTAAAAACACTGAAATCCCAAAAATCCCTAAAAATCCTAAAATGAACTGTAAAATAATTTGAAAAGCCAAATAACCCCTAAAATATAAAAGAAACCAAAAACCCTAAAAATGATAAAAACCCTAAAACTCTAAAAAACCCCTAAAATCCTAAAATCTATAAAACCCCCAAAATATTAAAGAACCCCTAAAACCCTAAAACTCTAGAAAATCCATTAAAACATCAAAAAAACCCTAAAATCACTAAAATCATTAAAAAACCTAAAAACTCTAAAACAATCCTCAAACCCACTAAAACCCCAAAAACCCAAAAATACCCAAAAATACATTAAATTATAACACACCATAAAAATACTAATACACGATAAAACATTAAAAAATTATAAAAAACACCATAAAACTCAGAAAATCCATAGTAAAATAAAAACCCCTTAAAACCCAAAAAATACTTGAAATCCAAAAGATACTAAAAAACCTAAAAATAGCATATACCCACACCCTAAACCCTAAATAATACACCCAAAACCATACACCCTAAACCCTATACTCTACACCCAAAACAAAAAAAAACCTACACCCTAAAAATTATCCCCACACCCAACACCTAAAACCCTAAGCAAAACACCATTAACCAGATACCATACAACCTAATCCCTAATCACTACACCCTATACCCTATACCCTACATCCTAAACCCTAAACCCTGCACCTAAACCTTATACTTTACACCCTAAACTAAAAAAAACAAAGTAATAGTGGTGATTTATTAGTGGCGGTTTCTGAAACTGGTGTGATAATTTTCAAATATTTAGTGGTGTTTTTTTAAAAACTACCAATAAATATTTTGAATTTAAAAAAAATGCACTTCCTCCCCCTCTCCGTGAGTACCCCCCCCCCCCCACACACACACTCCTCCCTCTCTCCCCCAATCCCCCCTCTCCCCGATCCCAATCACTATCCCCAACTGATATCGTCTCCCCTAACCGTCACCCCCCCCCGTTCCACCTCATCAACAATCATCATTCCCTCCACAGTGGTTCCCCATTACCCATCTCCACTGATCCAAAATCCCCCAGCCTCTCCCCTCATATCCACCCCTATTCCCCCTCAGCACTGCCCCCATTCCCCCTCACTACTCCCCCCCCCTTTCCCACTCACTACATCCCCCCATTCCCCTAATCCCCATGCCTCCCTCTCTCTACCCATTTTTGGTTCAACGTAGCCCATGGTTGAACCCTAATGAATTTGGGTGTTTTTTTTTGTCAATTTTTGGTTATTAGGATTTTTGACTAGTAATTTCAGACACATTCTGGTGATGTTCATTTAAGTTAATATTTTTCATCCTTTTAACATATGTTTTTTATTTTTTTATTCCACTTTGGATAAAATTAAATTAGGTATTTTGTGTTTTTTAGGTTCCTCTTAATTTTTTATGGTGTCATTGGCTCTTTTGAGGTGGAATTTCATCATCATTTTCAAGGGCCGTGTTTTTAGGTAATTTAATTATATTAACTAATTAATTAATTCATAAACTTATTCATGTTTATATCATCATGATTATTCATTTTAATTCATTTATTACTATTTTACTATTTATTTATTAGTATAATTTTTTTTGCGTCATTCAATTTGATTTTGTTCAATTCATGATTCAAAATCTATTTTGATGTAATGATAATAATTGATGGTCATTATAAGATAGTTCCATAAGCTCCAAAAGTGTCAAGTTATAGTTTTCATTTCATTCCATAGTTAATATTTTTCAATAGTTTAACATATTCCACAATGGGGTTCCAAATTGAAAATCAATTCTTCATAAGATTACTTTAAATGATAAAAATAATATTTATTGTTTACATTTAATATCATTATTATAAGGAATTTATTTCCATTCCATAATTATAAATATGATATTAATTTATTATAAATATTATATTCAATAATATAATCAATTTTAAAGAAAATACATAAAATACTTAGGTGAAAACTAAATGTCATCACTTAGATAGGTATTGTAGAACCACCATGGTGAAGGATGTTTTTTAAGAGTTCTAAGAAGGGGAAAAAATATGTATTATATTTAGTTAAATTATTATATTATAATTCAAATATTTTCTTAGAGTTGATTTTATTGATCAATTATATTTTATAATGGGAAATATGAGAATCAAAATGAAAATAATTTGTTTTTGAATAATTTTATTAGAAAAAATAATGGCTTATAATAAGGGATTTATGAGAGGGAATTCATAATATCTCAATAATAATAGAACCAATGGATGAGAATACCATGTAATTATAATAATTAAAATATATAAATATGGTGTTTATAAGAGATTATAACTAAAGGGTTCTAAAATAAAGGATTCAGATAAAGAACCCTTACTATGATCTTTGAGACACCTCTATTAATAATCACATTTAGTTTTGGTTTTATAACTTTATTTGGTAATTTAGAGAGAGAATTTTGAAAATTATTTCACTTTGACATAATTAATTTTATTTTATTGGTGTAGGTTTTTGAAGGTTATTTTTCAAATATTATTTTAATGTGTTTAAAGTGATATGTAATTTTTTTTAAAATTTATGCTTCTAAAAAGATAAATGTGTATGTTTTTTAAAGTTGAAGTGGGTAGTTTTAAAATTTTATTGCATAATATATAATTTTGATATATTCAATAAGAATTATGATATGATTTGAGTGATAAAGTTCAACATGTTTTGAGGGATTAAATTATGAATCATGAGAAGTGTGATAATGTAAAATATTGTCATGAAAAAAAGATATAATTGAATATTATGACTTGTGTTAAAAGTTTAACATTCATATTAAAATGTATCATTTTTGTGTTGATCATAGTGATAAGAAGTTTATTCATTTATTTATAATAAAAATATTTAAGTAAAGTTATACATGTTAATTTTTGGATGATATGAGATTATCCTAAATTAATAATTTTTATCTCAACATTTTTATTTTCTGGGATTTTTCGTTATTACTATTTTTATTAACATGACATGAATTTTTGTTTAAAATAATGTTAATGTGAAATATTTAGTTGTAAATTATAATGTTATTTAATTATATTTATTAAATTATTATAATTCTATAATAAATATAATGCGGGTTTTGATAAATATGTTATGTTCTTTTATAGGGGGAATTAAAAGTGTTGTATTGTTTCAAAATTTGGATATTTGTTTTTTAAATTGTTTAAAGAAGGTGAAATATATGTATTTCATGAGATTAAAAAAATATTTTATTGTGAATCATGTTGAAATGTGTAGTTTTTTTATATAAAATAAAAAACATTATATCCCACTAAAAAAACATAAAATTAATATGGGTTGTATGTGTTCAAAAATAATTATTAAATTATTTGCATAAGTTAGTTTTATTGACTCCACATAAATAATTATATATTTTGTATGAACTTCTTTAATCCATATTAAATTATTTATAATCATGAAATAATATTTTTTATGTGTTTTAATTTTTAAAATAAAGTGTAGGAACATTATGATATATATGGAAAAAGGTTAGATCTCATTACCCAGGAACACACCTCAATATGGTATGGGGTTGTAGAAGTTTTTAGATTTTAAAATTTCCAATCAACCTGCTAATGGGAAAATAATATTTCCATGTACTAAATGTAAATTTATAAGATGGCTATAAAGATATGAATTTTATGAAAACTTGATATTGAAGTAATTCCCTACTCAATATTTGTGTTGGATTTGGCATGGAGAATAAAGCATTACATAAAGTTTGAGAACTGATATTAATTAATATAATGGGCTTCTAACTTAATCTACAATATATAATGAAATGAAAAACTTTATAAATAATGCTTTCAGCATTTTATGAAAACAACATCGACATCAAAACATATTAGAACAACCAGTTGAGGGTGCTATAAGTAGTAACTTGAAAAGTGTTGTTTTTGGTACTATAGGAAAACCATATCAAGATTATGGAATATCATTGGATAATCCTATTGATTATATGGAGAAAATTGTAGGATAGAACTTTAATGAATAGAAAATTATGTTTTATGATTTAGTTGATGATGGAAATCAAGAATTGTATGGTGGATGTTTGAAGTATTCAAAAATTTATTTTCTAATGAAGTTGTATCATATAAAATTCCGATACAGAATTAAAAATAATGTGGTGTCCATGATATTGGTATTTTAATATAATAAATTACCTAAATCTAAGATCCTTGAGTCTTTTTATGATATAAAAAATTTTGTTCACAATCTTGGTCTAAATTATACAAAAAATACATTCTTGTCCCAATGATTATATTCTTTATTAGTGAGGGGATTCAAGTAGTCAAGATTGAAAAAAATATTCTTCTTCTAGATGGAATTCAATGGGTGATGTTGTAAGTATAAATCAACATTCTACTTTGAATAAGAAGAAAAATAAATCACCTATAATGGATTTAAATTACATCTCTTTAAATCCTCTATTGTAAATATTATTGATGTCATCAGAAACCACTGATCATATGAAGTGGTATTCTACAGATAATAAAAATTACAGGTTAATATTACATCCAATATATTCACAATCATGTAATACATTTGATTAATTAAATCTAGATTTATCATATGATCCTAGGAATGTTTTATTGGGATTAGATACTAAGGTATTAAACCCATTTGGGACTTTGAGCACTAGTTATATCATTTGTCCAGTTGTTTTGATCCCTTACAATCTACCTCCATGGATGTGTATACAACAAATGTATTTTATCATTTCAATGATTATTCCAAGAAAATGAATGTATAGAAATGATATTCATTTATATATTGATCCTCTAATTGAATAATTACATGAGTTATAGAGTAATGTTGTTGATATATATGATTCATCTTAAAGAAGAATGTTCAAAATGAATGATAATCTAATGTGGGCCATTAGTGACTTCCCTGGACTTGGGTACTTATTTGGTTGGAACGCTTAGATGGTTTTGAATTATCCTATTTGTAATATTGATTTTGATCCAGAATTATTATCTTACAGTAAAAAATGGTGCTTCTTATATCATCGAATATTTCTCAATGCATCTCATGGATTTCGGTTGAACAAGTCAAAATTCAATGGTTTTATTGATCTTAGACCACCTCCAAAGTTATTGATAGGTTTTTAAATATTTTAACAAATTGGAAATTTTGAAATATAATTGAGAAAGGTGCATCATTTGAATGATATTGGTAAATGAGTTCAAAGTGCATCATCGAGTGAAATTATAATGCAAAAATGGAATAAAAAAAGTATATTCATCAAACTTTCATATTGGTAATTTATTTTCTTACAGAATACTCCTAATTTTATGCGTATTGAGAATAATTTTTGTGAAAATTTGATCTTTACATTGATCAATTAGCTTGTAAAATCTAAGGGAAATCTCAATTCTTATAAGGATTTTCAAAAAATGAACATAAAGCATGATCTATGGATAGATGAGAATGGAAACTATGCTCTGGAAATTTTTTAAATGAAAAATAGATACAAAGATACATTCCATTGAATTTTAAAACACGTGAAGGTATATTATGGGTATACAAGTAACATATAAAGGTGTTTTGACTTATATAATCATAGGATACATTGATTGAAAATTCATGATTTACATATATTGTTACAAAAGTTACTACTATTGAAATTCTATACATTATAACCTGAAAAGGTTACTGTTTTTGAACTCTAATTTTTGAAATTCATTATACAACTATGTGAAAGAACTCAACAAAAATACAATCTTGAAAATATTTAGGAGATATTTGTATTGAAACTTTGTTCAATAGATATGTTCTTTCAGCCATTGTTTTTTTACTTTTATGATGCATTTAACTGTGCATTTGGTCAAGGAAAGTAAATTTGGAGGACTCGTACATTATCAATGGATGTATCCAATTGAGAGGTAATTTATTTATATGTATTTCATCTTAAGAAAAAAAAATATTTTAAATTAATTAACTACATAATTATTTTTTATTTATTTTATTTCACAGATATATTTTTCATTTGAAATCATACGTGAAAAATAATGCTCAACTAGAAGGCACTATTTCTGAAGGCTATTTGGTAGAGGAGTGTCTTACCTTTTATTATATATAATTGGATGAAATTGAGACAATATTCAATCAATTTTTAAATGTTTAGGACACATTGAATCACTCTCACCTACATGGGAAATAAAAATCTTTCCTGCTATTTACCGATCAATTGGTAGGAGCTCAAATGTTACACTGATAGAAATTGAATTATTATAGGTACATAGATATGTTCTTATGAATAGTGAAATTGTAGATTCATTTATTGAAGAGATTAGGATACAAACTAAGATACAAATGAGTGGATGAAGATAAAATGATAATGATATAACAAAAGATGTTAATAAAGAGCTCGTACAATGGTTTTCATGTCGCATAAGTTTGTAAATATTTTAGTCAATATAGATATTACGTTGACACATATATTTTTTAAATATAAAAATGTATATTACTTTTTGTAGATCATGAATACTAATACTCATGTTTAGTTGTCAGAATATTTGAATTTTCTAGATCGAGGTCCTCTAAAAAAGTCTATAAAGATCGATGCTTACAATTTGAATGGATTTAAATTTCTTACAGTTGATCAAGAATTGGGTTTGAACACATAAAATAGTGGTATATTTATGGTTTCTGAATTAGGATACTATATAATGTTGATTAATATTATAGAATTAAACCACCATAATCATTTTTCATTTGTTTTATTCAAATGAAAGTGGTTCGATATTAATAGGGGTATTAAAAGAGTTTCATTTCAATTTACTTATATGAACTTCTATTTCTTGATGGATATCGGTGACCATGAATTTCATGATTTGTATATCTTGTTGTCGCAAGTGAAAATGGTATATTACATGGAACATTTAATGGTTGAAGGGTGGATTTTATTTGTTCATGTTAAAAAATACTTGTATGATATGGGTGATAAAGTAGAAGATTTGACCTTTGAAATTGAATCCCATCAATAGAAAGAAATAAACTTATTTTCCCATCATTATATTTAAAATATTATTCTTTAAATGGTGGAATAAGTGGATGAAATAATTATGGATTAGTAAAATGACATGATTGAAGGAAAAAATTATTTTACTTATAGTCATACATTATTTTATCAACCAAATATGTTAAATGTGAAGTCATTAAATATCATAGCTATGTATATTTTTTCTGTACTATGCATATTATAACATTTCTAATTTTTTCTACATGATGTTTTTGTAATATATGATCAGAAGTTAATTTTATTTGATTAAATGGTAGTAATTCCAAGGAGGATGTGTTTCACTAATCCTAGTAGACCCCTAGTCATATTTCCCACTACCACACTAATAGATGATGATCCATATGTCTCTCTCCCTACAACATCCAAGACACCCTCCATCTTCCCCTATGCACCATCTCTCACACCCTCCATTTCATCAACATCTGGAAAACCCTTCATTAGTATCCCATCATCATCTAAGACAATGCTTTCCCATTCAATAAATTTAGTAATGAGGGAAGAGTTCTTCACTCTTGTTTATTTGCAAGAATATTGGAGGGTGAAATTTATAGGTATAATTATTAATATGAATAAGGTTAATGACCTTTCTTTATAATCTTAATTATTTTTTCATAAAATATGAAAAAACTATTACTAAGTAGTGAAATATTAATAGTTCATATGTCTGTAATCTGAACAGATTGAATATAGTTGTCCCATTTGACTGTTTTGGGGTCCCTAAAGATGACTCTGTGGGATTATTTGGCTAGATTCTAGGCCAGCTGACGATGGAGCTAGTTATCCTTTTGATTACCTAGGCTGATTGGAGGCATGTGCCTCAATATTGGAAAAATGAAGTCTTCTATTCAAATATAATGGTAATTTTAATACATTATGGTATTATTTAATGTCATTATGTTATTAAATTCTAATATTTTAAAAATGAATCTGTTTTTTTAGATTTTATTCCACTTTACCATTACTGATCTTATAGCATGATAGTGAACATTGAAAATTTTGGGTATGAAATTGAAGGATTTTAAATAGAAATTATGGAATGAATTAAATGATACTTCGTTGATCACTAAAAACTGTATGATAAGGTACCTAAAAGTGTACCTAGAGAGAAATGAATGGTTTCTGTTGATATCCATCTTCATGAGAATCACCTGATATTGAAATATATATTATTATATTAATATCATTTTACATATATACATGAATATGATAAGTAGATAACATTTTTACATTACTATTAAATTACAAGTTATTTATTTTAGGATTTTTCAAGGAACAATGCATCAAGTCGAGCTAAAACAATCATCCCTTACACTGTTGCGTCAAAGAGTTTTTCCAAAAACAAATCGACTATTGTAATATTTTCATTACTTTAAATATTTATAAGATAATATTATCTGTTTCATATATTAAATAGTTTATTTATCTTTTCTTAATTTAGTCAATGAATTTAGGGCACCGTGTCCCTTGAACAAAACTATGGTTATATGTCCATACAAAATTTGATGGGAGTTATGTTAATGAGACCGCCAAAGAAGTTTGGGTATGAATTCAATTTTCATTGTAATAAATTTTTATCGGTAGTCACTATGTTAATATCTATTTCATAAAATATTAGTGATATTTTATTTACAGGTAAAAATAAAATAACTATGGGATGTTAATCCTGCACAATCCTTCTCTGTCTCCCTGGATGATCTAGTTAGTCAAGTCATTGGGAAGGAGAATCTTGGTTGAGTGTGTGGGATGGGTTTTGGACCATTATCATTTGAGGTCTTTGGGAGGCCACTGGAGATTTTAGCATCATATACTCTTATTTTTAGTTAATTCACACCTATATATGCTCATTGTGAGTTTTCAATAATGAAAATCATAATTCAGAAATAGGGGACTCATATAAAGATGCAAGATCCGAAGTTCATCACCCTGTAGAAAGAATTATTTGAATTCTATTAGAAGATGACTAGATCTATCATCAGTGATATTTCATTGATAAATGGTAATGATTAGGTAAATCACATGACTTAAAAATCATTTAGTACACAAAATTTTATTTATTTTAAGTTTAAATTTTAATATACAACATTGTTTAATTTTCAACATAATTTTTATGTAGGTGCTAGTTGTAGTAAGTGGTGAAGGAGATGGAGGGGGTGACGATGAAGGTTCATCAGGTAGTGATTAGGGTTTATATTTTATTTGGAGATGATTTGTAATAAAACATATGATAGAATAACACTAATATGGTGATTTAGAAACTATATTGTGGTTTCTGGTAGTGATATCAGAATTTCCCTTACATTGCATGAAAATCTATATTCTTAGTTCTTTGGGATTATTTTTTTTGGTTGGGTATCCACATTTTTTGTTTCTAGGTTATGGTTGAGTACATTGTAATATCACTTCATTTCAAATTGTTTAATGGGTTTTCTTAAAATGTGTTAAAGGTATCCCTTCTAAAAACTCATGGAATCACAACATCTATACTTAGTGGGTTATTTTAAAATTCGTGTTCTTGTCTTCTCATGTCATGTATCAGTAAAAAATTATATGACTACATATGAAATTTCACAAAAAAAATTGTGATGTATTAACTCAAATGTATCTAAGTGATAAGTTAGTGGAATTCATGAACATCGATGATTCATGGATTAAATCACTTACATGAACTTGGTTTATATAGGTTAGGATGTTGTCATTGTTTTATTTCATGTTGATATCATTCCTGAATTGGTTTTATAGATCCCTATTCTCCCTTCTTCATGTACCTTGATTCGTGTAATATTTATGGTCCTTTGTCACAAAAAATTCTAAGGTAAGTACATTATCCGTCCTATATTTATTTTTCATACCCTAACTTATGGGATGATTGATCATCATTAATCATGGTTTTGATTGAATTTTATTAAAGTAGGTTTACTTTATGGATTTCCTTGGATTTGGAAGAAATTGATTGTTGATTTATTAGAGAATATATAGAACATAGTGCTATAATGTTCTTAAGTTAATTTATATATTTTGAAGATTTTGTTTTTAATAGATTTTATACTCTTCTTGATTTATAGCGATAAATTATTGGGTTTATTTGGCCATGAATTTTAGTTGACTAATTATTAAGTACTTCTTAGAGATCATTTGATTAATAAAGCTTGCCTAAAGTTTAGGTATATGGTGTTGACTCACCAAGTGATTATTTGGTTATGCTTTTATGATTCCAACCATCAGTTTTCAAAAAGTAATAAAGAATTAATTTTTGTATTTTAAAGATATAAATGAATGTTTTTTAAATATATTTTAATATAATTGGTTAAATGTTTTATAAGTGGATTGTTTGGAACTATGTACATAAACACGTCCCATTTTATTATATTGTAAAATCTCATTAAACTGATTTATTCTTAGTGAATCTTTTATAAGTTTGGATCCATGTTGATGAGTTTCCCTTATCATGAGAGTTAAACAGTTCATTATTAATCCATAAAACTAAATCAAATCATTTTAGTGGATTAAAATTTTTCCTTAGTGTCTATTATGAGCTGAAATGGGAATCCTTGAAATACAATTAGTCTTAAACCAAATTTACGATATATTTTAACCTTTCAGTATTTCCATAGCCTAATCCTACTTGGTTTTTTAAACTCTAAACTCAAATATACTTATATTATTCCCACATATATTCAATATTGGAAATTACTTATTCCAAATAAAATCGAATAACCTATAATTCCACAGGTGATTTGGAATATGGGTTTACAATGTGGGAATAATTGATTCAACATAATGATCCTAAAGGTTTTAAGAATTCACCTAAACTAGACACATCCTAACCTATATGGTTTTTATAGGAGTTTAATGTTTGGAAAGTTTAAGGGAAATCTTTATTTTGAAAATACTATCTTGATTATATTCTTCTCTACCTTATTTTCTTTAATTTCTTAAATGTTTTTAAAATAATATGTCTTCATTGGAAATCACTTATACCCCTTTTTAAACTTAAATTATTAAATAAAATTTAACTCATATCAAGTGTAAATTATAAAACTTTTGTGTGAAACTTTGAAAATATGGTTGGAATAAGTAACCTTTTATAAAATTTTCCTCTAGAATAATTTCTGCCATGAAAAAGTAGTATTGAGAATTACCCCTAGTATTCCTTATTTTAATACCATGTTTGGGTTGTGTACACCATATTGTAATCTTGTTAATGAGTTCACTACTTCCTTCATTGATGTCTTCCTAGGATGTGTTTTGAATTCAATAGCTACTTGAATGTTTCCCCTTCCTTAAATGATATAATGTGTTATGGGACTAGTCTATTAATTTTTACATGCTAGTAAACCATGTTGGTTACCATCATGATTATATGATCTCATAGTTGGTTGTGTTGAACATGGATATGATTTTATACATATTTTTTATTTACTATATCAATCATGCTGTTAATTTATGATAATGAGCTTATTGGTTGATATAGTTTTAATATTTTATGAAGCGTGTCTACAATTCGTTTTATAGAATGGTTGTTACATTGATAGTTAGTAGATGTATTTACCAGGGACAATATTTTGTTATTATAGACATGATGAGAAGGCCCAATGGTCAATATCATATAGATAGATGGTGTGGGATGGGCTTGAAACACCCTAAATCTATTTACATTAGATGGGAAATAAGTTTTCCCTAACACATTATACTCATTCCCCTATTCCCTAAGATGGTTTGGAAGAATTACCTTATTGTCTAGGACTAATTTTCATACCAAAAATGGGTCAATATGACATGGAATTATTTTCACACATAAGTTCAAATTAGTGGGTGAATATTCATACATGTGTGGGTTACTTAAAAGTACTAATATTTCCTCCCAGAGGGGTTGTCCTAGGATTCTCAAACTAATTTTCAAACTAATTTATTGTATATGTATGGAATTAGGTTAGGCTATTCTAGAGCTATAGATTCTGTGGTTGTATTTTTTTTAAAAGTGATAAATAACGACAGCTTAAACCACAACAATTTGAGGTCGATATATATTTAAAGTCTGTTTCCCCTACCAAAAAATGTCGAGGATATAGAGATAGTTTAAACCACCACTATATCCTCATATTTTTTTTGGAATGGTAAACTGCCACTAAAACCAAAAAAACAAGCGATAAAAAATGTTCTGCAATGATTCAAAAAAATCACCGCTAAATGGACGGAACTGATGCCAATTGGATGCTGAGGCCAACCATAGCAGTGGTTCTTGGAAACCATTGTAGAACCTTATGGAGACCATTTAAACCTCCAAAAAATAAAAAAAATCACCATTATCAGTTGAATTTGTTGTATACATAAACCCTAAACCCTATACGTTGCACCCTAAACCCAAAACCCTACACCTGAAACTCTATACCCTACACACTAAAACCTAAACCCTACACACTAAATCCTAAACCATACACCCTAATCCATAATCCCTATACAATAAATATATCATCCCACCTTTTTGTCCCATAAACTATCATTACATTATACAAAACTGAGGATCTTTAAGCTTTAGTGTCTTGGAAACAAGGAACTTAACACATGAAACAAAAAAAACATTCTTCTTAAACACTTAAAAGGCTTCTACTTATTTTCATCCTAGGATCATTACTGCATCTCATAACCTGGGGACATACATCAAAAGAAAGGGTCAGCAGAAGGCCCAGTAAGGGAAACAAGGGGAAACATTTAACATGTGAACTTGAGATACATCAACAATGTCATGAAAAAGAACTTGAAGGCATGAGAAAGAAATCATGAGGAATATCATAATAAAAATAACATTTTTCATAACTTGAAGATGTGTCTATAACATTTAACAAGGAAAATCATTTCCGTTTCACCAAGGTCCATCCCAAAGGTGTCAATAAAAATTACCAAGGTTATTCACCAAGGTATCAGTCTAAATGGTCATCTCTAGAGATTAAGTCTTTACCCAATGCATTAGAGCGCTATCAGGGCGCACCCTTAAATTTTCCTTTATTATCATGTGAACCACATATATCATCATCAATAATTTAATAAACAACCCATATAGCATAAAAGAAATGGGTATCATTTCATAATAATAACGTTTTAAAAACTACTTTAAAGACATGATCTTTATGTCACTTTAAACCCACAGAAAGGGAAATCGAGTCTCATGTATGTAAATCCCAGAATTTAAAATAGAAAATTTTGGTATATATATGAATACCCCTTTAAAAGAAAGATCTTTGAGTAATCACTTAATAAAATATATGAATTTGAGGATAATATAGAGATATTTTGAGATAGAAATTCTGCAGCATAACGGCTATGCTTCGTGGTTTTAGAAAACATTGAAAAGAGAGGGGACATGGGTCACCCACTCATAAATGATCCGTAAAACAGTAGGGGAACATAATATATAGGATTTAAGAACATGGTAATGAAATTTTAAAGATATACCATACGAAATGAAGAGCATGAAAGGAAGACAAAAATAAGCTTTCTCTTATGAAAATTCGGCAGCCTAACGGCGTCACTTAAAAAAATTGACGAGATAAAATAGGTTCTTCATAATATGAACATAAAATATCAGTATGATATAAATATAGATCATAACCCAAAATAATAAAAATGAACATGAAATACTTGACATGAAAATAGATCTTCAAAACGAGAAGGGTGAAAGAATCCCTTAAAAATTCGGCAGCCTAACGGCACCACTTAAAACATCAAAATACTGAATTGAAGAGATCGAATAGGGAATCTCATAATATGAACATAAAATATCAGTATGATAGATATAGATATCATACTCCAAAATAATAAAAGGAACTTGAAATACTTGACATGAAAGTAGAACTTTAAAAAAAATGAGAAAGGTGAAAGAATCCCTTAAAAATTCGGCAGCCTAACGACTTCACTTAAACGTTCTTAAAATGAATTGATGAGAGAAAGAAGGGGTATCTCATAATATGAACATGAAAAGAGAAGTAAGAGGAATATAAAAGATCATTCTCTAACATAAGAGCATGGATCATAAAAGAAATGACATTAAAGAGATTACTTGAAAAGAAAGAGGAAGGTAGGATCCCTTACCTTAAAACGTAACTCTTAAAACTCAAAGGTTGGGACCTTGAGGGCTTGGAAGCACCTTGGGAGGAATCCTTGGGAGGTAATGAGACCCAAGCTTCTTTAGGGGAGAGTTGGGAGTCGAATGGATGAGAGGATGACTTGGTATTTATAGGGAAAGTGAGGGGATAAGGCATTAATGGCCAAGGGACACCTCATTAGTGGTTTTGGAAAAACCATGGGCTTGCCCATGGTATTTGCCCATGGTATTGGCCAATTGGGACACCTCATACCTTATCTTACTATTCATAAGTCGAACATATTGATTACATACTTAATACATCATTTAATGATGTCATTAAACACATGTAACTTGAAAACTGTATTTTCACTATTCATCAAAAATTCAACTTTCTCAGAAAAATCCCAAAATTTCACCTTAACCAAATATCAGTGCTCTGATTTCAAAAATGAAATTCATTTTATAAAAATAATTTTTTAAATATTTTTAATTTAATTTTTAAATAAATACACTATTCACTGAAGATTCATTTTTTCAAAAATATTCCCAAAAATTACCTTAACATAATATCGATGCTCTGAGTTCAAAAATGAAATCCATTTTATAAAAATATTTTTCTAAATATTTTTAATTAGATTTTTAATTAAAAAACATTATTCACCCGAAAAAACTAATACTTGATTAATAATTTATGAAACCGTTATTTAACCATTTTATTGAATCACATTACTTAATTAAGGTGCCTAGATTATATTAATGCTTTATTTAAATGAGATTACTATTCCATTTGGTTACATTACTAATCCTAAGCATAAAATCACTATTCATAATTTACTATTCATCAAAAATTAAGTTGGTCTTATTAGACTCTAAATTTTGTACTGAACATAATTGTAGAAGACCATTTTTTGAAAATCATTACACATTTTTAATTATTTAACGTTTACATAAACATTTTTAAAATATCCATTCTCTAAAATTTATCAAAAATATGCATACAATATTTATCCGGACATTTGAAAATTCATAAACTTCATCATAAAAATAAATCAAAATTTTAAAAAAATGATTACACAAGGCGGTTATGGTCTCCTTACATATCCCCTAATAACACCAGCATAGGACCTAAGTGTAAGGTGTGCTAAGGTGAGAGAATCTGAGGGAGGCTCGGCCAACATTGCATGAGTAGTAATTTCTATCAGTTTGAACTTCTCGTGAAGGAGATTCCGTTCTAGCTTCACACGATGAAGTTCGGCTTGGGCTTGGTCCAGAGAAAAGCCCAGTGGTTCTACCTCCTTCCCAAGTTCCATTAGATGGGCTTCGATTGGCCCGAGACTACCGGATGAGGCCATAAAATATCCTTTCTATATTAATTAACCAAGGTCACTTGTATTTAGAGAAAAAAGTCGCAACATTCAGTTTTCAATGGTCATAATGACAAACGGTCATATAATAGTCAAAACCCAACAGTCTCATTTTAATTATACTCATGTTATCAAATGAAACAGTTTTGTTGAGTATGAAAAATAAAATAAAACGCAAAATTAGGAAACAAGATGTATTTAAAATTCCAGGTCGTTATAATAAATAGTAATCCCAACACCCTAAACCTGATGCCCTACACCATAAATCCTAAACCCTTCACAATAAACCCTATACAAGACACCCTAAACCCCAAACCCTACAGCCTAAAACCAATACCAGACACCATAAACCCTATACACCCACACCCTAAACCTTATACTCAACACCCTAAACCTTTTACCCTACACACTAAACCCTAAACCATACCACTAAACCCTATACTCTACAACCTAAACCTAAAATCCTACACCCTACACATTATACCCTACACCTTAAACCCTAAAACCTATACCCAAAACCTCAAACCCTACACACTAAACCCTAAAAGACCCTAAAACCTTAAGAAATTATAAAACAACCAAAAAAACATAAAATTCCCTAACCTCTGAATGCTGATTTTCCCTGATCCTATGCTTTGCTGGATGGAAGTGACTTAGAGGTGACCGTGATGGATTCAGGTGGTTTTTTTGTGAGTTTGACTGGAGGTGTTGGTGTTTCGGGGAATACTGATGAGGAGGAAGTGATGCTGGTTGAGAGGGATAATCGGGCTTCTGCTAAAGGTGTCCACGGGTATGGTGACTCCCCTAGGAGGTAGACAGATTTAGGGAAGGTTGCGGTGATGGGCGTCGGGGAATAAAATGTGGAGGAGGCATGTGCTCTGGATCTGGAACGAGATGATATAGCTGGCTTGAAGGTTGCAATCTTGGTTGAGCCTTCCGGGGAGGATGTGCGGGTGACAGATGTCGTGAAGGTGGCAATGGTTGCTCAAGGCCCGAGGACTGGAGATGAGTGGAGGTTTTCTTCAGCTGAGGAAAGGTCTATGGTGGATGAAGAGACCTGGATCCCCACGGGGCCACACATGAACTGGCGTGATGCCCCTCTGGTTCTGTCTGGATGTCCAGGCATGGGGGGTCCTGACATGGGGCCTTGGTTATCTCCTCCCTCTGACAGCACAAGCGGTGCTGAGGATCCTCCCAGTGGCCAGCTTATCCCTATGCGAGGAAATGCTAGTGATGTTGGTGGTCCATCCATGGACCTGCAGAGGGATATGGTCCTTCATGGTGTTCCCTTTGCTGAATCTTTTGGTGTGCAGCTGCATGAGATGCTTTGGGTTGAACGGGAAAGGTTCCCGCTTGAGGATGAAGCTGAGAGGCTCGGGGAGAGGTTTTCTGAGGCTGATCGCCGAATAAATGATGTTATGTCCAGGCCAAAGGAGAAATGAGGTGCTGAAACTCCTGGGACAGACTGTAAGAAAGGGAAGGGAACATCGGCTGTCAGTGATGGTGTCTCTTGTGCGAAGGTGGGTGTTGCAGGTGGATCCACTTCTGCCCCTCCAAGACGAAGACAGAGGAAGGATTATTCTGCACTCCCACATCCCATGGAAACTAGGGCCTCTTCACGAGCTGTCAGACTTCATCTAAAGGTGAATAAGCGAGAGTGGCTTTCAATTTCTGCAGAGCAAGAGAAGGCTAGGATGAAGCTTCTATCCAGGCTTGGCATACAAGAGGATTTTGAGTCTGGATGGGACTCAACGGACATGGGTGTTGAGTCAGATTTCAGTTTTGCTGATGTGGGTGACGACATTGGTGTGGGCATGGGGTTTTGAGGTGTGGAGATGGAGGATTTTGGTGGCGATGTTGACTGATCCTCCCGTTGTGTTATTTTCCTTTTGAACCTGTTGACTAGGTTTTTTTTGCTTTTTCTTATCTTCCTCTCTTTTTGTGGCCTTTGGGCTGAGGTTGTAAGGGATTTTGGGTGCGGATCGGTGGATCCCTCCCCTCCCTTGTCTACAGTGTCTGTGTCTTTTCTTTTAATAAAATTTGGGGGGTCCCAGGAATAGCCTGGACCCGAGCCTCCTTTTCCCTAAAAACCTAAAAGATCCAAAAAACACAAAAATATAAAAAACCCTAGAAAAACAAGAAATCTAAAAACCTTTAAAACCATAAAAATACAAAAAACACTAAAAACATAGAAAAATTTAAAGAACCCTAAAAAAACTAAAAACCTTAGAACCCATAAAAACCCAACCATTAAAAACCAAAAAACCCCAAAAACACGACTCAATATAAAATAACCCCTCAACCCTAAACCCAACACCCTACACCCTGAACCATGCCCTACAACATAAACCCCAAACCCAACACCCTAAACTCTAAACTCAACACCCTAAACCCTAAACCCGGCTTCCTAAACCGAACACCCTAAACACAATACCCTATACACTAAAGTCTAAACCCAGAAAATAAACTATATACCCAACTCCCTATACCCTAAACCCTACACCCCGAACCTTATACCCTACACCATAAACCCAAAACACTACACCCTAAATTCTATACCCAACACACTAAACCCTAAACCCAATACCTAAAACTCTATACTCAGAACCCTACACCCTAAACCCTAAATCCTACACCCTTAACCTCGTACCCTACACTCATAACCCAAAACATAAGAACCTAGACCTGATACCATAACCACAAAATCCTATAACCTAAACCCTAAACCCACTACCCTACTCCCTATACCTTATACCCTACACACTAAGCCCTATACTCACCACCTTAAATCCTAATCACTAAACCCTAAACCATACACCCTCAACCCAATATCCAGACACTAAACCCTAAAACATACACCCTAAACCAAACACCACAACCTAAACCCTAAACCAAACACACTAAACCCTATACCCAAAAACATAAAACCAAAATCCTACAAGCAAAACCCTATACCCTTGACCCTACACCCTATACCCAACACCCTACACCCTATACCTGACACCCTTTACCCAAAAACATATACCATAAACCGTAAACCCTACACCCTAAACCATATACCCTATACCCTACACCCTAAACACCTTACCCTACAACCTAAACTCTAAACCTTACACCAAAAACGTTATACCATACACCCAAACACAAAACCCAACACAACGAACCTAATACCCTACACCCTAAACACTAAACCCGACACTCTAAACCCTATAACCTAAACCCTAAACCCTAAACCCTATAACATACACCCTAAACCCTACAGCCTGAATTGTATACGCTACACCCTAAAACTAATAACCTACACCCAAAACACTAAACCCATCACACTAAACCCTATACTCTAAACCCTCCACCATAAACCCTATACCATACACCCTAAACCAAAAGCCCTACACCTTAAACCCTAAACCCTACACCAAAAACCCTAAACACTACACCCAAACCCTATACCCTACACCCTAAACCATAAACCCTACATGCTAAGCCATATAGCCTACATTCTAAACCCTAGACTCTACTCCCTAAATCCTATACCCTACACCTGAAACGTTAAACACTATACCTTATACCACAAACCATAAACCCTTCAACCTAAATGTTATACCCTACACCCTAAACAATAAACCCTATACCCTAAACCCTATACCCTACACCCTAAACACTAAACAGTACACCCAAAACACTATACACTAAACTTTGAAATCTATAACCTACACCCTAAACACTATACCCAACACCCTAAACCATATACACTACACCCTGAACCCTAAACCCTAAAAACGCTAAAACAACCCCAAAAACCTTAAAAATTATTAGCACATAATATCTATAAAAAAACCTAAATCACCAAAAATAATAAAAAATTCTAAAAACAATAAAAAAATTGAACCCCAAAAAACCTAAAAAAACCCTAAAACCCTAAATATTCTTAAAAACCCCTAAAACTCAAAAAAAAAACTATAAAAACCAAAAAAATAACTAAAAACCCTAACAAACCCCTAAAACACTTAAAAATTTTACAAAACCCTAAAAAACCTATAAAATGCTAAAAACCCTAGGAACCTAAAAAAATTCTAAAGGAACCCTAAAACCCCTAAAAACTAAACTAACCCTAACAAATCCTAAAAACACTAAAAAACCTAAAACCCCCCAAAAACTACTAAAACCCATAAAAAACCTAAACCCCTGAAAACTAAACCCAAAAATAAAAAATAAATAAAACATTAAAACCCAAAAAAACCCTAAGACACCCTAAAACCCCATTAAAACCCTAAAGAGACCCAAAAACACCCTAAAGATCCTAAAAATATCCCCAAAACCTAGAAAACTAAAACCTATTAACACCCTAAGAACCCCTAAAAACCATAAAAACTCCCAAATTAAAAAAAACAAAAAACACTTAAAACTATAAAAAATACTAAAAAACTAAAAAACAATAAAAACCATAAAACCCCGAAAAAACAACAAAAACCTCAAAAGACCCTAAACACCAATAAATATAAAAAAGATCCTAAAACACCATAAAGAACACTAAAAGAACCTGAAAACCCTACAAACCTTAAAAAATATGAAAAAACATTAAAACCCTAAAACAATCCTAAAAATACAAAACCCCCTTAAATGCGAAAACCCCAAAAATTCCAAAAATTCCTAAAAACCATAAAACCCTAAAATCCTAAAACCCCTAAAAGCTCTAAAAACCCCTAAAATACCCAAAAATCACTAAAATCCTAAATAAGACCTAAAACCCCCCAAAAAATCATAAAAACCCATAAAATCCCAAAAAAGAACCTAAAAAGCTTTAATAACCTAGAAAGACCCTAAATGCCCAAAAAAATCAAAAAGACCCTAAAACCCCAAAAAAATCCTTAGAAGACCCTAAGAACCCTATAAACCCCTTAAACCCCTAAAACCCACTAAACACCTTAAAACCCTAAAATACCCTAAAAATGACTAAAAACCCAAAAAACAATAAAAACATTAAAAACATTAAAATCCAAAAAAAGACCCTAAAAGACCATAAAACACCCTTTAAATACTCTAAAACCCCAAATACTTTAAAAAACCCTAAAATCCATTTAAAACCCCTAAAACATGAACAAAACCATAAAACCGCTAAATTAACATAAAAACACTAAAATTCCATAAAAACACTAAAAACCTAAAAATCCAAAAAAACACTAAACAACATTAAAACCACAAAAAACTATAGAAACCGTAAAAACCTAAAAAATAATAAAAAATAATAAAAACAATAAAAGACCCGAAAAATTCAAATGAGATCTTAAAAGACCCCCAAAACCCAAAAATACACTAAAATAAACTAATGAAACTAAAACCCTAAAAACAAAAACAACACAAAAAACGATAAAATAATGAAAAAAAATCCAAAAAACAAAAAAATCCCAAAAAAACCCTAAAACCTTTAACACCCTAAAAACTCTAAAAACTAAAAACCCTAAAACCTAGAAAACCTAAAACCCTAAAAACCATTATAATTCTAAAACACATAAAACCCCCAAAACCCCTAAAACAACCTGAAAACCCCTAAAAATACAAAAAATCCAAAAAAACGCAAAACAAAAATAATAATACCCCCCTAAAAACCCCTAAAGACCCTAAAACCCCTAAAACCTGAAAAGAAAACCCTAAAAACCTAAAACCTTACAGATTAAACCATAAAACATAAACACTAAACCTTAAAACATGTACCCTTCCTTTAGAACCCTAAATAGTGCACCCTAAACCCAAAACCCAAAACCCTAAACCCTATGCCCTGCACCCTAAACCATAAATCCAAAACCATAAACCCCACACCCTAAACCCAAAACCTTAAACCCTATACCATAAACCCAAAACCACGTGACTTAAACCTTAAAACCAACACCCTAAACACTAAACCCTATACCTTAAACCCTAAAAGACCCTAAAATGCTAAAATAAAAAATCCCTAAAAGACCCAAACAAACATAAAACCCGAAATACCCAAAAATTGTCTAAAAACCCTAAAAATACCCTAAAAACCATAAAACCCTAAAAAATCCTGAAACCCCCTAAAATATCATAAAATACCCTAAACCCCTAAATGACCCTAAAAACCGTAAATTAACTCAAAAACCCAAAAAATGAAAATTAACCGTAAAAATACTGAGAAACTCTAAAACCCATAAAAACCAGTAAGAACACCTACAAATCCTAAAACACTAAAAACAAAAAAACCCAAAAAACACTAAAAAAAACCCTAACCCCCCTAAAAACACTAAAAATACCCTAAAAACCTAAAACCCTAAAAACACTAATGGACACTAAAAACTATAAAAACCAAAAAATCCCTAAAACCCATAAAAGACCCTAAAACCTTAAAACCCCCTAAAATTACTAAAACCCGTTTAAAACCCCCAAAACCCTTAAAATTCCAATTATAGGCCCTAAAAACCCCTAAAAACCCTAACCCCCCCCCCATAAATCCCTAAAACCCTAAACACCAAAAAATCCAAAAAACCCTTAAAAAACCCTAAAAAGCCCAAAGACCCTAAAACACTTTTAAAACCACAGTAATATTTAAAAACCCCAAAAAACCTTAAAACCCACTAAAAACCTAAAAGTCCCTAAAATCCCCCAAAACCTTTAAAACCATAAAAACTGTAAAATTCTCAAAACCCCTGAAAACTAAGAAAACAATAAAAAAATATAAAAACCCCTAAAAACCCTAAACCCCTTGACAACATTATAAAATCCCTAAAAAAATTTAAAACCCATAAACCCCCTAAAAACCCTAAAATTCTTAAAAAATCTAAAAACATTAAAAAATTATTAAAACCCCTAAAAACCCTAAAATCTATGAGAACACCTAAAATTTCTTAAACCACCTAAAAACCCAATAAAACCCAATAAAACCTAAAAACCCAATAAAGCATAAAAACCCCTAAAATACCCCAAAACCTCTAAATGTCCCAAAAACCCCTATCAATGCCCTAACATAACTTAAAAACTCTAAAAACCATAAAACCCATTAGAACCCCAAAAACCTAAATACTATAAAAACATTTAAACCCTTATAATTCATAAAAATGAAACCAATACCCTAAAACCTGCCTAAAACCATTAAAACACCTAAAACTCATAAATCCCTAAAAACTCTAAAACCCTTAACAAAACATTAAAACAATCATATAAACCATTAAAACCCCTAAAAAGAATAAAAACCCTAAAACCAATTACAAAACCTTAAATATCTAAAACACCCTAAAAACACGAAAGCCCCTAAACCCCCTAAAACCCATAAAAACCCCTAAAAAGGCCCTAAAAGAGATAAAAACCCAAAAAATCCATAAAATCACTAAAAACAATAAACCCATAAAACCCCTAAAACCCCCTAAAACCCTTAAATATGATAAAAAACATAAAAATTCCAGAGAGCACTAAAAACACCTTAGAAAATAGTAAAAACCTAACCCACCCCAACAAAAACCCCAAAACTCCATAGATCTTTAAAAACCCTAAAAAACATAAAAACACTAAAAACATAAAAAGACCCTAAAATCCCCTAAATACCCTAAAAGACCCTCAAATACCCTAAAATACCATAAAGACCCTAAAACCCCTATAAAACCATAGAACTCCCTAAAACAATTAAACAACCAAAAATACCTAAAACTCCCTTAAAACCCTAAAATCTCTTAAATGCCCTAAAAACCCTAAATACTAAAAAACTATAAAACCCCCTAAAAACCTAAAAACCCTAAACCCTATACACTACACCCAAAACCTAAATCCTACACCCTAAACCTTACACCTGAAACCCTATACCCTCCACCCTAACACGACACATGAAAACCTATACCCTACACCCTATACCCTATACCCTAATCCGTAAACCCTATACCCTTCACCCAAAACACTTGATGTTAAACCTTATACACTACACCCTAAACCTTAAACCCTACACCATAAACCCTAAACCCTATACCCTACACACTAAAACCTATACCCTACAAACTATACCAAATATCATACACCCTAAAACTTATACTCAACACCCCAAACCATAAACCCCACACTTGAAACACTATAACCTACACCTTAAACCATAAACCCAACACTTTAAACCCTATACCCTATACTTTAATCCGTAAACCCTAAACCATAAACACAAAATCCTAAAAGACTTTAAAAACATAAAACCTCAAAAAATAACATAAAAACACAAAAAGTCCCAAAAACCCTTAAAAACTCTAAAATACCCAAAATTTCCCAAAAACCTATCAAAACCCTTAAAAGACCCTAAAACCCAAATAAACCAAAAGACCCTAAAAACACCAAAAAGCTAATAAAATCCCTAAAAATAAAAAAAGGAATATAACTCTACACACTTAATCCTATACCCCTCACCATATACCCTATACCCAACACTTTAAACCCTAAACCATACACCCTTAACCCTAAATCATACACCCTAAAACTTACACCATAAGTGTTATACCCTCCACCCTAAACCCTATACCCAACAACCTAAACCCTCTACAGTACACATTAAACCCTAAACCCTACACTATAAACATATTACCCTACAACCTGAACATTATACTCTACACTATAAACCCTACACACTAATGATTATACCCTACTCTGAAATCTCAAAACCTTGCACCCAAAACTCTATACCCCACACCCCAAACCGTAAACCCTAAAACCTGTACCCCGCACCCAAAACCCTACACCCAAAACCATACACCCTAAACCCTAAACCCTATACCGTACACCCTAAAACCTATACCCTTCACCCTAAACCCTAATTCCTAAAACCTAAAACCAATACCCAGTACATTAAAACCTAATTTGAACTCCTTAAAGCCTATAACCTACAACCTAAACCCTATACCCAAATCAATAAACTCTATACCTGACACCCTAAATAATAAATGATACACCCTAAAACCTATACCCTTCAAACTAAACCCTATACCCTACACCATAAACCCTAATCCTTACACCCAAACCCCAATACCTGACACCGTAAACAATAAACCTAAACATTAAACCCTTCACTGCACACCCTAAACCTTAAATCATACACCATAAACCCTAAACTCTACACCTTAAACCCTAAATCCTTCACCCTAAACCTTATAACCTACACTCTAAAACCTATACCATATACCATAAACCCTTTACCCAACTCCATAAACCTTATACCATACACTGTAGAAACCCTAAAAATCCATAAAAAATATAAAAACCCAAAAACCTATTAAATAATGAAAACCCCCAAGAAAACACTAAAAACCTCTAAGACCCCAAAGAAAATCCTCAAAAATCCTAAATACCCTAAAAACCCTAAAAATCCAAAAACACCAAAAAAACAATTAAAAACACTAGGAAACCCTAAAAAATTAAAAACATAAAAATTGTATAAAACCTTAAAACCTCAAAAACACTACAAACATATAAAAACACTAAAATCCCCAAAAACCCTTAAAACCAAAAACGAACCCCTAAAACCCTAAAAGAACCTTAAAATAATTAAATAACTTTAAAACACTGAAATAACTCTAAAACCCCTAAAACACTAAAAACCCTAGACACCCTCCTAAAACCCAAAAAACCAAAAAACCCTAAAAATACTGAAAACCAAAAAAGATACTAAAACCCCTAAAAACCCTAAAAACCCCCAAAACCCATAAAAACTCTAAAACTAAAAAACCACTCAAAAAGTCTAAAACCACCTTAAACAACAAAAAGGGAGTTAAAACCCCAAAAGACCCAAAAAATGTAAAAATACCTCAAAACCCTAAAATAAAAAAACCATAAAAATACTTAAAGACAAATAAAAATCACCAAAACCCCTAAAAGACAATAAAAAACTAAAAACCACTAAATTCCATTAAGAAACCCTTAAAACACCTAAAATCCATAAAAACTGTAAAAACCTTAAAAAACCATAAAACCCCTAAAAGTCCCTAAAACACCAAAAGGCCTTAAAAGACCAAAAAAAAACATAAAAGACTCTAAAATACCCTAAAGACCCAAAAACCCCAAAAACCCTAAAAACTCAAAAAACCATCAAAATACCTAAACCAATTGAAAAAATACCAAAAACCTCTAAAATTCCATAAAACTCATTAAAATACATAAAAACCCTAAAACCCCTAAAAATTATGAAACCGCAAAACCCCTAAATCACTAAATGAATCCTAAAACACATAAGCCAACTAAAACCCCCTAAAAACATGAAAAATCTTTAAAACATTAAAAACCCTAAAACCCCAAAAAACCATAATAACAATAAAAACCCTATAAATACCATAAAATCCCTAGAAAGACCCTAAAAACCTAAAATAACCCCTAAAAACAAAAAACCCTAAATTGAATCTAAAAACCGTATAAAACACTAAAAACCCCTAAAAACCAAAAAAACCATAAAACACCTAAAAACCCCTAAATACACTAAAAACCCCTAAAACCCTCAAAACTACAAAAAACCCCTGAAAAACCCAAAAAAACACTAAACCCCCCCTAAAACTCTTAAAAACCCTTATAGGACCGTATAAATGCTAAAAATACCCAGAAACACCATAAAAATTACATTAAAACCTAAAAACCCTAATACCCCTTTAAAACCCAAAAAAACATAAAACCCCCTAAAAGACAATAAAAACACTAAAAACTTAAAAACTATAAAAAACCCTTTAAAACCAGAAAATCCCATTAACCCCTAGAAATATGTGAAAACCCAAAAAACATAAAAGCACTAAATACCATAAAATAACCTTAAAGATGATAAAAACCCTTAAAAGGCCCTAAAAGGCCCCAAACCCCCTTAAAAGAACCTAAAAGAAACTGAAGGCCCTAAAAAACCCAAAAAACTATTAATAAACTTAAAAACTATAAATAAATCCAAAAAAACAAAAAAAAATTCAAACCCCAAAAAACCCTAAAACCCATAGAGACCCTAAAACCCCATAAAACCTCTAAAAACACTTAAAACCACTCAATAACCTTTTAAACCCCTAAAATACCAAAAACCAGCAAATAAAAAAAATCACTCTAAAAACCCATAAAACATAAAAAAACAAAAAAAAAACACAAAAAGGCAAAAAAATCCTAAAAACCCAAAAAGAACCTAAATACCCTTAATGACCCAAAAAACATTACAACCCCTTAAATGCCCGAAAACCCCAAAAAGAACAAAAAAACCTAAAAATCCTACAAAAAATATAAAACACATAAATGATAATTAAACACCCAAAAATCTAAAATAAACTAAATCCTATACCCTACACCCTAAACCTTATACCCCACACCCTATAGCCTACCCTGCACTCTAAACCATATACCATACACCCTAAACCCTAAACCCTACACCGTAAACCCTATACAGTAAACCCAAAACCCAAAACTCTAAACCCTATATGCTACACATTAAATTCTCAACCCTACAACCTAAACCATATATCATACACCCTAAACCCTATACCCTACACAATAAATCATATACCCCAAACCATATAGCATAAACCCAAAACCCAAAACCTTGCACCATAAACCATAAACCATACACCCTAGACCCTAGAACATAAAACATAAACCCTGAACCACAAACCTTATACCTAAAAACCTAAACAGAAAGCCCTACACCTTATACAATATTCCCTAAACCCTACACTCTAAACCATATATCTTACACCCAAAACCCAAATCCCTACACCATGAACCCTATACCTAACATCCTAAACCCTGAACCCTACACCCTAAACCCAATATCCAACACCCGAAGCCTTAAACCCCATACCCTAATCCCTAAACCCTATAGTTTAAACCCTAAAACCTACACCCTAAACACTTAACCCTATACCCTTTACCCTAAATGATCCTAAAAACACTAAAATAACCCGGAAAATCCCGAATGATCCTAAAAACCTTAAAAAGATCAAACCCTTAAAATACCCTAAAACCCCTAAAACACGTAAAAACCATAAAACCCCACTAAAATACCCTAAAAACCCAAGAAAAACGTAATAGACCCTAAAAATTCTAAAAAACCCTAAAACCCCTAAAACCACTAAATGACATAAAAACCTAAAAACCTAAAAATTCTTTGAAACTATAAAAACCCCTAAAATCCCTATGAATCCCAAAACCCCCCAAAACCCCTAAATAAATCCAAAAAACCCTAAAAAACCCGAATATCCCTAAAATACCCTAGGAAGCCCAAATACTCTAAAAGGACCTTAAAACCCCAAAACAAAAAAAATCCTAAAACCCCATAAAAAGTCCAAAATACCCCCCAATAAAATCCAAAAAAAAACCCAACCCCCCCCCCAAATGCCCAAAATTGACCTAAAACCCTAATAATACACTAACCCTATCCCATCCCTTTGAAATCCTAGAACACTTAAAATCCATAGAAACCCTACAAACCATAAAAACACTAAAAATCTTAAAAATTATAAAAAAACACTAAAACACCAAAAAAATGCCTAAACCCCTTGAAATACCTAAAAAATAAGAAAACTTTAAATAACATAAAACCCCTAAAAGATCCTAAAACACCATAAACACCCTAAAAGACTGTAAAACCTCTAAAAGACCATAAAACCCGTAAAAACCCTAAAACCCCTAAAAACCCCAAAACATGCCTAAAACCCCTAAAACACCCTAAAACCCTAAAAACTCAAAAAACATAAAAATACTAAAAACCCAAAAAACCCTAAAACCCATACAAACCTCAAAAACAATAAAAAACCTAAAAAACACTATAACCCCCCTATTCCCCCTAAAACCTTAAAAAACCCTAAAAGATATAAATATTTTGAAAACATTAAATATCCAAAAAATTCCATAAATCCCTAGAACCCTAAAACACTAAAAACCTAAAAAAACCATCAATCCAAAAAAAATAACCTAAAAGAACCAAAATATCCCTAAAAATACCATATAAACCCCAAATGAACCCCAAAACATAAAAAAAACCCTAAACCCCTTAAAGACCGTAAAAACACTAAAAACCTGTAAAAGACGCTAAAAACCCCTAAAAGACCCAAAAAATATAAACAAACCCTAAAAAATTTATAGAACCCCAAAAACCACAAAAAACCCTAAAAACACAAAAAATTCTAAAAAAAAATCCTAGAAACCATAAAAACCAAAAATAACCTAAAAACATTAAAAACACTTAAAACTCTTTAAAATCCCTAAATACCGTAAAAACCACTATAAACCCAAAAAAACTTAAAAAAACCTAAAACCAACTAAAACCCTTCAAAACCCTAAACAAAAAAAAACTCCAAAGCCCAAAAAACCCTAAACACCCTAAAATCTCTACAAATCCTTGAAAACCCCTAACACCCCCATAAAATCCTTAAAAACCCATTAAAAGTCCCAAAGAGCCCTAAACATCCCTTTCAACACTATGAAATCCCTAAAACATTAAAATCCCTAAAAAACCATAAAACTCCTAAAAACCCTAAAAAAATATAAAACCATAGAACCCCCCAGAACCCCTAAAAACCTAAAAAACCTAAAAAACCTTAAAACATTTAAAATCCTAAAAACCCTTTAAAACCATAAAATCCTTAAATATCCAAAAAAAACCCCAAAACCCATAAAGGACCCTAAAACCCAAAACCCCAAAAAAAATATCCCTAAACCCCCAAAATCATTTAATGACACAAAACCCCTATAAAATCACAAAAAACAACTTAAACACCCTAAAACCCCTAAAACACCTAAAAACCTAAAGACCCTAAAACCCTAAAAACCCTAAATACCCCCAAAATAAATAAGATCCACTAAAACCTTAAAAAACCCTAATAACCTGTTAACCCCCCCCCCCAAACCCCTTAAATGCTCTAAAAACCTATGATAATCCAAAAAACACCTAAAACCCTTTTAAAATCCAAAAAATCCTAAAACCATTAAAAACCCTTAATAAAACCCCTAAACCCCCAAGAAACAGTGAAAACACCTAACCCCTCCCCCCAACCCATAAAACCCCCAAAACCCAAAATGTCCCTAAATACCTTAAATATCCTAAAATGACCTAAACCTTTTAAAAATCACTTAATCCCCCTAAAAACTCTAAAACCCCATAAAACTGTAAAAACCTTAAAACCCATAAAAATCTAAAATCCCTAAAAAATATCAAAACCCCCTAAAACCCTTAAAGACACTAAATCCTCCTAAAAACTAGAAGAAAATCCTTAATAAACCAAAAACCCTAAAAGGATTTAACAAACCCTAAAAACCATAAAAGACACTAAAACCTCTAAAGACCCTAAAAACCCTATAAAAACAATGAATTCCCTAAAAACTAAAAGAAACCCCTAAAACCCCTAAAAACCCAAAAAGACTGTAAAAAAAACCTGAAAACCTTAAAAGACACCAAAAAACCATATAAAACACTTGAAGAACCAAAAAACCATTAAACACCCTAAAAACCCCTAATGCAATAAAAATCTATAAAAATCTAAAATACTTAAATATCTAGAATCCCTAAACCCTAAACACCCATAAATATCTAAAAATCATAAAACCAACCAAAAACCCCTAAAAATCTAAAAACCATAAAACTCAAAAAAAATCATACAAAAAATAAAAACCATAAAAAACTTTAAAACCCCTAAAAACCTTAACTGATCAGATTGTTTTGTTAATGCAGTGATATGTTTTCATTGATTGTGAAATTATTATTGGGAAACCAAGTATGGTTGGTTAGTTTCATAATTGTGATTATTATAGAATGAAATGTCCTCAAGGAACTGTTTCCCCGTCATGGATTCTAAAGTTCATGACATCTTTCATTCTGCCTACTAAATATATGCTTATGTGGAAAGTTCACAGAAATCAGCTCCCTACTCAGGAGAAACTAAAGATGGATGGATTGTTCCTTGCCTCTGTGTGTTCTCTATGTAGGTAGGGTGAAGATAGAAATCCCCAGGTTATCCTACACAGTAAGTTCACTACTAAGCTTTGGGGTTACCTGATGCAATGATTTGGCCTGAGGATCAGCTTGCAAGGGGATTTTTGTGAGTTCATCTGCTGATTGGTCAAGGTGAAATGTAATGATCTGGTGCATAACCTGATTCTTGTCGGTGTTGCAGCAACAAATCACTATATTTGGGATGCTCAAAATTCTTTGGCATTCAACCACCAATCTATCTCTTTTCATGGAGGAGTTGTGACTATCCACAAGTCGATCCAGGATGTGTCTCATCTTCAGACAGGTTCGATGGAAAATGATGTTAATGATCTCATTTTACTGAGTTCTCTTGGTGTGGCTTGCAAGAGCAGGAAACCACAGGATTTTAAATTTATTCGATGGATTCCTCTGATCCCATCTTGGATAGAGGTCAACGTTGATGGTGCGGCATTAGGTGCTCCCGGCCCTTCGGGGTGTGGTGGAGTCTTTTGTACCTATAGGGGCTTTGTGAAGGGATGCTACTGTCATTTTATCAGTGATGGTTGTGCTTATGAGGTGGAGCTTTGGGCCATCATCAAATCTATTAAATTTTCAATCCAATTTGAGTGGATTCTGATTTGGATTGAATCAAACTCGATTCTTGAGGTGAGTGTCCTCAAGAATAAATCTAGGGATGTCCCATGGTAGTTTCTGCCACAATGGATTGAATGCCTTACTCTTGCTCAAAACCTTAGAAAATATGTCACACATGCATGCAGAGAGGTCAACTCGGTCACGGATGATCTTTCTAAAAAGGCAATTGAGGAGCAGAGCTCCATGTGGTCTTTCGTTGCTCCGTCCTTTCACTTTCCTTGAGTGGACTTTGATATGAAAAGTTATTTTCACACCCACTCTTGAAAACCCTCCTTGTAACCATTTTTTTCTTTGTCATTACTAAATTTTTTGGGCATAGGTCTGCTTAGCCTCGTGCCTTCTTCACCTTAAAAATCTTGAAAACCCTAGAAACCCCTAAAACTCATAACCCCCCCCCCCAAAAAGACATATAAACCCCTAACAACCACTAAAAACCTAAAAAAACCTAAATCCCTGAAACACCCCAAAACCATTAAAAATACCTAAAACCCCTTAAAATGCCCTAAAAACCCTAAAACCCCTAAAAATATAAAATCCCCTAATAACACTAAAGGAATTTCTGGTTTACAAGGTATGAAAAGAATTGCTGGCTATTGGAAACTGTGGCGCTGGATTCTGCTTACTACTAGACTGGGATGTGATGAAGCTATTGGTTCTAGGAATGGGTGCTGGTGGTCCTGTGTTGTTGGTTGTTTTTACAGGTGTGTAATGGTGGAATCTGCTAGAATAATAGGTTCCAGATGCTGGGGACTGAGCGGTTGGTTTTTGGATGTTTCTTGGTTGGGTACGGTTGAAGAGGGTGCTAGATATTGGAAACAGAGGTGTTGGATGTTGGATGATGGTTGGTTGGGAAATGATGAAGCTGATGTTGATGATCTTGGTGTCAGTGGTTCTCGGATGCTGGAAATTTCTCTAGATGCTGAAAAATGTATTTTAGGATGCTGGTTGCTGGTTGGATGGGAGATACTGATGGATATGATTTTTTTTCTTCTTTGTCAGGTCTTGTGTGTCTTTTGGGGTTTTTGAAGACTTTTGGGTTTTGTGGGGGTGTCCAGGGTTTTTTGGTGTGAGTTGATTGACCCATCCCCTCCCATGTTTGTTGTGTCATTTTTCTAATAAATTTGGGGGGCCAAGAATAGCCTGGCCTCACACCTTCCTTTCCCTAAAAAACCAAAAACCATAAAACCCCTAAAAGGACATAAAAACACATAAAATACCTAAAACCCCTATAAAGCACCAAAAAACCTAAAAATAAAATAAAACCTATAAAAGTCTAAAATACCATAAAATACCCTAAAATCCTAAAATACTCAAGCAATAATAAAAGACCCTAAAACCCATAAAATTCCTTAAAACCATTTATCCCCCCAAAGGATCTTAAAAACCCTGAAACCCTCAAGGACCTAAAAAACCCTAAACGTCCCTAAAAACCCTAAAAACCCTAAATGTAACCTAAAAACCACTAAAACCCCAAAAAACCCTAAAGGAACCTAATAACCCAAAAATCCAAAAAACACCCAAAACACTCTAAAATCCCCTAAAAGATAATAAAAGGCCCAAAAATCCTTACAACCCCTAAAAACATAAAAATACTCTGAAACCCAAAAGGGACCTAAAAAGACTAAAAACCCTAAAAACCCTAAAAACCATAAAAGACCCTAAAAAAATAAAGACATTAAAAGACCCTCAAAACCATAAAAACCCTAAAAACCCTAAAGTCCCTAAAATCACTAAAAACCCAAATAACACAAACAAACACAAAAAGAAACACATTTGAACAAATATAAAGCCCGTAAAATCTAAAAAACCATTAAAAACTCCTAAAATCCTAAAACCCACATAAAACCATAAAAACCCATAAAACACCTAAAACCCCCAAAAAACCAAAAGGACCCAAAAAAACCTAAAAGATCTCCAAATCCTAAAAAACACTAAAAGGATCTAAAACCCTAAAAACCCAGAAAATCCTAAACCACTATAAAAAACCCTAAAGAGCATTAAGAAAATATAAAAAACCCTAAAAGTCCCTAAAACACCCCAAAAACCCTAAAACACCCAAAAAATTATAAAAAACCTGAAAAAATGTAAAACCATAGAAGACCCTAAAACCCCTAAAAAACCATAACAACTCTTACAAATCCCTAAAAATCATAAAACCCTAAACACCCCCTAAAAATCCTAAAACCCAAAAAAATACCTAAAAACCCAAAAACCCATAAAAATAGAAAAAAAAACTCTTAACAAACATAAAAACCCTAAAACCACCCAAGATCCTTAAACACCCCCCAAAATCCCAAAATAAAACCTTAAAATCCCTACAACACAAAAAAAAACCATAGAATACCCTAAAACCGTAAAAACCCTAAAAACCCATAAAAGAAAAAAACCCTAAAAACCACTAAAAGACCCCCAAAACCTAAAATACCCAAAAACCATAGAATACCCTAAAACCCTATAAAACACTGAAAGACCTTTAATAACCCTTAAACACTGTAAAAACCATAAAAATAAAATAAAACCCTGAAAAACCTAAAAACCCTTAAATACCAAAAACCCCAAAACACACTAAAATCCCAAAAAAACCTTAAAAAGCATGAAAATCCTAAAACCCAAAATATAACCCTAAAACACTTAAAATCCTTAAAATCCTCACAAGTCCTAAAAATCAAAAAAAAACTGAAAAAACACTAAAAACATAAAAACCAAAAAAAACATTAAAAATCATAAAAACGCAATAAACACTAAAAAACCAAATAGTGCATAAATCCCTAAAAACCCCTAAGAAGTCATTAAAACCCCAAAAAATCCATTAAAACAACAAAAACTCCTAAAACCCTATAAAATTTAGAAGCCATTAAGAAACCATAAATCCCTAAAAACCATGAAAGAAATCTAAATCCCCTAAGAAATATAAAGTTCATAAAACACCCTAAAAACCCTAAACCCCATAAAACCATAAAACAATAAAAATCAAAAAACAAAAACCCCCCTAAAAACCTAAAAACACTACAAGACCCTAAAGAACACTAAAAAACCCCAAAATTCCAAACAACACCTAAAAACAATAAAACCCACTAAAGCCCAAAAAACACTATAAATACTACAAAACCTTAAAACCCATTAAATCCCTAAAAACTCATAAAAATAATAAAAACATAAAAGCTCCTAAACCCTATACCCTATACCCTGCACCCTAAACCCTACACCCTAAACCTTATACCCTACACACTAAACCCTACACCCTAAACCTTAATCCCCACACCCTATAACCAAATCCCTAAACCCAACACCCTAAATTAGACAAAATATATTCACAACCCTAAACCCAACACCTTAAACCCTATAAACTACAATATAAACAGTAAACCCAACACCCTAAACTCTATAATCTACACCACAAAACCTAATCCCTACTCCCTAAACATTGTACCCAACAACCTAAACCATAAACCCAACACCTATAACCCTATACCCAACACCCTCAACCCTAAAAATTGAACCCTAAACCGTATACCCCACACCCTAAATAATAAACCTACACCCTAAACCCTATAACCTACAACCTAAACCCTACACCCTACAACCTAAACCCTATACCTACACCCTATACCCTATACCCAACACCCAAATCCATATACTCTACACTCTAAACTCTATACCCTACACAATAAACACTTATACCAATATAATTAACCCATTACCCTATACCCTAAACCCAATACCCTACACCTTAAACCCCAAACGCTACACCCTAAACCCTATGTCCTACACCCTAATACCTATAACCTACACCCTAAACCTCATACCTCACACCCTAGACCCTAGACCTTAAAACCTGTATGTTAAGAAACATACTCTACACCCTCTACACCCAAGACCCTAAACCATGCATGCTAAACCCTACACCCCACACCCTATACACTACACCCAATACACAACACCCAACACCCAAAACCCAATACCCTAAACCCAATATCCTACACCATAAATCATAAAAAATAAACCATACAACCTTAAAACTATAATATACACCCTTAAACCATAATAATTATACCCAACACCCTATACCCTACACACTAAAAGGTAACCACACACCCAAAACCATAGACCCCAAACCCTAAACCATGCACCCTAAACACTAAACCCTACAACATAAACTCTAAAACCTACAACCCAAACCCTATAACTTATATCATAAACCTTATACCCTAAACCCTAAACCCCATACCCGACACCTTGCACCCAAAACCATAAACACAAAACTCAATAACCTCCACACAAAACCCTAAAATCTAAACATTAAACTCCACACCATACACCCTAAAATGTAAACCCAGCACGTTAAACCTCATACCATACACCCTAAACCCTAAACCCAACACCATAAACCCTTTATATTTCACCGTAAACCCTATACCCTACACCCTAAACCCTAATCCCTACACCCTAAACCCTCTACCATACACCCTAAACCCTAAACCGTACACCCTAAACCCTCCTTCCTAAAACGAATACCCTACACCATAAAACATAATCCCTAAACCCTAAATCCTACACCAAAAACCTTAAACGCAATACCCTAAATCCTCAACCCACACCCTAAACCATAAACTATACACAGTAAACCATATACACAACACCCTAAACCCTAAACCCTACTCCCTAAACCCTACTCCCAAAACTCTAAACCATACACCCTAAATAATAAACCCTAAAATATACACCATATACCATAAACCCTAAATCCTAGATCCTAAACCCTACACCCTAAACCCTACACCCTAAACCCTATACCCTACACCCTAAACCCAAAATACTATACCCTACACCCTAAACCCTAAACGCTACACCATATAACCCATGCCCTACACACTAATCCCTGAACCTGGCTCCATAAACCCTATACCATCCACCCTATACCCTATACCCTACACCATAAACCCTAAAACCTACACCCAAAACCTGATACACTACACTCTAAACCCTAAACCCTACACCCAAAATAACAAAAATCACAACTTAAACCCTAAACATTGATGTTAAAACCTTTACCGTACACCTTAAACCCAAAACTCTACACCCTAAATCACATTTCCTACATCCTAAGAAAACACTAAAAATACCTGAAAACCCAAAGCAAATCCTAAATAACCAAAAGAAACTCTTAAAGCGCAAAAACACGTAAAAACACTAAAAACCTTAAAAAACATTAAAACCCTAAAAACCTAAAAACCCTAAAAACCATAAAATCCCTTAAAAACCTAACCCCCCCCCAAAAAAAACCCTTTAAAACTATCAAAAAATACTAAAAACCCCAAGAACCCTAAAAATCCTAAAAATTTGAAAAGTCCCTAAAACCCTAAAAACCCAAAAAAATTGAAAACCCCAAAAAACCGAAAAAAAACTAAAAACCATAAAAAACCAAAAAACCCCTAAAACACACTAATATTCTATAAACACCCAAAAGTACCTAAAACTCCTAAAGACCCAAATATCCTAAATACAAAAAAAGACCCGAAAATCCCTAAAAAACCTAAAATGTCCTAAAACCCTGAAAAAAATCTAAATCACCCTAAAACTCTGAAAAATATACTAAAAGGCCATAAAACCCATAAAACCTCTAATAGTCACTAAAAACACCTAAAATCCTAAAATACTATAAAAAACCTATAATCCCATAAAAGTCCCTAAAACCACTAAAGGAACCTAAAACCCCTAAAGGACCCTAAAAACTCAAAAAACCCTAAACAACCCTAAAACCCCTAAGGGGGCCTAAAAACACTTAAAAACCCAAAAAACATTAAAAGACCCTAAATCCAAAAAAAATTCTTAAATCCCCTAAAACCCCATAAAAGACCCTAGAAAATTCTAAAAACCATAATGACCCTAAAACCTCGAAAAGACCTTAAAAACCCAAAGAAACCCTAAAACTCCCTAAAAACCCAATAGGACCCTAAAAAACTCTAAAAACATTAAAATTCCCTAATAACATATGAATAACCATAATACCCCTAAAGGACCAAAAACACCTAAAAATAACTAAAAGCACTAAAAACCAAAAAAAAATCTATGGAACCCTAAAATCCCAAAAAAAACTTAAGTAACCCTAAAAATCCCTAAAATCCCAAAAAACATTAAAAACCCAAAAAAATCAGGAAAACCAAAAAAAATAATAAAATCCACAAAACCCCTAAAAACCCCTTAAATCATAGAAACACCTAAAGAACCTTATAAAACACTAGAAACTCTAAATGGCCTTAAAAACCCTAAAACCTCAAAAGGTACCTGAATGAATTAAAAAATCCTAAAGGAACCTAAAACCCCTAATGTACCCAAAAAATAAAAAAGGCCCTAAAAATGCTATGAACTCTAAAACCACTTCAAATCCTCAATGACCCAAAAAATCCATAAAAACCCTAAATGACTCAAAAAAACCCTAAAACCCCTAAAATATCTGAAAATCCCTAAAACCATAAAAAACCAAAAAACTAAAAGACCCAAAAAAAACATTAAAATACAATGAAAACCCGTAAAAACCCAAAAAACCCTAAAAGACCATAAAATCCCTAAAAACCTTTCAAAACACTAAAATCCTTAAAAAACTAAAAAAACCCCTAAAACAATAAGAACCATTATAACCCCTAATAAAACCTAAAAACCATAAAATCAAGAAAAACCATAAAAACCATAAAAATAATAAATACACTAATAATACTAAAAAGTATAAAATAACTCTAAAAACCCTAAAAACTCTAAAACCACAAAAAACCATGAACACAAAAAATCCCATAAAACCCCTACAAAACTCTTAAAAATTATTAAACCCCTAAAATCCCTAAAACCCCATAAAACAACCCAAAAAACCCAAATATCCATAAAAGCCCTAAAAACCCCTAAAACACTAAACCCCCAAAAAACCCTTAAAACCCCCCAAAAAACCTAAAATTACCTAAACACCCTAAAACCCCTGAAAACATTAAAAACCTTAAAAACACAAAAAAAACCCAAAACCCATAAAAATAATGGGAAAATATAAGACCATAAAATCCCTAACAACCATAAAAAATCTAAAAAAACACCTAAGCACACTAAAACCCAGTGATGTTGTCACTTGTGTGAAGGCGGGTGCTGAAGTTGGATCCACCTCCGCCCCTCCGCGAGAAAGACGGAGGAGGGAATACTCTTCCCTCCCACATCCCATGGAAACTAGGGCTTCTTCACGAGCTATCAGACTTAATCTAAGGGTGAATAAAAGAGAGCGGCTTTAAATTTTCACAGAGAAAGAGAAGGCTAGGATGAAGCTGCTTTTAGGCTTGGTATGCAAGAGGATTTTGAGTCTGGATGGGACTCAACGGACATGGGTGCTGATTCATATTTCATTTTTGCTGATGTGGGCGATGGCTTTGGTGTGGGCATGGGGTTTCGAGGTCTTGAGCAAGAGGATTTTGGTGGTGATGTTGACTGATCATCCCCTTGTGTGATCTCCCTCTTGGACTTTTTTACTTGTTTGTTTTTGCTTTTTTTTGTTCCTTTCTTTCTATGGCCTTCAGGCTGAGGTCGTAAGGGGTTTTGGGTGTGGATCGTTGGATCCCTACACTCCCTTGTCTGTAGTGTCTTTGTGTATTTCTATTAATAAATTTTGGGGGGTTCCAGGAATAGCCTGGACCCAAGCCTTCCTTTCCCTAAAAACCTAAAAACCCTAAAATTAAAAAATACCTAAAAGACCCCAAAAACCATAAAATTTTTAAAAGACCCTAAAAACCTATAAAAACCACTTAACCCCTAAAAACATCTATAAGAAAAACCTCTACAGAAAAAAACCCTCAAGTAGATGGCAGCTCTGGCGACTCTAGTGATTCTAGCGATTCGGCTCCTTCGGGGTGGAAGCTTCCTCCCAAGTTGAAGACGATGGAAAATGATGCACCTCCCCCCATCTCTGTGGGGGAGGACCCTCACTCAGAGGACTTTTCTTTTTTTTCTCGCTCTCTTCTCCTGACTTACTTCCCTCCTTCCTGAAAACGGTGTTTTTTCCGAAGGTTCCAGATTTCTTTGAAGGTCATCCGCAGCTTCCCCTCTCGATTTGGGAGTTCACCGAGGCTTCAGATCTGCACCGCCTGACTCTGGTTTCAAGCTCCCCAATGCGGCGACCCCCGGTGGTCACTTTTGACAGGTTCGTACTGAATTTCTAGAATCTTAGGGCTCGGGCGACTGTGGGCATGATCGATAGCTCCCACATCATGATTCACTTTGCCTTAGAGGAAGACCTAGTCCTTTCCTGGTCGGTGGCTCCACATTCATGGAATGGCACTCGTTTCTCCCTTTTTCGGTGGAGCTTTGACTTTCATCTGAAGCAAAGTTCCCTGATTATTTCTACCTGGGTGATATTTCCTGAGCTTCCCCTTCCCTTTCGAAATATCTCTATTATTTCAATGCTTGGGAATTTGGTGGGGAGGTTCCTTTGTGTGGATAGTAGGACTAGGTCCCTTTGTCATCTGGTTGCACCAAGGTCCTTTGTTGAAGTTGATGCTTTTAAGACTCCTATGGATGCTATCTGGATTGTAGTGGGGGAATAACTCAGGTGGAGACAGCCTATTATCTTTGAGAAATGGTCAGTGTTCTGCTCTTATTGTTGTAGCTTTGGGCAGAGTGACCAATATGGAGGATGTTCTGGCCCTGTCAGGGGTGGTGGTTCTCTGGCTCGCATGTCTTTTGGTGAGAGCATCCTCCCTCTGGTGGAGGTGAAGGGGGAAATGGTGGTCGCTGAGCCATTAAAATCCAAACCTTCAATTGATGATGTTCCTACTCGTCTGCTTTGCTGGCTGTATGTGATTTAGAGGTTGACCTGATGGATTCGGGTGGCTTCATAGTAAGTCTGGCTGGAGGTGCTTGTGTTTCGGGAGATGCTGATGAGGAGGAAGTACTACTGGCTGAGAGGGATAATCGGGTTTCTACTGAAGGCGTTCACGGGTGTGGTGACTCCCCTAGGAGGCAGCCAGAATTAGGGAAGGCTGCTATGATGGGCGTCTAGAAAGGGAATGATTAGATGGAGGATCATGCTCTGGAACTGGGCCGGGATGATATAGCTGGCTTGAAGGTTAGTGAAAGCACTGATGGATCCTTTTCAGCAGTTAAGGTTGTTGTGACTACTCCAAACAATTTCTAGGTTGAATCCCTGGCTGAGCCCATAGTGGTGGATGTGTTGGTGGAAGATGTCGTGAAGGAGGTAGTGGTTGATCAGGGCCCGAGGACTGGGGATGAGTGGATCATGTCTTCAGCTGAGGAAAGACCTATGGCAGAAGAGGAGACCTGGATCCCCAGGGTATAATACACAAATTTCCGTGATTCCCCTCTGGTTCTGTCTGGGTGTCCCAGCATGGGGGGACCTGACATGGAGCCTGGGATATCCCCTCCCTCAGAGAGCACTAGCGGTGTTAAGGATCTTCCCAGTGCTTAGATTTTGAGCCCTCTGTCGGGGAATTCTGGCAACGTCGGAGATCCGTCCATGAACCTGTATAGGGATGTGGTCCTCCATGGTGTTCCCTCTACTGAAGATCATTGGGTTCTGTTTCATGAGATGGTGTGGGTTTAACGAGAAAGGATCCCACTTGAGGATGAAGCTACGATGCTTGGGGAGAGGTTTTCTGAGGCTGATCACTGGATAAACGCTGCTATAGTCAGGTCAAAGGAGGAAAGAACTAGAAGAGGTGCTGAAACTCTTTGGTCAGAATGTAAGAAAGGGAAGGCACCATTGGCTATCAGGGATGGTGTCACTTGTGCGAAGTTAGGTGTTGAAGATGGATCCACTTCCGCGCGTCCGAGGCGAAGACGGAGGAGGGATTATTCTGCCCTCCCATGTCCCATGGCAACTAGGGCCTCTTCAAGAGCTATCAGACTTAATCTAAAAGTTAATAAGCAAGAGAGACTTTCAATTTCCACTGAGAAAGAGATGGTTAGGATGAAGCTACTATCCAGGCTTGGCATGCAATAGGATTTTGAGTCTGGATGGGATTCAACGGAGATAGGTGCTGAGTCAGATTTCAGTTTTGCTGATGGGGGTGACGGCTTTGGTGTGACATGGGGTTTTGTGGTGTGGAGCTAGATGATTTTGGTGGCGATGTTGACTGATCCTCCCCTTGTGCGCCTTTCCTTTTGGACTTTTTGAAACATTTTTCTGGATTTTTGTTTTTTATTCCTTTCTTTTTTTGTCCTTTGGGCTGAGGTCGTAAGGGGTTTTGGGTGTGGATCGATTGATCCATCCCCTCACTTGTCTACAGTGTCTTTGTCTCTTTTTTTTAATAAATTTTGGGGGGTGCCAGGAATAGCCTAGACCTGAGCCTTCCTTGCCTTAAAAACACATATAAACCCTAAAATCCCCCAAAAAATCCATAAAACCAAAAAACCATTAAAACCCCAAAAAACAAAAAAAATCCCTAAAAATCAATAAAACCATTAAAACTGTCAAAGCCCCTAATAACCATAAAAACCCTTAGAAAAATAAAAAATCCTAAAACCCATAAAAACCATAAAATATCAAATAACCCAAAAACCCCCCATAAACCCATAAAAAACCTAATACCCTAAACCATAAAAAATAAACTCTACACCTTAATCCCTAAACCCTACACACAAAACCCTGAACGTTATACCCTAAATCCTCAACCCCACACCCTAAACCATAAACCCTACACACTAAACCATATAACCAACACCCTAAACCGTAAACCCTACTTCCTAAACCCAAAACCCTACAAACTAAATAATAAACCCTAAACTTTACACCATATACCATAAACCCTACACCCAAAATCGTAAACCCTACACCCTAAAACCAAGACCCTACACCCTAAACCCAAAATAATATACCCTATACCACAAACCCTAAACCATACACCATATACCATATACCCTACACACTAATCCCTAAACCCTATAACATACACCCTAAACCATAAACCATACAACCTATACCATATACCCTACACCCTAAACCCTAAACCCTACACCCGAAACCCTATACCCTACACTCTAAACCCAAAACCCTACACCCAAAAATCACAAACTCCACACCTTAAACACTAAACGTTGACCCTAAAACCTTTACCAAACACCTTAAACCCTAAAATCTACACTCTAAATAATATTCCATACATCCTTAGAAAAGACTAAAAAACCCCAAAACCTCTAAGAAAATCCTAAATAACCTAAAAAACTCTTAAATCCCTAAAAACACCTAAAAACACAAAAAATCATAAAAAACATTAAAACCCTAGAAACCTAAAAACCACTAAAACCCATAAAACCTCTAAAAATCCTAACCCCCCCCCAAAAAAAAATCCTTTAAAACTCCAAAAAATATTAAAAACTGTAAAAACCTCAAGAACCCTAAAAACCTAAATATCTGAAAAGTCCCTCAAACCCTAAGCCCCCAAAAAACTAAAGACCCCAAAAAACCAGAAAAAAATAAAAACCATAAAAAAACCTAAAAACCCTTAAAACACCCTAAGATTCCATAAACACCCCAAAATACCCTAAAACCCCTAAATACCCAAATACCCAAAAACACCTAAAAAGTCCCAGAAATCCCTAAAACCCATAAAATGTCCTAAAACCCTGAAAAACTCTAAATCAGCATAAAACTCTGAAAAATACCATAAAATACAATAAAATCCATAAAAACCCCTAATAGTCACTTAAAACACCAAAAATCCTAAAAGACCATAAGATACCTAAAAACCCCTAAAAATTATAAAGATCCCTAAAAGACCCTAAAAACCCCTAAAGGGCCCTAAAAACTCAAAAAACCCTAAATTATAAAAACACTATGTGGCCCTAAAATCCCTAAAAACCCAAAAAACATGAAAAACCATAAAAACTCATGAAAACATAAAAAACACTAAAACCCCTGAAAACCCCTAAAATCATAGAAAACCGTAATGAACTTTATAAAACACTATAAACTATAAATGGACCTAAAAACCCTAAAACCCCAAAAGGTCCCTAAAATAATTAAAAAAATACTAAAGGACCCTAAAACCGCTAAAGTTCCCTAAAACCCAATAAGGCCCTAAAAATTCTAAAAACTCTAAAACCACTTCAAATCCTCAAAGACCCAAAAATTACATAAAACCCCTAAATGATCCTAAAATACCCAAACCCCTAAAAGATCCTAAGATACCTAAAACTATAAAAAACCAAAAAATTAAAGACCCAAAAAACCGAAAAAACAGTAAAATACAATAAAAACCAGTAAAAATCCAAAAAACCCAAAATGACCCTAAAACCCCTAAAAACCACTTAAACCCCTAAAATCCTTAAAAACTATAAAAAACCCTAAAAAATAAAAAAAATCATTAAAAACCCTAATAAACCCTAAAAACCCTAAAACCCCTAAAAACCATAAAAACCATAAAAAATAATAAAAACACTAATAATACTTAAAAATATAAAATAACTCTAAAAACCCTAAAAACACTAAAAACCCCCAGAAACCATGAAACACAACAAAACCCATAAAAACCATAAAACCCCTAAAAACAACTAAAAATTATTAAGCCCCTAAAATCCTTAAAACCCCCTAAACCACCCCCCAAAAACTCGAAAAAATCCATAAAACCCTAAAAACCCCTAAAACACTAAACCCCCAAAAAACCTTAAAACCCCATGAAAAGCTAAAACAACCTAAAAACCCTAAAAACCCTAAAAACCCTAAAAACACTAAAAAGACTAAAAACCCAAAAAATAATGCAAAACCAATAAAAACAATAGAAAAATATAAAACCATAAAATCCCTAACAACCATAAAAAATCTAAAAAAACATCTAAGAACCCTAAAAACCATAAAAATCCCGAAAAACTCTTAAAACCATTAAAACCACTAAAACCCTTTAAAGACCATAAAAATATTTTACACCCCTAATGGAATATAAACCCCCAAAAGAATATAAAACCCATAAAAACCTAAAAACCGAAAAAAAAATCCCTAAAAGACCATAAAACCCTAAAAATTTTAAAAGACCCTAAAAACTTGTAAAAACCTCTAAACGCCTAAAAACACCTATAAACCCTAAAATCCCCCAAAAAATTAGAAAAACCCAGTAACCAAAAAACCCCTTAAAACCCTAAAAACCCTAAAAAATCATTAAAACCATTAAAACCCTCAAAACCCCTAATAACCCCAAAAACCCCAAAAACCTAAAAAAATCATAAAACCCATAAAAACCCTAAAAACCCGAACAACCCTAAAACCCCCCTAAACCACTAAAAACCCAAATACCATAAATAATCCTTTGAAACCCCAAAACCCAATAAAAACCAAACAAAAACATACAACCCCTAAAAACCCCTAAAAACCCTAAAACCCTAAAACCACCAAAATAACCATAAACCACTCAAACCCCATGAAAATAGCTAAAAAAATAAATCCCCCAAAACCCTAAAAACACTAAAATCCCTACACCCCTCAAAAATTCTAAAAACACTAAAAACCCCCAAACCCCCTAAAAACCCATAAAACCACCTAAACTCCCTAAAAACCCTAAAACACTAAAAACCCTAAAAGTTTCTTAAAATAATAAAATTCAATAAAAATCCTTAAAAATATTAAAAACTCAAAAAAACCCCTAAGAAGCCCTAAACCCCCCTAAAACCCCTAAAGACACTAAAAACCAAAAAACCAAAAAACCCCCTAAAACCCCTAAAAAAACTAAAAACCATAAAAACACTTAAAACACCTAAAAACTCTTAAAACCCCTAAATACCCTATAAATGATAAAACATTTCCCCTATAACACTAAAAACCCAAAAATCTCAAAAATCCTAAAAATAATAAAAAAATATCAAAACCCCAAAAATGATAAAAAAATACTAAAACTATCAAAAACCCTTTAAAACCCTAAAAACCCTAAAACCCATAAAACCCTAAAAAACTACTAAAAACCCTAAAATACCTTATAAAATTAAAAATACCTAAACCCTAAACACTGTAAAAACCCTAAAGACCACAAAACCCCTCAAAAGGCCAAAAAACCCTAGAAACCCTAAAAGACCCAAAAACCTCCTAAAAGGAACTAAAACCCCAAAAAAACTTTAAATAACCTAAAAAGATATAAAATCCATAAAATAACTATAAAACCATAAAAACCATAAAACCCATTAAAACCAAAAAAAACCTCAAAAATAAAATAAAATCCTTAAAAACCACAGAAAACCATAATACACTTAAAACACTCTAAAAATCCCTAATACCCCTAAAATGACCTTTTCCATCCCATTGATCTAGGTATTTTGTTGAATTTGATGCTTATAAGGATCCGGTGGATTTTTTGCAGATTGTTGTGGGTGAGGAGCTCCACTATAAACAACCAGTAGTCTTTGAATCATGGGCCGACATCTGTTTTTCTTGCTTGAAATTTGGGCATAGTGACTAGGCTTGTGGTTGTGGTGCTAATGATAGGATTGGTGTGAGTCTGTCTTAGGAAAGTTCTGGTTAGAGAAGCTAGAAAATGGTGGAGTTGTAGGAGGCCACAGGAATGCTCAAGCTTTTTTCCACCCAGCCAATGGTTGTTGTGGTTTTTGAGCGTCTAAAAATGGATTTGAAGGTTGGGAATGATATAGAGGTATTAGTGGTGTCTTCAGGTGGAATGAGTCTAAAATTGGATGGGAATTTCTATAGAGAATGAGGTGTGGGCACTGAGGTGATGCGCACAGATGAATGAGTGGCTTTGAATTGAAAAAGTTAGCAAGATAGAATTGGTGAGTTCAAAGGGGGGGAAGAGAAGGGGAGGGTGTCCAAGTAGGGAGACATGTCTGGGCTTTAGTACAAAGAGATCCCCCTGATGTAGTCCCTGGGAGGTATTTCAGTGGCCTGAAGGAAGGGTAGTGGGAAGGCTAGTAGCATCCAATTTTCAGCTATGAATGATGTTTCTCTAAATAATAGGTTTGAGGATTTGGATTCAGTTGAGTTAGATGGTGATGATTCTATGGGGGGGGTGTTTCCTAGTAGTGGGAGGTGTCTGGGTAGGAGGAGAGAGCTGGTACTAGGAAGAATATTATTATGGTTGGGATAGAGAATATTTTGGTGGGGAAGTAGACCCTCGGTATCGATAAGGGACCCCCTGGTTGGAGCATGGATGATCCCTTGGTGTTGTCCCCTAGGAGTGGTTAAATTGAGAGGGATGGTCTGGGGGGGGGGGTTCTAGTGTTCTATAGTTAGGAGGTCGGTGCAGATCGCACATAGGACTTGGATGGACTTCCACTGCTGGAGATTGAGAGCAGAAATGGTGAAGGAGGTTTGACCCCATATTTGTAGAAGTCCATGGTAGTTCATGTATCCTCATATGGTAAAGAATATTGTGTGGAACTGCATGAAATTTAGGTGGTGGAATGGTCGAGGTTCCCCATCGAGGATGAGGCTAGACGAATAGGGGAGATATTTGCTGAGGATGACTGCAGGATAAACACCAATATGGCCCAGTTCAGGAGGGAAAGAGATAATCATGGGGGTGCCTCTCAAAAGTGGGGTGGATCATCCTCTAGATGAGGGAGCAGGGATGGTGACAAAGGGGCCTCAAGTGTGTCCGGCGACAACATCCAATACGGGAAGGCAGCTCATGCGGATGGTTTCACCTCTACCCCCCCCCTCAAAGGAGGAAAATGAGGGATTATTCTTCACTCCCTAGGCCCATAGAGGCCTAGTATACCTCAATGGAAGCTAAGATGAAAATAAAATCCAACAAGTGGGAGCAGCCTCGACATACATCCAAGAAGGAGAGGCTCAAGGATAAGTACTTGGCGCTGCTCAAACTACACGAGGACTTTGAGTCGGGATGGGAATCTATGGACACGGGGGGTGGACTCAGATTTATGCTTAGCTGATGTGGCTGTTGGATTTGGTGAAGATGATGACCCTTTTGGTGTCGTCCTAGTTTATGACTTTGGTGGAGACATTGACTAACTTGTTCCTTTTTTGTGTTTTTGGGAATTTTTGGGGTTTTGGCTTATAGGGGGTGTGTTAGGGATTTTCGGTGTGGGTTGTTTGATCTAGCCCCTCCCTTTGTTTGTGTTGTTTATTCTCTTTTATACATTTTTGGGGGTACCATGGATAGGATGGCCCTATAAAATCCTTACCCTAAATAATCCCTAAAACCTTAACACCATATAAACCCTAAAAACATTGAAAATCATTTAAATCCTAAACCCCTAAAACCCCCCCAAAAAACCCATAAAAACCCTAAAACCCCCAAAAAAACCTAAAACCCCCCAAAAAACCTAAAAACACATAAAATGATTCAACATCCTTAAAACCCCCAAAAAACATCAAAACACCTAAAAACCCTAAAAAACCTTAAAACCCATATAAATATGAAAAAACACACAAAAACCCTGAAATCCCTAAATGAATCTAAAAACTATAACATTACATAAAAACACAAAAACCCCTAAAAGACCCTAAAAACCATAAAAACCTCAAATAAATATTAAAAACCCCAAATCCATAAAAGACCATATAATACCCTAAAATCTGGAAATACCCAAAAAGACCCAAAACCCTAAAAATCCCTAAAATACCCTAAAAGACCCTAAAAATCATAAAAATTCCGAAATGGCCCTAAAACCCCTAAAGGACCCTATAAACCCTGTAAACCCTAAAGGACCCTAAATCCCTAAAAACCGTAAATGAACCAAAAACCCCTAAAAACATAAAGGACTAAAAAACACCTAAAAGACCCAAAAAACACTAATTGACCATAAATTTTGCGAGGTCAGGAATAGCCTGGGCTCGCACCTTCCTTGCCCTAAAAACCCAGAAAACCCTAAAATCCCTAAAAACACTACAACACTAAAAAAATGCTAAAAAAACTAAAAAAACTAAAAAAAACACAATAACCCAAAAATACATAATAAACTATGAGAAACCCTAAAAATACATTAACAACATTAAAACCAATAAAACCCCTGAAAAACCTGAAAATATAAACAAAAATCACCTAAAACATTAAAAAAACAAAAAATCCTAAAAACCATAAAAAATGTAAAGCTGCTAGAAAACAAAAAAAACCCTAAAGGACCTTAAAAACCAATAAAACCCTAATGGACCCTGAAAAAATAAATACCCTAACCATAAAAACCCTAAAACCCCAAAAATACCCTAAAACAAAAAATCACCCTAGAAATCCTAAGAACCCCTAAAACCCCTTAAAACCCTGTAAACGACCCTAAAATCATAAAAATCCTAAAAGACCCTAAAAACACTAAAACCCTTAAAACCCCCCAAAAAAACTCTAAAAGTCCCTAAAAACCAAAAAACAACACTAGAAACCCAAAAAAATCCAAAAAAAAACCAAAAAACTCTAAAATCTTTTAAAAACATAAAAACAATAATAAACCCTAAAAAATCCTTAGAACCATAAAAAACCCTTCAAACCCCAAAAAATAAATAAAACCTAAAACCCCCAAAAACAACAAAACCCCTAAACCCCCCTAAAAACACTAAAAACCCTAAAAACCCTAAAAACCCTAAAAACCATAAAATCCATGAAATATGAAAACTCACCTAAAACCCCTAAAAACTCTTAAATCCCCAAAATAACTATAAATCTTAAGAAAGCAAAAAAATCCTAAACCCTACACCCTAAACACAAAACACTATACCCTAAACCCTAAACCCTAAACCCTAAACCCTAAACCCTAAACCCTATGACCTAAACCCAATACCCTACACCCTAACCCCAAAACCTTACACCATACACCCTTAACCATAAATCCTAAACCATATATACTACACCGAAATCTTAATCCATATACCCTAAACCATATTTCCTACACCCAAAACTCAAAACCCTACACCCTAAACCCTAGACCCTAAACCCTATACCCAACATCCTAAACCATATAAACTACACCCTAAACCCTATACCCAACACAACAAACCCTATACAGTACACCCTAATCCCTAATCCCAACACCCTAAACTATATGCCCTAAACCCTATATCATAATCCCTAAACCCTTAACACTAAACCCTAAAGCCAATACACAACACCTTAAAACCTACACCCTAAATCCTATACCCTATACCATAAATCCTAAACCCGACAGCCTAACCCCTTGAACATAAACCCTAAACCTTATACACTGCACCCTAAACCCAAACCCTACTCCCAATACCCTATACCCAAAACATTAAACCCTAATCCCGACAGCCTAAACCCTATACCCTACACCCTAAACCCTAAACTCAACACACTAAACCCAATACCCTACACCTTAAACCCAGGATCCTATACCCCATACCATATACCCTACACCTTAAACTCTAAACCCTACACCCTAAAACCTATACACTAAACCCTAACCCTAAACTCTAAACCCTAAACCATAAACCATAAACCATATACCAACTCCCTATAAAATCCCTAAAAACACTAAATAATCGTAAATAATTTAAAATCCTAAAAACCATAAAAACACTAAAAACCCTTAAAACCCAAAAAACCCCTGAAAATCCTACAAACCCTAAATACCCTTAAAACCCATAATAAAACACAAAGACCTAAAAACCATAAAACCCCTAAATAACCCTGGAACCCTTAAAAATACAGAAACAAATACCATAAAAATCCCTTTAACCCCCTAAAGGACCCTAAAAACACTAAAAACCCATAAAACCCCAAAAACTATAAAACCCCCAAAATCCCTAAAAATCCCTAAAACCCCTCCTAAAAGACCATAAAACCCTTAAATACCCTAAAAACCCTAAAAATGTTAAATGACCCAAAAAACCTAAATTAACAAAAACCCCAAAAACACTAAAATACCTTAAATGCTATAAAGACCCTAAAAATCCATAAATCACCCTTAAACCCCCAAAAGAATCTAAAACCCTAAAAACTCTTAAATAACCCTAAAAACCTAAACACGCCAAGAAGACCATAAAAACCTAAAATACCCAAAAGTATACAAAAATACCTAAGTGATCCTAATAAAAATAAAAACCCTAAAGGTCCCCAAAAATTCTAAAAATATTAAAGTCCCTAAAATCACTAAAGGGTCCTAAGACTCCTAAAAACCCAAAACAATATTAAGAAAACAAACAAAAAATTAAAACCCTAAGACCCCCATAAAATATTAAAAGAACATATAAAACCCTAAAACAACATAACAAGTCTAAAATCATAAAAACCATAAAAGAAACTTAAAACACTAAAACCCATAAAAGTCCCTAAAACCCCATTAAAAATGAAACCCTAAAAAACTAAACAACCCAACAAACCCACTAAGAGACCCTAAAAACCCTAAAACCCTAAAAAATTCTACAAATTATAAAAATCTTAAAAATCTTAAAAACCATAAAATATTAAAAATACCTAAAAACCATAAAACCCCCAAAAAAACCCTAAAATCCCTAAAATCCCAAAAACCCCTTAAAACACCAAAAACCTGTAAATAAACATAAAAACCTCTCAAATACCCAAAGGATTCTCAGAAACATAAAGCACCTTAACAAACCCTAATGCCTTGTAGGACACTACCCCCCCCCCACCCACCATCCTAAAAGACCCTAAAACCCCTAAAAAACCCTAAACAAACCTAAAAAACATAAAAATCCTATATAACCGTACAAATCTACTAAACATAAAGACCCTACAAAACTAAAAAACATTAAAAGACTCCTAAAACCAGTAAAAATCCTAAAAACCCAAAAAATCCTTAAAATTCCTATATAACCCTAAAAAAATAAAAATACACTAAAACCCCTAAACCCCAGAAAACATATAAAAACCCTTAAAACATCCTAAAAACACTAAAAAACTTCTGAATCCTAGAAACCAAAAATTAACTAAAATCTTAAAAACCCATAAAAAACTAAAAACCCCTCTAACCAATGAAAAAAGCACAAAAAATCCAAAAAACCCTAAAATCCATAAAATCCCAAAAACCCTAGAAAAGCCTTAAAACCATAGAAAACCCTAAAAACCCATAAAAACCCTAAAACCCTAAAACCCCTAAAATCTTAAAAAATTTAAAAACCCAAAAAACACCAAAAATTCTATGAAACCATATAAAACCATAGAACCATAAAGTACCCCTAAAAACACAAAAGTACCATAAAAACCCTTAAAGGTCCATAAAAATCCTAAAAACACCTAAAAGGCCATAAAAATCCTAAATTCTATTGAAGTCCCAAAAAATGCTTACAATGAAAAATTATATGTAAAAATCCCTAAAAACACCTCAAAGACCCTAAAAACTCTAAAAACCCTAAACAACCCTAAAACCTGTAAAAACTATAAAACCCATAAATCCCCAAAATAACAAAAAAGAACATAAAACCCTAAAACATTAAAAGAATCTAAAAACCCTTAAAACCCCTAAAATAACCTAAAATAACGTAAAAACCCCCAAAACAATAAAAAATGTAAAAAACCTAAAAATCATTGACACCCTAAATACCCAAAAACCCTAAAAATACATAAAAACCTTTCAAAAACCTGAATACTCTAAATTTTTTTAAAAACCATACAAACCCTAAGAAAACACTTAAAACCCAAAAAACCATGAAACCCCTAAAAATCTAGAAAACCCTAAAAAACCATAAAACCCTAAAAAACCTAAAAAACCATAAACCCCCAATAAACGCCCAAACACCCTTTAAAACAATAAAATCAACGAAAACCCACTAAAAACCTAAAATCCCATAAAACCCCATAAAACCTGAAAAAAACCCATAATCCCTAAAAAACCCGAAAAACCTGAAAACCACAAAAACCAAAAAAAAACCCAAGAAAAACCCTAACAAACCTAAAACCCATAAAAACACTAAAATACCGTAAAACCCCTATAATACTCAAACCACTAAAATCCCAAAAAACCTAAAAACTCTTAAAAACCATAAACACCCTAAAAACTATAAAACCCCCTAAAAACATTAAAACCCTTAAAACCATAAAAGTCTCTAAAAACCCTTAAAATCTATAAAAATAATAAATATGTTAAAAACAATAAAGAAAAAATAATCACCCCTAAAAATCCTTTTTACCCTAAAAACACTAAAAATCTTTAAAACCCTAAAAACTCTAAAAACCCTAAAAACCATAAAAAAACTTAAAACCCTAAAAAAAATAAAAACCATTAAACCCCTAAAACCCTAAAAACCTAAAAATCCTAAAAACCCTAAAAAACTAAAAACCCTAAAAACCCTAAAAACCTAAATACCATAAAACCGTAAAAATACCAAAAAGACCCTAAAACCCCTATTAAACTCCTAAAGACCCATAAAACCATTAAAGACCATAAAAAACCAAAAAACCCTAAAAACCATAAAACTCATAAACCCCCCCTCAAAACACTAAATCCCAAAAAACCCCTAAATACCTTAAAAACTCTAAAAACCCATAAATATGCAAAAATTTCTTAAAAAGCCTAAAAAGCCCTAGAGCCCAAAAAACCCCTTAAAAGGCTAAAAACACTAAAACAACCCTAAAACCACTAAACGCCCAAAAAATATCCAAATTTCACTAAAAACCCTAAAACATCTGAAATCCTAGAAAAACCCTAAAGCACTTAAAACCATAAAAAATATTTAAAGTCCCTAGAACCCAAAAAAAACTCTAAAATCCCTAAAAACCCCAGAAAACACTAAAAATTCATAATGAACCTAAAAACCTAAAAAATCATATAAACACTAAGAATACCTTAAAAACCATTAAAAATAAAATAAAATACTATAAAAAACCATAAAACCATAAAAACACAAAAAAACCCATAAAACCCCTTCAAACTGGAAAAAACCAAAAAAAAAACCCTAAACCCCTGAAAATCCTTTAAAATATCGAAAAACATAAAAACCCTAAAATAACCCTAAAACCCCTAAAAACCCCTAAAACCCTAAATACCTAAACCCCCAAAATCCATAAAAATCCAGAAAAACAATAAAAACATTAAAATTATCAAAAATATATTAGAAGACTCCTAAAACCCTAAAAACACTAAGAAACCTAAAACTATGAAAAATCCATAAAACCCAAAAAATTCAAAAACCCTGAAATCCTTTTAAAACCCTAGGAAATAACTAAAACCCTTTAAAACTCCAAAAAACAGATAAAAAGCCAAAAAAATATCCAAAAACCCAAAAAATCCTAAAACCATAAAAACCCTGTAAAACACTAAAAACCTCAATGAACATTAAAAACCCTTGGAAAACTATAAAACCCCTCAAAACCCATAAACAATTAAAACCCTTTAAAAATCCTAAAAATATGAAAAACCTTAAAAAACTGAAATTCCCAAAAAACCTCAAAACACAAAGAAAATCATTACAACTCTAAAAATCCTTACAACCCCTAAAAACTATAAAACACTTAAAACCCAGAAAAATGGTTAAAACATTAAAAAACCCTAAAATCCCTCAAAACCCCTAAAAACCCTAAAACCCCCAAAAAACCCAAAAAACTCATAAAAACTCCTAAACGACCCTAAATGCCTAAAACAAAAAAAACAAAAAAAATAATAGAGCCTAAAACCCCCAAATCAAAACCCAATAAAAAACCTAAACGCTCCTGAAAACCCATAAACACTCTAGAAAACTCTTAAAACCCCAAAAAACCATAAATACACCAAAACCCCTTAAAAACCATAAAAAAACCTAACAACCTCTAAAACACCTGAAAATAATAAAACTTAGAAAACCCAAAAAACACTTAAGATACCTAATGAAACCTTGAAATACTTAATAACTCTATGAACCATAAAACAATCATAAAAACAATAGAACCCTTAAAATTTTTAAAAACCCAAAAAAATATAAAAACTCAAAAATACATGAAAACACTAAAAATCCTAAAATCTGTTAAAAATACATGAAAACCCCAAAAAAAGTAAACCACTAAAAAGAATAAAAACGCTAAAACCCATAAAAATCATGAAAATCCATAAACAACCCTAAAACCCATATAAAACTTAAAAATCCCTTAAACCCCAAAAAAACCCCAAAATATCATTAACACCCCTAAAACCCATGAAAACCCTAAAATCCCTAAAACCCCTTAAAAATAAAAAAACCATTAAAAACCATAAAAAACACAAAAAACACCTAAAAATCCTAAACACCCCAAAAAACAAAAGACCGTAAAGAACCTTTAAACCCCCTAAAACACCAAAAATCATTAAAAACTTAAGTACGCTTAAAACCCTAAAACCCTAAAAAACCATAAAACCATAAAAACACAAAAAATTATTAAAAACCCATTAAAACTAAAAAAACCCAAAAAATATTAAGTACCCTAAAATCCCTAAAAATCATAAAACCCCTAAAAACACTAAACGACCCTAAACGACCCTAAAAACCCTAAACCCCTTAAAATTATTAAAACCCTAAAATCCAAAAAACCTCAAAATACCTAAAACTATACAAACACAAAAACCCTTAAAACCCTAAAAGACCCTAAAACCACTAAAAGACCCTAAAACCCCTAAAACACCTAAAATACCCTGAAAACCCTAAACCCCAAAAAACCCCTAAACCCCTAAAAAACCCTAAAACCACTAAAATACACAAAAACGACTAAAAACCCCCTAAAAGACCATAGAATACCCTAAAAATCCTATCATGCTCTAAAACCCCAAAAGGGCCCTAAAAACCATAAATAACAAAAAAAACCCAAAACGGTATACGACCCTAAAAATTTTAAAGAACCGTAAAACACCTTAAAGGACCATAAAAGAACCTAAAAACCCCCAAACCCCTAAAGGACCCTAAAACCTCTAAAGGAAAATAAAATCCCTAAAGATCCCTAAAAACATTAAAAACTCTAAAATTCCAAAAAAACCCCTAAAACCCTAAAACGATCATAAAAAACCTAAATACCACTAAATAACCCTATAAAAACTCTAAAATCCCCAAAACCCCTAAAACCTTAAAAACCCTAAAAACCAAAATCACTAAAACCCTAAAACCCTAAAAACCCAAAAACAATCCTAAAAACCCTATAACCACAAAAAAACCCCAAAAAACCCAAAAAACCTATACAAAACTTGAAAACCCTAAAAACTATAAAGGACCATAAAAGCACAAAAACCCTAAATGTCCATAAAAACCATAAAACCCTAAAAGTCACTCATACCATAAATCCCCTAAAAGACCCTAAAAACCATAAAACCCACTCAAAACCCTACAAGCAGTTTAAAAACCCTAAAGGACCGTAAAATCATGTAAAAACCATAAAAGACCCAAGAACTATAAAACAACAGTACAAAATGCTAAAACCCTACAAACTAATAAAATCCATAAACCCTAAAAACCCATAAAAACCGAAAATAACCCTAAAAATAGTACAAAACATAAACCCTAAAAACCAAAAAATTGAACCATCCTGAAAAACTCAAAAACTCCAAAAGAAAATTCTTAAAACCCAAAAAACACCTCAAAACCCAAAAATCCAAAAAACCAGGAAAAACACGAAAACACCTAAAACCCCAAAAAATGCTAAAAACCCCTAAAACCCTTAAAATCCCTAAAAACCTAAAAACACTAAACCCCCTAAAAACAATAAACTCCCTAAACACTATACCCGACAACATAAACCCTATACTCTACACCCTAAACCTTAAACCATAATCGCACCACCTTAAACCGAATACCATAATCCTGAAACCTTAAACCGAACACCCAAAACCCTATACCCTACAACCAAAATGCTAAACCATACACCCTAAACCCTATACCCTACACCCTAAACCCTAAACCCTAGACCCTACACCCAAAACACTATATCCTACACCCTAAACAATAAACGCTATACCCTAAACCCTATACCCTACACCCTACACCCTACACCCTAAACCCTACACTCTACACCCCAAACCCTACACCATAAGCCCTCAACCCTATAACCTACACCCAATACCCATTACCCTACACACTAAACACTATACCCTACACCCTAAAATCTATAGTCAACACATTAAATCATAAAACCTACACCCTAAACTTTATACCCTACACACTATACCCCAAAACCTATAACAAAAAACTTGTACGTTAAACCCTAAACCCAAACCCCACGAACTAAACAATATATCCTACACCCAAAAACGTATACCATTCATCCAAAACACCACACCCTACACCCTAAACCATATAACCTACACCCTAAACACTAAACACTAAACCCAACACCCAAAACCCAAAACCCTACACCAAAAACACTATACCCTGCACCCTAAACCCAAAACCCCACACCATAATCCATATACCCTAAACCCAAACACTACACCCTACACCCTAAACCCAATAACCTACACCAAAAAACCAAAACCATATGCCCTAAACCATATACACCACACCCAAAAACCAAAACCCTATGCCTAAAACCTAAACCTCACACCCTAAACCCAACACACTACACCCAAAACAGAAAACACTACACCCTAAACCATATACCCTACACCCAAAACTCTACAACATATACCATAAACCCTATACCCTAAAACCTAAAAATTAAACCCTGCACCCTAAACTCGATACCCTACACCCTATACCAAAAAACAATAACCCTATACCCTACACCCCAAACCCTATACCCTTAACCCTTAACCCTAAACATTACACCATAAACCCTATAACCTACACCATAAACCCTAAAATCTACACCTTATACACTATACTCTACACCCTATACCATAAACCTTGCACCCTAAACCCTAAACCCTAATCCCTAAACCCCACACCCTACACCCTAAAGGCTACATCCTACACCCTAAACACTATACCCTACACCCTAAACCCTAAACCCTACAACAAAAACTCTATACACTGCACCCAAAACCTTAAACCCTACAACATAACCCCTATATCCTACATTAACACCCTATAACCTACACCCTAAACCATATACCCTAAAAATTAAAACCGAAACCCTACACCCTAAACCTTATACCATACACCTTAAACCATAAACCATGCAGCCTAAACCCTAAACCATATTCCATATACCCTATATGTGACACCCAAAAAAACATGAAAAACCCTATAAAATCTTAAAACATAGAAAATCCCGTAATAATAACTTTAAACCCCCAAAACCCAAAAACTCTAAAAACTCTAAATACCAAAAAACCCCTAAAAATCCCACAAATCCCTAAAAACCCTAAAATACCCTAGAAACCCTAAAAACACTAAAAACCCTAAAAACCCTAAACCGTTGAAAACTCTAAGAAAACCCAAAAAAACCTAGAAAACCTTATGAAAACTCTCAAAAACCCAAAAATCCCCAAAACCCCTTAAAACCAAAAAAACCTTAAAATCAATAATAAAACCCTAAAAGCACTTCAAATCCCTTAAAAACTCTAAAAACTCTAAAAAACCCAAATATCCCTAAAAACCCTAAAATCATTTATAACCCCTTCAAAACCTTTGAACCACTTAAAACCACTAAAATACCTAAAAACCCTAAAACCCCTAAAAATCTTAAGAAAACCTTAAAACCTTTAAAACTCCTAAAAACAATAAAAATCCTAAAAACCCATAATATCCATATAACAAATAAAAAACCTAAACATAATAACCATAAAAACCCAAAAGACCAAAAAATACCCTAAACATCTTAAATGACTCTAAAAACTCGTAAAACCCCAAAAGGACTATAAAAACCCTAAAACCCACTAAAATATTCTAAAAACATTAAAGGATATGAATAACCCTAAGGGACCGTAAAAACCCAAAAATCATTAAACATCCCTAATAACCATAAAACCCCTAAAAGAGCATAAAAACTCTAAACCACCTAAAGGACCCTAAAACCCCTCAATGAACCTTAAAGGGCCATAAATATCCCTAAAAATCCTAAAAGACCATAAAAAACATGTAAACCACTAAAACACCCTAAGAACCCTAAAACCCCCTATAATCACCTAAAACCCCCAAAAGACCCATGAAAACCCTAAAAACCCAAAACGACCATGAAAAACCTAAATGACGCTAAAGTCTCTAAAAACAATAAAATAACTAAAAGAACCTTAAAAGCTAAAAAATAATACAATTTCCAAAAAACTATAAAAACCCAAAAATCCTAAAATACCCTAAAAACCAAAAAAACCCCAAACCCCTAAAAACCATAAAAATCATTAAGAATACAAAAAAACTAAAACCCCTAAAGACACTATAAACTCTAAAAACCCCTAAAACCCAAAAAATCCCTAAAAATACTTAAAAATTGAAAATAAAACCAAACCCCCTAGAGGACCGTAAAACCCTAAAGGACCCTAAAAGACCATAAAACCCTAAAATTCCCAAAAATCCATATAGATCCCTAAAACCCCTAAAAGTATCAAAATAACACTTAAAAAATCTTATATGACCATAAAACCGTAAAAAAATCCCCTAAAAGACCCTAAAAATTCCTAAACCCCCCAAAAACCCTACAACCCCTTAAAAACCCTAAAACCCCTAAAAACCCCAAAACCCCTAAAACCATCAAAATCCATTAAAAACACATAAATCCCCTAAAATTCCTAAAAAGGCCTAACCCCCCCCCCACCTTAAAACCCTAAAAACCCATAAAAAGTTTATAAATCCAAAAAAACAATTAAAGCCTCTAAAACCCCTCAAAACCCTAAAACCCTACAAACTTCCAAAAAACCCAAAAACCCCTAAAAACCATAAAAAACTAAATCTCCTAAAGCGCCCTTAAAATATTAAAAAACACCAAAAACACATAAAAACCAATAAACCCCCAAACCCTCCCCCCCAAAAAAAACTAAAATCCTATAATCCTTAAAAACCCAAAAAAAACACTAAAAACCCTAAAACCCAAAAAACTCTAAAAAAATCCAATAAAATCTAAAAACCCTTAAAACTCAAAAAATGCTAAAAAATGATAAAAACACTAAAACCACTAAAAATGATAAATTTTTTTAAGGAACCCCTACAAAACCAAAAAGGCATAAAAAACCCTAAAAACCAAAAAAATACAAAAAAACTTGAAAACACTTTAATATCCTTAAAAATCATAGAAACCCTAAAACCCATAAAACCCTAAAACCCTTAAGAATATCAAGAAATATTAGAAACCCCTTAAAACACTTAGAAAAACCCTTGGGAGGATGGTGGCTCACTCCCCAGGTATTATCTCCCTTGTAAAGTGATTCCTAGGGTTTTCCTATGGCGATGGTGGCGGCAGACCTTTTCCCCTTCCCTCTCATGCTCTTGGGGGGACTCTTGGCGGCAGTAGGCTGGTGCGGTGTTCTTCGATGTGGTTTTGGTTTATCGATGGCTTTGTGATTTCCAAGCAATGTCGTTGGTTGGGTGTTCAGATTTGGAATCTCTCACGGCCTTTCCCTCTCACGCTTGTGGGGGGAGTTCTCAGCAACAGCGGGCCTCAACAACGTTCTCCTGACCACCGATGGGAGGTTTTATTTGGAAGATTTCTCCTTTTCGAGTGATGGTGTTGCTCTTGATTCCAGATTCCCTAGAAGAGTGGAAAGATGCTACTTTGGTTTGGCTTTGGTTTTCAGGCAATGGTGCTGCTTCCTCGTTTTTTATTTTCGATTCCTGATCTCACGATGCATATGAAGATCGGAGCTTTTCCGCTAGAGGTGATGCAGTCAAAAATTTTGAGCGTGGATGTACATGTGATATTCGGACATTGTTCTAGATTCCTCCATGGATGGGTCAATGGATTCGAAGCTTTCAACGGTGGATGGGATTTCATCGGCGACATGGTTTCTATCCTCTTAGATGACGATACGCGGGGGTCTGGATTTCTTGGTTTTTGATACTGCAAGCTTCCCATCAGCAGGCTCATGGGTTTCATTGGAGAAGAAAGTGGTTTCAGTGTGTGAAGAGATTATAGGATCATTGTTTTTGGTCTCTTAGATCTAATTCTTGTTTTTTATTTTGGGATCTCTAAGTTGCGATGTGTTACAGCGGCTGCTCTGGTCTATAATTAACTGCAATTTGGCTGGCTTGGTTGTGATCTGTTTAGGGTCTTGGATGTTTTGTTCCTATTTTTCTTGATTTGTTTGATGCTTATATGTAATTCGGTGTGTGCAGGGGGGGATACATGGTGTTTTTTTCTTCTTGTTCATGTGGCGTAGAAGGAGTTGCTGGCTGTTGGAATTTTTAGTGCTTGATGGAGCCTGGAGCTGATGTTTTTGCTTTTCTGGTGATGGATATTCCTGTGGAGGAGGTTCTAGAAGCTGAAAATGGTGTGAATAAATGCTGCTTGATTTTTGGATGCGTGTTGGACCTATATGTAGGTGCTATTTTTATTCTTTTTCATTCTTATGAATGGGTGCTACTGGTTGTGAGTTGCTGGTCGCTGGATGGTCTTTGGGCTCTGTGGCTCTGTTCTAGGTGTGGGTGTTTGCACTCTTACACTTCTTTTGTTTTTCCATTGCTTGTCGTTGGCTGGTTGGAAGGTCCGGGTTGATGTGCAGATGTGCATTGTTTGGATGATCTGCTGGGTGAATGCTAGAATTGGCAGCTGGTGTGTGGTTGCTCACCGTTGTCGTTCCCCTTGACTAGTACACCCACCTCTGCTCTTACTGCCCTTCCCAACACACTGGACCCCATCTTTGTCTGGTTTGATGGTGTATGGGTCCGTTTTGGGATGGTGTTAGTGGTTCAGCTCAGCGTCAATGGTGCACCTCGGCGGGGCGGTATCTTTAAGTGGTGCAGTTTTGTTAAACATATGTTGGAGTACAGGCTGATGGTTGCTGATCTTAGTACGGTGCTGAAATAAGGTGCTGTTGTGGCTGGGATTTTCTGTGGTGTTTCTGATATTGTGATGATGAATATTGATGAAGCTACTGTTATGGTTATGGTAATGATGAAGGATGGATGCTGACTGGCTGGGAGGTGATGATGGGGACTTTTCAGTTTTTCTACTCCTTTTGGTTTTTTGTGCTTTTTTGGGGTCTTTCGGTTTTTTTGGGTTTGGAGTAGTTAAGGGTTTTTGGGTGTGGGTTTTTTGACCCCTCCCCTCCCTTGTCTATTGTGTCTCTTTTTTTCTTTCTAATAAATTTCGGGGGGGGGGGGTCGGGAATAGCCTGACCCACGCATCTTCCTTGCCCTAAAAACACTTAAAGACCCTAAAACACATAAAATTCCTTAAAGCCCCTAAAAACCATAGAAAAACTCTGAAATACCGACAAAACCACATAAGCACCCAAAAAACCCTAAAACCATAAAAAATAATAAAACCCAAAAATACCATAAAATCAATTAAAAACTAAAAAAACCCAAAACCATAAAACCATAAAAACCATTAAAATAGTAAAAATTTTAAAACAACCTAAAAATCCACAAAACCCCTATAAATTTGAAAAATCCATAAAACCCCCATAAAATCCAAAAAATCCCTTTAAACCCTAAAACCTATAAAAAACTCCAAACATTAAAACCCCCTTAAAAACTAAAAATCCATAAAAACCATAAAAACACTAAAAACAAAAAATCCCTAAGAAAAAACCTAAAACCCTTAACAAAACACTAAAACTAATAAAATTCTAAAAACACAATAAAAACACAGAAACTATAAAAAAACATTAAAAACACCTTAAAATTCCTAAACACCACTAAAAGCCATAAAACTACTAAAATAACCACAAAAAAATAAAACCCTAAAACCCTAAAACCCCTAAAATCTCTAACAAGCCTAAATAAACCCTAAATAAAAATTAAACCCCCCCAAAACACCCCTAAAAACCCTAAAACACCTAAAAACCCTAAACCCCCTATAACCTAAAAATAACCCTAAAACTATAAAAAATCATAAAAAATCCCTGAAATCCTTTAAAATACCTAAAACCATAAGCCCCCATAAAAACCCTAAAACCACATAAAAACAATAAAAAACCACTAAAAACTCTTCAAACCCCTAAACATATAAAAAACAAAAACACTAAAAAAAATCCATAAAACCCCTAAAACCCATCAAAAAATATTGAAAACCCATCAAAAACCATAAAAACATAAAATAACCCTAAAAAAACTAAAAACTAAAACCCCTAAAAACACTAAAAACAATAAAAACCCTAAAACACCATAAAAACATTAAAAATACCTAAAACCCTTAAGACACCTAAAAACTAATAAAACCCCATAAAACCCCTTAAAGTCCCTAAAACCCCTAAAAACACTAAAATACCCTAAATAACCTCATATTAACCAAAAAAGACACTTAAAGACCCTAAAAACCCCAAAGAACCCTAAAAACCCATAAAGACCTAAAAACCCCAAACTACCCTAAAAACCTTCAAACCCCTAAAACCCCATAAAATCCTTAAAATACTAGAAATAATAAAAAAATAAAAATAAAAAAATTCCATAAAAACATTTTAAACCCATGAAAAACCTAAAAACCCTAAAACCCCTAATAACCGTTAAAAACCCAAAGTACCTAAATATACATAAACCCCCCCAAAACCTAAAAACAACATTGTAACATCTTGGACCTAGATCACTCATAAGTTATGGGACTCAGTCGGTCACATGGCCATAAGAGTGCCTCCTCATATGCCATAGGCTACCGACTAGCAGCAAGGATCCAAGGTGGGAGACTATACCCTCATGATCAAAGTAACAAAATAGTGTAATAAATGGATAGACATAAGCATAATATCAACTAATAGTGAATGTTAAATAATCCAGATAAAATAAACAGTAATCAATAGCAATATCTAATACCATATACGGAATAATGTAATGTCATGTATGTAATAAAAAAGATTAGAAGAACATGGAAGCAGGCACACATACATACATATATATCAATAGAACAAAAAGGAATAAAAGACTATCTCAAGATGGAATCATGATCCATATCTCAGTTATGTGTTCCCCCACTCCCATTATACAATAAAACATTCACAATTGGTCTCTTTCCTTGTCCCTACCTACATCCAAAAAGTTTTTTAGAGTACCAAGAAGCTTCCCGAATAGGGTGTGAGATATAGTCAGAATTCCACCACCAATGGTATCTATAAGTATTCAGATAGTGTATATAATATGAGTAGTGTGTAGATATAATAATGGTATGTAGTAAAGTAAACTATAAAGGGACGAATCTAGTTCCTGAAGGACACTAGGATTACACTAACTGCTTCAGCTTGTGCCTAGAAAACATCTGAACAAAAATCACCATAAACATATAAATATAAGTGTATATTCATGTATGTATATAAATGTAATATACATGTAGTGATGTCTATAGCCATATTTACACATACATAGTGCTATATAGGATCCATGGTGTAACTCATGCATCCATGTCCAGTCACTAGAGTCACATAAGGTAGTAGGGGATGCCATTCTTGAGTATCATAGATCATAAGGGTCGTTATGCACAAGTATCACATATATAAGGGATTCCATGCTCGGTATCATAAGAATAAGAGATTTTATGCCCTATATCACAAGTATATGGGATTCCATTCTCAATATAACAAGTATAAGGCTCCCTATTCCCTATATCACAAGTATATGGGTCTTCATTCCTAGTATCACAAGTATATATAGTAAAATATGTTTTATAATTTTTAACATTACTTTAAAACTATTGTGTAACCATTTTTTATTCTAAATCACTTTACGTGGTCGTACAACCCACTTTCCAATTGATTCATTATAGTCATCACATTTAGGAGTCACTCAAAAACCATATAAAATATGGCTTAGCCTCTTAAGAATTTATAATATCTAGGGAAATTCCATAGGCACATCTCAAGGGGTGTAAATAGTCAATAATGACCTGTTCCAACTAGAATAAGGAGACACTACGTCAATCAATTCAAGGATAACAAATTAAAAAACTGTTATGTTTATTTTTAAGAAAAATTAAGGATAATCTGATGTTCACTATCATGATGCATAATATAAAGAGAAAAGACTTGTGGAATAAATACTAGACCACCTACTTTATGCCTGTGGAGAAGCACTCATCCAGTATCAACATTTGGTTAGGTCAATATTGGAATAAAATGGAAAAATAGACAAACACCCTTAAAAAGGATCATATGATCTCACACCAAAATAACTTTTTCGATAGGAATAAGAATGATGAAAGGAGATAATGGAATGTAGATATTACTGATGGAAATCCAATATGAGAGACAAATCTCTAATTAGAGGGAAGACAAAGAAATAGCTTCAAAGACGATCTCTAGGATTAAGAGAGCTCTCAGTGTAAAGAGGGGAGAGGTTGATGTCTGCTGAAAAAAAAAGTTAGAAATAGGTTTATCCTATTTAAAAAAATAGGGAAATGGATTTTTCTATCTAAAAACCTGAAAAAAAATGAAACCCATAAAAAAACCTAAACCCTCAAGGAGAGGAAGGCCTCAGAGCGGTGGCTCTTATTCTCCCCTTGCATAGCTAGGGTTCTCTGCCAGATCTTCATATTACCCCCTCCGGTGTGGTCTGGACTCATTGACGATTATATTGTATTGGTTTGGAATTGTTGGAGGACGAATCCATGTGGCCTAGATTCATTTCTGGCCTGGAAGCGGCTTTGTCGTGCCTTGCAGCTTTGGGATTTGGCTCTTACTTTGGAAGGTTCATTGTTGGCTCTGGTTCACGCAAAGGCGGTGTCGAGTCTCCTGGCTTCATGATCCTTGTTCGACTTCGGTGTGCATCGGCTCTGTGTGGTTCAGGTTTGGGTTTCCAGCTCAGTGTCATCCTTCTCATATCCAAGATCTCTTTTCACCTTCGAGATCTTGGCGTCGGATCTAGTTTTCTCGGTGTTATCTTTTGTGTTCCCCTCTCCTTGGGATCTCGTTGCTACTTCCGTACGCTCGTCTTCAGCTCCGGATCACATGTTTCCAACTACGATGGATCTTCTTGGTCCTCCTTTTCAAGATTCATTTACATCTATAGTGTTCTCAGTTTCGGCCCCGTCATGCTCAAGGATTGTTTTGAGCCTTCTGGATCTGATATCCCAACCTGGTTTCATCTCGGCTCAATGTCAGATCTAGCGTGCTCTAGTTTCCTTGAGGTCGGATCTAGTGGATTGGAGGTGGGAGGCCCTGTGTTTCATTTCTGCTCTAGGATGATTCCATGTATGGTCTTGCTGCTGATGGGGTATTGGTCATTTGGTTGAGAATTTGGTTGGTATTTTTGCGGTGATTAAGGCATCGTTGGCTGCTGCTAGTTTCTTGGGCTTATGAATGATGTTGTTGGGGATTTACTATAGTGGTTTATTTTTCTGTTTTGTGCTTTCGGTTGTTATTCACTGATTTTTTGAAAGTTGATGATGCTACTTGCTGATGAATTCCGCAATTGCGTTTGGTTTTGGGGCTGTTGGTGGTTGGTGCTGGTGGCTTTGTGGTGCTGAAGTTGGTTCTATGTTTGGTTTGTTGTGTCTTTTTCTTTGTTTGTTTGCTTTTTTGGGACTATCCTTGGGTATGTGTCATTTGACTCTGCCCATCCATTGTTTGATGCATCTCTTTTTCAAATAATTTTTTTTGGGGGGGGGCGAGAATAGCCTTTCCCTACACCTATCTTGCCCTAAACCCCCTAAAAACCCTTAAAGCCATTAAAATCCATAAAAACCATTTAAAACCCTAAAAAACAAAACAAACCTCAAAACACTAAAATCCCTAAAAACATTAAAACCCCTTAAAACTCCTTAAAAACCTAAAAACCCTAAACCCCATATAACCATAAAAATAACTAAACCCCCTAAAAACCCTAAAACCCTTAAAATCCCAAAACCACTACAACACCAAAAAAATCTCAAAAACTGCTAAAAACCATAAAATGCAAAAAAACCTAAAAAATAATAAAACCCTTAAAAACTATAAAAACCATAAAAACCCATAAAACCCTTAAAAGACCCTAAAAACCACTGAAACCCACAACAGACCCTACAAAATCATAAAACCCCTTAAAAACACTAAAAGACTCAAAAACACTAAAAGACAATGAAAACCCCTAATAACCATGAAATATCATAAAATACCCTTAAACCCATTAAAAGACTCTAAAAACCCTAAAAATCCCTAAATTACCCTAAAACCCCCAAAAATAATAAAAGAACCTAAACCCCCCTAAAATACCCAATGGATCCTAAAAACCCTAAAGGTCCCTAAAACCCCTTAAAACCCTGAAGTATCCTAAAAATCCCTAAAGGACTCTAAAACCCATAAAAACCCTAAAGTATCCTCAAACCCCTAAAAATCCTAAAAGACGGTAAAAACGCTAAAAGCCCCTAAAAACTCAAAAAAACACTAAACCACCAAAAACCCTAAAAGACTCTAAAACACATAAAAAACCAAAGAGACCCTAAAACCCTAAAAGATCCTAAATCCCTAATAACCCTTGAAACCCTTTAAAAGACCCTAAAAACCCTAAAAATTATAAAACCCATAAAACACCCTAGAACCCCAAAATACGTTAAATTCCTAAACACCCTAAAACGCTAAAAAACCAAAAAACCTCTAAAACCCTAAAAATCATAAAAACCCCTATAACCCATAAGGAAAACCCCGAAACCCCATTAAAAAACTAAAAATACTAAAAACCATAAATACTATAAAACCCCCCCAAAAACACTTGAAACCCTAAAAACCCTAACTCAACCCCCCCCCCCCCCCAAACTCCTTAAATACCATAAAAACACTAAAACAACAGTACAAAATGCTAAAACTAAAAAAGATAAAAAAAATACAAAAACCCTAAAAACCCATAAAACTCCAAAACAACCATAAAATAGTTAAATACATAAACCCTAAAAACCAGAAAATTGAACCATCCGAGAAAACTATAAAACCCCATAAGAAAATGCTTAAAACCCAAAAAAACACCTCAAAACCCAAAAACCCAAAAAACTTGGAAAACCCCCAAAACACCTAAAACCCCAAAAATGATAAAATCCCATAAACCCATAAAAACCCTAAAAACCCGAAAAACACTAAACCCCTAAAAACCATAAAATCCCAAAATCATATACCTAAAAACATAAACCCTAATCCATATACTCTACACCCTAAACCTTAATCCATAATCCTTCCACCTTAAACCCTATACCATAAACCCTAAACCCAAAACCCAACCCCCAAAACCCTATACTCGACACCAAAAATGATAAACCAAACACCCTAAACCCTATACCCTACACCCCAAACACTAAAACCTACACCCTAAACAATATATCGTACACCCTAAACACTATATCCTACACCCTAAACACTAAACTATATACCCTAAACCCTATACCCTACACCATAAACCCTACACTCTACACCCTAAGCCCTACACCATAAGCCATCAACCCTATAACCTATAGCCTATAGCCTATACCCTACACCCTATACCCTACACACTAAACACCATACCCTACACCCTATACTCCATACCCTACACATTAAATTTTAAAACCTACACCCTAAACTTTATTCACTACACACTACACCCTAAACCCTAAACCCTATAACCAAAAAACCTATACGCTAAACCATAAAACCAAAACCTATGAACTAAATAATATATCCTACACCCAAAACCCCGTACCATACATCCAAAACACAACATCCTACCCCCTAAACCCTATAACCTATACCCTAAACACTAAACCCTAAAACCAACACCCTAACCCTAAAACCCTATACCAAAAACCCTATACCTTGAACCCTAAACCCAAAACCCCACACCTTAAACCCTATACCCTAAACCCTAAACCCTACACCCTACACCCTAAACACTATAACTTACACTCTAAAACCTAAACCCTATTCCCTAAACCCTATACACCACACCCAAAACCCAAAACCCTGTGCCTAAAACCTATACCTCACACCCTAAACCCAACACACTACACCTAAATCCCAAAACACTACACCCTAAACTCTACAACATATACCATGAACCCTATACCATACAACCTAAACCTTAAAACCTACACCCAAAACTCAATACCCTACACCTTAGACCAAAAACCAGAAACCCTAAACCTTGCATCCTAAACCCTGTACACTACAAACCTAACCCTATACCCTTCACCCTTCACCCTAAACCCTACACTATAAACCTTATAACCTACACCCTAAACCCTAAACCCTATGCCTTATACACTATACCCTACACACTATACCATAAAACCTACACCATAAACCCTTAACTCTAATCCCTAAACCCTACACCCTACACCCTAATGGCAGCACCCTACACCCTAAGCACTATATAGCACACCCTAAACCCTAAACCCTACAACATAAACCCTATAAACTGAACCCTGTACCTTAAACCCTTCAACATAAACCTTATATCCTATATCAATACCCTATACCATACACCCTAAACCCTATACCTTATACATTAAAACCTGAAACCTACACCCTAAACCATATACCCTACACCTTAAACGATAAACCATACACCATAAACCCTTATCCATATACCATATACCTTATTTTTAACAACCAAGAAACCCTGAAAAACCCTAAAAACCCTATAAACTCCCAAAACATAGAAAATCCCTTAAAAATAAACTTAAACCCCCCAAAACCCTAAAAACTCTAAATACCATGAAAAACCTAAAAATTAAAAAATCCCTAAAAACCCTAAAATACCCTAGAAGCCCTAAAAACACTAAAAACACTAAATACCCTAAAACCCATGAAAACCCTAAAAACCCATAAAAACCCTAGAAAACCTTATGAAAACGCTCAAAAACCCTAAATACCATAAAAATCCTTAAACACCCTAAAGACCATAAAATAGTAATAAAACCCTAAAAGCACTTCAAAACCTTAAAACTATAAAAAATATAAAAAATACCTAATATCCCAAGAAACACTAAAAAAATTTATAACCCCTTGAAACCCTTAAAACCACTTAAAACAATAAAATAATTAAAAAACCTAAACCCCCTAAAACACCTAAAAAACCTTAAAACCATTAAAACCCCTAAAACCCCTAATCCAGATAAGATGGTGCTTTCTCCGCTCTCTCACGATGGAGGTCTTCTTCGGCACCCTTAAAGACGATGATGAACTTTATGCACCGCCCTCCCCCCGCCACGGGGGAGGGGCCTCTCGCAGATGATCGTCCCTTTGTTCCGTTCACTGCCCCAGACTTGCTGCCCCCTTTTCCACAGATTAAGATTTTCCCCAAGGTTCCTGACCTACGTGATGGGCATCCGTAGCTTCATCTTTCGATCTCGGAGTTTAATGAAGCCTCTTCTTTGCATAATTTGACTTTGGTTTCTCGATTCATGAAATGGCACCCCCCGGTGGATGTTTTTGATAGATTTTTATTTGAATTTTGGGATCTGCAGGATCGTGCTATGGTAGGTCTTGTTGATAGCTTTCATATTCTAATTCATTTTTCATCTGAGGAAGATCTTATTCTTGCCTGGTCTTCGGCCCCCTAGTTTTGTGATGGTGCCTGATTCTCATTATTTCGATGGAGTTTTGATATTAATTTGAAACCTGATTTGCCGATGGTGGAAACCTGGGTGAGGCTTCCAAAGCTCCCTCTCCCCTTCCTGAACTTGTCTATTATCTCTATGTTGGGGAACTTGGTGGGAAGATTTCTTTGTGTTGATAGCAGGACTCGGGATCTATGCCACCCAGTGGCTCCGAGGGCTTTTATCGAGGTGGATGTTTCTAAAGCACCGATAGAATTTGTGTGGATTGTTGTTGGTGAGGAGCTCCAATGGAGGCAACTGGTGATCATTGAATCCTGGATTGATTTCTTCTCCTCCTTCCAGCATATCAGCCATGTTGATCGAGCCTACAGTAAAGTCATTAAGGGGTATGATGTCTTGAAGTTGGCCCCGACAGGGAAATTCATAGGACAACAGACTTTGGTTGGGGAACATGAGGCTAAGGCTTTCTTACCTCCTCTGCCAAAGGTCAGGGACATTTTTGCATGCCTGCGAGCCGACCTCAATTTTGGTGGTGATAAGGTGGCAAGGACAGGTTCATGCACTTTGGGGCCGGAATCTTTAAACAATTGTAGTGGAAAGGTCGATGACAATGCAATGGTTTCGATTTATGTTGATTGCTTCAATAGTGAACAGGTCAGAGGAAGGGAGGTGAGACTATGTGGGACTTCCCTACATAATTAGTTCAAGTGTCTGGTTTCTGTTGCACAAGAGGGTGAAGCTGCAGCACAGGGGGTTCTAGAGGAGCAAGGGATGATGAAGGATCAGGATAAGATGGATGGGATGGGGGAGGGATTTCTTTGTTTCCAGGAACAGAATGGGATCTTAAGCTGTGAGGTGGTTGAACCTGAAATGCGGGATTTGAGTTTTGATGGATCTGGAGATTATGAGATGTAGGTTCTGGCAGCAGGGAATAATGTGGAGGTGGGGAAGGATGGTGTTGAAGATGTTGCTGGACTGCAAATGCCTGGAGTGGTGCTTGATAAAGATGCTGCTGGTGATTTCTGTTGTACAGCCGGGAAGAAGAAGGTGGTTGGGAAGGGGGTGTTGGATCATAGGAAAGTGGTGGCTGGGCAGGGGGAGATCTTGAGCAGGATGTGGCTCAACAGGAACTAAGGGAGGTGATCAAACCGGGGGATTCCTCTCAGCAAGGGGATCTAGCGATGTAGGGCTTGGTGGTATGTGCTGAGACAGAGGGGAAAGATGTTGTACATGGGGTTGTGGATGAGAAAAGGGTTTTGGAAGAACATGAAGAAGTATCCCTAGTGGTGACCAACATGGTGGTGGGAGAGACTGGTCGCAAAGGTGTGGCTGGTGGAAGGTTAGCTGAAATGGTTTTACTTTAATCTAGTAATGAGGAGGCATCTGCTAGTGACATTGATTATCAAGAAGGGAAGAATACCTTCCTTGGGATTCAGAAAGCTGTTTGTGAGAATATGGGAAAGGGGGTACAGGTGGGGGAACCTCCCGTTGGCAATGAGAAGGAACTCGTGAGATCTGACGTGCATGTCCTCCTACTTAGCAATGTGGCCAGTGACAGTGTTGAGAATTCTGGTCTTGTAGTGGATGAAGGGGAGGTAGCATCAAGGGGGGCAGCTGGGGAGGGGCAGCTTCTCAAGAGGGTGGACCTGAAGCAGGGTTGGGGAGCGGGCAGGGGAAGGAACTTGGGATGGGGGATTCCCCCGAACACAGGGGTTCTGCTGCGCAGGAGGCAGTTCCAAGGGAGGAGGGGATTTTGCAACTAGCTGACAAGCCTGACTTCTTGGCCAGGCATGAAGATGAGGGGACGGTCCTGCCTGGGGAGGATGGTCAAAGGCCTCTGGTTGCTGTCAATGGGAGTGCAGAAATACATGCTTTAGTGGATCTAAGCTTTCCTCAGGATGATGTTTTTGTTGAGTGCCCGCTTAATCAGGAAGCCTCCTCTATCTCGGATCAAGTGCATGGAAGGGAAGCGGAAAAGCGCTCTTTTGAGATCGAGAAGGTGAACGAGATGGATGATGGTCCCACCTCGATATCCTCAAAGAGGAGGCGGAAGCGGGATTACTCCACTCTCCCTAGACCCATGGTTACTCGGGCTTCTTCAAAGGCAGTTAAGCTAAAAGTCAAGGTTAAAAATCGGGTGAAGCTGCATTCCCTGGAACAAAAGAAATGTAGGGAGAAGTTTCTGATGCTCCTCAAGCTCAATGAGGATTATGAGTCATTATGGGATGACTCTAACTCCTGCTTTGATGATGCAGCCTCTGGATATGGTTCAGATGGCGACCCTTATGGTGTGGCTTCTGTTTCGGATTTTGGTGGTGATGTTGATTGATCTGTATTCCATTCCTTATTTGTTTTCCTTTTTATTTTTTTGGGTTTTGGGTTGGGGTTGTAAAGGGTTTTTGGGTGTGGGTCATTTGACCCCTCCCCTCCCTTGTCTGTTGTTTCTTTTCTTTATAAATTTGGGGGGTCCGGGAACAACCTGGCCCTCGAATCTTCCTTTCCCAAAAAACCCTAAAAAACACCTAAAACCCATAAAAATCCATAATAACCATAAAACAAATAAAAAATGAACATAAAAACCATAAAATCCCTAAAATACCCTAAAACCCTAAAACCCCTAAAAGTCAAAAAAATACCCTAAAACCTTAAACAACTCTAAAAACCCTTAAATCCCCAAAAGAACCATCAAAACCCTAAAACCCACTAAAATATTCTAAAAACATTACATTGTATTAATAACCCTAAAGGACCCTAAAAACCAAAAAAACATTAAACTTCTCTAACTACCATAAGACCCCTAAATGAGCATAAAAACTCTAAACCCCCTAAAGGATCCTAAAAACCCTCAAAGAACCCTAAAGGGCCATAAATATCACTAAAAATCCTAAAAGAACATAAAAACCTTGAAAACCCCTAAAAGAACCTAAAGACCCTAAAACCCTAAAAACTCTAAAAATCCTAAAAACCCTAAAAACCCCACAAATCACCTAAAACCTCAAAAGACCCCTGAAAACCCTCAGAACCCAAAAGACCCTAAAAACCCTAAAAGATACTAAAGTCCCTAAAAACCCTAAAACCCCTAAAATCATTAAAATACTTTCAAACCCCCTAAAATATAATATAAGACCCAAAAAACTATAAAAAACCAAAAAATCCTAAAATACCTTAAAAACCCAGAAAACCCCCCAAACCCATAAAAACCCTAAAAGGAATTAAAAATCCAAAAAACCCTAAAACCCCTAAAAACACTAAAAACTCTAAAAAACCATAAAACCCAAAAAAATCCCTAAAAAGGCTTTAAAAATTTAAAATAACACAAAACCCCCTAAAGGAACAAAAAACCCTAAAGGACCCTAAAAACTCTAAAAGACCATAAAAACCCTAAAATTCCATAAAAACCCTATAGACCACTAAAAACCCCAAAATACCCAAAATAACACTTAAAAAATCCAATACGACCATAAAAACTGAAAAAAAATCCCCTAAAAGACCCTAAAAATCCCTAAACCCCCTAAAAACCCTAAAACCCCTTAAAAACCCTAAAACCCCTAAAATATCCTAAATCCCCTAAAACCATAAAAACCCATTAAAATACATAAATGCCCTAAAATTTCTAAAAAGGCCTACAACCCACCCCAACCTTTAAAACCCTAAAAACCCATAAAAACTTTATAAATCCAAAAAAACACTTACAACTTCTACAACCACTAAAAACCTATAAACTCCGAAAAAACCCAAAAAACCATAAAAAAATAAAACTCCTAAAACAACCTTAAAATCATAAAAAACACCTAAATCCCATAAAAACCCAAACCCCCCAAAAAAACCTACAAACCAAAAAACCCAAAAAACACTAAAAACCCAAAACCCCTAAAAACTCTAAAAAATCATATAAAATCTAAAAACCCTTAAAACTAATAAAAACTAGAAAAACTGCTAAAAACCCTAAAACCCCCAAAAACATTAAAAATTTTAGGAACCCCTACAAAACCAAAAAGGCATCAAAAACTCTAAAAACCCAAAAAAAAAACAGAAAAAAAACCTAAAAACACTTTAAAATCCCTAAAAATCATAGAAACCATATTAACCTAAAACCCTAAAACCCCTAAGAATATCTATAAATCATAGAAACCCATAAAAACACTTAAAGACCCTAAAATACCTAAAATTACATAGAGCCCCTAAAACCATATAAAAACTCTAAAATAACGACAAAATTGCTGAAGCACCCTAAAAACTCTAAAACCTTAAAAAGCCATAAAATCCTAAAATACCATAAAATCCATAAAAACTAAAAAAACCAAAACCATAAAACCATAAAACCATTAAAATTATAAAATCCTTAAAATATCCTAAAAATCCACAAAACCCCAATAAATTTGAAAAATCCATAAAAACCCCTAAAATCCTAAATAAGAAGATGGAGACGCACTCCCCTGGCTCTCCCTATTATTTGATGCTTCTCCTGGGGTTTCCTATGGTTTCTTCTTGCGGCTTCGAGCATGGATCCTTGTTTCCATATTCTCAACGAAGGTGTGCTCTGGAGGATATTCTCGGTATCAAGGTGGTGGTGGTTTTTAGTTTTCAGTGGGCTCGTCTTCCCCAGATGATGCTTGTTCTTGAGCTTTTGGCCTTGGATCCAGGTGGGGATGGGCTTCTGTGTGCTCAGGCATCGACAACTATAGAGATTGCACTATCTATTGGGATCTCTCGGTTTTTGATGTTTCAGCGGTATCTAGGGCTTCAACATCGAAGAGGGTTGCAGAGGTGGATCTGGCCTCTTCCATGGTAATTTGTCTCCTCCGATTTGCTGGCTCGGGCTTTGATTTCCCCTTCGATGTCGATCTGGTATGTTTCCTCTTCTACAGTGCGGCTTCTGAAATTTTTCTTTATTTCTGATGTTCTAGTGGCTCGTGGTTTTAAACTTATTATGATTAGTGGGTATATGTTTTATCTTCTATATTGGTTTTTTTCATTGGTGGTATGGCCTATTGGTTGGGTTGTGATTTTGGTTAGAGGTTGTTGGTTTGAGTTTTTGATTGAGATGGCTCAGGTTTGTTTGACTATTTTTCTACTGATGCAACATTTTGTGGGTGCTAATGTTAGCTACTGGGTGTCATTTTTTGCTTGTTCTCAAGGTGTGAAAGGAATTACTGGTTTTTGGAAACTTTGGGGATAGATCCTGCTTGTTTCTAGGCGAGGATGTAATGAAGTTGTTTGTTTCGGGCATGGGCGCTGGTGGTCCTGTGTTGTTGGTTGTAACTCTTGGTGCGGTATGCTGGATGTGGGTGATGTTTTTCATGATTTTTTGTCCTTTAAATGGTTGTGATAGGGTGTAATTTTCTGGTTGATGGATTCCATTTGGCTTGGAAGTGATGGCTGCTGGATGCTAAGTTGCTGGTTATTGGCTGTTGTTCTAGTTGGTAGGTATGGCTGTGATTATTGGAATTGGTGTTACTAGTTGAGGGATCTAAAGTGGCATGTTGGGAGATGTTTGTGGATCAAAATTGGTGTTGGTTATTTGACACTGAGGTGTGAGATCTTGGATTCTGTATGGCCAGGATGTGATAAAGCTACTGTTTATGATTTTAGCGCTAGTGGATCTATGTTACTGGCGGTGGACATGATTAGATTGGAGGTGATGGCTACTAAAAAATATTATGTGGGATGCTCATTTCTGGTTGTCTGGGAGACACTGTTGGTGATGATCTTGTTTTTCTATTTTGTATGATTTTTTTGTGTCTTTGGAGCTTTTTAGGAACATTTTAGTTTTATAGGGTTGTCTAGGGTTTTTGGGTGTGGTTTGATTGACCCCACCCCTCCCTTGTCTGTAGTGACTTTTTTCTAATAAATTTGGGGGGGGGGAATAGTTTGGCCTCGCACCTTCCTTTCCCTAAATATTAAAAAATCCCTATAAACCCTAAAACATATAAAAAACCCCAAACCCTAAAACCCCTTAAAAATTAAAATCCCTAAAACCCATAAAAACCCTAAAAACCATAAATCCCTAAGAACAAACTAAAACCCTTAACAAAACCTTAAAACTACTAAAACTATAAAAGTGTAAGAAAAACCCTAAAACTATAAAAAGCTATAAAAACACCTTAAGATTCTAAAACACCACTAAAACCCATAAAACTACTCAAATAACCATAAAAACACAAAAACCCTCACACCCTAAAAACCCTAAAATCCCTAACAAGCCTAAATAAACCCTAAATAAAAACTAAAAAACCCAAAACCCCCCCTAAAAACCCTAAAACACCTAAAAACCCTAAACCCCCTATAACCTAAAAATAACCCTAAAACTATAAGAAACCATGAAAAAATCCCTAAAATCCCTAAAAATACCAAAAACCATAAAACCCCATAAAAACCATAAAACCCCATACAAACTATAAAAACCCCTAATAAATCATCAAACCCCTAAACATATAAAAAAAACAAAACACGCAAAAACAATAAAACCCTAAAACCCCTCAAAAAATTGTTACAAACCCCTCCAAAACCATAACACCTTAAAACAAACCTAAAAACACTTAAAAACACAAAAATCCCTAAAAAACAAAAACCCTTTACACCCCTAAAAACTCTAAAAATCTAAAACCCCTAAAAACCCCCCAAAACCATAAAAACCCTTAAACACCCTAAAGAAATTAAAAACCCCTAAAAACCATAAGACCCCTAAAAACTGATAGAAAACCCTAAAACACCTTAAAATCCTTAAAACCCCTAAAAACATTAAAATACCATGTATAACCTCGTATTAACCAAAAAAGACCATTAAAGACCCTAAAAACCTCAAAGAACCCTAAAAACCCCTAAATCCCTAAAAACCCATAAATACCCTAAAAACCTTTAAACCCCCTAAAACCCCATAAAATCCTTAAAATAATAAAAATACTAAAACTCTAAAAATAATAAAATCCCTAAAACCATTAAAAACCATGAGTACCTCTCAAACTCCTAAAAAACCTTTATAAACCCAAAGTACCTAAATATAAACAAAACCCCCAAATACTTAAAATGTCCCCTATAACATCTTTTACATAGTTCACTCATAAGTTACAAGACTCAGTGGGTCACATGGACTTAAGAGTGACTCCTCATACACCATAGGCTACCGACTAACAGCGAGGATCCATAGTGGGAGACTGTACCCTCATTATCAAAGTAACACAGCAGCGTAATAAATGGATAAATACATAATAATAATATCAAATAATAGTGAATGTTAAATAATCCAGATAAACTGAACAATAATAAATAGAAATATTGAATACCATATACGAAATAATGTAATTCCATTTCTGTAATCAAAAAGATTAGGCGAACATGGAGCAGGCACACATACATACAGATATATCAAAAAACAAAAATGAATGAAAGACTATCTCAAGATTGAATCATGACCCATATCTCAATATCATGTTCCACCACTCCCATTATACAATCAAACATCCACAATTGGCCGCTTTCCTTTTCCCAACCTACAACTATAATGTTTTTTAGAGTACCAAGCAGTGTCTCGAACAGGGTGTGAGATTTACTCAGAAGTCTACTACCAATGGTGTCTATAAGTATCCAGATAGTGCATATAATATGAATAGTGTGTAAATATAATAATGGTGAGTAGTAAAGTAAATTTTAAAGGGATGAATCTGGTTCCTGAAGGACCCTAGGATTACACTATCTGCTTTATCTTGTGCCTAGAAAACAACTAAACAAAAATCACCATAAACATATACATATAAGTGTATATGCATGTATTTATGTATATGTACTATATATGTAGTGATTTATATAGCCATGTGTATACATACATAGTTCTATCTAGGATCCAAGGTGTAACTCAAGCATCCATGTCTATTCACTAGAGTCACATAAGCTAGTAGGGGTTGCCATTATCGAGTATCATAGATCATAAGGGTCGTTATGAACAAGTATCACATATGTAAGGGACTCCATGGTTGGTATCACGAGAATAAGGGATTATATGCCTGATATCACAAGAATATGAGATTCCATTCTCGATATCACAAGTATAAGGGTCCCCATTCCCTATATCACAAGTATATGGGTCTTCATGCCTGGTATCACAAGTATATATACTAAAATAGGTTTATAATTTTTAACATTCCTTTAAAACTAGGGTGTAACCATTTTTTATTCTAAATCACATGAATTTGTTGTACAACCCAATTTACACTTGATTCATTATAGTCATCACATTTAGGAGTCACTCAAAAACCATATAAAATATTTCTTGGTCTCTTAAGAATTTATAATATCTAGGGAAATTCCATAGGCACATCTTAAGTGGTGGAAATAGTGAATAATAACCTGTTCCAACTTGAATAAGGAGACACTATTTCAATAAATTCAAGTATAACAAATTAAAAAAGTGTTATGTTTATTTTTAAAGAAAAGTAAATATAATCTGATGTGTGGTATCATGATGCATAATGTAAAGTAAAAATACTGGTGGGATAAATACTATACCACCAAACTTATTCCTATGGAGGAGAAATCATCTGGAATCAGCATTTGGTTTGGTCAAGATTGGAATAAAATGGAAAAATAGACAAACACCCGTAAAAGAGGGCATATGATCTTACACCCTTAAGAATGATGAAAGGAGATAAAGTAATGTACAGATAACCAATGGCAATCCAATGTGAGAGAAAGATCTCTAATTAGAGGGCGGACAAAGAAATGGCTTCAATGATGAGCTCTAGGATTAAGAGAGCTCTCTATGTAAAGAGGAGAGAGGTTGATGTCCATTGGAAAAAAAGGTAGAAATAGGTTTATCCTCTTTAAAAAAATAGGAAAATGGAATTTTCTCCCTAAAACCCAGAAAAAACCACAAAACCCACAAAACCCTTAAACCCACTAAGAGAGGAAGGCCTCAGGGTGGCATCACTTCTTCTCCCCTCACGTCGCTAGGGTTCTCTTCCAGATCTTCTTCCTATCCCCTCTAGTGTGGTCTGGCCTCGGTGATGGCTGTATTGGCTTGGCTTGGAGTTGATGGAGGATGAATCCATGTGTCCTAGCTTTGTTTCTGGCCTGGTGATAGCTTCTTCATGCCTTGAGGCTTCAAGATCTGGCTCTGACTTCAGAAGCTTCTTTGTTGACTCTTTTTCACTCATAGGAGGAGTCGACTCTCCTAGATTCGAGATCCTTGTTTGGCTTTGGCGTGCATCATCTCTGTGTGTTCCAGGTTTGGGTTTCCATCTCGGTGTCATCCTTCTCAGATTCAGGATCTCTTTGTGCCTTCAAGAGCTTGGTGTCGGGTCTGGTTTTCTCAGTGTCAGCTTTGGAGTTCCCCTATCCTCTGGATCTCATTGCGGTTTTGGTGTACTCATATTCGGCTCTGAGATTCTTGTTGTGATGGATCATCATGGTCCACCTCTTCTGGATTTAGTCACGGATGTGGTGTTCTCAGTGTCATCCCCGTCATGCTCAAGGATGGTTCTTTGCCTTCTGGCTCTGAGATCCTAGGCCGGTTTCATCTTGGCTCGACGTCAGATCTGGTGTGCTCTAGTTTGCTCGAGGTTGGATTTAGTGTCTTGAAGGGGGGAGGCCATGTATTTTGTTTATCCTCTAGGTCGATTAGAGGTATGGTCTTGGTGTTGATGGGGTCTTGTTCATTTTGGCTGAGAATATGGGTGGTCTTTTTGTGATGATGAAGGCGTCGTTGGCTGCTGGTGGTATCTTGGGCTTATGAATGATGTTGTTGGAAATTTGTTGTGGTGGGTGATTTTGGTGTTTTGTGCTGCCGTTTGCTGGTTTCTAATTGTTTGGAAGTTGGTGATGCTGCTTTATGATGAATTTTGAGATAGTGTTTGGTTTTGGGGTTGTTGGTGGTTGGTGATGGTGGCTTCATGGTGCTAAAGCTGGTTCTGTGTTTGGTTTGCTGTAGCTTTTTCTTTGTTTGTTTTCTTTTTTATGGACTATCATTGGGTATGGGTCATTTGACTCTACCCTTCCCTGGTCTGTTACGTCTCTTTTTTGAATAAATTTTTGGGGGGTTGGGAATAGCCTAGCCCAAACTCTATCATTCCTTAAACCTTATAAAAACCCTTAAATCCATTAAAATCCATAAAACCATTTAAAACCCTAAAAACACTAAAACCCCTAAAACCCTAAAAACACTAAAATCCCCTAAAAACATTAAAACCCCTTAAAACTTATTAAAAATCTAAACACCCTAACTCCCATATAACCATAACAATTACTAAACCCCCTAAAAATCCTAAAACCCTTAAAATCTTAAAACGTATAAAACACCAAAAAATCTTAAAAACTGCTAAAAACCACAAAATGATAAAAACCCTAAAAATAACTAAAACCCTTAAAAACTATAAAAACCATAAAACCCTTAAAAGACCCTAAAAACTCCTAAAACCACCAAATGACCCAAAAAAATCATAAAACCCCTTAAAACACCATAAAGAGTCAAAAACCCTAAAAGACACTAAAAACGTAACAAACATAAAATATCGTAAAATACCCTTAAAATCCCTAAAGGACTCTAAAAACCCTAAATATCCCTAAATATCCCTAAAACCCAAAAAAACCATAAAAGACCCAAAAACCCCATAAAATAAACAAAACATCCTAAAAACCCTAAAGGGACCTAATACACCATAAAACCCTAAAGGATCCTAAAAACCCCTAAAGGACTTTAAAACCCCTAAAACCCCTAAAGTATCATGAAACCCCTAAAAATCCTAAAAGATAGTTATAACCCTAAAAGCCCCTAAAAACTCAACAAAAACACTAAACCACCTAAAAACCCTAAAAGACACTAAAACACATAAAAACCCAAAAAGACTCTAAAAACCCGAAATGATCGAAATGCCCCAATAACCCAAGAAAACCTTTAAAAGACCCTAAAACCACTAAAAATTCTAAAAACCATAAAAAATCCTAAAAATCCAAAAAAACAAAAAAAAAACCCAAAAATCCCAAAAATCATAAAAAACCAAAAAACCTCTAAAAATCATAAAAATAAAAAAAACCCTATAACCCCTAGGGAAAACCCCAAAACCCCCTTAAACTCCTAAAAATACTAAAAACCTAAAATCTATAAAACCCGCCCAAAAAACATGAAACCCTAAAAACCCTAACTCACCGCCCCAATCCCTTAAAGACCATAAAAAACACTAAAACCTGAAACCATAAAAACCCTAAAAACAATAGCAAACCTAAAAAACTCTAAAATCATTAGAACCTCTAAAACCCCTAAAACACCTAAAAGCCTTAAAACCCTAAAACACATTAAACACCTAAAAACCCCCAATAAACCCTAAAAACAATGAAACCCTAAAAGACCTAAAAACCCCAAAAAACCAAGGAGACACAAAAACCCAGAAAAGACCCCAAAATCAATAAAAATCCTAAAGACCCAAAAAACCAAAAAACCCTAAAAGCCTCCAAAAATATATAAAAACCCAAATGGAAATTTTAAAACCCTTAAACGCCCTAAAAACACTAAAAACCCTAAAAACATAAGAAACCAAAAAACCAAAAAACCCCTGAAACCCCAGTAAAACAGTAAAACCCTAAAACCCAAGAAAACCTAAAAAAACATAAAAACTCTATAAAGGTCTAATAAAACCTGAAAACCCAAAAAAAAATTAAAAATTCCTAAAACCCATAAAACCCCCTAAAAACCCAAAAAATGCTAAAAACACTAAAACCCCAAAAAATCTCAAAACCCCAAAAATGATCCAAAAAACACCTTGAAACACACAAAAAAACCTAAAACCATAAAAATATATTGAAAACCGAAGAACCAAAAGAACCCTAAAACCCCTGAAAACCCCCTAGAAGACACAAAAAACCATTAACAACTTTTTGGGAACATAAAAACCCCATAAAACAACAAAAATAATAAAAACCATAAAACCACTAAAAACCCTAAAGCCCCTTAGAAGAATGAAAAACCCTTAAAACCCAAAATGACCATAAAAAGGGTAAACAACCATTAAATTATACTGACAACCATAAGAAATATTAAAATACCCTAAAAACTCGAAAACAACCTAAAACCCTAAAAAACATAAAATCCATAAATAATCAAAGAAAACCCCAAGACCATAAAAAACAAATAAAACCCTAAAAACAATAAAAACCCACAAAAATAATTAAAAAACCAAAAAAAATTTAAACCTAAAAAAACCATCAAAACCCTAAAAACATAAAACAAGCCAAAAAACCCAAAAACCATTAATCCCCACACCCTAAAACCTATACCCTACCCCATAAACCCAAAAACCTACACCCAAAACCCTATACCGTACACCCTAAACCCTACCCACTACACTGAAAAGCCTACACCCTACACCCTAACCCTATACCCTACACCCCAAACCCTAAAACATACACCATAAACAATATATCCTACACCCTAAACCATACAACCTAAACCATATACCCTACACACTAAACCCTAAACACTACACCCTATACCCTATACCCAACACACTAAACCTTATACCCTATACCCTATACCCAACACACAAAAGCCTATACCCTATACCCTAAACCCTAAACCTCATACCAAACACTCTAAAACCTATACCATACACCTTAAACCCTATATACTAAACTCAATACCCTATACCCTAAACCCAAAACCCCACACCCTAAACCCTATACCCTACATCCTAAACCTTATACACTGCACCCTAAACCCTATACCCTGCACCCCAAACCCTATACCCTATACCCTAAACCCTATACCATAAACCCTAACCCTATACCATTCACCCGTAGGCATATACCCTATACCCTAATCCCAATAACCTAAACCTTTAAACCAAAACCCTACACACTAAACACAAAAAACCTACACCATAAACCCTATACCCTACACCAAAAACCCAAAACCCTACATCTTAAACCTGAAACCCTAAACCATAAACCTGAAACCTTACACCCTAAACTTGGTACCCTACACCCTAAACCCTAAACCCTACACCCTAAACCCTATACCTGACACCATAAACCTGAAACCATACTCCCTAAACCATATACCCTACACCCTAATCTCTAAACCCTACAACCTAAACCCTAAACCCTATACACTACACCCTAAACCATATACCCTTCACCATAAACCCTAATCCCTACACCATAAACCCTATACCCTACACCCTAAACCCTAACCCCTTCACCCTTCAACCAATACCCTCATCAATAATGAAATATTGAAAAAGCCAAAAACCCCTAATAAATCCCTAAAAACCCTAAAAACCATTAAAACACTATAGAACCCTAAAACCCACAAAAAACGTAATAACACTTTAACCCCCTAAAAACTTTTAAAAACCCTAAATACCCTAAACACCCTTGGAAACCCTAAAAACTCTTAAAAACCTAAAATACTCTAAAACCCCTTTAAAACTCTAAAAAACATAAAAACCCTAAAAACACTAAAACCCCTTAAAAACCCTAAAAACCATAAAGGACCCTAAAACCAAAAAACATAAAAACCCAATAAACATATAAAACCCCATAAAACCCCTGAAAAATCCAAAAGACCAAAAATATCCAAAAACCCCTAAATACCTTAAAAACAAAAAACCTCTAAAAGACTCTAAAAAACCCTAAAAACCTTAAAACACTAAAAGAACTCAAAACCCCCAACACCCCTAAAACACCCTAGAAACACCCAAAACCCCTAAAACCACTAAAAACCCTAAAAACCCTAAAACCCATAAAAGATAATAAAAACCCAGAAAAACCTAAAAGACCATAAAATAACCTAAAATCCCCGAAAATACTCTAAAACCCCTAAAATACATATGGGACCCTAAAACCACTAAAAGAACCTAAAACCCTAAAGGACCCTAAAAACCCTAAAGGATCCTAAAAACTATAAAAACCTGAATGTCCATAAAAACCCCAAAACACTAAAGGACCATAAAACCCACACAAAATCCTAAAGAAACATAAAAAACATTAAAATCCTAAAGGTCCCTAAAAACCCTAAAAACCTAAAAACCTTAAAACTAATAAAACCACCTAAAAACTCTAAAAGCCACTGGAAAACCCTAAAACCCCTAAACAACCCAAAAAATCCTTAAAACCCAAAAAACCTAAAAAAAATAAAACCCCATAAAACCCTAAAAAACAAAAAAGAACCTAAAACACAAAAATATTTAAAAACCCCTAAAAGTTTGTGAAATCCGGAAAAAATATCTTAAAATCCTATAAGACACTAAAACACCTTAAAACCCCAAAAAACTATAAAATATTCTAAGAAACCATTAAAACCCTAAGAACCTAAAACCCCACAAAATTACCTAAAACACTAAAAACCTTAAAAAACCTAAAAACCCATTAAAACCTAAAAAATTATGAGAAGCCCCTAAGAATCCATAAAAATTTCTAAAAACCCCTAAAACCCCCCAAAACCCTAAAAGAATCAAAAAATCCTTAAAACCTTTAAACAACCCTAAACCACCCAAAAGACCCTAAAAACCTAAAACCCAACGTAAACTAAAAGAACATAGAAACATTAAAAGACATTAAAAATCCCTAAAAACCCTAAATAACTAAGAACCCAAAAAACATTAAATACCCTAAAAGACCCTAAAACCCCCTAGAAAACCTTTAAAAACTTGAAAACCCTAAAAAAGCTAAAAACCATAAAAACCATAAAAACATTTAAAAAACTGATAAACCCGAAAAACCTTAAAACCCCAAAAATACATAAAACCATAAAACCCCAAATGACACTTAAAATACTAAAAACCCCAAAAAACCATAGATAACCCTAAAACCCCTAAAAACCCCTAAAAACCCTAAAAACCGCTAAAAACCAAGAACCACCCCAAAAAACCCTAAAAATCTTAAAAGCCTTAAAAACTACTAAAAGATCCTAAAACCCCTAAAACCACCCTAAAACCCGAAAAGACCCCTAAAACCCATTAAAACCACCAAATCCCCCTAAAACACCTAAAAATACTAAACACCATAAAAACCCTAAAAACCCCTGAAAACCCAAAATTCCCTTTAAACCTCAGAAAATCATAAAATCCTTAAAACCCTAAAAAACATAAAAAACATAAAAACCAATAAAAACTCTATGCCGACCTGGGTTGGGTTAGTGGTACCGTGTAACGTGTACACTCCCCGGTAATGGAACTAGTGTAGGATCGAGCCTCACCATGCTCGAATTTAAATAGGGAAGACTGGCATGCAGGTGGTGAGTGGGGCCCAGAATAAGTGTGGTGTGGCAATCACATATACCTCGTTACCAAAAACATGATTAGAAGGAGGCCTCTGAGAGGCGGCTCTCCTCCTCCACTCGTGTCGCTAGGGTTCCTCTACTAGATTTTCTCCCTCCTTCCTCCAGTGTGGTCCAGCCTCAGTGCCTGATGTCTTGCCTAGGCTCGGAATTGGATGGTGATGAATCTGCATGATCTAGATTTGTCCAGCTGTGGCTTTGTTGTGCCTCCTGTATTCAGGTTATTCCAGATCTGGCATGTTCGTTGTCGGCTCTGATGCTCTCGAGGACTGATTTGTCGTTCCTAGCTTCAGCATTGGCTAGTGATGGATCTTCGTGGTCTGGTTTCACCAGGAGGTGACTCTATTGTGCCTTCTGATTTTAGGTTGTTCCATATATTTTGTGTTTTTTGTCGGATATGGTGCGCTCGGTGACTGATTTGGCATGCCTGGATTCGGGGCCATGGCTCGGTGCTGGTGTGTGTCACCCCTTGGTGGTCTATCTTCCAAATTATGTTTCCTCTCAGATTCAGGTTCCCTATGTATTCTGGTTATGGTTTTCATTTTTGACATTCTTGGTGACAGCTTCGACTTCTAGAAACCGCCCTGGTGCCGTAACTGGTGTTCGTGGGGTTTTCCCAAACGTGTTTCTGACTTCTCTGTGTGTCTTCATCTCGGTTTGGCGTCTTCCTATGGCATACTTTTGTGTACTATAGGATGGGTCCATTAGCTTGTAGGGGGAGGACTTGGGTCTATGTGTTGCTGATTACTGTTTTCTGTTGTGGATTGGTTATGATTTTGGTGTTGCTGTTGTGTGCTGGACTGGCTCTTTAGTGCTTTGATGCTTTTGAATGGATGGTGGTGGTTTTTTGATGGTATATTGTTGTGTTCTGATGCTAATGAATGGTGTAATGGTGATTGGGATCGGGGCTGCTCTAGGTTGGTATTCATTGGCTATGAGGGGCTGAAGCTGGTGATGTTTATGGTTTTTGCGACTTTTTATTTCTTGGTTTTTTCTTTTTCTCGGTTTGTTTTTGGGTATGGCTTGATGGACTCTACCCCGCCCCTACCATCTTTATTCTATTTTCTTATATTTTTTTGGGGGGTGGGGGGGGGGGGGGGGTAGGAGTAGCCTAGACCAGCTCATTTCTTGTCTTAAAAACCATATAATCCCTAAAATCCCTTAAAAACACTATAAATACCTAAAAACACTAAAGTGGACTAAAAAACCGTAAAATAATAAAGGACCCTAAAAGACATTGAAACACATAAAGGATCCTAAATCCCCCAAAAAATTCTTAAGCAACCTAAAAACCCTAAAATATCCTAAAAACCCTAAAATACCCTAAAATACCTTAAAACCCTCAAAGACCATAAAATCCTAAAACCCCTAAACATCCCTAAAAACCCTAAAAACCCCTAAAAATCCCTAAAACTCTAAATAATCACTAAAAACACCTAAAATACCCTAAAGCACCTAAAAATTTAAAAAAATAAAAAATCCATAAAAGAACCTAAAAACCCTAAAAATCGTAAAAAAACTGAAAACCCTAAAAAATCTAAAAACCATAAAAAACAATTAAAAGCCATGAAAACCTATAAAACCCTAAGAACCCTGGAAAATATTTAAAAACCTTAAAATACCAATAAAACCTAAAACCCCTAAAAACATTAAAAACAACCAATAACCCCTAAAAATACTTTAAAAATATAAAATTCCTAAAAACCACCCCCCCCCCAAACCCCATTAAAACCCAAAAAATACCCTAAAACCCCCTTAAAACTCTAGAATATCCCAAAACCCAAAAAACCAAAATAAATTATAAAAACAATAAAAATCTATAATGACACTAAAAACCACTAAAACTTATTAAAACATTAAAACCACTAAAAACCTAGAAAACACAAAACACATTAAAACCCCTAAAAACACTAAATAAACCCTAATATCCATATAAATCCCCCAAAACCGTAAAATCCTTAAAAATCCCAAAAAAGCCTAAAAACATAAAAACCCTAAAACCCTGTAAGAAACCCTAAATCAATCTAGAAGTCCAAAAGACCCCCAAAACCCCAAAAAATCCATAAAACCATAATAGGCTATAAAAACCTTAAAAGCCCCCCAAAACCCTAAAATAGTTCTAAAACCCCTAAAAACCCTAGAAAATCCAAAAAACTCTAAAAACCTTAAAAATTCTATAAACCATAAAAACACTAAAGAACACTTAAACCCCTAAAACTCTCAAAAACCATAAAACCCTAAAAATCAAAACAACCTTAAAATCCCTTAAAATACCTAAAAATAATAAAAAAAACCCTAAAACACTAAAAACCTTGAAAACCTTTAAAATGACTAAAAATATTAAGAATACTAAAATCCCATAAAAATTCTAAACCCCCTAAAAAACATAAAACCTATAAAACCCTAAAAACTATAAAATCCCAAGAAGCCCTAAAAATCCTAAAAACCATAAAACACAAAAGTACTCACAACCCCTATATAACCCCTAAAAGACCCATGAAACCACCTTAAACACCCTAAAACCCAAAAACCCTTAAAAACATTAAAAACTATAAAATCACTAAAACCATCTCAAAACAATAAAAACTCTATAAAACCTTAAAAACCATAAAAAAATTAAAAAACACAAAACCCCTAATAATCAATAAAATGCTAGAAAACCTAAAATATCCTTAAAAATCCTAAAGCTCTAAATAACCCAAAATATCGAATAAAACCCAAAACCATTAATAAACCATTAAAACCCTAAAAACCATAAAAATAACTAAAAACCTAACATTAATAAAAACCCTAAAAACCTAAAAAAAAACCTAAAAACCTTAAAACCACAAGAAAACTCTAAAAACCATAAAAACCTACAAAATCCAAAAAACCCTAAAAACCCATAAAACCTTGAAAAACATGTAAAAAACATTAATAACCCTATAATTATAAAAACCCATAAAACCATTAAACCCCATAAAAAACACCTAAAATCATAAAAAACCATAAAATATTTCTGAAAAACCTAAAACCCCAAAACCCCCCAAAACCCAAAAAACCATAAAAACCCTAAACCCCTGAAAAAAATCAAAAATTTCATAAAAACCCTAAAAACCCTAAAACCTTTAAAATTTCATAAGACCCCTAAAAAGACTAAAGAATCCTAAATACCATAAAACCACCAAAAAACCCTTAAACCCCCAAAAATCATTAAAACCCCCCAAAACGTAAAAAACCATAAAACCTTAAAAATCTTGAAAAAAACGCCAAAAAAATCCTTACACCCCAAAAAAATATAGAAACACTAAAACACCCTCAAAAACCCTAAAAACCCCTAAAAACCCTCAAACCCCTTTTAAAATAAAAAACATTAAAAAACCTAAAAAACTCTAACAATTTTGAACACACAATGAAAACTCTAAAATCCAAAAAACCCTAAAAATCCCTAAAACCCCTTAAAACCCCTTAAAATCCCCAAAAACCCCAAAAACCCTAAAAACATTAAAAACCTTTTAAAATCCACGAAAACCCATAAAACTCCTTAAAATCCCTAAAACCCCTTAAAATCCATCAAAATCCATGAATACTCCATAAAAACTATAAAACTGTAAAAACCCCTAAAACCCCAAAAAATACCTAAAATCCTAAAAACCCCTAAAAACTATAAAAATCAATTAAAACCCTAAATAAAATTAAAAAATATAAAACCCTTAAAAATCTAAAAACCCCTTTAAAACCCTAAAAACCCTAAAAATCTAAAAACCTCTAAAAAACCAAAAAAACCTTAAAACCATAAAAACATATTTAAACTTGTAGAAACCCTAAAAACACAAAAAAAAACCCCAAAAACACTAAAAACACTAATAGCTCTAAAAAACCTATAAACATTTAAAACCACTAAAAATACTAAAAACCCAAAAAACCCTACACCCCCTTGAAAATATAAAAAACCCTAAAACACAATTAAAACCCTAAAGACCATAAAACCATGAAAAACTCTAAAAACATCTAAAAAATAAAAATACTGAAAAATAGTAAAAACTTGTAAAACCATAAAAATAATTAAAACACATAAAAACCCTAAAACCCCAAAAAACCCAAGAAAAACTAAAAAACCAAAAACACTAAAAACCCTAAAACCCCTAATAATACTAAAATATCTAATAACATTTAATACACCTAAAACCCCCAAAATACAAAAAACCCTTAAAACATTAAAATTCCATAAAAAATCATTAAAAACCCTAAAACCCCGTAAAACTCAGGAACCTTAAAACCCCTAAAAATCCTAAAAACTCTAAAAATCCCAAAAGGACCCTCAAAAGCCTAAGCAATTCTAAAACCCAAAAAAACCATTAAATCATTAATAACCTTAAAACCACAAAAAATACTAAAGACCCTAAAAATACTAAAATGAAAAAAACCACTAAAATATCCTAAAATCCCTTAAATTCAGAAAAAAACTAAACAAAATCCAATATAACCCAAAAATCCCCTAAAACCCTAAAAGACCCTAAAACTATAAAAACCATTAATGACACTAAAACCCCTAAAAGGCCCTAAAACCCCTAAAAACCTAAAGGTCCCTAAAACACTAAAGGGTCCTTAAAATCTTAATGTACCCTTAGAACCCTTAAAATCCCTAAAGGAACCAAAAAAATCGAAAAACTCCATAACAGCCCTAAAAATCCCTTAAAACCCAAAGAGGCTCTAAAAGACCCAAAAACCCCAAAACAGTCTTAAAACCCCTAAATAAACCTATAAAACCCTAAATAACCTAAAAAATCTTAAAACCCTAAAAAATCTAAAAACCCTAAAAAATATTAAAAAACATAAAACACCCTATAAACACTAAAACCTATAAAACCCCTAAAAACCCCTAGAACCCCTAAAAACCTAAAAATCCCATAAAACCCTCATAAACCCCTAAAGAACCCTGAAAACCCTAGAGTACCCTAAAAACATTATAAAACACTACAACCCCTAAAATAACATAATAACCTAAAAAACACATAAACCGCCTAAAATATCCTAAACCCCCCTTATAAAAACCTAAACCATAAAAACTGTAAAAACACAGAAGGACCCAAAAACTTTAAAAAATACCTATAATCCGTAAAAACCTAAAAACCATAAAAAATCTAAATAAAAAAGTAAATCCACTAAAAACAATAAAAACCCGTAAAAACCATTAAAACCATTATAAAACACTAAAACACTAATAAAAAGAAAAAATATCAAAAAATATAAAAATTTAAACAACCTTAAATCCCAAAAAATACCTAAGAAAACCTATAAAACCCCAAACAAACCCTAAAAATATAAAAATCCTAAAACAATAAAAAATACATCAACCCCCTAAACACCATAAAAACACTAAAAGCACTAAAAAGTAAAATCCCTAAAAACCATAGATACCCTATAAACCCAATACCCCCAAAAACCCCAATTTTTTTTTAAAATTTTAAATACCATAAAAATCATAAAACCAACTAAAAATCACTAAAAACCATAAAAATACTAAACCATATACCCTACATCCTAAAACCTAGACCCTAAATCCTATACCCTACTCACTAAACCCTAAACCCTAAACCCTAAACCATACACCCTAAACCCTAAACCCCACACCCCACACCCCATACCCTACACCTAAAAAATTAAACCATAAACCATAAACCCTATACACTACACCCAAAACCCTAAAAACTAAACCCTATATCCTATTACCTAAACCCTAAAATCAACACCCTAAACCCAAGACCCAAGACCCTAAACCCTAAACCCAACACCCTAAACCCTATATCTTATTCCTTAAACCCTAAACTCAACACCCTAAACACTATACCGTTAACCCTCAATCCTATACCCTACGCACTAAACCTTATATCATAAACCCAAAACCATACACCCTAAATCCAATAACCTAAACCCTCAACCCTACACCTAACACCCTAAACACTAAACCCTACACTCAAAATCAAATACCCTACACCCTAAACCCTAAACCCAACACCCTAAATCCTATACATTATACCCTAAACCCTATACTCTAAACCATATACCCTACACCCTAAACCTTATACCATACACCCTAAACCCTATAACCTATACCCTACATATTAAACCCTATAACCTACACCCTAAAACCTACACCTTGAACCCTGATACTTAGACCCTAAACCCAATAACATGAACCCTAAAAACAAAAACCTACACCTTAAACACTATACCATAAATTTCAAAACCTAACCCTAATCGGTTCCTGAGCTGCAACTATCCCAATCCCACCTCCATATTCTAGGGGCTGGAGACCAGTCTCGAAGGAAAAAATATCACAGGGAGGAATTTTCCTGGAAACCTATACACAAAAACACTACCATCTCAATTAAGAAGAGAAGATGAAAAATAATTAAAAAGATGAAACCTCTAGAAAGTAAACTAATCATGTAAAACATCTATGGTGTACAATAGTATGACAATAAAAATTGAAATGTAAATAGGAAAAATTTACACCCAACTAAAAATATGTCCCAACCTGAAAAAAACTGGAAAATAAACTACTGAGAGAACCCAGGTCCTGATGTCAAGGCTATGAACACTATACACTGTCCAAATCACTCAGTATCCCTAAGCTCCTTTGAATTCATCATCGACCTAACTTTCATCTGCATAAGACACGAAACATGATGGAAAATCCCATAGAGGGGTGAGTATATACATACCCAATAGGATGCCTTGAAATATGAATGGGGAGGAGTAAGAGATACAATAGGAATAGAAAGACGTTAGATAGTAAACAAGGTGTAGATCAACCTAAAGTAAGAGAAATTGTAACCTCATCTAAGAATAGGGGGCTCAATATGGTGAGTAGGTGAACTACACATTGAGTCTCTTCCACTCATAGTAGGAGAGTAAACTCATCCAACCATGAGAAGATAAACATGGAAAACACGTGGAATACCCTATGCATATTTTCCACCCATGGAAGTAGATTTAAAATATATAAATTTATGGATAAAGATGTATAAATATACTCATCAAAATAATCCAAAATGGGAGAGAATGGGGATCTCTATTTCATAGCTCATCCTAGGAAAAGTTTCATCAACAGTTCTAGAAGTCCAACAACGATGACCAGCATCTCACGTGGTTGAAACCATAAAAAAAAGCCATGCCTCATCACTATGTCACACAGTTGAGGGGATAAAATCTCTAGGTAGAGGACCCATGTCCTTGTACAACAAAAGGGTTATATTTAGTTGATAAATAGAGGACCCGTAACCTGTTCCAACTGGAGGGTTCCACTCTAATAGTCTATAGAAGACTCATACCCTACCCAATAAGAGGTTTCCACTATGATGGAAGAGGACTCATGACCAACCTAGCTAGATAGTTCCACTCTAAAGGTTGATAAAGGACTCATAACCTATCAAATAGGAAGGTTCCACTCTAATGGTACAGTACTCATGCCCATCCCAACTAGAGGCTTCCACTCTTTGAGTCTGTAGAGGACATGTTCCCAACCCAGCTAGAGGGTTCCACTCTGGTGGTAGAGGACCCATGCCCATCCCAGTAAGGGGATTCCACTCTAGGAGTATATAAAGGATCCATACCCAGCCCAGCCGGAGGGTTCCACTCTAATAATTGAGGACCCATGCCATGTCCTACTAAAGGGTTCTACTCAGAATGCATCTGGCAATCCTACGTGATCACTATCTTCACCAAGAATCTCCTAAAAATGCTCCATGATTAGAACATCTCACGTCATATCTCTAAAACCATAATGAAAGGAACCATTATGTTCTATGTGAAAAAAACTCAAGATAGGCTACTCACAGGCCAAAATATGAGTCCAAATTAAGAATATATGAGACATTGAAGTTTCCTTAAGGAACAAAGGGGTACATGGCATGTGAGGGGACCCACACGATGCGTGGTACTACTCCATTGAATGTATTTGTCCCTGAAGGTACATGACTCTCCAACCATGTAGTTATACAGATCATTTAGGGGATATAAATATAGTTCCCATTCCACTCAGGGTCCTTCCTGTGTTCTTGGACATGTCCATGTATCCACCTTGTGTATGTGTACTTTGGTACACGACTACCTACTTGGACGTGTACTCCCATACGGGGTCCTTTTTGTGTTCTCTTCCAGATGGTTCATCCACACAGGGATGCGGTTTATAGTTTATAAGTCTCCTACATGGTGTACCATCATTATAAAATCCCAAAACCCTAGCAGCTAGAACATAGGAGCCACACGTCATCTGTTCATCATGGTACATGGTTTGTAGTCGTGTTTTTTCATAGAAATATAGATCTTCTATTTACAAGATAGATATGGTATTCCACCTTTATATTCAGCTTTAACTCTTCCCCAGATTAGTGGATCTATCACTAGATAATGTATTTCATCCATTTGGGGTCCAGAACACAAATTCCCGAAGCCTCGTACGCATCGTCTCATACCGCGCACACTAAGGTCCCTATATTAGTTTTTGTTTTGATCTCCAATCAAAAAAACAATAATCCACATCCTAAAAAAATTATAGATATATCCTTGATTCATCGGTTCAACCCATTTATATCATTTTTCACGATTCTGGGGTCTCGATCTTGCTCAGTACCACATGATAATGTTGAACCGAGACTATGAGGCCCAAATGGTGAAGAATGTGATGAAATTGAGGGAGGGAGGTATAACAAAAAAGTTTCATAGATTTTTTTTCAAGAATTATTGGCCAATTATCAAGAATGGGGTAATCGAGATTTGAAAACCCAAAAAATAATTCAATATCTATTACATGGGCACATAAAAAGACTACAATTGGCATAGATCAAAGGAGGGGATTGATATTCTCAAACATCTTAATCAAAAAAGGCATAATCTATAAATTGAAGAGTCCTACCTAGATATTCTATCATTATTAGGAGAATAACATGCTTTCTAATTAATATAAGAATTCATTGCATTCACTGTGATCCAATCTTATTTAATCTAGAGTTTCTTCATCATCAGATTTAATTCGACAACAGAGGGAGAGGGGGAAGAAGATCTCAACGGTTCCATGATTATGAGGCTAACCCTAAGTAGATTTACATAACAATAGATTTATAGGAAATTTTGTTAGTTTAGATGAATGAATGAATTAATTAAAATAATTAATTAATCCAGTGAACATACTTCCAACGAGTGAGATATTTGAATGCCTCGTGTCGAACTATTCTATATCACACCTAGGGTAAACATCGCATTTCAGACTCACCATGGTCTCATATTTATGATCCGAGCTAAATTTTAAGATATATCTCATTTTATTTAAGAAAATCCATATGTGTAATATAAAATATTTTTAATATTTTTAAGAAAATAATTTCAGGCACACCGGGCCTTAGAATCGCACATCATCTCAGTGACTGGATCTGAAAATATATGTAGAAATAATTTAAAGTCTTATAAAGAAAAAATGATTCTCTACACTAACCCCTAAACACTATTCCCTACACATTAAACCCTATACCCTATGCCCTAACCCATAAAACCAACACCATAAACCCTATACCCTAAACCCAATACCCTGCACCCTAAACCATATACAGTACACCCTAAACCCTACACATTAAACCATATACCCCACACCCAAAACATTTAACCCTACACCCTAAACCCTATACCCTACACCCTAAACCCTAAAACCATCACCCTAAACCCTATACCCTACACCCAAAAACCTAAACCCTACACAGTAATTCATGTACCCTACATTCTAAACCCCATACCCTACACCCTAAATCCTTAACCCTACACCCTAAAACTTACACCATATACCCTAAACACTAAATCATACAGCCTAAACCCTAAACCCTACACCCTATACCCTAAACTCATACCTTTACATAAATACCTTGGTACTCTTGTGCAACATATAAAAAATGTACCTTACCATTACACAACTCACCCTACCATCACTACTAGAATTGGGACCTATACCAACACTTATTTCCCAATGGTTTAAAAAAACCATTGGTATAAAGACCCTTTACCAACGGTTCTAGTAAACTGTTTGGATAAGGTGTTTTATGTTGGGTTTTCCCAATGGTTTTGTTAAACCATTGGGAAAGAAAAAATTTTAACACCCAATTTAGGGCTCCTTGTCCTAGACCATCCCCAAACTCTGCCTCCCTCCCCCTCCCCCTCCCTAATCTCTATCTCCTCTCGGCCTCGGCCTCCGCTTCCCATCCCCCTCCCTCTCCTCTGGTGGCATTCCCCTTCCCCTCTCGGCTCCCTCTCCGACGAAGACGTCCCCCTCCCCTCTCGGCTCCCAGTGATGTTCCCCCCTCCCCTCTCATCTCCCACTCCTAGAGACATCCCCCTCCCCTCAATCTCCTCTGACGACATCCCTCGGCCCCCTCTACAGTCGCGCGCGAGACCCCCCATGGCCGAACACCCCACGGGACGTCCCCCCTCTCGGCTCCCTCTCCTCCCGCCAGGGTTCTTGATCGATATTTTCCCATTGATATACTCTTCCAACTATTTATCTTATAATGGATTTTGGTCTCTTACACTTTTTCAGGTACACATGATTATAATAGAAAACACCCCCATGGAATACCGATTTTCCTAGGGAGCTCTCAATTCCCTTTTATTTTCATTTTTTTGATATCCATTTCCACAGACATTAAAAATCACTACCATAACACTCTCACCTATATTTCATTGACAGTAGGGACACTACCTCATTTTAAGTGTGGGGGGAGTTTCTCACAGTTTCACATGTGATGCACTTGGATTTTTTTGTTATTCTCACTTATCTATGAGTCAATTTTCAAAATTATAATAATGATTTAAACTTGAGAATCATTATTCCCTTGTTGTTAAAAAAAGTTAAGTGTACAAGTTCCAAGGACCATGTTTGACTCCTACTTATATTTTTTTAGAATTATTTCTAATTTTAGGGAATTAATTCAAATTCAAAATCTTCGAAAAATGACTAATTGACCTATTACTTAGGATTTATGCCCTTTGTGATTGCCATTTTTTATTCTCACTACCCAATAGGACTCTAATCCTTCAATTTCATACTCTTATATGGGCATATTTCTTGATAGATTCTAGGGGCATGTAAACTGACTATAACTTGAACTGAGATCTTATCTTAGTGATGAATGAACAAGTATAAAACTAAAATGATTTAGGAAACTTTCATAGGAAATTTTTCCCTAAGACCCACCTGATATCTATCCATCATTCAACACTTATTTTCCATTAATGGACTATTATAATGAAGCAATTTCAATCCTATTTCCCTTAATACTATACTTATTCTAAAATGCGTATGGATATCTTTGAACAATTGTGGGCAGGACATTTAAAGATCATGGGATGATTCCACTTCTAGAGATGTATGATATGCTCACCTGATTATGTGGTTGCGATCCATTTACCATTTTTTTGTGTTTCATTCATAATCTCTTACTTTTCAAAATAAAAAAAAGAAAATAAAGGAAAATTGTTATGGGTTGTTTACTAAGAAGGTCAAAAATGTCAATTTACCAGACTAATTAATCCCTCAAAGGATTATCTGTGGTTCAGTGATGGATATGATATCTACCCTAAGAATATATTTTGATGCAGATCACTTGTATACTGTAATACCATGAGGTGTGAGTGTGAGGAAACATTGAAAGATAGATGATCGTTGGGGTCTTCCATGAGATGGAATTGTTTTTCTAAAACATCGTGTGGGAACATTTCTGGAGTATGTTGGAGTCATGAAATAACCCCAAGTGTCTCCATGAGATAGCATAAATAATCCCAAGTGTCTCCAAGTGTCTCCCTACATCGTATCATCCTCACATGGGTTGGCCACTCACCCAATCCTATCAAACCTATCATAGTCTATCCTCTCAGTCACATAGTCTAGAATCATATCTCGAGGATTATCCTATGCCTCAATGCACATCTCATCATCCAACTAGACAAAGAGGACTATTCACCTTATGATTATCCTAGTCACAAAAGCACACCATGTTGAACCCATCTATATTATATTCTCAATAATATGGTCAATAACCTCATCAAAATCATGTATTATAACCTAGACCCACTAACTAGGTTCCATCCTAAGCTAAATCACACCAATCCTTTTGGCATTATAACACCAATCTGTCCGAAAATACCCAATACCCACACTAGCATCTCATCCTTCATTTATTTAGTTGAACTCTTGAATCATTAAATGGAGTAAAAACTTTAATAATACATTTTATATACTCAGAGTGACCATCCCACTCTAAGAACCTACCAAGACTCCAATTCATCCTCATAAGTAATTCCTCATCAAACGCTAGATGTACAATTGCAACATCTATCACTAAAAGGCCCAATTCTCTTAGGAATATTTTACTTGATCTAAATCCTCATCGTTAGTGACATCAATCACATTAAATCACATAAATGTCAACTGAACCCTACATTCCAAGAATTATTCATGTGGACAGGTCCCATGACAATAGGCTAAAAACTAAAACCATAAATAATAATGCCAAATACATGCATCATTTTTAAATAAATATCTCAAGTGTAAACATAAAAACCAAGAATAATAAGACCTCATCCCTTATATCTAACAAAACCAAACTAAGTTGAAACTCAGAACAAATTGATTATATACCATTAATAGGAAGAGTAATTGTTAATTAATAGTAATTTATTATTTTATAGTATAATTTTGAAACATTGATTTGTTTCCCCGTTGCTTGCAGGAACATGATTTAACCCCTAGGGTGCTGTGGTACTTATATGTTGGGCGGTAAAAGGTATATTCATAGGATACATGTATGTTTTAGTTTAGTTTCTATTTTATTTTCTTTATCGTATTGGTCACTTAGATCTTTGACTGCTTTCTATGGATAGAGGGTACTTATATTTTGCGAAGGGGGCAAGAAGGAGTTCAGATTGATTCAGTCCACCAAATTTGATCCGAGGTAAGATTATATGGTTACTACTTGTCTCTCCCCTCATGTATTTTAGGATTTAGTGTTTTTTACTCCATATTAAGTTTTCAGTAGGGCATTGGATCGTTTCGTGTTGGTTCAGGTGGATTTGGTTCTACACTGCCAATCTAGGTAAGGCTTTAATGCCATTGGTTGATTTTTCACTGGTTATGTAGTGTCCTTCATGCATTTTAAGGTTCTTAATATCCTTTGTGTAGTGAGTTGATCCTTGCTCGTTGGTTTCAAGTCTCCAAGTCAAGGGAGACTCACCTGCGTGTTCATAGGTAAGTACGTATATGTATGTGGGTTCCCTCGTTACATGTATAGTCACCCATGGCAGTGATTATGCATGTATGGGGCTAGGTGTGCCCATGTATATATATATAAATGCATATGTAGGTGAGTGGAGATTTATATATGCATATAATCATATGTGCAAGGATCCCCTTGCACATGCTCATGGCCATGTGGGTGTGTGCATAGGGTCTAGGTGTCCTTGCATGTGTGTGAAGGTGCGTATACCCAGTGGAGGAGTAGCAGCTTTTAGTTAGAAAGCTCCAAGAGCTGAATTGGATGGCTTGGTTCCACCTTGAGGTAGATTCCCTCTCGTATCCTCTTAAATTTAAGAATTCTTTAAATTGAATTTAACACCTTTCTAAATTCTGCTTAATTAAATTGAATTGAATATCTTGAATAAGATTTCTTTAATATAATTGTTTCATTTGATAAATAAAGTCATGTTTTTATAATAAAACCCCTCCAATGGAGGTGCACTGTCTGCGAAAACTCATAGTGATAGATTAGGGTATACGATTATTTTAAGTCATTTCGTTTCCCTTTAGACATTACGTCACTATGCCGCTCACTAAAACCTTCCGACGATCACTTGTTATAACATATTAAATAGTTTATTTGTTCTATAATGTCTGTTGTGACCTTATCTTATGAAAAAACATGTTTTGGGTGTTTTCCTGGCCTCTTGGCCACCCCTTTGGGTGTTTACTCGAGCCTGTATATCTAAAAACACTGATGGTGTCATTGTTTAACACCTATCAGGATTATGGTGCTCCCCACCATAAACTTCATCTTAACACTTTTTGGGGTGTTTTCTTGGCCTCGATGCACATCTAATTTTTTTACATATATGAATTCTCCCATAAGATTTGTGTTGCATCCTGAGATGTTAAAACATACTCAAATTCTATTGTTCTCAAGGTGTCTAAAGTTTTATTATTAGAGTTCCAAGAAATTCATATACCATTGATAAGTAATACACCTAGAAAATTTGACTCTCAATCAGTAGTTTCAACAACCTAGTACCACTTTTAAAAACAACGAATATCAAATATATATCTTTATCATACCACAATCTCGAATCAAGAGTCTGTTTTTATAACATAAGATCGATTTCTATAATGTGAAGGACAACTACATAGGATTTATTTGGAATCCTGGCCATTAGATGTTGTCCTGAAGATGTCGCTCGACCGGTCCAACACGTCGCGGTCACGCCGCGGTAATGCCGTGATTTAGCCCTGCTCTAGGACGACACCCACGGTGGTTCGCAGTCCTGTCGAAATTCGATGAATGATACCTACATAGTGTTTTAAATACATTACCATGCCATAGTTAATGGGGAGGGAGGCAACGACTAGAATGTTTCTGTACTTCCTCCTTCTCTCTTCACTCCTGGCTGGAAGATGCTTCCCCACATATGTCACTGGACTGGGCCAACAGGACGCGGTCATGCTGCGATCACGCCGCGGTCACGCTGCGGTCATGCTACGGTCATGCCATGGTCACGCCGTGGTCACGATGCGATCATGTCGTGGTAATGCCGTGATTTGGCCCTGCTCTAGGATGACACCCCACAGCGGTTCGCAGTCCAATCGGAATTTGATGTAAGATACCAAAATAGAGTTTTAGATACATTAACCATGCATAGTTAATGGGGAGGGAGGTGATGGCCGGAATGTTGCCCCACATCCTCCCGCTCCCTTCACTCCTGAATGGAAGATGTTGTCCTGCAGATGTCGCTAGACTGGGCCAACATGCCGCGGTCACGCCGCGGTCACACCGTGATTTGGCCCTGCTCCAAGACGACACCCCGTGGCGGTTCGCAGTCCTGTCGGAATTCGCACTACTGGAAATAAAACTTTTCCCAATATTTTTTTCCCAATGGTTTGAACAAATTGTTGGGAAAAATACCCTATGCCATTCATTTCAAATGTTTCATATGAATCGTTGGCATATAGGTGGTAATAGCCAGTTTTCCCCAATGGTTCAAATAAACCATTGGGATATATCTATCTAAAATCACCCCTCCATTAGGATACTTCTCTTATCACTAAGACACACTTCTCCAAACCCTCGACGCCAATCCCATACTCCTCCCGTCCTCTCCGCCGCTCCCATACCAACCACCCCTCGCCGCCACTCGCATCCCGACCACCCCTCGCTGCTCACCACTTGCCGATCGCCGCTCCTCGCTCCCCGCTCATCAGCGCTCACTATTTTTTTCCAAAATCTCAATGTGAACCCATAAACCTTCTCGTTTTACCCTAAACCATAGCTCGATGCACCCATATGGAAGATTTTTTCCAAAATCTCGACACGAATCCTACTTCCCAAACGACTCTCGACGCGAACCCTACTTCCCAGTGCGACAGTTCTTGTTTTCCAACGCTCTATTCTTCTACATTAAATGGGTACGTGTTATGATCCCCTTATGATTTTAGTTTGTGTTTGGATCCCTGCTTCCCTACATGCTCTTGTGGGTTCTAAATCTACTTTCCAACCAGTCATCTTATCTTTGATTCAAGTAATTTTTGTTCATTTACTTTAAATCAGTATGTATGCCTTCATTTATTTTCGATTTTTTGGTTCCATTTCACTGCAATGTACTGTATATTATGATCCCCTTATGAAAACAAGAAATATATCATTTTAGGTTGAAGTTTTGTTGTAATTTACCTGTATAGAATCATTTTGATTGATATTGAAGAGGTAAAAATGAGGTGGGGAGGAGGGGGGATGTGCTGGAGGGTGGGGGGGGGATGGGCAGGGGTGAGGTGAGGAGGAGGGGGGCTGGACAGGGGGTTGGAGGTGGCTGTGCAGATGGGGGAGAGGGTGGGGGTGTTTTGGGGGTTAGATAAGATAAGATATGTGGGTGAAAGAACATCTATGTTGATGGAAACACCAATTCATCAACGACTAGAAAAACCTGCTCTGTGAGTGCCTCAACACATTACGATGTTAAAGCCACTCTATCCAGAGTTCTCATTCAACTAGAGGGGTGTTTCACTCATCCATATCTCTCATTAGATCACTAATCACATCTAAATATAGTCAAAAAATTGAGATAACTAGATCAAAACATAGTTCCAATGACTGATCTATGATATCATATGTGTCTCCTCCTTGGACTAGAGTCTTGACCAGAAACATCCACAAACCTCACGACCAAATTCCAACCAAACATGGGATGATCTAGCTTTCAAACCACTATCCAAATAGCTGATCTAGAAGCATCGATCAACTCTCATAAAACAAATAAGATACCATCTCCATGGTCCCTAGGATATTATCCTCTAAACACAACCACTATTGGCTCTCTTTGACCCACATTAGTGCCAAACCAAAACACAGGGCTCCCATGGTCCTCAATGTGACAATATAAAGTGATTTCCAACTATAGCATCCTTAGGTGCACCCAAAATCATGGCCCAAGACATTCAAAAAAAACCTCAAATGGGAAAAAGTCCACAGTAAGAACATACACCCTATGAGGGGTACCTCTAGTACATCCAAAGCACAAGACACACCCAGTGCAGAAATATCCGAAATGCCCCTAAATGTACTCCAACTGATCATTGATCAACAACATATCCAACTAATCATCTATCAACAATTCACCCAATGGGGTATATAAAAGAAATTAATAACCAATGAATTATCAATGTTCCTCATGAAAATCATAAAATTTTTACCTTACAAGGGCTCTATAGAACAAGATTGACCACTCCACATGGGAATTATTAATTAACATCTATATAAAACACTGGTCACTCAATTAGTAAAAATCCCACTATGGTATCCTCAAGAGTCCCTTTGACACATATAAATATCTTAAGGAAATCCGACTATAACTTCTATCCCACAACATCATCCCATCCTAAGGGTTACAATAGTCCCAATCCTAAAAAAAGGAGGTAATCTCCAACTGTTCTAACCTTGAGAAATAGAAACCAACATGTCAGGATAAAACAAGATCTCTTAATATATACTACTTGATTATAATTTTCAGGATCTATATGAAAGAACATTGAACAAAACTATCTTAGATTTTATAATCCATTCCAACTACTGATCTCATAACCCTCACAGATGATTCTCATCTCACAAACCAACCTGCAAGAGGATTTTGAATCTAATCCTTGAAGAAATCCTGATAAGGAATTCTTTTAGTCCAAAACACCATAAAGACCACATTTAAACACAGAAAGTATTCCACCATGGAAATTTATATGAAAAACTGATCAAAATTGAATACTCATAAGTCGAACTCTGACTCCAGGGTTAAAATAGGGTAAACACAACAAGGAGAAAAAAGTACCGAACCTATACTTTAGGGTACATGATATGTAACCCAAAATGTCCCCTCGTTCCATATGAAATAGACTACTCTATGTGTAATTATACAAAGTACACATCATTTCTTCCAGTGTATGATGTTTACCCTCACCTAGGTACATTCACATACAAGGCCCCACTTAGCACGAAAAATTCCCTACTACGTGGAATGTATCACCCCAGACACAATATTTACCCCACATATGGTTACCATGTATGTACCTATCCATATATCCCCCCCACACAAGGTCTACCGACGCACAATGCCTATCCATGTACCTCGCACTAGATATGGATTTATACCCTACATGGTCATCTCCCACTAGCACACCCCGAGTCACCACTACATGGTGTGTAACCCACCCCTTGTATAAATCTTTTAGTTCCCAAAACCCATATTTCCCAAGTACGAAGAACACATGATGTGTGTTCTCAAAACTACACATCATGTACATGAGTTCTCCCAAACTAAACCCCCCAAAAATATCCCAAAACACCTAATTTGTCCAAATTATCCATAGATTGAATCCTGAATGGGTCACCAAAAACCCAAAAAATACGATTACAACTTAAAATCAAATACCCTATGGGAATTTGTGGGGGAGGCGACAGTGCTTGGCGGTGGTGAGGTGGAGAGGAGGGAGCTGTGTAGGGGGGTTGGTGGGGAGGGGTGGGGGTGGGGCATAGGCTGGGCATGGGGGAGGGGGGGTTGTGCAGGTGGGGGGGTGGCTGTGTGGGTGGGGGTTGGGTAGATGGGAGAGGGGGGCTGGGCAGGGTGGTTGTGCAGGTGGGGGTGGTGGTTATGCCGGTGGGGGATGGGGGATAAGAAGATGGGGAGGGGGTGCGATGTGTAGGGGGGTAGGCTAGGCAGGGGGAGGGGGGCTAGGCAGGGGGGCTGTGCAGGTGGGGTGGTGGCTATGCAGGTGGGGTAGTGGGGGGGGGGGGGGTTGGGCAGGTGGATGAGTATGGAGATGAACTTGAGTTCCTTGAACCCAATTAGGGAGCTATAGAACAATTTCGTAGGACCTGAGTATATCAGATAAGGCACATTCGTGGAAGAATCTATAATTCTTGCCATGTCCTTAATTAGACTATCAATGTTGTAGAAACCGTGGAAGACCCATTTAGTGAGTCTAGTAGGAGAAGGAAAATACCCATGCATAATCCAACCAGGTACAATTACTATGGAATTTAATAATGTTATATCCATCATAGATCAATATTAATACGTCATTATGTTGAGAAACATCAGACCCTTGTACTTGTGTTTAATGATAAATGTGATCAATATTTGAAAATATTACATTGACTATGATTTTTGATTTAATATCATTCCAATTTTGACACATTCTCATGTGTGATATGATTAGGACAATATAGAACCTTCCACATAGATACTACAACTTTGTGTCCAATGCAAGAAATGTCCATAAGTCCAATTCATGCTTGGGGATCAATTTGGAGACCTCATTTCTGAATAATAATTTATAGTAATTCACTAGGATCAAAACTTCATTGACTTTTATGAAGGCCTCTTTAAACTTTTTTGACCACTCAAACATAACTACATTCTTAGTAATCCAAGCCATAAGCACTTCTAAAGTTGCAAAGATTTAAAAGAACCATATGTAAAACCCGAATAAACAAAGGAAACCCAAAATCTCAAACATGTTTTGTATGCCTTATCATGACACCACAACCTATAAATTATTTGGATCCACATAAATTCCCACATTATAGATTACGTCCCTAAGAAAACATACTTTATGGAAGCATAAGTGACACTTTGAGATCTTATAAAACATATAATGTGGTCAAAGCGTACAAAAAAATCCATAGGTGTCCAATGTGTATATCAATGGTCGGTGAGTATATAAGGATATCATCAATAATAACCACAATGAATGATTTGAGATATGTATGGAAGATCACATTCATGAGATCCATGAACACCATTGGATTAATTTTAAACATGAAAGGAAAGTCAAGATATGTATGGAAGATGCCTTAATAATTTTCACACCATTTGTAATACAAAATCATATATATACATTCATTAAACTAATCAATTCCTGTCCTTAAAAAATTTCCAAATATCTCATTACTGCTAAGTAAAAAATGTCAAGGATCAATATTTTCCCTCATGTACCTCTTTATTACCTCTAGATAGGTAGTAATTTACCGCTTTCAAAATAGTAAATTATCTTCACACATGTCTTTTCTATCCCAACGTATTTGTATTTATCCACTAATTTTACCCTTATCAAATCCCTAGATTAATACTTATCACTCAATATATCTCATCACTCAACTCCCAATATCTTCCATACTACTAAAGGTAGTTTCTCATACAACTATATATCACATACCAACCTTCTCACTCAACAAAAATCCATGTTAATACATTATGATCAATGTAAATCCATTTTCTGAAATAATACCATATTAACCATGGTAGGTCTAATATCACATTCCAAAAGCTACATTATCACTCATGGTTAGGTTTATCTAGAACCTTATCACTCAAGGTGAGGCCATTATATTGACCACTACCTTATCAATCATTGTTGTGTTAGATATCATGTTATAATATGATAACTTCATTATCACTCAAGTAAGGGTACTTCTATCACCTTATCACTCAAGGTGTTGTCATTTCTTATTATATATCACTATACTTGTTAGAATTTCTCACCCAAAATGTGTATGAAATAACAACAAGGGCATTTGGTCCATATCATATCTCACCAGATAGGTACAAGGTTCTAGTCACTCGGGACCTATTCCCCCTACCTTATCAATCATGTTAGTGTTAGATATCATTTTATAATATGACAGCATCATTATCACTCAAGTAAGGGTCCTTCCAACACCTAATCACTCAAGGTTTTGTCATTACTTAAGATATTTCACTATACTTGTTATAATTTTTCAGACAACATGTGTATGAAATAACAAGGTCATTTGGTCCATATCATAGATCACCCTCTACTGTACCACCATGAGGACCATGATCCCATGTGATTAATGGTTAATTTTTATGATTCTCCCTATGGATCATCATTCAAATTTTAATGGATACAAAAATCATCTATGGAAGGTATATACTAAAATTCATGTAGTAATCTAATGGATTGTCATGGAGGATTATCTGAATGTTTGCATTACAGATTGGGGATAGAATATTACCTTGTAATCTTATCCTCTTAGAATATGATAGAAAATTTCCAAAGTGATCCCAACAGATGATGTAAATGATTCATAACCACTGAAAAACACCATGTTGGATGTCATCATAGCAGATCCCCTTGAAAATTGGGCATGTTATATCTCTCATTAATCAAGTAAATATCTATCCCCAAAGAATATATGTGTCACAAAAGCTTGACCAATATCCCTCTCTTAAACACAAACCAATACCTTGATAAATGCAACAATATAACTAAATATCTGGACATTATAGAAGTCATTTACCCATAGTATACGATTCCCCCATCATTATACTCTAGGAACAAAAGGGTTATAATAGTCATAGTGTAAATATCCTTCTAGGTTAGTATATTAAATGATTAAATTCATCGAAAAAATATCAAATTTATCCTAGAGTAATCAAAACCAATAAACCTTATCCGATAGATCAAGATTGGAGTAGGGGATTCTTCATATATGAGTTATAAACTTGAATTTCCAATTTCCACCTCCCTATTTGATCAACAAGACAACATTTTGTTGGTTCTTGGTCTCTCTACCACATCAATATGTGAACCATACAAGGGGAAGGGATGTGAGTAAGCCTTCAAAAATGAGATGATTATTTCTATGTGTTTCTTGTGTGTTTTTGTGTGATTTCAGGTGATTGAAGTGAGTTTTTGTGAGTTGTATATGTGTGCAGTGTGCTTTCTGTGTTTGTAGGTTGCAGTGTTCCTAAACACACAGAATGAGTGTTTTTTTTGTGATTGCAGTGTATTTTTGTGAGATGGCACGTTTTTTGCACAGAGTTTTCATTGTAGCCTGCAGTTGATTGCAGGCTGTTTCATTTTAAATCAATGGGGGTATAATCCAATGGTTTCAAAACCGTTGGGTTATACCCCCGTGTGCTACTACATTTCCCAACGGTTCAAAACCATTGGGTTATACCCCCTATATGTTTATGCCAATAGTTTAAAAACCATTGGCATACCCCTGTGCGCGGATTTTCCCAACGGTTCAGCTGAACCATTGGTATAACATGATCCAATTTTATTGAAACGGTTCATTATGAACCATGGGAAGTTGAAATCTAAATAGCCTTTTCCCAACAGTTCAACGTGAACCATTGGTATAAGGCTTTCCTGATGCCTTAAGGACCAACGATTTCTAAAACCGTAGGGATAATATTTCCCAACGGTTTGAGGGCCTTTTGCAACAGTTTAAAATTGTTGGGAAAACATGGATTCCTAGTAGTGCTTTACAAAAATGACTCTAGTACCCTTACACAATGTATTAAAAATGAGATCTTACCCTTACAAAGCATATAGAAGCATCCCACGCATAACTCTAAAAAATCACCACGCATAAGGGTAGAAGGAACTTACCTTTACATATGTCGTATTCCATGTGCAAGGGTAAAAATTAAGTTTAAAAATTATTTAATTTATATTCAAAGGACTTATAAATTTAAACCAAAATGGGGTTAGAGAGTATTTAAAACTAAGAAAGATACAAATTATATCCAACACATCCAAAACTAAAAGAATAAATCATAAACCAAAAAACATACCTGAAATAAAAATTTGGGGTGTTACAATTCTCCCCATCATAAGGATTTTTAACCCTAGAAAGTGGTCAAGATATTGAACTTATAAAGAGAGAGGGCCATTGTTTCCACATCAATAATTCACACTCCCTTGTCTCATGGATATCATTTCCACACTTCCATAGTAAAAATACTAAGGTAATTTTTATTTACCACACAATAACTTATCTTGGAGATCCATAATCTAAATAGGTCGTTCAAACATAGTGGTGTTGGGATCAAGATCAACATATTCCAATTCCATAAATTGGGAAGGGTCTTTTTGGTACCTCTTTAGCTAAGAATCATGAAATATTTCACAAATTGACATCAAACATGAAATAAAGTCCAACCAATAATACACCTTTCTAATATATCCAATGATCTCAAAAGGTCTAACAAACATTGGTGTCATCTTACCCTGCTTTCCCAACCAATGATGTCTTAAGCAAGGATAAACACTATGAAATTACTAATCACTAACCTTAAACTTTAGCAAGTGACAAAGATAGACTGCATAGTATTTCTAGTTACTATGAGTAGTTATTAACCTCTTTTGGATCAATTGATCATTTTTTTCCTTCTATTGGACAAGTCTCAGTCTAACCAAGGATTTCTTTCCCAACACCACACAACACAAGGTATATCTACAAGGTTTACCATAAAATGATTCATAAGGTTCCATTTTAATCAAATACTAATAACTATTGTTATAGGAAAATTCAACCAAAGACATATGATTTTCCCATGAACCACCAAAATAAATCACATAGGACCGGAGCATGTCCTTAAGAATATAGATTACACACTCAGTCTACCCATACATATGAGGGTGATAATATATTCTTAACTTCATTTGGGTATATATTTCCTCCAACAAACCTTTTCAAAACTTGTATGTGAATCAAGGGTCTTTTTATGATACAATTATAGAAGGAACACGATAGATATTTATAACCACTTGGACATATAAGTGACTAAGATATTTTCCATCATTGTATCCTTAATGGGAAGGAAATGGAATGATTTAGTAAGTCATTCAATAATAAAAAAATAATATCCTTCCCATGAGGATTACATGGTTACCTGATGAATATATTCATAGAAATATCATCCCACTTCCATACTAGAATGGGGAACGTTTTTAAAAAACCAATAGGTCTCTGGTTCACTGACTTAATTCTATAGAAAGTATGGCACCATGACACAAAATATTCAGTTGAATACCTCATCCCCAATCACCAATACTAATATTTCAAATCATGATATATATAGGTAGCCCAAAGGTGTGAAAACAAATAAGACTAATTTCCAATGTCCATCAATTCATGCCTCATAGGTATAGGAATGACTATCCATACTTATAAATAAATGCCATATATTGGAGACTAATACCAATCACCTGAAGTCTCCCCACCATTTAGAATTTTACTAAATTGTTGGAAGTCAGTGTATGTTACCTATTCATGTTTAATCATTTCATCAAATGATGATCCATACCTCACAAAAAATAATAACCCTTCCCACCAGCCACTTCTACTCCCAAACTTATCTCAGTGAAAAAAATCATTTGAGACCACTCCTTCGATGATTCCTTTATGAACTAGGTTGGTAATTTTCAACTCAATGTTTCAGTGACCACATTTCACCTACCCAGTGCATATGAAATATCAAAATCAAAAGTCTAAAGATACTCAACCCATTATCTCTGCCTCAAATTCATATCCATCTGAGTAAAAATATACATCCGGCTCTTATGATCAGAATATACCACGAATTCCCCCCTATATAGATAGTGGTTCCAATTTTTAATAGAATGCATAATAGTGGTGCTGTCCAAAAACCTTTTTGGAGGTTTTTGTGTGATGTATTTTTTGAAAAATAGAACAAGGAATCTTTGAAACACAGAATCCATGTTATAGAACTCAGGACTATGTTACAGCCTTATTGGTTGTACCACAAAAACAAGGCTAACCATGGCTAGAAATCTAATATGACTCAACCCTATATATATGGGAGAAATCTCGACCATGAAAGTGAACTATCCAAGATAGCTATCGAAAGTGGTACCAAGGAGGAAGGTCGGTGGACATGTGAGGTGGCATGCACATGGAAGAGTGGTCCATGCTATAGGGATGGCAACGTGGAGGAAGTGGTCCATGGTGCAGGATAAAACCATGGAAAAGGATGGGATTGAACCTCATTACTCTCATATGATCCATCAATTCAATGTGATAAATTATATTCTACAAGATTTTTGGAGTAAATTCCAATGTAGGACTTGAGGTTTTACGAATAAACCACAACCAAGGTCACCACCGTGAAGAGTCTGTTCTAGAGGATTATGGTTCCACTAGATTTTGCAGGGTGACCATGTTGCAACACATAGGTATACACCTCAGTCTCCTTTGAGAAAAAAATTTTCCTAATGATGTTGGGAATTGCGATGTGGAGTATCCAAAATTTAAAAAACAAGGATTTTGTTTATCTCAGGATTAAAGGTGTCCATACCAAAAGAGGAAGTGATAAAACGTAGAACCATTGAATAAGAATTTGACCATATTCTAGAAATTTCTTATGATGTGGATTGTTTGAATTTAGAAGAAGTTAAGATTCAAGGGATCTCTTTTCATATAGTAGCATATTCCATAACATTTTTTTATAGGTCGCATCTAGTTCGTTGTGTGGTTTGGTTCATGGAGATCATTCCTAAAACCATGATAAGGAGTTATAGAATTATTTATTCATATGAAAGGTGAATTTGGTAACATATTATTTTTTTCCACACTTCAGGAAGGATGGTTGTTCGATAGTGAGAAGTTCCATGTTATAGTAAATTTGAAATGATTTATACTACACTGTGGAATACATGGTCATGTCGTAGTAAGGATTTTTCAGTTTTTTGATTATTTTAAGTCAGAGGGAGAGTTGAAACCCCCAATGGTTAATTTATATTTATTGGTGCATGAAAATACCAATAAACATAGGGGAAAATGGAACAATCATAGAAGTAAAATAATCAATCCCAACCCTTGGATTGACATCAAAAGGGAAATAAAATCTATTCTGAATAAATGCAGTGTCACACAATGAAATATAGGCAAAGTCAGAGAGTTTTTCTAAAACTTTTATCTCTAGGTATTGTTCTAGATCTCATTTGGAAGCGTAAAAGTCGAAGGAGTTATTACAAGAGTCTCATACTCACTAGAAATCAATATTGTTGTGCTGAATAGAAACCTTAATGTGGTTGTATATTCATATCATCATTATGTGAATAAAGAGTATTCAATAGATGGATTGGTGAGTTCCACATTGAAGGAGGGTAGTGAGTTCTTCAATTTTTTATGGTAGTTAACTAGGAGGTCCAATGAGACCACTCAAAAATTGATAACTATGAAGCAGTGATATTTTAGTGAATTTGGTTCAAAATATCATTTTTGATCATGCTCATTTGGTGTATCCCATTGTGGGTTAACCAAGTAAAATCCATTGTGTTTTATCCTTCTTTCATAACTCGTTGAGAGAAAATTTAGAGATAAATCAATGTGTTCCTCAAAATGAGAAAAAAATATCCTCATAAAATAAAAGAATTCTTATAACTTAATCCCCCCCATACCTATTAGGGAAGATTTTAATAAGTTGTATTAAAAGGGTGTTTATTCTTATTCTCTCTTGGAATTATGAGAGTGGTTTTCAACCATAAATGTATTACTATCTTTGAAGGTAGTAATTTACAATTGTGTAGAATTAGGATGCAACATTATTTTAGATACTTGGGTGTGAATTTTTTCATAGAAGGCCTATATGGAATCACTGTATATATTGAAAGTGTAGCCTTGATGAAAATATATCATCGATAATAATATGCAGATGCCAAAACCATTAATACTTCGGGAAGTTCTCTTTACAATCACATATTTATAAAGTTAGTGTCCTAAAAAACCACTCATGTAATATGGTAAAATATTTTTAATATTTATGAATGGGATTTGATGGTTTGGGATTCCAAGTTGTAGGTCTTGTGGAATAAGTATTTATATTTGAGAAATAATTAAAATGATATGATTGATTCTTTTTTTATCATCTAAATATTTTTATTGAAGATATGTGAGGTCATGGTGAGGATCTAAAAGATGAAAAGATATTGAATAGAATCATGATATGACTCTCCACTTATTTCAAGGAAAAAGTCTTGGTTATTGAAGACAAATATTTTAAATTGATGTCTCTTGATATCTTTCATAGTACTCTGGTGTCTTATGAAATGAAAAATGAAGACAATGAGTCAATAATAAAGGAAACTACATAGTATGTGACTTTTAATTCCATAAAGAAGATCTCAATCATGGAAAATTAAAAAAAAAATCATGTTTATGAGGTTATGTCATTGTTTTCCTCTAATATTGGAAGAGGAATATGGAGGTTGAAGGATAATATTCCCCTTTTTTCATTAATTATGGAATGGTGGGACATCTTGTGGTCAAGTTTCATAAAAATTATCAAGATTAACAAGAAGAATACAAACCCTTTGAGAAGACAATAAAATAAGGCTTAAATAATTTTCAATGCAGGTCCTTCAAAAGAAGAAATATTATTTCTAAAGAAGAAGATAGTTCTGGATAAAGTGAGGTGGAAGAAGTTGAAAACTATAAAGATGAATGTTTGTTGATGTATATTGAAAATAATCCAACAAATGATGATAGTGATGATGTAAATGAAGGAGTTATTGGAAGGTTTGATATATAGGAAAAACATATGGCATACATTAAATAAATTTATGTATAGAGATAAAATATTGAAAGAGATAATTCGGTGGTGCATGATTTTAAGCTCTACATGCAACAATAAGAAGGGTAAAAGTTACAAATGAAATATGAAATTGAAAAACTCATATATAGATGTTCATAAAATTTTGGTAAGGATTTTTAACTAAAGATTAAAATTTAATAACAAACTCTAATCATTTATGGTTTGGATAAAACTATTAATGAAAGTGTGAAGAGAATAGAGTATATGGAAAAAGAAGTTATGATTATTTTTCAAAAGTGTAAAGATAAATAATGATTATTAACACCATGAATTATAGTAGTAAATATGTTGGAATCATCATCAAGTCAATCCAATGGAATTATTGAGGAGTAACACATGCTTATTCCTTAATTTTAGTGATTTAAAGACATAGACAAGCTTATGATTATTTAAAAACCTCAAATATAGAATCCTCAAAATAAGTGTGATTTTACAATAATGGAAGTAAAATTAACCATGTATCCAAGAAAATTTTCAATGGTTCAAGATTTAGATGTCTTTTATTTGGAAATATAGGATACACTTACTATGTATTCTCTATTTCTAGGATTTCATATCAAGAAAAAAATTAATCCTAATAGGTAAGAATAATTTTTAATCATTATTTTTATTTTAATGGTTATTTTTTTATTATGAAAACTGAGGGAATAAGGAAATTAATTTTGATTCAATAATGAAATAAGTTTCATAAATAATTAATCAAAGTTAAAGAAATAAAAAAATATAACATTAATCAAAGAACATTAAAACAAAAAATACTTTTTATTTTTGTAACAATTAGAAAACCTCATAGATTCGTCTACTGAGAAGGCACACTAATCAACAACATGGGTGATGAATGGGTGTTTAGAGAAGGATAATGTTGCTGATATTTCCTTGAGAGCAATAAACAAGGCAATATCATAGATATTAGATAGTATATTCACATCACATATGACTAGAAATAAATTACTCATTGTGAATTTTAAGCACAAAAAAATATGGCATCACTTGTTTCGAGAATTATTATCATTGTAAAATCATTGGCTTTGGTAAATCAAATATTAGAGGACAGGTTATCAGGAAAACTAATGTTATCTTGGTTTATGGGTTGATTCATAATCTTATTAGTGTCATCCAAGTGTGTGACCATGAACATGTAGTGGAGTCTAGTCAAAATTATTCCAACATCAAAGCTAAATAGGGTTCACATATTATCTAGGGAAAAACTATAGGGAATTTATACCTTTTTGGTGATGAAAATTTTTGTATGGTTTCTAAATAATAGGAGAATATATTATGGAATAAATGACTTGGATTTTTGAACCAAAAATATCTGGATAGGTTGATAAAGATAAATAGATCTCGTGATTTTTCCCATCTAACATTTGATCACACACACATATGTGATTCATGTAAAAAAGGAAAGATTATCCATAATTATTATAAGACAAAGAATATGAGGACAAAAAGTTTTCTTGAACTTATGCACATGGATTTTTGTTGTCTAATTCCACCCAAATAAAAGAATAGATGTAGGTATTATGTTCTTTTTATAAATGAATATATAAAAATGGAATGTATTTTCTTATCATCCACAAGACGAAGGTATATAGATGTGTCAATCTATATCGGAGGAGATATAAAATGATGATTGTTATGAAGATCCAAAACTTTTGAACTAAAAATATGATAGAATTTAAAAATAATCAAATTAAATATTATTTGAAAAAACATGGAATTCAATATCATGTACCAGCTATCAGAATGCCCCAACAGAATGGGGTTGTGGAAAGAATAAATCATATAATCCACAACATGGTTTGAATAATATCAATTGAAATGTATATAATAGAAATATATTGGAAGGAAGTATTTATTACAGTGGTTTACATATCTAATAGAGTTTTTCTATGTTCAAATGAATAGAAAACTCCATATGAAATGGGGTGTGGAAATAATTTTTCACTCAATTATTTTAGAGAGTTTGGAAGTAAATTTTTTATTATCAATAAGGAAAAGAGTAAAAATTTTGAAAACCAAGGAGATAAAGGAATATTTCTTAGATACTCATCATAGAGTAAATATTACATGTGTTACAACAAGAGGATTGTGAATAAGATTATAAGAAATGATGTTGTAGTGGTTGAAGATAGACAAGTGAAAGTAACATATAAGAAGATTTTGTATGAAAATCATAAAATTTCTAAATCTAAGAGTAATCAAGAAGAATAGGGTTCATGGGGAGTTATAAGGTTTTAATATAACTCTTATGATGAAAAAAATTGTGATAAAAGCCTATAAATTCCAATAGGTTTATAGAGACAAAAAATATTGTCTTAGTCACCAAAAGAAACATTTTTGGAGACTAGTTAGCCCTTGGACAAACCATAAGAATAAATGATCATCTTTAGTTATCTTTATGTTTCTTTTAAAGAAACCAAAAATATTTAAAAGAGGATGAAAAATAATAAGAGTTGGGTCAATAATATAAATGATTAACTTTACCAAATAGGGAAGAAAAATTCATGATAAGTTGTTCCAAGGCCCATGTAAACTTTGGTGGATACTAGACAAAAATTATCAAAAGATGATTTATAAAACAAGATAAATTTGACCAAGTATCAAAAAAATATTGGAACATTACCCTATTTGATTTCTACTTTATTGGATATATTATTTTCAACTTATCAAGCCACTAATTTTCAAAGTGATCCCAAGGATATCAACATGAATGTTTTGAAAATAATTCTTTGATATATTCATCAAATATACTATAGCTTGTTATATCACAATGATTCACAATATAATTTGGTAGTATTAAATGGTGTCGATTGGGATAGTTTGGTAGATGACTGAAAAACATATTTCTATGGTGCTTTTTATATTGGGAGTTCATTTATTTCATGGAAAATAAATTTGAAATATTTAATTCCTTTGAGAACCATGGAGGTCGAGTGCATTGTTACTAATCCATAATGCACCCAATTGCTATGGATAAAGAAACATTTTGATGTAATTAGTGTTGAAGTGAGTTTCCCCATTCCAATTATGTGTGATAACTCAAGTGTGGTCAATCTTAATAAAAATCATATCCAACATTCACAGAATAAGCACATTGAGATCAAATATCATTTTATAAAAAATGAATTAGAGCAAGAATTTGTGGTTTTAGAGTATGTGTCAATACAAGATCAATTTTCCGATATCATGAAAAAGGTATTATTCAAAGTGGTGTTTGAGAAACATCGGTTGGATCTTAGAGTCTAACCATCTCTGTCCACTTAATTGATTCTCAGATTGAACCTCATACCCCATAGTTACTTTAATGAGAAACATATACTTTATCGCCTCAATATATTATATTTCTAATCCCCTATTTAGGACTTTTCAGAGTAGTTCACTATTTGGTTTCATTTCCAATGGGGAATAAAAATCTCCAAGTGAGGTTGTTGGGAAAAAATCCCTCAAGGCATCATTGAAGCATTTTTGAGGTGATTGTGTTTGTTGACAAAATGGACATCTGTGTTGTGCTTGTTGACAAAGCAAACCATGACATACAAATTTTTTAAAAAGGTGGATTTCATGGTGGCATGTCGAGTTCAAGGTTTGTAGTTAACGATCCATGTTTGATTAAAGAACTTCAATAAAGGAATGGATGATTTGGAGGTGGTACAAAAAGAGCAGATACAAGGTGGCGCCGTTTTCCAGTGTTTGCCAAATTTTTGTGCTTGAAAATTGACAAATGGAGAAAAGTGGTTTTGGAAATGGCACTTGTGCACCGTTGTCTTGAATGAGAGTAAACTTTTTCACCTAATGTTTTTCTAGATTAGTACATCAAAATATGGAAAAGGGATAGGGGGCGCTCAAGTTTTATAGTTGGTCGCGCAAGTGATTTGCGCGGTAGGAACTTGCATGCTGAAACTTGTATGCTGAGGGGAGACTTGCGCGCCGTCACGTAGGGTGTCCAAATTCCTATAAACAGAGGTCGAACCCTCCTCATTCAGTGAAGATTTCATCACTTAAAATAATCAGAGCTCCCGTCACACAGGTGTGGTGGTCGCACAAGTGGTGTGTGGTCGCGGAAGTATAAGTTGCGCGCCAGGTGATAGTTGCACACATAAGGTGGTTTGGGTGAGAAATGAAGTGAGTCGCGCAAGTTTTGAGTTGAATAAGAAGGTTTCATACAAGTGGTTTGGTGACACTTGCACGCTAGATTTTGAAGAATCGTGAAAGTTGTTGGTTGGGCGCCAAAATTGGATTGGGCGTAAAAGGTTGTGCATCGTGCAAGTTTGGAGTTGCAGAATCTTATGTCGTGAAAGTGGTTAAGGTGGACTTGCATGCCAGTTTTGACTTGCGCTCCAAGACTTGTGCGGAGTCTTAGAGAATGGTTCCATGTAAGGTTGTTTCAGGGTAGCGTGGAAGCTGAAAGATTTCCCAATACCTTTGGTGAAAAGTGAGATTCATCTATGGGTGAAAGATGGACTTCAACAGAGCATCCACATACAACAGAGGATGTATTCATTAGTGATAATGAAGAGACCTATAGGTCTATAAACTGTGATTGGATCCTTTCCAGAGCAGTGATCAAAGAAAGAGGAGGAAGGTGATCCTCTCCACCGGCAGTGAGCCAGAGAGAGAGAGAGATAGGGAGTGACCCTTGGGAAAGCATTGAGCTGAACCTAAACATTGTAAAGGCAGTGAGCCTGGGAATAGAAGTGATCTATCCTGAACCTTATAAATTGCAGTGTGATTATAGTAGATGTGGTACATCAGCACATTACCAGTGTATTCTCCTTGGACGTAGCCCAGTGAGGGTGAACCAAGTAAAAATTGTTGTGTCATCTGCATGCTTTACTTTCTATTTATATTGTGCAACAGGAAAGAGATAGAAGAGTGTTTTGATTAAAAGAGAAACAAGATCAGAATGGGCTTTAATTTTAAATTAGTCATATGCTAATTCACCCACCCCCCCCCCCCCCCTCAGGGTATTCAGCCTTGTGGTCCTAACAGAGGTTGACAATGTGAGAAAAAGTTAAAGCGGAAGGGGGAGAGTATGTCAATGATAATTAAGGGGGATTTTTGATGTGGTTGAAATAATTAAAAGGTGATCATAAAAAACTTTCCATTCAATTATTGTTTCTCACAACGAGCATTGGAGGTTTGTGTGTGTGTTTTTTTTACAAAGTGAACTAGGAAGATTAGAAACCTAGAGGAAATGATATAGCACTTAGGACTATACCACATACCTATTTTTTGTGACATAAAATGAAGTTCAACTTTGGCATAGAATCCAAGCCAACCCGACCCCACATATGTGAGAGAAAGATTGACCACATAGGGGAACTGGCCAGGTTTCAAGTAATTGTGGAACCAGGGAGGAAGGTGAGAACACATATTGGTCGTCATGTAAATGGATTAGTGGTTCATGCCATAGGGGAAACAACACATATGAAGTGGTCCATGGTGCAATACAAGACCATGGAGGAGGCCATGAGTGAACCCCATTATTAACATATAGGACTTAAATGAAATGAGATAACTTATATGTTTCATGATTTATGGATTAAAGTATGATGTTGAACTCAAGGTTTTTAATCTATGTGGTAGCCAATCTCACCAAAATATAAAGAATGTTCTAGAGGATTTCGGTGCCATTGGAGTTTTTGGGGTAACCACACCACAACAAATGTGGATATTCTAGAATACCCTTTGAGAATAATTTTTCCATACCACAAATTAGAATTGTGACATGGAGTATATAAAATTGGAAGAACCAAGGAACTCAGATATATCATGTTTATTGGTGTCCATTCCATAGGATGAAGGGCTATGTCATAGTCCCATTGGACAAGAAGTTGACCATACCACAATAATGCCTTAAACATGGAGTATTTGAATTTGGTAGAAGAAAATATTCAAGGGCTCTCCTTTCCCATAGGAGTCTATGTCATAGTATTTTTTTTCTATGCCACAACCATTTTTGTCTGAGATACAGTTCAAGGAGATTATGCCTGAAATAATTAGAGGGAGTTATAGAATGATTTATGCATGAGAAAAGTGGATCTGGTCAAATTAAAGTATCCACATTGTAGTGTTTTTATCTATATTAAAGGAAGGGTGGTTGATCCAGAGTGAGAAGGTCCATGTCATAGCATATGTGTAATGAGTTACACTACACTGTGGAATACATGTTCATGTTGTATCCAGCCTATTTCAATATGATGAATTTTTATGTTAGGGGGAGTTATGAGTTAAAATCCCTAATGGTTAATTCAGATTTAATGGTTCATGATAACCCCAATAAACATAGGGGACACTTGGAATAATCCTAGAAATATAATAATCAATCCTAACCCTTGGATTGAAATCAAAAGAGAAATAAAATTTGTGAAAAAATAGAGTCACATAGATAAATATAAGAAGAATCAGAGATTTTTTCTGAAACAGTTCTCTTGAGGTATTATTCCATATATCATCTTGAAGTTTGAATTTCAAAGAATTTATTCCATAAGTATCATCCTTGTTAAAAATAAATATTTTTCTGATAAAGATAAACCAAAATATGAGTTTATTTTTATATCATCCTTTTGTAAAGAAAGGGGATTCAGCAGATAAATAAGAGAGTTCATTTTTCAAGGGGAGTAACGATTTATCCAATTTTTTGTGGTAGTGAACTATAAGGGTATGTGATAATCCTCCAAAATTTTACTTTAAATCAGTGAGATTTTAGTGAATTTGGTGCACTTGTGCATTATTTTTCTTACTACTTGGATGTATCCCAATGTGGGCGAACCAAGTAAAAATATATTGTGTTTTTTACTACTTTTATCACTCATTGGGAGGAAAGTTAGATAGAAATCTATGTAATCCTCAAAGTGAGAGAACAATATCCTCATTAAAGAAAAAATTTCTTATACACTAATTCACCTCCCTCTCAGGGTGTTATCATCTATAGGATTCTAAATAGATTCTAACTCAAGTCAATGGGTAGGATAATTCTTCTCATGAGGGCCTAGTTGGTGATATCTATAGGCCCCCACAAACTTTCCCTGTATCAAGTCACACCCCAATCTGATGCCTGAGGCATCATAGAAACCATCATAACTCAAATTGAGTTTCAGAAGAATCAGAATTGGATTCAAATCCAACCTATACTTTAGTTCCTTTAAGGACCTATGAAACTTTTAATTACACTAAAACATGACACCCTTATGGGTTAATTTTATCATTAGATATGTAATCTAAGAGAAATCCTAACAAATTTCCTATAATAACCAGCTTGGCCTAAAAAGGTCCAAATATTAAACACATTCTTAGGTTACTCACAAGACATCACTAATCGAATATTTTTATGGTCCATCGATACACCCCTATCAGATGTAACATGGCCTAGAAACTTCAATTCTTGGAACCATAAGTCATATTTAGAAATATTTCTATACAGATTATGTTCCCTAAATATTTTGAGGATGATATCTAAATTATACATGTGATATTATTTTATCTTGGAATATGACAAGATATCATCCACAAAAATGAAAAAAAATTAAAACTGATGAAATATTTGGTTCATTAGTTCCATAAATAACTTATGAGAATTAGTGAGACTGGATGGCATAACTAGAAACTTGAACTGCCCATACCAACACCTAAATATTGTCTTAATTAAATCCTCTTATCAGACTCTAAAATGGCGGTACACTAATCACATGTGAATCTTAGAAAACCATCAGGATCCCCCAATTTGATAAAAAAATATCATCAATCCTAGGAAATAGTTATTTATTATTAATAGTAGTCTGGTTAAGCTTTTGATTATCAAAATAAATCCTAAGGATTTCATCATCCTTATTGGTAAAGAGAATAGGAAAAGCCTAAGGTGACAAGCTAGGGTGAATAAATAACTTTCCAAGAAGATCAAAAATATAAACCTTAACTCCTTTAACTTCGTAGGTTCCATGTTTCATGATAGAATATAAATGGGAATCGTACTAGGAATCATTTCAACAGTGAACTCAACATATCTCTGGGATGGTAACCAAGAAAAAACATCAAGAAATAACTCGAGGTATGCACTCCCTACTATAGAAAGTGGTCTTATTAAGAAATATTAAATGAAATCAATGAAATTCTCTAAAAATGACATGAGATAATTTCTGCATAAGGAATAACAAACCCCACTCTCCCAAATCTAGAATCACACTAACCCTAAAAGACATGAGAGACCCCATCGGGTGAAAGAGACTAAAATAAAAGATGGTAATTGTTGATGTGGGCCTTAACACTAATCATCCAGTTTTTTCCAATAATAATTTTTAAAATATCAATATCAAGAACCTAGTAATCACACACTACTTAAAATTATTCTATCGTCACCTGACATGCGGGACACTTAAAACCATGTTCTGGCCTCTTTGTTAAGGGATTGTAATGTTAGAACATGAAAAAAATAAGTTCTAAACATAATCCCAAAACATCAATAAAATTAGATGATATAAAATAGTGTGTTTAAATAGTATCAAATAAATTTAATAAAATATAGGATGAAATGAATATCATACCTTTAATAATATCTGGCCTTTCCTCAGATTCCTCTGGTGCTTACTCTGCTACATAAAGATATCCCAACTTAGCTTCACTTTAAGATTTATTCACCACATGAGAATTCCCATTATCATGAGATTTAGATCAACCACCCTTTGATGCATCATAATGTACTTGATATCCTTTATTAAGATCATATTCCGCCTTACTTCCTTGGGACATTTTCCCATAGAAATTATTAACAATTCCCAGTCATCTAAAATTATGACATGTCCTGGGTACTTCTATACACTTAGGATCGGTATGTCTAGTCCACCCACACTAATAGAAAAAACCAAGTATTATCAAATCTAGTAACTATAAACTGGTATTTATGTAAATTGATCACCCTTCAACTTTTATTTTTGGCCAGAAGACAAAACCTGGCTACCTCCTGCAACAACTAATGCACCACTCAATATTTTTTTCCCCTCTATGTATGACTCAACCATGGATTCTTTATAAACTACCTAAAAAGGTTTATTTTACATAATAGAATAATTATTTACAAAATATCATCTCTTCGTTTCATCTAGAAACTCTGCGATATAAGATAATCATTAGTAACAATTTTTAGTTCTAGGTGAACCAACTCAATGAAGCTGGTGGAATACTCAAAAATAGAATGCTCCCCTTGATATAAGGATAGAAACTCCCCCGTATTTACCATTATAAATGTTTCATGATATAATTATTGGTTGAATATCTTCTTGAAATAGGTCCAAGTGAGGTACTCAAGTAACTTAGCTTGAATTATGCAGTTCTACCATTTCTTTCTCACTCTCTCAAGCATGTCAGTGGAAAAACCCACCTTGGAGTCCTTTTTAGTTTTCAAAAGTGTATGTTCTTTTCAATATAATTGATACACTATTCATATTCATGGGGTAATTTATCAACACAAAATATAAGTGGATTCTACTTGAACAATTCCAAGGTAGGATCCATTGTGCATCCTTTGTTTTCAGTATCCACCTGACCCAAATTCTGAATAGTATAGATAATGGAATCTACTACTGAAGGGTCTACTAGAGGATTCACTTGATGAAATTTTCCTATATACCTTCTAGTATTCATTGTCTAATTGATCACAAATTGAAATATCCAATTCTCTAAAGATAAATTCTAGAATAAAATTAGAATCGTTAAGAACCCAAATTAAAACTTCTTATCAACAAGAATTTAAATTTAACATGGATTCAACAAAAGGAACACAAAATGTAAATAAGGGATAGGTTATTTAAATAAACGTCATTGAAATTTTATCTAATACCCTTAAAAACCAGCTCAAGCTTGATAAAAATATCTTACCACCCATGGTAACTCATGCTCAAACATGGAAGTGAGTTGGTCAGGAACACTTCCATACTTACTACCTAAATTATAATGACCCTAAATCTTATCTACATAATACCCTAAACCAAACCTAGAAAGTGTCTTAATACGTCTAGTTGGGTAATGGATCCAATTCCCTTTTTTAATGAACCAAACTTGGTCCACTTGACATGTAACCTGAGATGGCCTGCCACAAGGTCGAGATCAACGAAATAGCCAAACAAGTTTCATAAATAACCAAAAAAAGGAGATTAAAATAGATTAAAATTTAAAAGAAGAGTACACATAAATAAGACATACAAAATCAATCCAAAATGGATAAACCTAAAAGTAAAACAAGACAAGATAGATCTAAGTCTCCATGTGACTATCCATCACAACCAACCCATATATAAAATAAGGAGACAACAATGAAGATAAGCTAGTGAATTACAAGGTTTCATTCAATTTACCTAAGTCTTATAAAACAAGGTCTATGACCACTCAAAAGAAAAAGTATGATACAAATATGGATACTAGTAGGATACCACCAATGAATATATACAATGTCTAACATCCTGAAACCATTAGTTTAAGACTTAAAAAATTGGTTCATAAATCAATTTCCATAGGAAATATTTTTGTACAAACTACTTTTATTTATTTTCAAAACATTCCATAATAAAAAAAATTATATAAATAATAATGATAAAAAAAGGTAAGTGACCATAATAACCATAACTGAAAATATAAAATGTGAGTATATAAAAAATAATAAACAAGTCAAATCATCATGTACAAAATATCATTAGGCTCTAGCCAATAAGAATCCATAACTAAGATAAATAAAAGTATACTAAGCCATAAAGTGATTCTTATTATACCAATACCTATCATAGTCATTCAGTATCAAGCTATCCATTTTCTTTCATAGCTTTATTAACACCTTTTCAAATCCCATAGTGGTGTTACACACACCAAGTTATATTTATACTACAAAGGTTCTCAAATGTTACCATGTGCCATTTTTTCAAAAAAACAACTCATAAATTATACTCTGTATTTACTAAATTTTTTCATAATTTAAGTATAAAAACATACAAGCTTTAAAATCCATTTTAAAATAAAAAAAATTTAACGATATAATTTTAAAAATTAAACCATTACAACTCCCATGATTTAAAAATCAATTTTAAAATAAAAAAACTCTATTGAAATAATTTTCTCAAGTGAAGGATTAATACTCCCATGACTTGAAAATATGTTTTAGAAATAAATCCATTATTTAGGATTTTCATCAAACATAAAAAGTTCATAATTTTTTTAAATAAGAACCCTTTAAAAATATCTATCTAATCATCTGAGATGAAATTTTAGAGAAATTCCATCGTATATTCCAGATTAAAGAATCCAATAAATCAAATAGAAGGATTTTAGAAGAACACTTAGTAGTTCATGGGTTGTAACCAATGTATAGAGACACATATCTTAGAAAAGGTTTATGGTTTATTGACATGAAAACCTCTGAGTATTGAAGTAAAAACAACCTTGATCATCCTTATGTTAATCTACTAATAATGATAAACAAGAAAATGATCCTAAGAACTAGAACCCCTTAAATAGTAGATAAATTACCATAACTATCATCAAGAGGATAACAAAAATCATGATCAGCAAGGCATGGGTAATTTTTAAAGAAAAATATCTATCATCCCAGTTCATATCATTAAAATCTAAAAATTAAATACACTATTTAATTTGTTTCAATTAGGTCTTTAATGCAGATAATTTAAAAAATATCATAAAGGATTTTTAATATTTAAATGTGATAAAATAATTAAGTTATCATGATTTCTATCCTTTAAATGTATAAAATTCATTACAAGATAATTTTGTAGAAAAAAAATTAAAATCCAAGTTTTTATTTATTTTTCTCCTAAAAACAGCACTACATACGGGTAATATGGTTTTAACCTTATAAAGATCCTATATGTCATGTAAGGGTACTAGGTTACCCTCAAATAGCCCTTAAAAAGTATAATTTACCCTTAAAAAACTCTGCCTTACCCTTATGTGCCCTTAGGAAACTCAAGGTTACCCTTTTGTACAAGCTAGGATACTCTTATGCAGAAAGAGTTTACCCTTACGCAACCATTAAAAATGGAACCTTACACTTATGAAACTCACTCTTCCTTTATATGGTTCCCATGGTACCCTTATATATCATATGAAAAATTGATCTTACCCTTGTGAAGATCACCTTACCTTTACATAATTCCCCTATTACCCTTATGTAGAATATGAAAACGAGAGCTTACCCTTATATAGTGTATAATATTTTCCCTTGTATAACTCTAAAAAATAACCTAATGTAAGAGTTGAAGGAACCTACCTTCATGTAGGCCCTATGTCATGCGTAAGGGTAAAAATTAAGTATAAAAATTATTTAATTTATATTCAAAGTACTTATAAATTTAAACCAATAAGGGGTTTTAGAGAATTTAAAAATAAAAAAGATACAAATCATATCAACACTTTAAAAATTAAATGATATAATCATTACCCAAAGAATGTATCTAAAAAAATTTGTGTTACAATTCTCCCCAACATAAGTCTTTCTACACCCCCACCCCTAATTTGGTTGATATTCTAAACACATAAAGTGAGTAGGCCACTATTTCCTCATCAACAATTCCTACTCCCATGTATATTGTTTATCTCATCTGCGCTGCCACAGTACACTGACCAAGGGAATTGTTTTACCATGAGGTACCTTATCTTGGCGATCCATAAAATAAACTAGTTATCCAACCATAGAGGTTTCAGGATCAATATCAAAATCTTCCCATTCAATCACATGGTAAGGGTTCGTTTGATACCTCCTCAACTGGAAAACATGAAACAAATTTCGAATCAATGTCAATCATGATGGAAATTATAGCCAATAATCCAGATTTCTAAGTCATCCAATGATCTCAAATGGTAAAACATCATAGGTTATAACTTACCCTAGTTTCCTAACTGATGATGTCCTAGTCATGGATAAACATTGAGAAAGACCCAGTCACTAACATCAAATTCTATTTGGTGATGAATATGGTCCATATAATATTTTAGGTGACTCTGATTAGTTTATAACCCCTTTTAGTCCAATTCATCATTTTCTGTAATATCTTAGAAAAATATTAGTCCAACCAAGGATTTCTATCCTAAATCCACCCAACACGATGGATATCTGTAAGATCACCCATAAAAATCTTCAAAAGGAACCATTTTAATAAAACCCTAATAACTATTGTGATAGAAAAATTTGAGCAAAAGTATATTCTTTTCTCATGAACCTCCAAAATCAAGCACACAATCCCATGGAATATCCTCAAGAAGATGTATGGATCACTCATTTTACCCATTCATATAAGGTTGATAATACATGATTAACTTTAGTTTCATTCCCATTGCCTCCTAAAGACCCTTCCATAACCTATATGTGAACCAAGGACCCCTATCTGATACAATTGTAGAAGTAACACCATGGATATTTATAACATATCGGATATGTATGTGTTTAATATATTATACTTATTTTATCTCATTATTAGGAATAAAATTGGTTGATTTATTAAGTTGGTGAATGAACAACCAAATTGAGTCCTTCCTACAAGGATTATGTGGTAAACAGATGCCAAAGTCCATAAAGATCTCATCCCACCTCCAAATAGAATGGGAAAAGGTTGCAACAAACAAGAATTTCTATGGTTATATACCTTAATTATCTTCCATGTAAGTCACTAAGACATGAATTTTCAGTCATCTTCTACATTCCCTGCCACCAACACCAATGTCTCAATTCATGATATATCTTGGTAGTCCTAGGGTTTACAGAACAATAATACCAATTTCCACTATCCATTAATTTCTGTCTCAGAGGTATTGGAATGACCAACCTACCTCAGAATAATAAATCATTCATGGGAGACCGAGACCAATCCCCTAAATTCTCTCAACCATTTTGGATTTTTAAATCACTAGAAATCAGTGTGTTTTATCTGTTTATCATGAATCTAATCATCAAATGATGATTCATCCTTCATAGAATCTAATAACAACTTCCCACTTTCCTCTTCCACTCCCAAATCATCTTAGCAAACAAACTCACCGGATACCACTCCTCCACTGATTCCCTTGTGATTTGGGTCGATAATTTTCTACTCCAAGCATCAGCATCCCCATTTCCCTTTACCAGTGTATATGAAATTTCAAAATTAAATGTATTTAGATACTCAACCTAGTGTCTATGTCATAAATTCATATCCCTCTAAGAAAAATTATACTTCATGATATTATGATTAGAATATACTGTAAATTTCTCCCTAAAGAGATAGTGGTACAAAGTTTTGAGAGTGTTTATAAAAGTTTCTAACTCAAATTTTTGGGTTGGGTGGTGCTTCTTATGAGGGTGTAGTAATAAATATCCATAAGCCATCACCTAATTTACCAAATTTAATAAACACACTAGTATTATACCTGAGGCATCGTATAAAACATTAGAACCAGAACTCGATTATAGAAGAATCATAATTGGAGATGAAGTTAACCACTTATTCAATTCCACAAAAGACCACTTAAACTTATAATTCCACTCATAATTGAAACCCTTGTGGGTAAATATTGTCATCAAATATGAAATATTGGAGAAATCCTAAACAAACCACATGTAATGACTAGCTAGGCCTAAGAATTTCTGAATCTTGGACACATTCTTGACTTGATTCCAAGAAATCACTACTCAAATCTATTTAGGGTCCATCGAGATACCCCTCCTGGATGTAACATGACCCAGAAACATTGCTTCATGGATCCATAAGTCACATTTAGAAAACTTACAATATAGACAATGCTCCTTCCATATTCTGAGGATGATATCTAAATGATCCATGTTCTCTTCCTCTATCTTACAATACAACAATATATCATCCCCAAAGATGATAAAAAAGGATTCCTAAAACTGATAAATTAATTGGATGATCAGTTCTATAAATTCCATAAGAGCGTTAGTGAGATCAAATGGCATAACAAAAAACATGAAATTCCCATACAAGCACCGAAACATTATCTTAGGTATATACTCTTCTCATACTCTCAACTGGTGGTCCCCCAATGACTGTTTTATCTTATAAAACCATTATATCCCCTAATTTGATAAAAAATATCATAAATCCTAGGAAAAGGGTATTTATTTTTAATAGTTACCTGATTAAACTTTTAGTAGTCAACACAACGATTGGGGTTTCCATTGGACATACCTCTAGAGAGAATAAGAGAGGAAAATGTGACACAATAGGATGAATATATACCTTTAACTAAAAATATATAATCTAAAACTTATGCTCGTTTAACTCATTAGGTGTCTTGTGGTGTGATGGAATTGGAATGGGAATCATACTAGGAAGTAGTTCAATATTGAACTTGACCTCTCTCCAGGGTGGTAACATATAAATTTTATCAGGAAATAACATGGGATATAAATAAACACTATAAGAAGTAAGATGATCAAGATAGATTCAATTAAATCAAGGAAAAACTATAACAACTATCATTATATCATTTTAGCATAAGTAACAATAAGACCTACTCTTCCAAATCTAGAATCCCACTTACCCTGAAAGGCATGAGAGACACCATCTGGAGATAAAAAATAAACTCAATGATGATAAGACTTGATTTGAGCCTTAACACATTATCCAATCCATTCAAATAATATAGTTGAAGATATCAAGATCAAGAAACAGGAAATCCCACACCACTTTAAATTTGACTATCATCACTCGACATGAAGTACACTTAAAAATCCTATTCTAACCTCATTCCCAAGGGAGTGTAAAGTTACATCATGAATGAAATAAGTTAAAAACCTAATCCCAGAATTTCAATCAACGTAAATTTCATGAAAGAGTGTGTTTCTCCATTATAAAATAAAGCTAGTACCATAGATGATGAAATGAACACCATGCCTCTAATAGTAGCTGGCCCTACCTTAGATTCCTCAAGTGCAGGCTCTACTACCTAAAAACATCCAGCCTTATATCCTCTTTGATAATTATTCATTTCATGAGTATTACACATGGAATTAGATTGAGATCAACCACCCTTTTTTTCATCAAAATGGACTTGGGATCCTTTAGTAAGAGTGGATTTAACTTTACTGCCTTGTGACATTTTCCTATATAAATTCTTAATATGTCTAGTTCATCTTCAATTATGATATTTCCTAAGTGATTATATACTCTTATTATTGGTATGTATAGTCCTCCCACACTAAAAGAAAACTACCTTCTACTTTCCCAAATAAGCACCAAAAAATTGTCTCTATGTAAACTGATCACCTTTCAGCTTTCGTTTCTGGCCAGAAGACACACCCTGACTACCTCCTGCAGTGACTGAAGCTCCACATTAGCCAGTTTTCCTATCTATTTAAAAATTATCCAAGGATTATTTATCTAATACCTCAACAAATGTAGTCATACATAAGATAATCATCACTAAATGAATATCATTTCTCATACCCATCTCGAACCTTTGATCTTTTAGGTAATCATTAGTAACAATATTAAATTCTAGGTGAACCAACTCGGTGAAATGAGTGGCATACTCCAAAAAAATGCCCCTTTACTCTAAGGTCATAAAATACATGGTCTTTTCCACTCACACTATTTTAGGATATGATTATTTTTTGAAGAACCTCTTGAAAGTGGTCCAAGTGAGGTCCTTGTGTAACTTATCTTGCAAAATGGATTTCCACCATTTCTTTCCTGCTCCCTCAAGAATGTAGGTAGAAAACCCCACATTAGAGTCCTTTTGAGTTTTAAAAAAGTGTAAGATAATTTCAATTTGATTGATCCACTATTCAGATTCCTTGTCTCCTTTGTTACCATGGAATATAGGTGGATTCTGCATGGTAAATTTCAAGGAAAGATCCACTATCCATCCCTAGTTGCAAACATCTTCCCAACCTAGAGTCTGAATAGTGATGATCAAATATTCTAACACCAAAAGATCTAATGGATGATTCATCTATTATAATTTTTTGACAACCTTCTATGATTCATTTTCTAATTTATGACAAAAAAATATCCAATTCACTTAAGAGAAATTCAAAAATAAAATGACAATATTTAAAAATCTATATTAAAACACTAAAAATAAAATGTCTTATACAAACATAATTTTATTGATAGATAATATATCTATTGGTAAAAATGATAATTTCCAACATATATTATGTTTTATTGGTTTTAATTTTTAATACCAACACTTACTTTTACCAATAGATGTATCTATGGGTATTGGTTTTTTAATACCCACATATCTGTAGGATCCTGGGACACCCTGAGAGGGGAGGGGTGAATCAGGGTGTCAAATTTTTCTTTCAAAGTTATGGATCTTGTTCCAAATTTGGTAGGAACTTTTTAAACCTGTATGATGGATATGAACAGAAAGCAAACATTCACATGCAGAGAGACGACACAACACTTTTTACTTGGTTCACCACTAAGGGCTACATCCAAGGAGCATACGCCGAAAGGTTTTCAGTCGTACCAAATTCCACTAAACTTCACTTGCTATGGATTACAAAGGTTCGAGCACAGTCACTCTGTCCTAGGCTCACTACCTTTACAAAGATTCAGGGATAGCTCACTGCTTCCCTCGGGTTACTCCCGTTGACTCTCCCTGTCTCACTATCCTTATTGAAGTCACACTCAGTTTGTTGAAGTGAAGGTCTCTTCATCATCGCCAAAGAATACATTCTATGTTGCATGTAGATGCTATGTTGAAGTCCAACTCTCTCATATAGTCAATTCTCACTTCCCTTCAAGGGTAACTGGCAATCTCCCAACTTTCACACAAATCAAAAACACTGGCGTGCTTCTTTACTGCCTCGGGTGCAGGTCTTCTTTTCGGCAAAAATTCGGCGTGCAAGTTCCAACTGGCGTGCAGGTATCAACTAACCACCTGCACGACACCGGCTACTTCAACTTCAAACCTGCACGACTCAATTCCTTTCTCACCCAAACCGCCTTGGGAACGCAGCCAACAACCGGCGTGCAACCTCTACTTGTGCGGCCCAACTACCACTTGTGCGACTCAAATACTTGCGCAACGGGAGCTCAAAAAATCTGTAAGTCTTGAAATTCGTTACAAATGATGAGGGGTGGACCTCTATTTATAGGCAAACTGGACCCCCTTCATGGTGGCGTGTAAGTATCCTCACGATGTGCAGGTCTCGGCACACAGTTCCAACCACCCTAGACTCTATCGCATAACTCACTTGCACGACCACACCAATACTTGTGCGACCCTCTTTCCTTTTCCATATTTTTAAGTTCTGATCATGAAGAACAATACATACACAAGTTTCCAAACCTCCTAGGCATCGGCGCGCAAGTCCCCTCTCGGCGTGCAGGTCACTTGTGCGACCCAACCAATACTTGCACGACCCTTATCACTTTGCCATTTTTCCTTGTTCTAATCTTGAAAAACACTAGGCACACAAGTTCTATCTCCTTCAAGAACACAACGCGCAAGTCTCTTTTCCAAAATCACTTTTCTCCATTTGTTGATTTTTAGGCCCAAAAATTTGGCAAACACTGGAAAATGGTTCCACCTTTAATACTGTAATCTGCTTGACCTGTATGAGCACTTTTCTGGCACACATTCTGAACTTCCTATAAGGATTGACAACAAACACAAACCATACTCCAATTCATGAAAATATGACCATGGTTCCAACAATATCATTTACCAACAGTTGAATCTATTTCTTTAACATACTAATACCAACATTTTTTTACTAACATGCCAATCTATTGTTAATAATTATTGTTACCAAAAAATATTCTAGAATCAATACAAAATGTTACAATAAACAATACAATAACAAAAAGATATTTTTTCAATAATACATTAAGAAAAATATAATGTTAATATATATTATTATTATTTTTATGACCAAAGTAATTTTTTTTCTTGGGGTTTTATTAAAAACATATTATAATTGATTTCAGGTTTTTAATCTTTTGAAATATTATATGATTTTATATTTTTCAATATTATTTATTCAATTTTCTCTAACTATTAATTTTTTTAATTTTTTTAAATATTATTTATTTAAATAATTTTTAAATAATTTTTATTAAAAAACACAACCCTAATCCCCTGATTCTCGTGTCTTCCTTGCCCCACTACCCCACCACCCCGCCTCGCCTCCCGATGCCCCGCCTCCCACCTCCTACCTCCTGCCGCCCCATCGCACCTCCTGCCTCTCCACCTCACCTCCTACCTCCCGCCTCACCTCCCGTATCTCCATCTCTCCATCTCTCCACCTCTTCACCTCTCCGCCTCTCCGCCTTTCCTCTCTTCACCATCGTATCCCCCAATCCTCATCTCTTCCTTGCACCTCCATTCTCCCCACTTATTTGTCACTCATTGCCTTCACACTGGCGATCTCTTTATTCACTCAAAAACATGGTTCATCACCGTTCTCCCTAGTAAAGGGTCTCCCTCCCAAGGATTTCCACTTCTTTCTTGGTTCTCTCTTCTCTCATGATCGGTGATTCGTTCTTCTTCTTGACTATGATGTTGTGCATGGTCGATCTTGTATTGTGATTTCAGTGTTGTTTAGGTTTCTATTGGTAATTTATTTTTAGGGTTTATTCCCTATCATTTTGGATCAACCCTAGACTATATTTGATCATCCCTTTATCTGTTTACCTTTAGGGTATGTCGATTCATGCTTCAACAAACTTTGACCCCCTATCATTAAGGGTGGATTCAGGTGTCAAATCTGGCGGTTCAGTTAGGATTGAAGAAGGCTCTCCGAGCCCAGGGGAGTGTTAGTTTGTCCATCTTGATTCAACGAGCATATGATACTTATTTATACTCATTCTCCCTGGAAAGGAAGGGTGGTGAGGTCTTTTTTATTCTTCTATTTTTTGAAATGTTTTTGGAGGGTGGATGTGATAAAGCTTGTGTTTGTTTTAGGTTCTTTTTTTTGTCTCAAATGGATGTAGAACAAGCTAATTCAGAGAGGTTTGTTCGCTCTTTTGGGTTCTTTTTTTTGGTTCACATGTTTTTTGAGTAAAAAATAATACACTGAAAAATGAAGATAGAAGTGATTCTAGGCTAGATTTTTCTTCTCTGACAAGTCAGTGTGTGGTGAGAAACATGTGTTTAGAATACTATTGATGTAAAAGAAGGCGGATCTCCTCTAGTTGTCATAGAAAATGTGAATCTTAATAGTGATTCAGATTTTTATGTTTCATACTTTTTTATTTCATTCCAATTTATTTTTTTGGTTTCCATAGTTTCATTTGTTTTCATTTCTTTATTTTTGGCTTTGTTATGATTTCTCATGCTTGTTAATTATGGCACTTTGTGGTGAGGCATTGGGGCTAATGACATCTTGTTCTCTGTAGATGTTTGATGAGCAGATCAGGATGGGCACACCATTGTTCTCTAGTTATATTTTACTTTTTAGTTATTTTTTGTGGTATATGTTTATCTCATTTGTGAGTGTGATTTTAGGAATTAGGGGTTGCATGCACAGTTCATCAGAGGTGGTCATTAAAGTGGTGTAGATGCTAGAGGAGAGTTAGTTTAGTGTCCTTATAATGAAAGGAATGTATGACGCCCCAACCCCGGTAGCCCAGAGACGGTTCTATGGTTATGGTGTGTAATTTATTTCGCACAAATGAAACAAATAAGTCACACATCATAACCCATCAGGAGGAACTTTCTGGTTTAGATCCTGGAGAATCAGGGGCAACAACTTTTCTTCTTCATTTTCTGAGCTAGGAACAAACATCCAAGTCTAGGAAAGGCTCTATCAACCTGTAAAAAATTTATCATAAAACATAGGGTGAGCATTGAAATACTCAGTAAGGGGTTTTTTTGAAAATACTTAAATACAGCTTTTGAAAACTATGTTGAAAAAAAACACTTTTCCATACTTAGAAAGTTTTCTTAAAAGAAAAACTTCAAGACTAAACAAAGGTTGATACATCAGAGTTATAGTACTTCATACTTATGAACTAGAACACTTAGCGGTAACCCACTTAGTAAACAAGATAAGCATAATAATACAAAGGCATGGGTTGCACGAAATAAAGTGTCCATAAACAAGAAAAGTGTGTATGAACAACAAGACGAAAGTGTCATCAGAGTCGCTCACAAGCGCATCATCTAAAAAAAATATGCACATTATGACATGATAATTGAAATACAACATTTGAAATGAAGTTCTGGAAAAGAAATTGGTCATTCATCAACATTGCCATATCATATGTCTTGTGTTTCTTTTTTTATCTGATACTCATAGGTAAGGTTCTATAACCAAGGTTATTCCTCTAATCGGAATAATCACCAGGTTGGTCATAAACAAAGAAATGTATGCTGAAGGACTCATGGTCTCTGTGTCAAGGCCTTGTGCCATGACCTAAGGGTAAAAACCCAATCTGACTGTCTCGATAACTATCGATGCATCAAGGAGCTTACTTTTACCGGTCTCCAACCCGGAGGGCTTACTTTAACCAGTCCCCAACCTGGAGGGTTTTCTTCTTACCGGACCCCATTTCGGGTAGTCCCATACATTTCTCACATGTTGATAGGGTCAGATATTCAAGGTGTCCCATACCACTTTGAATATTTAATTTTCATTTCATATTACCCAAGGTGTCCCATACCACTTTTGGTAATACCATTTTCATTTCTCATTACCCAAGGTGTCCCATACCACTTTGGGCAATTTTAGTTCTTGGTTCCTTATCATGTTGAGTCATATTCATGAACAATATGAATAAGGCAACAATTATATACATGTTACGGCAGAGAAAATGGAAAATATGGAATAAAAGCAGCCACGGTTAAGCAAGCGTACTATGTGCATAGAACAATTATTTAAGCACATAAGATGATGAATGTGTGAGACTTGATCCCAAGGGGTATTAATTGATGAGTTTCCAAAATTCCAGTGCATGGAAAAGAACTACTTGGCATTAAATATTGTACTTCACAGGTCATATTACTTGCAACAAATCTCCATCCTCTAAGAATTACTACGGCATGCTTGGTATAAAAATAATAAACACTTGCAATCTTTAAAAAATTCCGACACTTGGAAATAAACCACTTTAAAAATAATACCTTTCATTAATTATTATTATTATCTGGTCATAGAATTTGATGTTACACTCTGCTCACTAAAAATCATTGCAACGAGTTTGGTATAAAAATAATAGAGGATTTATACACATTAACATAACCCTTAAATCCATATCCTTTTAATGCAAGTTTAAAACAGGAAAGGGCATATCCTTTTGGAAAAAACACAAATCATTTCAAGGGAGACATTAATCAAGTTTATTGGTGTACCCTTAGACACAGAAATACAAAACAGCATAGGCAAGTACTAAAATCCTACATGCACAAAAATATTAATAACCATTTCTTGAAACTAGGGTTTTCAGATATTAATCTTAAAAACACCTACATACATAGGGATATATATACACAATGTATATAAATAAGGTTTCTCATAAATTAAACATGGTTCACTTGAAATCTGAAACCTCTAACAATCTATCACTTATTTAGTTTAAAAAAAAAGAACAAAACCTTATGGGTTTTAAGTGTTCAAGAAACTGTAAATATATAATACCTCAACTACAACTATTGCATGTTTGCACTTAACACAAAGACCCGTTTCGCATCCAATATCATTCATAGACAAAGTAAGAATAAAGAACTGATTTTCATTGAAATACATAACTAATAAAATTATATAATTATATATATATAAGGCTTACATAAAAATTGTACACGTTAGGACTTGTTTTAAAATAACCCCTTTCAAAGGTATAATTCTTATCATAAAATACTGAATTATAAGGAAATCTTAGAAACATAATTTTGTATGGTTTGCATGGAATATATATATATATATAGAGTTATATATACAACTTTAACTATTAGGCATATATATATATACCCATGTATATAAAAACTTGTACCGAGAACCATGGGTGGAAAAAAACATAAAAACGTGGCACCCTTACCGCTCAAGAGAGGAGCTTGCTGGAGGGAGGCTTGCTGGGTGGCCGGTGAACCAGGAGGAGCTTTGGTGGCCGGTGGTGGTCCGGTGGGGTCGCGGCCACTTGGAGATGCTGCGAGGCGACGTCCTGGTGTCCAGCAGTGTAGCGCCGGAACTAGTGTGGTCGTGCACGATGGTGAGGTGCGAAACTGAAGGTGGTTCGTGGTGGCGAGGCGACGGCGAGGCGGCGGCAAGGCTGGTGTCGCGGTGGCGCAGGTTGGCTCCGGAGGTCCCGTTTTCACTGGGGTTTCTCAGTTCTTAAAGGATGATGATTCGGGAGAGGTTAGGCCGAGCCTACGGAGGTGGGTGCGCGAGGTCAATGTGAGCAGTGGAGGGGAGGCGTCTCGGGCAAACCAACAGCTGGTTCGCGGGACCCTGGCGCGAGGTAGAAGAAGACGCGGAGGAAGAAAATACACAACGGATGAGATCCGACCTTGGCATGATCGGACGGATGAAAAAAAAGAGAGTTTTAAAACACAACAACGGCCGGGATTTGTCCCGACTTTGATCGAACGGATGTGGTTGGGGCGCGAGATGGCCTGGGTCGCGTGTTTTTAAAAAAAATTGTTTTAATAACCGTTTAAATTATACTCCTTCACATTATATATATATATATATAACCGGTACATTATAATTTGGAATTTGTATAAAATTTAATAAGTACTTTTTAACTCATAAAACTAAAATCCCATTTCAGTTTAAGTAAACAAATGATACTATTTTATATAACTATTATTATTATTATTTTTTAAAAAAAGATATATTTTAATACCACACTTTTATAACTACTATGATCTTATAACCATTAAAATCCAATTTATAACTTGCTTTACTTGTTTATTTATAAAATTATGTTTGAAAGACCCGTAGTTTTTCTCTAATTTAAAACACATATTTTTTGAGATCCAAAAAAAATACATTTTTTTTCAATTATTGCTGATACCGCTGTAGACTTGATGTTCGACCAAGTTTTCCATCATATAAATATCTTCATGATCATAATAGATTCATTTGCAAAAATAATATTTTATTTTTAATACTTGAAGATATAATTATAATATTTTGTACTTATTAAAATATTGTAATACCATAATGTTATAAAAGCGTTATAAAGAAAAAAAATTTATAAAATGGTGCACTTTATCCATTGGAACCCAACGATAAAAAAACGGTCATATTCCTTTTAGAGGTCCATTATAAAAGCAAGGGGTAGGATGTTTTATATTTTCAAAACACCGGACCCTTGGCGGATGGCTCTCCTCATACCTCTGGTGCTGAGTGCGTGCGCGGTGATTCTGGAGGTTATACTTTTCACACTGATGGATCTTGAAGACGACGACTATCCGATTGCCCGTGTTGTGGTTCTTTGTAGTCTCTCTGTGGCCGTGTTAGGTCTTCTGTAGGGTACTTTCAATTATATGGGTCTTGTTGTAATGTATCTTTTGAATATATAACAGTTTATCATATTCTTCATGTTTGATTTCCACTCGAATTCTTTATCAGCACACAAACCATAAAAATAAAAAAAAAACAAGCGACATCATTAAAAAGCACAACATTGTTTACTTGAACCAGTTTATAAAACCTGGGGCGTTACATTATCCCCCTCTTAAAAGAATTGTTTCCCCGCAATTCGATCGGCGTACAAACACTGACTTACTCACGCACCTTCTCTTACACCCTTGGTGATGTCCCTTTACCTCCAAGGCCCACGGAAGAAGTTACTATTCAACTCAATCCCCAGGGCTGAACAGAGCTTGTGGGTCTCCTCTTCCCAAATACATTTTTGGAAAAGTGGATCATGGTTGAAGCCAAGCTCCCATTTGATACAGGTTGTTTTCCAGGGATGGGAACGAGTGACATCAAGCTTCGCGACATCCGCTTGAATTTGGTTCCTAAAGATCTCTCGAACCATTTCATAATTGAAGGATTCTAGGAAAGATCCAAAATCACAGAGCTCCCCAAGCATGCTGAAGCATAGGATTTGGTACATAAAGACTGCGCGGAAGTCCAACTGCTTTGCAGCTTCTCCAAATGCCGGGAAGGCCAACCATTTATTGTTCAAGGTGAAACACAGGAAGAGTACCTCATAGTACTTCCCTTTCTTTTTATAATTCTCAAACAGCGCACTAGCCATTAGGTTATACACAACTTCTGACCCTCGGAAGATTCGAAGGACATTCGAGCTTTTCGATATTTCATACAGGGTTTTGCACGTGAGTCGTAAGTTAACAAAAGGTTGGTAACATGTTGAGCAGGATTTTTCCACAATAGTCTCTATGATTTCTGTAGGGAGAGTCGAGAGTCTAGGCGTGTTTTGCTGTCTTTCCATCTGAGAAGTTTAAGAACAAACCCTACTTAGTAAAACATTATTAATGTTTTTGTGTTGTCCTAATTTTCCAAGGTTGCCTAAACCATTCCTCTGATACCAACTATGACGCCCCGACCCCGGTAGCCCAGAGCCGGTTCTATGGTTATGGTGTGTAATTTATTTCGCACAAATGAAACAAATAAGTCACACATCATAACCCATCAGGAGGAACTTTCTGGTTTAGATCCTGGAGAATCAGGGGCAACAACTTTGCTTCTTCATTTTCTGAGCTAGGAACAAACATCCAAGTCTAGGAAAGGCTCTATCAACCTGTAAAAAATTTATCATAAAACATAGGGTGAGCATTGAAATACTCAGTAAGGGGTTTTTTTGAAAATACTTAAATACAGCTTTTGAAAACTATGTTGAAAAAAAAATACTTTTCCACACTTAGAAAGTTTTCTTAAATGAAAAACTTCAAGACTAAACAAAGGTTGATACATCAGAGTTATAGTACTTCATACTTATGCACTAGAACACTTAGCGGTAACCCACTTAGTAAACAAGATAAGCATAATAATAAAAAGGCATGGGTTGCACGAAATAAAGTTTCCATAAACAAGAAAAGTGTGTATGAACAACAAGACGAAAGTGTCATCAGAGTCGCGCACAAGCGCATCATCTACACAAAATATGCACATTATGACATGATAATTGAAATACAACATTTGAAATGAAGTTCTGGAAAAGAAATTGGTCATGCATCAACATTTCCATATCATATGTCTTGTGTTTCTTTTTTTATCCGATACTCATAGGTAAGGTTCTATAACCAAGGTTATTCCTCTAATCGGAATAATCACCAGGTTGGTCATAAACAAAGAAATGTATGCTGAAGGACTCATGGTCTCTGTGTCAAGGCCTTGTGCCATGACCTAAGGGTGAAAACCCAATCTGACTGTCTCAAGAACTATCGATGCATCGAGGAGATTACTTTTACCGGTCTCCAACCCGGAGGGCTTACTTTAACCAGTCCCCAACCTGGAGGGTTTTCTTCTTACCAGACCCCATTTCGGGTAGTCCCATACATTTCTCACATGTTGATAGGGTCAGATATTCAAGGTGTCCCATACCACATTGAATATTTAATTTTCATTTCATATTACCCAAGGTGTCCCATACCACTTTGGGTAATACCATTTTTATTTCTCATTACCCAAGGTGTCCCATACCACTTTGGGTAATTTTAGTTCTTGGTTCATTATCATGTTGAGTCATATTCATGAACAATATGAATAAGGCAACAATTATATACATGTTACAGCAGATAAAATGGAAAATATGGAATAAAATCAGGCACGGTTAAGCAAGCGTACTATGTGCATAGAACAATTATTTAAGCACATAAGATGATGAATGTGTGAGACTTGATCCCAAGGGGTATTAAATGATGAGTTTCCAAAATTTCAGTGCATGGAAATGAACTACTTGGCATTAAATATTGTACTTCACAGGTCATAGTACTTGCAACAAATCTCCATCCGCTAAGAATTACTGCGGCATGCTTGGTATAAAAATAATAAACACTTGCAATCTTTAAAAAAATCCAACACTTGGAAATAAACCACTTTAAAAATAATACCTTTAATTAATTATTATTCTTCTCTGGTCATAGAATTTGATGTTACACTCTGATCACTAAAAATCATTGCAACGAGTTTGGTATAAAAATAATAGAGGATTTCTACACATTAACATAACCCTTAAATTCATATCCTTTTAATGCAAGTTTAAAACAGGCAAGGGCGTATCCTTTTGGAAAAACACAAATCATTTCAAGGGCGACATTAATCAAGTTCATTGGTGTACCCTTAGACACAGAAATACAAAACAGCATAGGCAAGTACTAAAATCCTACATGCACAAAAATATTAATAACCATTTCTTGAAACTAGGGTTTTCAGATATTAATCTTAAAAACACATACATACATAGGGATATATATACACAATGTATATAAATAGGGTTTCTCATAAATTAAACATGGTTCACTTGAAATCTGAAACCTCTAACAATCTATCACTTTTTCAGTTTAAAAAAAAAAGAACAAAACCTTATGGGTTTTAAGTGTTAAGGAAACTGTAAATATATAATACCTCAACTACAACTATTGCATGTTTGCACTTAACACAAAGACCCGGTTCGCATCCAATATCATTCATAGACAAAGTAAGAATAAAGAAATGATTTTCATTGAAATACATAACTAATAAAATTATATAATTATATATATATAAGGCTTACATAAAAATTGTACACGTTAGGACTTGTTTTAAAATAACCCCTTTCAAAGGTATAATTCTTATCATAAAATACTGAATTATAAGGAAATCTTAGAAACATAATTTTGTATGGTTTTCATGGAATATATATATAGAGAGAGAGAGAGTTATATATACAACTTTAACGTGGCACCCTTACCACTCAAGAGAGGAGCTTGCTGGAGGGAGGCTTGCTGGGTGGCCGGTGAACAAGGAGGAGCTTTGGTGGCCGGTGGTGGTCCGGTGGGGTCGCAGCCACTTGGAGATGTTGCGAGGTGACGTCCTGGTGTCTAGCAGTGTAGCGCCGGAACTAGTTTGGTCGTGCACGAGGGTGAGGTGCGAAACTGGAGGTGGTTCGTGGTGGCGAGGCGACGGCGAGGCGGCGGCAAGGCTGGTGTCGCGGTGGCGCGGGTTGGCTCCGGAGGTCCTGTTTTCACTGGGGGTTTCTCAGTTCTTAAAGGATGATGTTCCGGGGGAGGTTAGGCTGAGCCTATGGAGGTGGGTGCGCGAGGTCAACGTGAGCAGTGGAGGGGAGGCGTCTCGGGCAAACCAACAGCTGGTTCGCAGGACCCTGGCGTGAGGTAGAAGAAGACGCGGAGGAAGAAAATACACAACGGATGAGATCCGACCTTGGCATGATCGGACGGATGGAAAAAAAAGAGAGTTTTAAAACACAAAAATGGCCGGGATTTGTCCCGACTTCGATCGAACGGATGTGGTTGGGGCGCGAGATGGCCTGGGTCGCGTGTTTTTAAAAAAAACAGTTTTAATAACCGTTTAAATTATAATCCTTCACATTATATATATATATATATAACCGGTACATTATAATTTGGAATTTGTATAAAATTTAATAAGTACTTTTTAACTCATAAAACTAAAATCCCATTTTAGTTTAAGTAAACAAATGATACTATTTGATATAACTATTATTATTATTATTTTTTAAAAAAAAGATATATTTTAATACCACACTTTTATAACTACTATGATCTTATAACCATTAAAATCCAATTTATAACTTGCTTTACTTGTTTATTTATAAAATTATGTTTAAAAGACCCGTAGTTTTTCTCTAATTTAAAACACATAGTTTTAGAGATCCGAAAAAGAATACATTTTTTTTCAATTATTGCTGATACCGCTGTAGACTTGATGTTCGACCAAGTTTTCCATCATATAAATATCTTCATGATCATAATAGATTCATTTGCAAAAATAATATTTTATTTTTAATACTTGAAGATATAATTCTAATATTTTGTACTTATTAAAATATTGTAATACCATAATATTATAAAAGCGTTATAAAGACAAATTTTTTTATAAAATGGTGCACTTTATCCATTGGAACCCAACGGTAAAAAAAACGGTCATATTCCTTTTAGAGGTCCATTATAAAAGCAAGGGGTAGGATGTTTTATATTTTCAAAACACCGGACCCTTGGCAGATGGCTCTCCTCATACCTCTGGTGCTGAGTGCATGCGCGGTGATTCTGGCAGTTATACTTTTCACACTGATGGATCCTGAAGACGACGACTATATGATTGCCCGTGTTGTGGTTCTTTGTAGTCTTGTTGTGGCCGTGTTAGGTCTTGTGCAGGGTACTTTCAATTAGATGGGTCTTGTTGTAATGTATCTTTTGAATATATAACAGTTTATCATATTCTTCATGTTTGATTTCCACTCGAATTCTTTATCAGCACACAAACCATAAAAATAAAAAAAAAACAAGAGACATCATTGAAAAGAACAACATTGTTTACTTGAACCAGTTTATAAAACCTGGGGCATTACAGAATGTAAGGATGATAGAGTATTTCCTATATTATTTTCATCATGGTGTTTTTTGATGATTTTATCATAGTGTTATGGTTTCCCAGAATTGGAAACATTAAGGATCTTATTCACTGCACTTGACTCGTAAGCATTCCATTATTCAATCATGGAATATAATTGTTATTTTCCATCTATTTTTTAACAGATTTTTCTTTGAAATCATCCAATGCATTTTTCACCTTCTGGTTATAAGAATCCCATATCTTATGTTGATTCATGTCAGCAATGACACCCGTACTGACACCCGTACGCCCATCTTTTCCAATCCATGCATTTTCACTTTTTTTCATGCTTTACTTGTATGGTATTCATAGTCCAAATCACATTATCACTAAATGTTTGTGATAGGGATCTAGGTAATGCCTAAAAATAAATATAAGCAGCTTTGTTGGGCCACTTCTCAATGCCTTCAATAAACGATATCTTCCACTTCAAAGAGGAATACATGGTAATTATAGTAACATTACCACCAGGTATCAACTTTGGATTCTTGAGAATGTTTATTCTTAGGTCATAAAAACATGAAAATTTATGTACAATTTAATTATAAAATCCTTGATAACACCCATTAGAAGAACGGTGCAATCTTTTGGATCTGAATGCTCCACGATGAAAGAAAAAACTAGTCACTGATCTACTTGACCTAAAAATACCATCTTTTGTTCCCACATAGGATTAATGATGTTCATTGGGTATATTTAGAAAATCATTTCCGCAATCCTTCAACACATTGTTTTATTCTTTTCTAAATCATATGATAGAACTCACACAAGATTTTCTTAAGTAATGGTATGCCAAATCACTCAACCCTCTCTCTTTTATAGCAAAATATGGTTTGAAAATTTCGATCTATATGTCAAGATTCTCAATGTAATTTTCATTTTTTATACACCCCAAGAATCTTCTATCGAAAACTCTACATTTGTTGGGTTCTCCAAATTCTTGTACTCTAGATAAAAATCAAGAAGAAATATACAGGGGTTCACAAACCTTTTCTCATTTTTTTTATAAGTAACAAAGTCTTTTCTCATTTTTATGAGGGTAAAAAAGAATTTGTTGAACATTACATCTTTAAGAACCTTTAAATCATCTAATTGGAATCCAGAATTTTTCAACCTTTATATACATAATTTCAATCTCTTGGAATCCTTGATGAAGGCCCATTCCAACTATTTTCATATCCTCAAGTGCAAAATCTGATATGAGATCACCGAATTGTCTAGTAAATTTTTCACCAATGAAACTCTTAACCAGTCCAAGCATTACAACATGATCGTTCACATTGACATGCATTGTAAAAATAGAATGTTTTATCAAATAAAATTTCAATGTGTCCAGAAATTATAATAATACAAGAATGATTTCAACTATTAATTTTGTTATTACTTTCATATTCCTCTACCTCTTGTGGAAAAAGAATAAATTTGTCAGAGTTGTTGATATGGACATGTATTATTCTATAGATTCCTTGCTAATGTGTATCATGAAGAGCCAGATGGTGTTACTTCATTCATAGTTAGTCATAGAATGTGTGGAGTAGGCAGGACCAAATTTTTTATTTAATATATTGATGCCTCATTATTGTTTTAGTGTTATCACTAACATATTAATTCTGATCACCTCTTTATAATGCCTTGGTTTGAAATATGGAATCTGTTTTAGTGTTCTCACAAACAATATATTGATGACTTGTTCATTCATGCATTTTATGCCTCATCTGGGTGTGCAATCTAAGTAGAATCTAGGTGTGTTTCATAGTTTGTGTGAAATCTAGAATCTTTGTACTATTTTTGAAATATAGAATTTTCATTGTAGGTAGAGCGTGAGCATCGAAGGCCAGACCCACATGGTCAGGTATGTGGTTCAACATTACCATTGTCAGAAGGGGAGATATGAGGCCATGAAGAAGAGGTTGGATGTCCTTCCTAGAAGATGATACTTTCTGAACATGTACTTGTACATTTTATTAGATTGATGAATCAATATTGACAAACATTATTCAACTAGAAGGTAATGGGAAAATCTGCCCAAAAAATAAGGCACATTTACCTCTCTTTATCCTAATTAATCAATTACCCTGTTATAGAGTACCATTAGAAAGATGAAATGTGCACTAGTTAAATTTGATGAGAGTAATTATAAAGTATACTGCAATTATTGGGTAGAGGGAATATTTTTATACCTTTGTATATTTTTATTTAGTATAAATGCAATGTGAATTGATGTCTATGCAATCCACCCCCTCACATATTTTTCATCTAGGTTTCTTAATGTTCCACTTTGCAACATAGTCTGTCTTCCAGCTAGATTTCACCCATGACCTATGTGTGAAATCTTGAATATGGAATCTATTTTAGAGTTCTCATTTCATTCTCTTTGGAATATGGTATCTATATTAGTTTTCTCATAATCATTGCTAATATGTATTGTGAATAATATAGTGATGTGTAGTAGAGTGGGCATTCATATTCATGTTCCAGTTGAAGGTATCATCTAGTTTTGTGTACTAATGAGTGTTGTAACCCATCATTGTAAGTCTTGTTGTCTTTTCCTTGATTCTTAGGTTCTTTTTTGGCATTCTAGTGGCAAGGTGTACATGTACTTATCATTTTATTTGAGGGTGGTTATCCCATGTAGCTTGTAGAATCTGACCAGTAAGCTACTTCCTAAACCCATGAAATTTTAGTTTTTTTAATGTCCTTCATTATTTTATGGATGTGGATTTGAATCATGGTTTGATATTCTGATGTGTTTTTTTACTGTTAATTTATTCACAGTTTTGAAGTAGTTTCATTTATGTTTACATTCCATTAAAAATCATTAACTAGTTTCTTTTTATCTTTTTGATCAATATGGTTGATGGAATTATCATGGAAATCATATGATAAATCAGTAGGATAGAATAAAATTGAGTAAGTAAAACAGCCTTGATAATAATAGGATTCAGGAGAACAAAGTAGCAGATGAGAAAGAAGGTCCCCCTGGTGGGTAAAAGAGGTTGTTCATTACATTCAGAATAGAGGGGAATCAAATTTAGTAACTTATAATCTAGGTGGAATCATCCAGTATCTTCCCATGAAACATCTTCAACAATTTGATTGATGGGGACCTATATATGTTGTGCTCTTGAGGTTTTTATTTGGAGTCACATGACCTGTTCCTTGAGTTTTTCAGTATTTGATTTTTTGTTCACAATTGAGAATATTTGTACTATAACTTTACCAATGCAGGAGTCACTACTCATTCCCCTCTTTTTCCTCCACCCTAAAAAATGATACCCAATCACAAATCCAATATGGCCTTTTATTGCTTTGTTTTTTTTTCTTCAAATGATTTTAAATTGTTTATTATTGTGCCTCTATTATCCTACATGTTCTGTATTTTTTTCTTGAAACATATTTTTTACGGACATTTAGTTTATTTTACTACCTCTAGATTCGTGTCCCCCTGTTTCCCTCTTCTACTTTTTTGTTTCCTGCTTTTTTCCTACTCCAAAGTTTGCTTCTTTTATTTTATTTTATTCTAGTTTTTTGTCCTTTCTACTTGTATTTCTTGTCAGATTTTTGGTTGAATTTTATGTTACTATTCTTGTTTTAATGAATTATTTGATAGATAAATGTTTATATTTGAATTTTTATTTCCTTGTTCTGTAGGTATTCTCTTTGTTGAAAGTCAAAAGGAATTTCAACACAATTGTTGGATGTTTAACACAAATGTTTATTCCCTGTTGTGCAGGTACTACCATTATCCTTATGGTGTAATCTATTTCTATTACTTGTATTTGTACCTCCCTAAAATCCATATGAGGTCTTTTCTCATCTGTTTGTTTATCTGTTTGTGCATAGACTAGTCCTACTATGGATGGGGTTGGGGCTGGAGCAGGCATAACCTGGAGCCAACATAGATCAGTTGGAGCTGGAGCAGGAGCTGGCATAGAATGGAGCTGGCATGGATGGAGCAAGAGCTGGATGAGATGGAATTGACTAAAATGGCATGGATGAGGCTCGATAAGGCATGAATGGGAAAGGTATGGAGCTGACCTGGATGGGATGGTGCTAGAGTCGCTGGCAACGATGGGCTAGAGTTGTTGGTGTGGTTGATCCTATTTGGGGGAGATCCAGCATGGTGGGTATAATGACCCATACTTTACATACATTGTTATTACTTCAGAATTGAAGCATACTTATTACAACATATAACAAAACCATTAAAGGACCATATAGGTATAGTGTCTTTAGAAACTGGGAAACATAAACAACTGGGTCATAAAGCATCTACATTGTCTCCCATTTATTTCATCATATTTAGGGTCCCTTTTGGCATAACCTAATTAATACCCTTCTTCTTGACTTGGGAAAAAGAATACAAAAGGGTGAGCTCAAATACTCAGTAAGGGTAAACAAATGAAATATCAATCATATCATATTCATAAGAACATAACATTTTGAAAATCTTAACCTGCAAAAGAGATCATAATATCATAACATGGGATAAATCTTGGTAGTGAAATGTAATCCCAATAATCATAACATAAAACATTAAACTTTTTTTCATACACTCATAATCATAAATAATCATTTCTTAGTAGTCAAGACTCATTTCCAAGACTATCCTAGCGGAAAAAGTACATTTCTGAACCGAGTTCACTTCTCGTTTCAGTCATGTATCACTAAACCAGATTAACCTACCGTTCCATCCATGTCTATCTCATGAGATATAAATCTTTACCCAATGCATTGGAGGGAGATATAGGTCCCACCCATCTCATAATGATACCATTATTATGTGTTCCACAAGATCATAAATCATACATCATAGCATAACCCATGTAATAAAAATGGGATTCTTAAGCATCACGCCATCATAACATAATCTATAAGATAAAAGGACATCATAAAAATAATCCATCATAACATAATAAAATCAATGTAAAAATAGGGATAGAAACAGAACCCTATATTATCTGAGATGGAAAATAATTTTGGTAAAATGCTTGAACTCCATTCTTGAGGAAAATATCCTCTCTGCTTCAAAAACATTTTTTCCTTTCTTAATATGTCATACAATTTTAAACTAAAAGAAGTTAATTAAAAATAAACTTGAAAACTTGTAAAGGAAGATTCATGGAAATAATGTTCTATGGAATCATGAAAATCCATTCATGCCGTATAAGTTAAAAAAACATTCTCCTCGTACTTTTGTCGGAAAAGTCAAAAAGTACCTTATATGGTAACCAAAGGAAAGATTAATTCCATACAATGTGGTAAAAAGACAACAAAGGGTAAAAATGAATTTAAACACACATGGAAGAATAGTAAACATTTTATGAAAACTTTTTTAGAAAACATGGGCATGGATGATAAACATAACCCAAGTAAATTCTTACGTATAAGCAATCTCGGATAAAAATGAGATTTGAAAAATTATCCCTTACATTAGGTTCGATATGCTTTGTATGTGTTTGAACCTTCTTTATAATGATTTAAATAATGTTATTGACTTATTACAGAGTCATAATAATTGTTATGATATCATATATGGTCATATTCTTAGCTTCTTATTAGTAATATTTCATTGTTACTTGTTATTCGGGTGTTCATTGATTTATGTTCTTATGCATGTTTTGTTGAATAAATTGTTATTATTTTGTTTAGGTTATAGATAACTCATTTCCAGAATGGTATTAGTGTAATATATATCATATTTATTCCTTCAATTCATTTATATAATCATTATTCAATGAAGATCATGTAAAATGAGTCGCATCACATCGTGGAGACGGTAGGCCGTACGTACGTACGAGTGATGATATCGTTCCCATGATCGTGGAATTTTATTGAATTGTATGTTTAATATTTCAGAATCCATATAAATTTACAATAATCATATATAGTTTTTCTTTAAACCATTATACACATCCAAGTAAGGTGGTGGTGGAAAACATATTACACCACGGCGTGGAGACGGTATTCTGTACGTACGCACGCGTGATGATTTAATTTTCCGTAGGATGGATAGAAGGTGAAATAGGGTTGTTTCATTTTTATAATAACATATAAGTATATGAGTGATACTTATGTTATTACTTCATAATGAAACAACTAAAGAAGAGTAAGTAGAAGAAGAAATAAATTTGAAAGAATCGGTAATGGATATTACCTCTTCTTCGACATGCCTCTTTGTAACCTCCTCTTAGGGCACTAAATTTGGTCTTTGAAGAAGACCAGGACCTCTATTATGTTTATAGGGAAGTTGAGAAGGGGAGTGGGAAGGGGTTGGCCGAGCATTGATGCTCAAAATTGTGTGAGGAGGAGAGGGAGGAGGTGCCCTTTTATAAGGGAGGAGAGGGGCACCTTTGGAAAAACTTAAAATATTATTTTATAATAAAGTCATATTCGGATTTTAATAGCTCAAAATTGAATTATTTAAAAGATAAGGTGGGTATGGGTCTAAATACTATCAACCAATAGGTTTTAGTCAAGTTTAGGTTGTTATTTTAACCTTATCATTTATATTTAACCTTAAGTTAAATAATTTAACTTTTACCGTGTCTTCTTGTTTTCTTACACTATATGGTCAATAAACATACTATAAAAAGTCAAAAGAACCCCAAGTGGTTCATTATTAATATATATAACCTTATATAAGTCATTTGGCCTAACATTAGTTTTTTAGAAATAAGATAACAATTAATAATGTAATATTTTTTTTAAAAACTATTTTATGTCAATTATGACACTATTTGGAAATTTATTTATTTTGAAAATCATAACAGCATGATTAGTTCGAAAAATGTTAATTAAATCAATACTAAAATGTCATATTAACCTATTAAATTAGTAAATTTTTTAAAAAGTATAAAATTACATTTATTTGGGTATTTATAACATCAATTATGTTAATATTTCATTAATAAGTTAATTACTGCATCATCATTGTGTCATAAATAAATTAAATAATTCCATGTCTAAAAATTATAAATAAAATACCATTATATAGGAAATCTATTTATATTTCTAATGAATACTTTTAGTCGAATTTATATTATGTATAACCCTATATTAAAAATATTTTAGTTATTAATCTTTGATTTTAACTCTTTTAACTCTTCTTTAAATAAAATAATAATAAGTGTCCTAATCTAATCCAAGTGGAGAAAAAGGGTAATATTTTATTCCTAAGGTTATTTTTGGTCTAAATACACTTATCCAATATAATTATGACATGTGTTAGGGTAATAATAATATCATTTTTACCCTTAATTACCCTATTTACTTTTAACTGTGGTAAAAAAAAGTAAAAAGATACTATTCACCAAAAATTATTTTTATCTTATTGAACCACATTTTACTCCTTTATATTAACTGTGTCTCTCAGATTTTCAAAATTCCACTCACAGAAGTGGTAAAATTAAGTTTTATGTAAATTTTAAAATTCTCCTAGGAGGTGGGTAAAAGACAGTGAAAAGTTCAATAAAATTCTTATATATCTAAAATTATTATGAAATGACTCCAATGAATTACATTGAACTTATATAGTTATTATGTATCAATTTTGACCTAAAATAAATTTAAATAAAATAAATAATTATTTAAATAAAAAGTCGGTTTTTAAATAGTAACCCAGTGTTTTCACTATTCATTAAAAATTGAATGTTTTCAGAAAAATACCAAAATTTCACCCTAGGATAATTTTGATATTCCGAATCCAAAAATGAAGTCTATTTTGAAAGATAAAATTTATAAAATTTCAAAAAGTGGGTATTACTATTCATAACGGCTAGTTTATATAATATTTTAATAACATATCGTTGTTTAGTGAAACTCGGTGTTGCGTACAACGCAAGCTGTCGAGGAAGGTTGCTCCTACATGTAACGCAATCCAAGACAGTGTTGTGTGTAGTGAAAGGTTCCTTTGGTGATGTATATAACATAAAAACAAAATATTTCTCATAAAATCATGGGTGTTACAGTGGGGGTGTGTGTAGGGTTGTCGAGCACTGTAATTGTGGAATGGAATTGTGTGGGGGGGAGGTAGTGCTGGATAGGGTTGTCCAAGATTGATCCTGGTGGGTATCCCACAGGTTCTGTTTTTATTGAATTTCATTATTAATATAATTAATTCTTGTGTAATTTTGAACGTGTTAAAATAGTCTTCTGTTTAATAATTATAACATATGAATTATATATGATAAATTAATAAATAAGTCATTAAATTTTAATGAAAATAAAAATTTATAATTTGTATGTAAATGTAATTTATAAAAAAATATTATATATTTGTAATATTGTTACCAATAGATAAATTTGTCATCAGATCCTATTGCAAAATACTTTAACCAACATATATATCATCTATTGCTATTAATATAACTACAAAAGATCTATTCTATCTATCGCAAAAAGATTTAGCTATAGATTTTTTACCAACAGTTTAGCGAGAGGGACATATATGTTGGTAAAATGTTTTACCAACAGAAAATGCACTTTTACCAACAGATATGTTTATGTTGGAAAAATTTAAATATTTTATAGTGAAACTATTAAAAAATCATAATTTAAATCTAACATGGATTTAAAAAAAGTAATATAAAAAAATGAAAATGTTATTTAAATAAAATTCATGGAAATTTCATCTAATAACCTCAAAAACTAAGCTCAATGTTGATAACACTAGTGTAGAAAATGTTATTTACATCACCATTTTTTACGTCGGTTATATATAACCGACGTGAGAATCTATGAAACGTGGTTTTTTACGTCAGTTATTTTATAACTGACCTAACAAATGCATTGAGTAGCTTTTTAACATCGGTTATTTGAATAACCATGTTACAAATCACACGTGTTTGGTTTTTACGTCGGTTATTAATTTACCGACGTAAAAAACAAAAGTGCGGGTTTTTTTTTACGTCGGTTATAAAATAACTGACGTAACAAACCAAAGAACGGGGTTTTGTTACGTCGGTTATAAAATAACCGACGTAAAAAATGAGTTATCTACGAGTTTTTTACATCGGTTATAAAATAACCGATGTAAAAAATGTGGCTTTTGAGGCTGTTTTGACATCGGTTATTTTATAACCGACGTAACAAAACAACCCATAGAATGTTTTTTACGTCGGTTATACAATACCCGACGTAAAAACTGTGATTTTTGATGTCTTTTTTACGTCGGTTATAGAATAACCGACGTAAAAAACCAACATGCGGATTTTTTTATGTCGGTTATAAAATAAGGGATGTAAAAAAAGCTGTATCTGATGCATTTATAACGTCGGTTATTATAATAACCGACATTATAAATGTAAAAAAATAGTTTATAACGTCGGTTATTAAATAACCGACATTATAAAACATTTAAAAAATTACCACGCCCCGTGGATTGTCATTTACGTATTTTCGATCGACTGTCCGGCGGCTCCTCTCTCTCACGCGGTAAACCCTAATCAACTCGTCGATATTGCTGCATTAAACTCGTTCTGTTGTCATCTTTTATCATATTTACTCTCCTTGGATCTATCATCTCATCTCGCATCACTCATGTAAGCCTTCCACGAATTTATTTTGTTCATTTTTTTCCCGGATAGTCTATATTTATGTTTTGCGATTTTTGTGTTTAAACTAGGTAAGATTCTTCGATTTCGAACCCTCTTACCTCTTTTTTCCATCATCATCTTATTTATCATCCCTAGATCTATTAGATCTTCGCAATATTCATGTAATCCTGAACTAATTTTATTTAGTTTGTTTTTGTTTCGCAAATGCCCAACATTGATGGTAATTTTTGTTTTCATTGACAACTAATGATCTCATTCACCTATATTACTGCATAGAATGGTTGTTGATTAAATGTACGAATTCGGAAATGATATTTTATTTGTTGTTTCTGCTTATGTTTATCCTCTTTTATATGAGAATCTATTAGACATATAATGTAATGGTTGTTGACCTCTATGGCCCTTCGATGCATCGCTATGTCTCATGATTCCAAATAAAAATGGGTTCTACTGAGGGCTTACCCTAGTATTTTTTGAGGCCTTGGACAAGGCCTCGACAATATTTTTAAGATTTATAGAATTATCCATTACCACATTATGATATTAGTTATCGAGAAAACTTGTGATCATTTGACTAGTTGAATATCAATGGTTATTTTTAATTATCATATGATCATTTAAGTATCCATATTTAATAATATTTAATTCCATCTATTTCATGCTGAAGTATATATTAAATTCATGTGTTTTTATTTTTTCACCATGCCTAGTTTTTTATTTGTAAACCATTGTTTGGGGGGATGTTCGGGGGGTGGGGGGCTGTCCAGAGGGTTAGGGGTGTCCAGGGGGTGTCCAAGGGGGTGGGTGGGTGTGGGGGCTGTCCAAGGGGGTGGAGGCCTATCCAGAGGGTTTTGGGGTTGTCCAGGGGGTGGGGGGCTGGCCAGAGGTTGGGGGTGTCCAGGGGGGTGTTCAAGGGGGTCGGGGGTGGGGGTGGTGTCCATGAGGGGTGGGGTGTTGTCCAGGGGGTGGGGGGGGGGGGGGCTGTCCAAAGGGTTGGGGGTGTCCAACGGGGTGTCCAAGGGGGTAGGGGGTGGGGGTTGTGTCCAGGAGGGGTGGGGGCTGTCCAGGGGGTTGGGGGACTGTCCAGAAGGTTGGGGGTGTCCAGGGGGGTGTCCAAGCGGGTGTTTCGGTGTGGGGGCTGTCCAAGGGGGTGGGGGCATGTCCAAAGGGTTTTGGGGGTTTGCTGGGGGTGGGGGTTGTCCAGAGGATGGGGGGTGTCCAGGGGGTGTCCAAGGGGGTGGGTGTGGGGGGGGGGGGAACTGTCCAAGGGGGTGGGGGCCTGTCCAGAAGGTTTTGGGGGTTTTCCGGGGGTGGGGGGCTGTCTATAGGGTTGGGGGGTGTTGAGGGGGGGTGTCCAAGGGGGTAGTGGGTGGGGGTGGTGTCCAGGAGGGGTGATTTTCTCCATCTGAGTTTATATTTTAAATATGATTTGTTTCTCAGAGGTTTGGGAGTGTCTAGGGGTTTTGGGTGTTGGTCGGGGGGTGGGGGTTGTCCAGAGGGTTGGGGGTGTCCAGGGGGGTGTCCAAGGGTGTGGGTGTGTGGGGGGGCACTGTCCAAGGGGGTCGGGGCATGTCCAGAAGGTTTTGGGGGTTGTCTGGGGGGTGGGGGGTTGTCCAGAGTGTTGGGGGGTGTCGAGGGGGGGGGGGGTGTCCAAGGGGGTTGGGGTGGGGGGTGGTGTCCGGGAGGGGTTATTTTCTCCATCTGAGTTTTTATTTTAAATATGTCTTGATTCTCAGGTTTACTCCATTCTCTCCAATTTTTTATCAACCATGTAGGCACCATGGATTTCTTTTATTCAATGGAATTTAAAACTGTTATATCTAACTATATTTTCTTTTAATAATAATATTCAATAATATTTTTTTAAATACGCATAGATTTGTTTTATATTTCAAAAATTTTTACAATCAAATTATGAGTTTTTTCATATAAACTTATATTTTTATTATCTTAAAAATATATATATTTTTGATATTTGTTATAGGTAATAATGAGTCGAAGTTTGATTACGGAACATCGAATGAGAAATGAATATGAGGAAGGTGTTGATGCCTTTTTGGAATTTGCTAAACGAAATGTTCCAAGTAGTGACATTTTTTTCTGTCCATGTTTGAAATGTTTTAATCTGAAGAAGTTGAAAAGTAGAGAGATAAAAGATCATCTGATAGGTCATGGTTTTAATTCGAGTTATAGCCCTTGGATTTGGCATGGTTAAACTGGACGAAATGTCACTGATGATGATGATTCACAAGATGGTAACTCCGATGGAATTGAAGAAATGATTCGCGATATTGTAGCAGAACAAATTGAGATAGAACCGAAAGTTGCGCGTCTATATGGTGATGCTGAAAAACCATTATATCCTGGTTGTACAGATTTTACGGTTTTGTCGACAGTGTTATTATTGATTAACCTGAAGGCGAAACATGGATGGAGTGATAGAAGTTTTACAGAGCTGCTAAAATTGATGAAAGACATTCTTCCAAAAGATAACGATCTTCCAGATTCACATTACAAGGCCAAGAAAATAGTATGCCCGATGGGATTGGGATACAAGAAAATACATGCCTGTCCGAATTACTACATTATATATAGGAAGGAATATGAATTTCTATCAGAGTGTTCTAAATTTGGGACATCACGGTATAAGGTGAAAGAGAAATCACAGGTTGATGTAGAGATTACAAAGCCCCCTTAAAAGGTATTTTGGTATCTTCCTATAATTCATCGTTTCAAATGTTTATTTGCTAATTCACATGATGCAGAAAGGTTAAGATGGCATGCTGATGAGCAGGTATGTGATGAAAAAACATGTCATCCAACTGATTGTCCACAATGGAAGAAAATTGATGCGTAGTATTCTACATTTGGAAATGAAATAAGAAATCTCAGATTAGGGTTGTGCACATATGGAATGAATCCATACTGAACCCTTAGTAGCACACATAGTTCACGGCCTGTTTTATTGGTAATTTACAACCTCTCTCCTAAAGTTTGTATGAAGCGCAAATATGTCATGTTGGGTATAATGATCTCTGGTCCAAAGCAACCCGGCAATGATATTGATGTTTACTTGTCACCGTTGATTGATGATTTGAAACTGTTATGGGCTAATGGTATTAGGGTGTATGATTCTTATAAAATGGAATATTTTCAACTATATGCAGTGCTTCTGTTCACTATAAATGACTTCCTGGCATATGGAAATTTGTCTTGATACAGTGTTAAAGGGTATAAATCATGTCCAATTTGGAAACAACAGATGTCATATTGTCAATTGCATCATGGGAGGAAAACAGTGTACATGGGTCATCGGAAGTTTTTGCCTATAGATCACCCTTATAGAAGACTAAAAAAGGAATTCAATGGCTCAAAAGAATTTGATACTGCTCCAAAAACATTATCACCGGATCTGTATTTTGAGAGGGTGAAAACCCTTGATGTGACATTGGGAAAGACACAAAAATCTGGTAATGATAGACATATTTGGAAGAAAAGGTCAATATTTTTTGAGCTACCATATTGGAGGTATCATGAAGTTAAACATAATATTGATGTCATGCATGTGGAGAATAATATATGTGATTGTTTTATTAGAACATTGTTAGATATTAAAGGAAAGACTAATGATGGGTTGAATGAAAGATTAGACTTACTATCAATGGGAATACGTTTGGAGTTAGCTCTCACTCCTAAAGGAATATGAACATTTCTTCCCCTGGCTTGTCATACATTATCGAAGAGGGAGAAAATTATATTTTGTCAGTGTCTTCATGATATCAAAGTTCCTCAAGGTTATTCTTCAAATGAATAAATTTTTGTCTCATTGAAGGACTTGAATTTGATAGGTATGAAATCACATGATTGTCATGTCATGATGCAACAAATTCTACCAGTTGCATTGCGTGGAATATTGCCCATTCATGTCATAAAGACTATGATGATGTTGTGTTATTTTTTCAATTCAATTTGTAATAAGGTGATTGATGTGAATGCTTTGAACATTTTGGAAAAGGATGTAATTTTTATACTTTGTCAATTGGAAATGTATTTTCCTACAACTTTTTTTGATATAATGGTGCATTTAATGATTCATCTGGTTTAAGAAATAAAGCTTTGTGGACCTGTATATCTTCGTTGGATGTATCCTTTTGAAAGGTTTATGAAAATATTAAAGGGGTATGTTAAAAATCCATATTGACCTGAAGCCTCCATTATTGAAAAGTATATTTCTGAGGAGGTAGCAGAGTTTTGTACAAGCTACTTGGCTGTGGCGCAACACATAGGTTTGCCTCCATCTCGCTATGAACGAGTTAATAATGAGGGAAAAGGGATTCGTGGCTTGAAAGTAAAATCATTGTCAGCTAAACAGATGAAGAAGTTAGAATCATACATCTTGAATAATATAGCTGATGCTCAACCGTATATCAAATTGCATATTAATGAGTTTAAACAATGTCATCCAAAGAAGAAAGAAATGTGTATTTTGAATGAGCACAACAAAACTTTTTTGTCATGGATTAAAAAGGCTTTGATTTGTAGATCAGATGTATCAGAGACATGAAAATGGATAGTGGGTGGTCTATGTTTAAATGTGATAACATGGTTCGGTTATGACATTAATGGCTATACATTTCATACGAAAGCTCAGGACAACAGAAGTGCAGTTCAGAATAGTGGTGTATTGGTGTTTGCAGAAGCAATGCATTTTTCGAGTGCTAAGGAAGAAACCCAATTTCTACATCAAGTGCATATTATGGAGTGATTGAAGACATATGGGAGGTTAATTACTTTAAAATTAAAGTTCTTGTTTTTAACTGTAAATGGTTTGTCGGTAACAACAGTGTCATAAACAATGAATTTGGAATGACACTTGTTAATCTGAATATATTGGAAGACATAGCTGATTCTTTTATAATGGAAACACATGGAAAACAAATTTTGTATGTAGTAGATCAATCAGATATGCAGTGGGCTGTTGTTTTACAAGGGAAAAAACAATATGTTGGTGAGGATGAAGTTGATGAAGATGCGGATTTATGTGAGATCCTACTTCCATGGAAAGATTAATAGAACATAATGATGAGAATGTTGAAGACATGGTTTGTGCCATAAGGAACGATCAGGACGAAGGAATTTGGGAAAACAATCCATTTGAACATTCCTAAAATTATAGGTAACATATGTTTATTTATTGTTTACATTTATTTTTTTCATAAATGTTTGATGTTGTGAGTTTTTTATTTATTAAAACATGTTTTAAAACAAAATAATTATAAGATTTTGTTTTTTTTAGGTTTGTTTAGTCTACTTTATCATACTTACCATTACATGAATTATATATATATTATTTTTGTTCAGTGACAATTACTTTACCATGTTTACCAGGTTTACCATGTTTACCATATTGACCATATTTACCATCTTTACCATCTTTACCATTGTTTAAAATGCTTACCATATTACCAATGTTTACTATTACATAACTTAGTACACTTTTCTATTTTCTGATTATAGTAGTATTAAAATATTTGAATTTGTATATTTTTGAACTAATGTTTGTTTTTTTGATTTGAAGGATAATGACAGATCATTCAGTTGATCAACCACATGATTCTGGAGATGAGAATATTGGTCATACCTCTCGGGAGGAACATTCACATGCTCCTATTAGAACAAAGAGTTCAAAGGTTGGTAAACGTGGGTGCACACGTTTACCAAAATTATCAGTTGCCCGTACGCAGGATCAGAGGATAGTCATTGAGTTTGATGATGATGATATTCCTAGAGGTCTAAATGAAAAAGATTTTAAGAGTTTTGTAGCAACTCAGGCTAAGAGAAAAGTAAGCATTCTGTATGATGACTGGAGAAGTGTGGATAAAGCGATAATCTCTCAGTTATGGGAGATGATTTTGGTAAGATCTTTTACTATTGTTTGAATATTCTTTAAATGTTTCTAGTATATATAATATGTTTAACCTCTTCTTTATCAGATGACATTTGATATTTCCGATACTGGAGGAGTCAGGAAGAAATGCTTATCTTTGGCTTCCAAGAGATGGAGGGATTTTAAATCAACCCTCTCATCTGATTTCAATTATGGTCATAGGAGTCATGAAAATCCATGTCGTATATATCCCTTTATAGATGAAGACACATGGAGACAGTTTTTTTAAAGTAAAAGAAAAGATTCATTTTTGGTAAGGGCAGTGTAAACTTTTATAAGATTTCTTATGTAAATGATCTTATTAACATTTTGTTAATGATTTCTTATTCTTAATTTACAGCAAACTAGGAAATCTCGTCAAGAGATCCAATCTAAAAATGTATACCCTCATATTTTATCTCGGGGAGGGTATGCATTATTGGAAGAACAAATAATGGTAGAAAAATTTCAACAACTAAGAGCTGAGTCTTCAAACTCTGGAGAGGAGGCCCCTCCATCCCCTCCATCTAGACATGAAAAATGGAAGAGAGATTGGAAGGGAAAAAGGGCAATATCTTTCGGATGAATCGAGACTCGTAGCTGATAGGATTATAAGATATATATTTTATTTATTTAAGTTAAAAAATTTCTTCATATAATTTCAATAATTACAGAAATGTTCAATTAATTAATACATGACTCTCTTGAGGAGCAAAGTTCACATGGGACATTTACCGCTACTGGGAGGGAAGATATTTTATCTGTAGCATTGGGAAGGCCCGAACATCCTGGTCGTGTAAGAGGATATCTGGAAGGTTTATCTGTAATAAAATTGTTTCCACATTCTTCAACTTCAAATATTGAGGGGGTTTATAGAAAAAAAATTGATTCCTTGGAGTCTGAAATTCATAATATTAATGCGACGATGGAGGAAAAGATTAGAGCGTCAGTGCAGTCTATGTTTGGAGACATGCAAAGACAATTTTAGACTGCATCTCCCAATCCTCCACCTCCCCCTGCAGACCCCATTATTTATCCTCCACCTCCGCCAGTAGCTCCCACACCCCCACCTCAACCTGCTGACCCCATTTTTTATCCTACTCCTCTGCCGCAGCTTCCTACTTATTGCGAGTTGTATGTTGATGATTCTCAACAGCATATAGTAGCATATGGGTTGGTATATTATATAGGAGGTACAGTTCATCATCAACAATTAGAGTTAGAGAATCATAGGGTCACTGTATAGGATATTATAGATAGATCATCTCGGGTACCATTACCTACAGATGATGTGGCAACAGTTATACATAGTATCGGCCATTTTTTAATTTGGCCATCCAGACATCTTCGACTCATTACCATAGAGGTATGAATGTTATATCTTTTATTTTTTATTTTTTTATTAAAGTTGTTTTATCATTTGAAAACTAATATGTTCTTCAATTTATTTTTATAGGAATACTTCAAAGGTAAATAAATACTGTATAGACAACAACAAAGAAAAATAGCTATGAAATCAGATACAGAATCTAGTAGTCTTGACAGATTGTCAAGATATTCATATTTTTTGGCAGATCATTATGAGTTTCCAATGGAAGCTCATGTTTTTGGACCTGAAATAAATTTGGGGATTATGAAAACTGATATCATGGAGCTTGTTACTGGAGATAATTTGGGCATCAACGTGGTGCAAATTTTTTCCATGTAAGTCTTAACACTTTTCCCTACGTTATATTTATTAAAAATGTATAATTATGTCTATTTTTTATTAGGTATCTTTATAAAATTTGTGAGAGGAATGAGCTGACAGATGTATATGGATTCATGGACCCACAATTGATTTCCCTGAAGCATGTGTATTGGATGAGGAACAAAGAATTATTTATATTGCTGAAAGATTTGAAAAGAATATAGTCACACAATTTTGGATGATGCCTTTTTTGAGAGGTATGAAACACATCTCTATCAAAGAGTTAATTATCTTTTAACATAAAAAACCACTAACATTAAATTTCCTTTTATCAGTGATCATTAGATGTTAGGGGGTTTTTTTTCAAAGGGAGAAAGCACTTTATTTTGATATGCTCTATCCATGATGATGTGTTGGAAAGTTTTAAGAATATATTGGAAAAGTACGTTTCAATTTCTCAATAGTTTTATATATTATAATGAATTTTAAATTTACCCCATTAGTATTATTTTCTAACAGGGCAAGGGTCTACTTTCAAAAAAACGCAATGAAAAGGAATGCAAAGATCAAATATGTAAATTCGAAGGTAAATATCCATTTATAATTTGTACTTTTTGATTTATTACATTAAAATAATATATTCAATTTACACTCATTCAAACAGAATTGTCATGAACAACAAGGCGTCATCGAATGCGGATATTATATGTTAAGATTTATGTATGAAATAATAACAACTGGGATAGTTGTGAATTTTGACCTGGTAAGATTTCCTCTTAAAATTTGCCATAATATTTCAATTTGATTTACTCATTATACACGTTAACTACTATCCTTTTCATTTGTAGCTTTTTGATGACCCTAAACCCTATAATGCTGAATACATCAAACAACTACAAGTGGAGTGGTCAAATTATTTTACAGGTTTGATTAAATTTTAGTTGTTTGTAATGTAAAATGTAATTTTGAATATTTTCGTTGTAATTGTGTATTTGGTAGTCTCTTAGGTTGGATTTAGTTTTTTTTAAGGTGACAGTGTAAATTTTTGAATGTTATATATGTGAATGTTTAATTTTTCTCTAACTTCTTGTTTTGGTCTACTTATGATGGTTTTTCGGGTATGGATTCTGGTCTGGGGGGAGGGGTTTCAAGGGTTTGGGGGCGTGTTCAGTGGGGGGGAGGGGTTTCAAGGGTGTGGGGGGCTGTTATGTGGGGTTGGGGGTGTCCAGGGGTCTGGGAGGGCTGTCTGGTGGGGTGGGGGGGGGGGGGGGGGGTTGTCGAGGGGTGTTTAGGGCTGTCCAGGGGGTTGGGGGGTAGTCCAGGGTTGTGGTGGGGGCTCCAATAGGGTGGGGGAGGGCTGTCCAGGGTGTGGGGGGGGGGGGGGGTATACATGAGGGTGGGGGGTTGTCCCAGGGTGTTTGGAGCTGTCCAGGGGGTCAGGGGAAGTTCAGGGGTGTGGTGGGGGCTGTCAAGGGGGGTGAGGGGGTGCTGTTCAAGAGGGTGGGGGTTGTAGAGGGGTGTTTGGGGCTATCCAGGGGGTCGGGGGCAGTCCAGGGGTGTGGTGGGGGATCTAATGGGGTGGGGGATGTCAAGTGGGGTGAGGGGTGAGGGGGTTCTGTTCAGGAGGGTGGGGGTAGTCCAGGGGTGTGGTGGGGGGATCCAATGGGGTGGGGGATGTCCAGGGTATGGGGGGTATACATGAGGGTGGGGGTTGTCCCGGGGTGTTTGGAGCTAGCCAAGGGGTCGGGGCAGTCCAGGGGTGTGGTGGGGGCTGTCAAGTGGGGTGAGGGGGTGAGGGGGTGCTGTTCAGGAGGGTGGGGAGGATGTCGAGGGGGTGTTTAGGGTTGTCCAGGGGGTCGGGGGGGCAGTCTAGGGTGTGGTGGGGGCTGTCAAGTGGGGTGAGGGGGTGAGGGGTGCTATTCAGAAGGGTGGGGGGGGTTTTCGAGGGGTGTTTGGGGCTGTCCAGGGGGTCGGGGGGAAGTCTAGGGGTGTGGTGGGAGCTTCAATGGGGTGGGGGAGTGCTGTATAGGGGGTATACATGAGGGTGGGGGATATCAAGTGGGTAAGTTTTATCTGTTATCAATGTAAATGCTTAAATTTTATTTTATTCATGTTTTGATCTTCTTTTTCTGTGGTACAAATTATTGATTTGGTTTCTGGTTGATTTTGGGGGAGAGCAGAGGACTGCAGTGGATTTTTTTTTTAAAAAAAATTTGTCCTTCGTGTCAGTTATTTTATAATCAACGTGATAAAGAAATCAAGAACCATTTATCACGTTAGTTTTTTTCATAACCGATGTGATAAACATCTTTGGCATGGTTTATCACATCAGTTATGTAATAACTGATGTGATAAATGTCCTGGGAAATGCTTTATCACGTCGGTTAATCAATAACCGACGTGATAAACCCCTCCCGGGACTGGTTTATCACGCCGGTTATTTAATAACCGATGTGATAAACCATTTCCCAGGCTTTTTATCATGTCGGTTATTGATTCACCGACATGATAAACCATAGCCCAGGAGTTTATCACGTCAGTTATTAAATAACCGACGTGATAAAGTCACCCGCACGTGTTTATGACGTTGGTTATTGTATAACTGAAGTGATAAAGCCCCCCCCCAGGTTTATCACGATGATTATATAATAACCGACGTTATAACCCCCCCCCCCCCCCGTATTTTTTCACGTCAGTTATTAATCAACCAACGTGATAAACACCGCGATGTTATTTATGTTACGTCGATTTTTAAATAACCGACGTAAAAAAACATTATTTATAATGTCTTCTGTATTAATGTCGGCTAAAACCCAACGTAAAAAATGAAAAATAACCGACGTAAATAACGTTTTCTGCACTAGTGTAAAAATCCTTGACCAACCATGGTGACTCAGGTTCAGACATGAATGTGAGATGGCCTGACACCCTTCCACACTTACTACCCAAATTATGATGGCCCTAACTTTTATCTATAGAATAACCTAAACCAAAACCAGCCATTTTTATAACACTTTCGGCTAGGTAATGAATCCAATACCATTTTGTAACAAACCAACTAGGGTCAAATTGACATGCCACCTAATATGGAATTCCACAAGGTGGAGATCAACCAAATAACCAAACAAGTCACATGAATAACCAAAAAGGAGACCGACGAAAAGAGTAAAATGTGGAATAATAGTACACATCCACGAGACATACAACTTCAATCCAAAAAGGCTAAACCTAAAAAATAAAACATGATAAGACAAAGCTAAGTCTCTATGTGATGTTCTGTGACCACCAACCCATCTATCAAAGAAGTACACAACAATGAATAGAATCCAAAACTCTACATGAACCCTTCCATTTACCTGATTCCTACAAAAAAGGTCTATAACCACTCAAAGGAAAAACCATGGTGTGAACACAGAGTTCAATAGGATGCCACCAAAGAATCAATAAAAATTTTAAAATAATTAAATTGGTTGTTCAAGCCTTAAAAACGAGTTCATAAATTGATTTCTGTAAGATTTTTTTTATATATACCCCTTTTATTTATTTTCAAAACATAACATATTCAAATGAAAAAGAATATGAATATAAATAATAATGATAAACAAAGGGTATTAACCACAAAAAACATATCTCAAAACATAACATGTGAGTATATAAAACACAATACAAAAGTGAAATCATCATGAATGAAACATAAAGCACTAGCCTATGGAAAACCATAACAATGAGAAAGAATAGGACACTAAGCTAACAAGTGAATCCTATGATACTGAGTCATGTGACATTCTATTGGTATCAAGCTACCCATTTTCTATGATATATTCATGAGTAACTATTTAAAAATCCCAATTGGTGTTACACAAACTAAGGTATATTTCCACGCCCAGGGTTCCCAAATGTTCCCAGGTTCCATTTTTTCTCAAAAAACACATAAATTATAATCCAAATTTACTAAAATTGTTCACAAGTGAAGTTTCAACACTCCCACACTTAGAAAATCAGTTTTAAAATAAAAATATTTTATCAACATAATTTCCACAAGTGAAGCATTACCACACCCAAGCTTTAAAAATATATTTTAATAAAAATTGACACAATTTTAACAAGAGAATAATTATTACTCATGTTCATTGAAAATTTATTTTAGAAAAAAATCCATTATTTGGGTTTTATATCAAATACAAAAAGTACATAAACATTTTTTTTAAATCCCCATTTAAAAACATTTTTTAAATTATTCGAGTAGAAATTTTAGAAATATTCCCTCTCATATTTCAAATTAAAGAATTTGATAAATTAACAAGATGGATTTTACAAGAACATTCATTATTTCATGGGTTATCACTAATGTGAAAATTCTCCTACATCATATAATGATGACACTTTCTTGATAGGAAAACCTATGAGTCTTCAAGGAATAATAACCCTGGTCACCCTTATATTAATCAGCCAATGTCAAAGAAAAAAAAATAATCCCATGAACCAAAACCCCTTAAATAGTATCTAAATCACTATAACTCTCCTTAATAGGATAAAAAATTCATGGAAATCATGTATTGGGAAATTTTTAAAGAAAAAAAATAGGAATCCAAGTTTTCAGTATTAAAACTTCAAAATAAAATACATGAATGAATTTGTTTTTTAATAATTTATTGAATATATATCTTTTAAAAACACTCAAAAAGGATTTATAATATTAAAATGTGATAAAATAATTATTTTCTCATCATTTATATCCTTTAAAATGGCTAAAAGGTGTCACATGATCGTTTTGGAGAAAAAGAAATGAAAATCCAATTTTTTATTTATTTTTTCCCAAAAATAGTGTTGTGTAAGGGTAACATGGATTTACACTTACACAAATCCTATATATCATGTAAGGGTACTGAATTACCCTTATGTAACCCTTAAAATTTGGGAATTAACCTTATTAAACTCTACCTAATTAACGCATGTCGTAGGGCATGGAAAAAGAAAATTATTTTCCTAATGCAGCACAGAGGATGACTAGGGTCATCTCACTTGAGGAGCTTTCTCAACTGTTCACTCACTTAATCTAATTCACCTAAACTAATTCTTTTTGGTTTATTTTATTTAATTTATTAAGTTGATTAAATTTAAATGAATTAAAATATTAAACTAACATGCTATGATAAATGTAATTTATAAAGAAAGAACATGGCCTTTATGGGTAGGTTTGTGGGTTCCGTCATTCTCTTTGTTAGTGTTTAAATTAAGTTTGATAATTCAATTATGATATCTCATGAATTAATTACTATTATTTTATTTAATGGTGTGAAGTATTTAATACATTTATACATCTTAACTTCACCTCCTCATATAATCAAGGTTGATGGCACACCTCGATCGAGAGTGTGACACCTTCTAAGACCTGGCTCTATCATATGTCATTTAAAACACTGAATGGATCAAATCCATAATATTAATAGATTGTATACAGTATTATGGAGAATAAAGATTTAATAAAATAATATAAATTTGCTTAAGATTATTGTCATGGTGGACGATCACCACATCCGTGAACATCACTCTTTCTCATCACAAACTTAATAAAACATAGGAATTTAAGAACACAATAAATGAAATTGACACATACCTCCCCCATACCATGTCTTTGGTTAGCCCCTAATTTTTTAGGATAATACGTCATGGTGGAAAGATGATAAGAAGAATATAAAATAATAATAATAATGGAACAAGAATAAGGGTGAAGAAGATGGAAACAAAAATAAAAAAATGCATGAATTTATTAGAAATATAAATTACAATTGAAAACTAAAAAAATAATGAAAACAAGTAAAATAAGAATATTAAAATGGGAATATTTTTTTATGGAATCCCTTTGCGTATATCTCCCCCTTTGTGCCTTGGAAGGAATATTATGGAATATGGGATGCTTTGAGAGGGAGGATATCCCCTCCTTTTATAGGAAGAATTTGTCTGATGAAATGTGATGCGTTTTTACCCAAATAAATGAACTCTTAACACATTACACCCTTCATTAATGTTGTTCATAAATATAATTTCCGTATCACCTAAAAATTTCAGGATATTTGGACATGTATTACGATAGTTATTCCTGTTTTACTCTGATAATTTATTCTGTCCAATCAGACTCTCCAAATTGCAAACCTATGGATTATAATACCTTAATGGCCATTAAAACAGCCAATTCATGCATCCTAGCCTTCATTAAAGATTTTATAAATCGTATATCATGTTCACCCACTGAATTTCACAGTAATGTGTCCCACCATAAACATGTTAGGGACCCAACACTAAAAATAGACAGATCGGAAAACAGTCTTCATGGTTCAACTTGTGAGCTTCTTTTGAGCATCCATATGGTCGATTCATCTTTTGGTCAAGAAGGATGAAATGAATTCCTAGATATGTATAATACTAATACTAAATAATTAAAAATTTTGGAATAATAAATAAAATTTTATGGCAATAATAAATAAATAATTGAAAACTGTTAAAAATCCAAAATGGGTCATTTTTACGATTAAGCTCAAAATACCACCAATATAATAAAATGTGGAAATTTATCTTAAATTAATACTATGGTTGGATTTAAAAAAATTAAATTCAATTCAAATTTATTGAAAATATTATCTCTATCACTGCCCTACCCTTACGCACCCTTAGAAAACTCAGGGTTACCCTTACATATAGGTTAAACTACACTTACGCTACAAGGTTTAACCCTTATACGACCTTTGAAATGGATTATTACCCTTATACATCTCACCCAAAAATTTCATAGAACCCCTATTACCCTTATGAAAAATATAAAAAAAGTATCTTACCCTTACATAACTCACCCTAAATTTACATAGCTCCCCTAGTACCCTTACATAATGTATGAAAATGGGAGCATACTATTATGCATTGTATAGAAGTTAATTTTATATAACTCTCAAAAATCACCTTGCATAGGGTTAGAAGGAACTTACCTTTACGTAGGGAATATTACATTAATAAGGGTAAAAATTAAGTAGAAAAATTATTTAATTTATATTCAAAGGACGTATATTTTTAAACCAAAAAGGGGATAGAGAGTATTTAAAACTAAGAAAGATAAAAAGAATATCCAATACTTAAAAAACCAAAAGAAACCATCATAAACCAAATAACATACATCAAATAAAAAATTTAGGGTGTTACAATGATGTATCACTATTATAATCAAAATGGTGAATGACGTTTCATAAATATAATAAACAATGTGAATCATAAATCACCAATAAAATAAATAAGGTGAATTATTTATCACTATATAAATAAGATATAGGTGAATGGATATTCATTGATATCCCTTGTAACGACCCGATATTTTGGAATATATTTTTCTCTAAATTTTTACTACGTTTGATAGCATTCTCCCCATGAAAAACTAAACTAAAATGATATGTGATATATTTATTATTAATAAAATATAAGAATAATAAAACCTCTAGTGAATAAAATATATTTTAAACAATTATAAAATGTATAAAAATATGATTAAGAGTACTTAAATTTTTTAAAATGAATTTTTCAATAAAAGATGTTTTTATTTATATATATATTGAATTTTCATTTGAAAGTTAAAATTATAAATTTTAAAAATTTAATTTTTCAAAATGAACATTATTTTTAGACCCCACATAACAAAATTAACTTCGAGTAATTTTTTTAAAATTTTCTAAAATATTCTATTTTTAGATGAATATTGAAAATACTAATTTTACTAAAAACTATCAAATTTATGACATTACCTTGAAAAAATAATTAATTAAAATTTTATGAAAACATATTACTATAAAATATCTATATTTAATATTTAATTTAAATTATTTGAAAATTTTATGTTGAATTTATAAAATCAATGTTTACCATTTTGGAAACTTGAGTAATATTTTACTCTCGAAGTTATTTTTATTTGGTTGTATTAAGAATTAATTTTCATTACTTGTAAAAATTAAATCTAAATAATCGATTTCATATTTTATTTTATAATTTTTGTATTATGTAATCATGTAACTTTCATTTTATGGAATTAAAATAATATTACTAAGATTAAAGTTAATTACACTGATAATGGTGAAACTATTATTTTCAAATATTTTTTTATTTATATTTTTTATTTTTTATACACCCATGGATTATACAAGTAGAAATTATTAATTTTCGGAATTGGGGAGGTCTTAGGTTCAAGTCTTCTCACCTTCTTGCATGTGTGTGTTTGTGGGTTTTATTTGTGGCTTTGTAGTTCCCATTCCCCAACCATTTGTAATATATTGTATATTTTTTATCTGATAAATTAAATTAATATATTTTAAATAAACACTCTAAAATTATTCTTAAAAACATATATTATTATATTATCACACTTAATTTACAATGAATTCTAAATAATAATAATAACTCATAATGATTATAACATCATTTTTCTTCGATTTTTTTATATAAAATGTTTTAATTTAAAAGTTAATAATCTATCATTTAAAAAGGTATTTAGATTAAATGGTTCTTAAATTTAGGTATATCACACCCATTTTTGTTAATAAGGGTTATTTATATGTTTAGTAAAACATAAATTAGTTGGGTGAAAACTAGTTACCCTGGTAAAAAGAAAAAAAATAAAAGTGAAAATATAAGAGTAAATGACTTTAAACATATGTAAAACTTGTGTCAAAATTATTATTTTATGATTTATTGATCTTATAGAAACCCAAACTCCATTATTTTTCACTTTTTGATCCTTTTTCACTTGGATAATTTCATTCCATTATTAAAAAATAATGGGTCTTGACAAAAGTGTTAGTTTCACTTATAAAATGAGAGCACTTCCATCAATTAATGTCACACCAATTTAGTATAATTCATTCAAAAAATATATAATATTTATCTTAATAAAAATCTATATCATTTTTATAAGCCTCTAATCTAAATTATTTACCCCAAATCCTTCATTTCTAAGGAGAGTTTCAAGAGAATGTTTAAGGCCTCAAATTGAATAATACTTAATCCATAACATTTAATTCTAATTATTTACCTTAGAAAATTATCCTAACTATAGTTATATAATTAACATGGTATCTTTAATATACTTATGTTTTATTATATTAGTGGAGTAATAATTTTTTATTCATTTTAATCCACTTAGAAAAATAAAATAACGTTGATCTTGTGTTTGTGTGAACTACCGCCTCTATGAAGTAATGTTTTTCATTTTCTATCTTGATTTTCATTATTTATCTAAACCAATTAAAATATGACTCACCAAATTAAAACATATAAATAATATCATTATTATTATTTTATAAATATATTATAATATTTCTTAACCATACTTACCCATAAAGTTATAGCATGTTCTTGTTTGTGTCGGTTGAACGATGCTATAAAACTCTATCATGGATGACTATGAGAGATTAAATAATAATATTATTATAATTTATTAATTGAATAATTATTTTTTTATGGTTATGAAAACTTTATATTATGTTTTTAACTTATTATCAAAATATCATTTTTGATTGCTAAAATTACCAAAATAAGATGACACCAATTCAATTTTTACGCAAAATGAAAAACATAACCAAAAAATATATAATAAATAAATAGAATATAATAATAAATGGTCCTTTTAAAATTAAATATAGATAAATAAGTTTCCTAATAAGGTATTTAATAAACTTAATTTTACTATTCATGAAGTTAAGTGCATGCACAAAGTGTATCAGGACTACAATAAGGGTTTCTTGTCTTAATGTTCAATCCCTTGAGACATAATTATAATTATACACCATGATTTATTTGGAATGATGTATCTAATAAACCTTTAATATTTTGTTTCATTATCCTCTCATTATTCATATTATTTAATGTTTCATTTTAAATCACATCCTTTAGGGGTTTTTGATTTAAATGTTTTTAATATCGTGAGGGTTTGTGCTAACTCAATTTTCTTCCATTGAGTTACAAATTTTCTTATTGAACTATATTGTTACACATTTGATTTACTATAACAAATTAATGTTTTTTATTTAATTTCCCCCTTTTTATGGGGTTTTACCATTATTATTTATAACCTAATTATCAAATAACTTTTACCTCAAATATTATGCTACTTTTAAGGGTTTCTTGGTCTCAAATCTTATTTCTTAGAATATTATTTTTCTTATGAACCAATTTAATCTTATGTGGTGTATATATTGCCTAATTTTTATATTATATCATGAATTATAATATATTATTGGTATTTAAAGTTCAATTTCAAACACTTTCTCCTTTAATGGTTTTTATTTAAGTGTTACTCAGGTCATAAGGTTTTCTACCAACCTCATTTTAAAATCAAGATCTCTCAATTGTGATAAATCATATGAGGAATTTGTATAATATTTCTCTCCAATATCAAAAATAATTTTATTCCTCTTTATTTATACTTGGTGAGATTTTTTTCTCTTTACCTTGTGTAACATCTCTCCTTCTCCTCATTTTCTTGAGAAGGTGGGAGGAATGCTACTTAGCCTTAAGCGTCACTCCCAAGATGCCAAACACTGGCAATAAATTCTAAAAGCTGGAAATAAATGCCAAAGGGTTTCAATACATGTGGGGGAAGATATACCCTTTAATAATAAAATATATAATCCAATAAAACTAAATAAAATAGATCAGTATATGATGCATGATAAAAAGAATGAAAACTCAATCATTTCTTTTATATCAAAACCAACAAAAGTGTACTACAGTGGAAGCCAAACTAAAATCAAAGTACATAGTGGAAGATAACTAAAAAAACTCCAAGATGACCAAAAGACTCCATGCTCCACAAGCTCTATGATCCAGTATCACCAAAAACCCCAAATATCATGTAGTAGTTCTAAACATGTGATACTTTACCTTTGCCCATGTCTCAGTATATTACTTCTGAAAGTGCACCAAAGTTCCAAAGAATGGGTGAGTACTAAAACTTAGTAGCTTTTCCCAAATTACATCCCTACTCATGACACTAGGATAAAATAGTTAGCATTATTTATATAAAAATAATTTATAAAAAACAATTTCTAAAAAAGTATATAACTAAATATAAAAAACTTCTAAAACAGTTTATAACTTAATATAAAAAAATTATATATCAAAAAAATTCTTATAAGCTATTTTCAAAAAACAACCATTCCATGATTTAAAACAATTTCACAAGTTCCACTTTTCATAACCAATCCACTTCAACTATTCACACCACCAACCATGAAATCTTTGTTATGATAGTTCCATACCCATGAGAAGTATTTCATTGATCTACCATGTTGTCACATGATAATTATATCCCATGTTCCATTACACTTTTGTCCCCATGTATAATGTTATATTTAAACCAAACCTCATAAATGCAATATGAATACACACATAAGTATTCCCAACACCATTACCAAAACAAACATTTCCAAAATCATTTTAATAAAACAACCTTTTTATTGAAAACCCATTTTTCCAACAAACCATTTCACAAATTCATACAAGCCATATTTTAAAATCACTATTTTAAAATAAATAAACTAAATTCCTTTACAAAACAATTCACCATAATTTCATTGTTTCACCAAAAACCATAAATCATCACTAAAGAGGATTTATACCATGCTTTGTACAAAAATTTCATAATTAATTTCATGAAACTAAATCAATTTTAAACTAATTCAATAAATTATATCAAGATAAGTTGATATTGAATCCACCTACCTTGAGAGTTATGGTGAAAATGATAAAAGGACAAAGAACACCAATAAAGCTGGGTTAAATCTCCATGAACCCACCTTATATCTCTTCCCCTAACACAACCAAGCCTAAATATAAACTTATTCTTCTTCCAAAACCTTATATGTATCTCCAACATGTGTAGATTTAAGAAATCGAGAGAAGAGGAGAAGTAGATCTAAGAAACGTAGTAAGAAAAATGAAGAATGAACACATACCATGAAGAATCAACTTCTAATCATTGAGGGAAGCCTTTAGATTGCCTCAGGTCAATGGGAGAACCTTCCTTGACCATTGGGGAAGAAAAATATTGAGTTATGGTCACATAGGAGGAAAAAAACCACATAAATAAAAAAAACGTGTTAGACCCATTTTTTTAGGATCTAACTTTGACCCTACGCATGGTTTAGTAACACAGTTAGGAAAACTGTGCGCTAATTATGTGTTAGCCACTACCTTAAAGATGACCCTTTACACAGTCTCCTCCCACAGTCTCCAAAACTGTGCACCAACCATGTCAAATCTACTGCCTCAAACTTCCTTAACCACATTGTTTCTCCTAGGATGTCACATGGTTTAGAAAAAACGTGTTCCGCTCATGCTCCTTCCCTTTATCCCCAAAAACACATTTAAAGTTCCACAAATTCTTCTAAATTTCACCCATAAACTTTATATACATACAATAATAAAGGGAAGGTTGCTGACAAGAAATTGGGGGGTGCTTCATTCTCCCCACCAATGGTCTTTGTGTCCCTGTGTTCCCAAATCTCTTCATGAACTTGAAAATATTTCCCCAAACCTTGTACTAGACTGATACTTTTTCAATACAAGACAATTTCCTACCTATCCAAAATCTACACCGAGATATGAACCAATGAAGAATCTAGATCTTGGTCAATGTGATATCTTTTGATGAAATGGTTAGGGACAAGTTGATACTTTTTCAACTGTGATACATGGAACACATTATGCACTGAATTGAACCATGGTGGAAATTCCAACCAATATTCCACCTCTCTAACCCATTCCAATATCTCTAAAGGTTATATGTATCAAGAAGATAACTCACCTTTCTTCCTAAAACGTCGATGTCCAAGCCTTAGAGAAATTCTTAAAAACATGTGATCACTCACCGGAAATGACAGTCATCTTCGATGATGATCTACAAACAATTTCTGATGACTCTGAGCTATCTCCATCCTCTTTCAGGTCAAATGATTCTTCTCCATTGTTTCTTGGACAAGTTTCAGCCTAACTAGTGAAGTCTCACCTATTTCCACCCAACACAGTTGACAACGACAAGGATTCCCATACAATGCTTCAAATGAGGCATATGTATCAAGGCATGATAGTTTTTATTATAAAAGAACTCCACCAATAGAACATTCTCTTCCCATGAGCCACCAAAATTCATTACACAATCCCAAATCATTTCTTCCAATGTTTTTATCATCCTTACATATTTCTCATCCATATGAGGATGATACATCATACTCATAGTCAACAGAGTCCCAAGGGCTTGCAGTAAGGATTTCTAGAAATGATACATGAACCTATAGATCTCTTTATGAAACTATCGAAATCAGTTTTTCATGTCTCTTTACCAACTTTTAGATATAAATCTTCGACAGATCCTCCACCATATGAGTTTCACAAATATGGATGAAATTAGATAACTTGGTAAGCCCATCCCCTCTCACCCATATGGAATTGTTTTTCTAAACCGTTTTTGGGAGTCCTATAAAAAATCCATAGTTGTTTGCTCCCATTTCCACACTAGGATGGGTAACAACTGCAACATACCTGTTGTTTGCTGATGTTTAACCTTGACTCACTGAAAAGTTAATCACTTTGAAAGAAACTCAACCACCTTCTATTTCATATCATTTTACCAGAACTACGCCTTCAAATCTTTATACATTATTTGTATTACTGGATGGACAACCCATCTCGAATGGTGCTAATAATGAAGAAGTTTCTCTTGAAAGGACACAAGTACAACCATATGATTCCTAAACAACACCACTAAACTCCAATCTAACCTCCAACTCCAAATGGTCTCTCCACCATTGATTTTTGAACTCATTTTAGCACATTCATCATCAGATGTATGGGCCTATTTCACCATCTTCATAAAATAAAGAACAACGTAAATTGAAAAGAAAATTGCAACATCACCTCATTCCTCACATTCCACATGCATGTCGTCTAGAACCAACATTAGTTTCCACTCATATGAAGATTCTTTTTCTAGCTGAGCATATGACTTTCTACTTAATGAATCTACCACCATATTGCCTTTTCCCGATGTATAAATCAATTCAAATTCAAACATCTAGAGATACTCCATCCATTTCCTTTTCCTCATTTTCAAATCTTGTTGTGTGAAAATATGTTTCAAGATCTTATGATCCATGAACACATTAAATTTCTCACCAAAGAGATAATGATGCCAAGTCTTCAAGTCATGGATGACTACAGCTAACTCCAAATCATGTGTTGGGTAATTCTTCCCATGAACTCTCAACTACCTTGATCCATAAGTAACGACACATTCTCTTTTCATGAGAAAGCAACCCAACCCTAATCTCAAAGCATCACAATACACCACATACCCCTATCCTAATTCCAAAAAATAACAACATTGGTGTTAATGTAAGATGATCTTTCAACTCTTGGAAAGACTTCTAGAATTCCTCTGTCCATTGTAATGGAATGTTCTTCTTTATCAATGCTATCTTAGGGGATGGTATCCATGAGAAGTCATGAATAAAGAGTCAGTAATAACCATAAAAACTAAGAAAACTTCATATGTCAAAGATGTTCTTCAAAGGTTTCTAAGAGACAAAAACTTCTATCTTTTATAGATCGACATAAACATTATTTTCAGAAATTTCATGGCCAAGAAAGCATACTTATTGTATCCAAAAATAACGCTTAGATAGTTTTGAATAAAATTAATGATCTGTCAAGATTCCCAACACTATTTCCAAGTGTTGTTCATGTTCAATCATTTTCCTTGAATACACTTGTATATCATCCACAAACACCACAATGAAAAAATCCAGATATATCTGAAATATCCGATTCATCAATGCCATAAATACTACTGGTTCATTTGTAATACCTAATGGAATTACCATATATTCATAAGGGATATATCTTCAATCAAATGATTTTTTTGAAATACCCTCCTTCTAAACTCACAATTGGTGATATCCTGGTCGTAATTCAATTTTAGAGAACCAATGAGCTCCCCTAAATTGACTAAATAGATCATCAATGAATGGAAGTGGATATATATTCTTTATCATAGCTTGGTTAATCTTACAATAATATACACACATCTTTATATTTCTATTTGATTTCTTCCTAAAGAAGGTTAGTGCTTCCCATGGATACATGCTCCGTAGAATGAAACCTTTTCTTTCTAGTTCTTCTAACATCACTTTCAACTCCTTTAATTATGTTGGTTCCATTAAATAAGAGGGAAGAGAGATAGGACTAGTCCCTGGGAAGAGATCAATTGTAATATCTATTTCTCTTATGGGTGGAAACCCTAAAAATGTCTAGGAAAAACATCTAGATATTGATCCATGACAACTAGAAAACTATTAGCCTTGATCTCTTCCATCGATTCCAAAGTTAACACCACCAATTGGTAAGAGGTCGTTCCCACTACCAGTGCCATAAAACCCATTGCACCTGTATTTATAACCCTTTATCCTTTGAATATATTCTCAACACCATCCTCAAATGTGAAACTAACTATTATTTTATAGTAGTTTATGTGATCCTTTAAAATTTTCAACCAATCCATACCCAGGATTACATCATAGAAATCCATCTCCAACATCATGAAATCCCATTTCAGTTCATCTCCATCAATATTAATAGAACATGATCTATACAAAAAATCTTGACATTCTCTTTGACCACGAAGAGTTTTATGTTTTCTTGTATAAGGCATCATATCAAGTTTTAGACTTAGGAAATCAACAACATGAAAATAAATGAAGGAATGTGATGAACTAGTATCAAATAGCACTTTCATAAGGGTAGAATTCAAAATAATTGTACCTCTCACCATAGATGGTCTAGCCTGGTCATATACAATCATCTATTCTACTCCATGTAATTCTATTTTTGATATACTCTTCTCCTTATTGCCTTTATGATATTACCCTTGCTGAGGAGTCATGGTATTCCTTGAATCACCATGGCAAGCTATGTTCTGCTGATAAGATTGATTTTTCTATCCTCACCCCATCGAATCATACTACACTTTCAACACTTGACAAGTGTCCCGATCACCTAACCTTGGAGAACTGCAACAATATATCTTAATATGTCCCTTGTTGTTGTAATTATGGAATGCTCTTGGTGGTGTAGTACACTATCGCTTCATGTGGTCTAAGGAATCAAATTGGAAACATCCTGCCTTTATCGTGGGTCTCAGAGGAAGATTCACTGAGTCAACTATCTAATTCTGATTTCTACTCCCACCCTAGAATTAGGTGTCCCTCTTCCACTTTCTCCAAGCATTAGAGTTTCCACCATTTCCCATGGGTATCATGAAAATTCTTCCACCCATAGCTCCTGAGATGTCTCCTTCATCCACTATCGCTCTATTCACCATCTATGTATAGTCCTTAATAAATAACACACCTATCTTCAAGTGAATATTATATCTCATCCTTGATTCAAATATGTGTTCCTTTAAGTATGCACAAGTAGAAACTGTAAGTAAAAAAGTGCACTAAATTCATGAATTTAACCTCATACTCCATGATAGAGATATTTTCCTTCTTTAGACCAAAGAAGTTCAACATCCTTTGAATCATGAAAGTATGAGAATAGAATTTTTTATTGAAAAATTCATCAAAATATTCCCAACTAACACTACTAAAAAATTATATTTATCTATCGCTAGAGTTTTAATAGAACTTTCTAAAAGTGTTGTTAAAACCCCCTTTCTTAGTGCTAGAAAAATGACTATTAAAGGGGTCTTTAACAGCGCTTTTTTAGCACTGTTAAAGGGGGTATTTAACATCACTAAAAAAAATTATTAAAGGGGAAAATTTATCAATAATTTTAAAAATAACTACTAAAGGTCCCCATTTATCAATGCTAGTAAAAAAAGTGATGATAAAATGGGCATTTATCAGTGCTTCTAAAAAAGCACTGATAAATGGGGGGTCATTATCAGCGCTTCTAAAAATTACTGATAAAAGGTTTATCTTTATCAGTGATTTTTTAGAAGAACTAAAAAATAACCCCCCTATTAGTATTTTTTTACTACTGCTGATAAAGGGTATATTTCAAAAATATATATATATATTTGATTAATGGACACCCATAAAAGAAGTTATGACCATTTGGATTCCTTCTCAACCTTTTTTGGACTCAATAGAGGTTATTAATGGTTCATGTGGGTCAACGATGCATAGATATCATATCCAGATTAAATTTTATATGTGGAATAGGAAAAATAGACACCTGGTTCAGAACTCATGACCTTTTTAAAGGTTGATGAATGTGAAAAACCCTTAAAACACTTAAAAACCCAAAAACCCTAAAAAGATCATAATTTTCGATCCAAGAGTATGTTTCAGCTCCAAAAATAAAAACATAGAATATTATTAAATGAATTAAAATTACAAGATATTTAAATCATTTTAAAATCAAAAAAATAAAATATATTAATGTTTCAAAAAAGTCAGAAATCGAATTCAAACTTAAAACAACCATAACTTTTGATCCTGATATCATTTTGGGATCTACCACATATTAAATTGAATATTGTGATGATATCTATTTCTGAGAGGGTCTTGAAATGAGTTAGAAGAGATATTTATAGTTTTTCAGTCCCATAAATTCCCAGAAGGCAAAAAAAATTGAGTTTTTTGTCGTCGACCCCGATTTATTAAAATTGAAATTCCTATAACATTCGATCTGGGTGTATGTTCGGCTTGTACCAAATATCATATCAAACATAATTTCATTATCTTTGATTTTAATAGTTTTAAAACTTAAACAGACTCATGGAACATAATTTATGGTCATTTAATGGTTTTTAGGGGTGTAGGGTTTTTAGAGATTCTTAACGCTTTTATGTATTTTAATGGTTTTTAGAGTTAATATACATTTTAAAGAATTTATATAAATAAATATGTATTTAAAAATATATATAACTATATATATAAACATATATATATATATATGGATAAAAAATATAATGAAATATACATTAATATATAGATATATCATAAAATGTAAATCAAAACAGTATTGTGGAGTGGAAATGGCACTAGTGTATAACATGGAGGTCTCAGGTTCAAAACTCAATGGAGGTAGGGGTGCACACTGGGGGTGGTATTATCTAAAGTGCTGATAATGGGGGTGGGGGAAGTACTATTAAAAGGGTTGGGGGGGTGCGCTGATAAAGGTGGGGCCATGAAAAATAAAATATACCCTTTATTAGTGGGGCCTTTAGTCGTGCTTTTTTAGCACTATTAAATGTGTCCAATAACAGTGCTAAAAAAGTTCTAATAAAGGTGACCTTTAATAGTGCTAAAAAAATCATTGATGAAGGCACTATTTATTAGTGCTAAAAAAATGCTGATAAAGGCCCCCTTTATCAATTTTTTTATATTGTTGTTAAAGGGGGCCTTTATCAGTGCTTTTTTTGAGAACTGTTAAAGATACCCCTTTAGCATCCTTTACATTATCATCACTTATATAGAACTAATAAATCCCTTTTACTAGCACTATTAATGTCCTGATTTTCAATACTTTAAGGTGATTATCTACTCGAGCCTTCACTGCTAGATCCCACCACTAGTGTGCAATATCCTCAAGCATATACGTCACCATATTGAAATTTATCTCTTCTAGTGTGTAGATTAAATCGAAGATATGATTCATCCTATTCAGCCACACCTCAGCCTTTTTTGGTTCAATATCACCCTAGATGATAGGTAGATTCTATTTCTAGAGCTATATGGAATGATCCAATTGTCTTGAAACATCCCTCCAGTTCCCTGTGTCCATAGCTGGAAATGCTTGGATGATACTCTAAACCAGCTCTTGGTTCACCTGTAGCTTAGGTGTAACCACATTATCTGTAGCTTCTTTTAGTTGGTTTCTACGACGCCTACCAGGTGTCATTTTCTAAAAAACCACGAAATCTATAAGTCTCGCTCTCTAGAAACTTAATGCTTAGCATTTCAAATCTACCACATAATCTATCAAAAAATTAATTTCCAAAAATCCACCCTTTTTCACATTTATTCACTTTTTAAAACTTTCAACATTCTTTTGAAAATCAAACCATTTCTAAAATACACCAACTATGATATTTTCAAAGTCTTTCATTTGAAAAAAAATGCAACATTTTTCAAAAATCAACATAGTTCATCAAATCATATATCATTACTCAAAATTAAATATGAAATCCTAGTGGGAATTCATTCCTTTGATACATTTCATTCTTATATCATTGTCTAAACCCATCACAATGAGATTCCAATATCCTAAAAGTGTCTTCAAAACACTTATGTAACCAACTCTCTGGTAACATGAAGTTCAACATAAAAATTTTAACTACATATTTTTATGCTCTACATTTCCAATCCCCACAATCCTACTCCTTTCTATGATCTAACCCAATAAATATAAAAGAATGAATTCAACTCCTAAACCAAGAAATAAGACGACTACTTGTTCCACAAGGAAATGAACAAGTTGTTACCATTTATCTCAAACATGATTTTAGACCGAAAAAAACTGATACCACTTGTAACTTATCTCCTTCTTCTCATTGGATTGAGATGGTGGGAGGAATGCTGCTTAGCCTTAAGCGACATCCCCAAGATGCCAAAGGCTGTCAATAAATGCTGACGAGTTTCAATAGTGGGGGATGATTTACCCTTTAAGAATAAAACAACCACAAAATTAAAACCAAAGAAAAAAAACCACTATATGATGCATGATAAAAATATTGAAAACTCAAACAATTATTTTATATCAAAACCAACCAAAGTGTACTACAGTAGAATCCAAACTAACATCAAAGTATACAATGGAAGATAACTAATAAAACCTCAAGATGGCCACAAGACTCCATGATCCACAAGATCCATGCTCCAACATCAGCAAAAAACCCAAATATAACATAGTAGTGCTAAATGTGTGATACTTTACCTTTTCCCATGTCCTGGTAGATGACATCTACAAGATCACCAAAGTGTAAAATTAGGGGTGAGTACTAAAACTCAGTAGGTTTTCCCTAATGACATCCCTACTCACGCCAGTAGGATATAAGAGTTATCATTATTTATATAAATATAATGAATATAAAACAACTTCTAAATATTTTATAACTAAGTATAAACAACTTCTAAAATATTTTATAATTCAATATAAATAAGTGTTATATCATCCATTTTCCAAAAATATATTTTAAAGAAAACAACTAATCCCTGCTTTAAAACCATTCCAGAAGTTACACTTGGAATTACCAATCCACATCACATATTCACTCCACCAACCATGCATGCTTCTTTATGAAAATTCCATACTCATGAGTAGTCTCTCATTGATCTACCATGTCATCACATGATAATTACGTCCCATATCCCATTACACTTTTGGTACCGAACATAAGGTTATATTTCAACCAAGCCTCATAAATGAAATATGAATACACACACAAGTATTCCCAGCACCATTTACAAAACCAACATTTCCAAAATCATTTCAATACAACAACATTTTTAATGAAAACCCATTTTTTCAAAAAAAAACATTTTTCAAATTCAACCAATCCATATTTTAAAATCACCATTTTCAAATCAATAAACTAAATCACTTTACACAACAATTCAACAAAATTTCACTATTTCACCAAAAACCATAAATCGCCACTAAAGAGGATTTATACCATGCTTTCCACAAAAATTTCATAATCAATTTCATGAAACTCAGACAATTTGAAACTGATCCAATAAATTCTTGTAATGAGTCGAGAGTGAAGCCACCTACCTCGAGAGTTTTGGATAAAACAATAAACAGATGAAGAACACTAATGAAACTGGGTTAAATATTCAAAAACATTCCTTAGATATCTCCCCTTAACATAAAAAGTCCAAATATAAACTTATTTGGCATCTTCAACCTTAGATCTACCCACAGTGAGTTTAGATATAAGAAACTGGGAGAATATGAACTTCTAAGAATGATAAAGACGAACACAATAAGAACAATGAAGACAAACACATACCATAAAGAATCAGCTTCTAATCACCAAGGGAAGAATTCTAATTTCCTATCAATCGACAAGAGAACCTTCCTTGACCATTAGGGAAGAAAAATCCCAAGTTATGGATTCATAGGAGGGAAAATGAGGCACTTAAAGGCAAAAATGCATTAGATCCACTTTTTAGGATCTAACTTGGACCCTGTGTACGGTTTAATCGCACGGTTAGGAAAACCATGCTCTAACTATAAATTATCCATTTCCTTAAATATGAACCTTCACACAATCTCCTCACACAGTCTCCAAAACTATGCGCCAACAGTGATGAATCTACTACCTCAAACATCCCAAACTACATGGTTTCTCTAAGTATGTCGCACGGTTTAGAAAAATCATGTATCGTCTATGCACCTTCCCTTTATCCCAAAAAACACATTTAAAGTTCTCCAAATTCATATAAATTTGACCCATAAACTTTATATACATAAAAGAATAAAGTAAGGGTTACTTAGCAGAAACTGTGGGTGTTACACCTTGACTTAAAATGAAATTTTTATAATATTTTAATGTGATGTGGTTTTTAAAAAAAGTATAATAAAAATATAAAAAATGGAATTTATTTTTATTCTTCTTTTATATTAGAATCCAAAATTTTTGGATACCCTATATTTATTTAAAAAATTGAAATTTTCATTTTCAACTACAATGATGTCCTTTTATAATATTTTATTTTAAAATCAATTTAATGTTTCCTAAATGGTTCATTTTCGACAAAAACAATCTATTTTAATGTTTCCTTGTGAATAAATGTTTTCTTTACCATTGTCATTTTATATGAAAATTTCTCTCAATGTTTGTTTGGTTTTTAAAAAATATATTATTTTTCTCCTAGTTTTTTGAAATACTAAGTTTAAAATAATTTTAAAATAGCAAGGATATTTATTATTTCAACATTTATTTTTATAAAAATTCTAAATTTTTTTTCATCCAATTCAATATCCCCAACATATATTATTCTTGTGTAACTTCCTTTAATTTAAAGGTACATTTATTTGTAAATTACAATGTATCAAGTCCTATTTTCTCATTTGGAGGCATGCCCTATGGGAAAAGGGCATTGAGTTAGTGTTCAAAGGGTTGGAGGAAAATGGGTTTGTTGGTATTTGAAACAAGGCCACAAGCTAGATGATGGGGTGCACCGGCAATCTGTTGGTGCTTACATTGGGACATGCATTTCTATAGATCCTAGTGGCCCGCCAGCATGGCCCACCAACTAGCTAGTAGAACCCATAATCAGGAATAATTAAGTAGTATTCATTTCATACCTCTAATATAGTTATTAGACTAACACTCATCCAAATATGAACCATTTGTGACTATAACCTTTTGGAGATCTCTCCCTTAGTGCCCTAGCCACCTTATTCCTTTCCTCTAGGGTGATTAGAGTCTAGATCGATCCAGGGAATCAAATGAGTTTAAATCTATCTATTTTAAACCTAATTTTCTTTCTTTCTCTAGAATTTATCATATATATAATCCATTTTTTCTAGATCTATGTATCTCCACCTAGATCCAATGGAAAATTAATGATTGATTGATAGATCGGTGTTTGATCGTGAGATTTGGTGGCCTCTATTTGATCGATCTTATGTATACCATTGATGGAAAATAAACTTTGGTAATTTGATTTGGATTTCATCTACTAGAATGATTTATACCTTTAATTTCAATATTATAAGTTCTATATTGATGGATTGGATCTTTTTCTAGTGAATGTTGGTGTATAAGCATGATCTGGGTGGTTTTCCTCGATGGATCTTATAACTTAGCTTTGACGTGCTAAAGGTAGGAAGCCCTTACCATCTTGGGACCTTGTATGGATTTTTTGGAAGGATGATTTTTTATATTTCTATTATACATACCCTTTCATGATAGGTATGTTGGGTGTACTTGGGTAGCCCGTAATAACTTATCATGGTATGTCTTGCGTGTTCCTTGCTATATTTTGTGTTATTTATATGATATTTCATAGTCATGAAATGTTTGATATGTCATATTGTTCTTTGTTATGTCATTTATTACTTTTTTAATATTCAGTATCCTGTGAAAAATTACTATGATATATTTTTCCTTACTATGTTATTCCTTACATGTGGATTTTTACATAATTAGTGGAATCTCAATTTTAGTATTAAGGTTGATAGGTGGCCTTAATGGACTTAGATACATAACTCAATGGTTATGGATTTTCATAAGATAGCTTGAACCTAATCTTGTAATGTGTTTAAACTAGAGGTTAAAACCATACTCCATTGTATTAGGGTCCATATATTCCAATATAATCTATCAATGAGGAACATCCTTGCGTATGAGAGAGTTCCGTTTGTTCAGTTTTTCCAAGCATGTGTACCATTGAAGGTGAGCTGGTAACCATGAGTCACGGCTGTGACATGCCCTTAGTAATGTGAATGGTGTTATTCCTTAAAATTTTACTGTTCAATTTCCTTAAAGGTGGATGAATTTACATAGCATGATCTAATTCATGTGAAGACTATATATGATATTCTTCTGATATGGAACTGAATCACATACAACTAGGGTTCGTAGAAACTTGGTTAGTGCATGGTTGATCTGTACATGATTGATTGTTTGATTGTGTGTAAATTTACCTTCTATCATGACATACATTTTTATATACATGTTAAATTTTGTTATGGATGAATTTGTGGTGTCCCACTGGTTTTATACACACAGTATGCATGACTATCATGGTTCATGTGAATACTTAATGATTAGAGATATGGAGAAGGGAAAGGGACTAGAGATAGGTTGTTGAGGATATTAGAGTTAGGGGATGGATGCATTGCTGGGATTAATTACATATAGATTCCACAATACCTTGTTTATCTATTTACTATTTTATTTCTCAAATATTTTGACATTACACATTGGGGTCCACTTGGTTGATTATTGCATGAATTGACATGACATTTGTTATAGAATCTTCTTTGTGTTATCTTTTATTATGATATTTATTTTTTATATGTTTATGTTGTTATTTGTTGGTGTTTTTATATGATTAACGAGGTTATAATCTCTACACAACATTATTAGACCCCCACCACTAGTTAGTATCCTCTTTAGTATAGGGAGGCGTGCAAGAGATCATGTGGAACTTTGGATCAAACTCAATAATTTGAGTCAGGGTGTTACAAAATGGTATCAAAGATGAGTTTCCTTTATTTTCTATGGTAGAAAGAAGATAGGTTGTGTGGAACTCAGGTAAGGGATTTTTCATGTGCCTGAACAGCTCATGTGTAACAGACCTCTGAGTTACAGTAGTGGGATTATGTTACATATTATGGTATTTGGGTGTGATAATGCATCATGAATAGGCACAAAAGATCACATTTCATATATATAACTATTTTGTGATATAAAGTAGTTCATTAATTAAATTCATTGTTTTATTCTATATATTATAGATAGACCTATATTCTTTTTTGTTGTGATATATCTATGATGGGATTTTCTAGTTGAACTTGTGATATGTTTTTTATTTATATATTATGGTAGATATGTAGGTATGAATGAATAGAATTGATACCTCTGTAGAGCTATGAGGTTTATGCCTTGTGTCTGGGTATCTCCTAGTATGGCTATTCTGATAGAAATCCCTTATACATGCCTTATAACTACTTAATCTATTCTCATAACCAATTTATCACATGAGTTATAAACATTCATTTATAATTTAATACAAAAATGTTGCCTTAGAGATGACAGAATGGTCATTCTTGGGAGGATTCACTAGTTACACCATAGGTTATTCAAGAGGATGAAATTGAGAATTATCCCACACCTTATCTAGTGGTTCATGTGGTAAACCCACCCATCTCAGAGTCTTATAGATTGTGCTTACTCAGGGCGGAGGGGTGTAGAGGATGATGGTTAACTATGCCTAGTACTTTTAGCTTCATCATCCTATAGTATTCTAGGATATTGGTTTTCCTAAAGATATTGAGGACTAGATTGACATTATCAAGGGTATCTTTGATCTTTTTGAGACCCCTAAGGATAGAAGGGTGAACCTCGACTTACTTTATGCTTTAGGGACTCATCAGGAGGTGGTGGGGTGTTAGGGGTTAGGTAGGAAAGCAAGATGATATTACTTGGGAGGCCTTCTGTAATTCCACCAACCATGGTTGCTTAGATATAGTGAGTTATTTATTACATGTAAAATAGATTATAAGATATTATACTCCAAGGATAAAGTTTTAGTAGTCCTCAATTGACTAGATACATTACATTAAAGTTTTAGAACATTAATGTACAATTATTTATTACACATTGAAATCCTTATTCAATCATTGTATTCCACTTCATTTCCATAGGAAATGGGGAATAAAATTAAAGGTTTTGATCTTAAATTCTTTGTAATGGAAATACATATAGGGGAAGATAAAAAATAAATATAGCATAGGAAACATCATGATCACAATTGAATCCATAACAATGAATACATAAATATAATACATGGAATAAAGATAAATTCATAATCACATGGATCAAAAAATAATCTAAAATATGTAATTTCATAATGTTGGACATCATAATCATATCATTGAGGCCTTGTACCAAGACATTTTACATAAAGATAAAATACACACCCATTACCCTATCTTAGTTATCCCATGAGAACTACCAATGCACTGAGGGGATATATAAATCTAGGGTTCACCCATCACATAAAAGTTCAATGCACTCCATCATTCAAAAAATGAATATAGTCTATAAATGGAATAATGTTCAAGGTTAAATAACATAGAAATACATGGCATATTTTTCAAATGGAACTTATCATACATGATCTTACCCTATGGAAAAATAGATTATATGGGTCTTCAATATATTTCCCCAATTAATGAACTAATAATAATGTCTAAGTTAATTCTCTTATCACATATAATGAATAATATGAGATTTATAGTTTTTAAAGATTACCCACAACATGTGATTTATATGAAATTATAGCTAATGAGGACTTATAAAGATTAAGGATTTTTAATGTGTTTAGGAAATTGTATTTGAAATGGTAGGAGACCAAAGTAACACATACATTATACAAAACTATATAAATGATATGTTCTATTTTAGAAAGATTATAATAATTATCTATAACATATCCCTCGGGAGTGTCAAACCAGGTGTGCAGTTATGACCCATTCACCGTGCACTAGGATAATGACCAGGATATACCTGAACAACTCTTTTTAGTGTTATTAACCCTAAATGCTTCTGATCCAAAACCAAATCCACTTTTTTATCCATAAAGGGATTTAGTTTCTTGGAAAATCATACACTTTTTTACTTAATCAAAGTATAGGATTTATATGGCTATGACAAGGTTTAGGCATAGTATCAACTTTTGAATTGGGTATAATTTGAAAGAAAGGAATGCTCAAAAGGGTTAAATGTATTAATAATGGAACATAAAATGACATAAAACAATAATGGGATAATAAAGTTTAGATTAAATAGGATACAATAATTGTAATGTAAATAGGAATTTTAATGAGAGAGAAAATCAACCCTTACTTCAGCATAGTAACGACTTGAAAAAGGGGTATAAAGTAAGGAATTTGGGTAATGTATCCATGAAATAGTTCAATAGGGATATAATAATAAAGATAAATATCATGGAATAATATAAAATGAAAAATTTTAAGATATTACAAATAAGTAAATTCAAATTGAAAATGAGGATAGAGAAATAGGAAGCCTCACTCTCTTGAGCTTCTTAGATTGGAACTTAACCTTAGATATAACCAAAATCTTCAATAATATAGAGAGATCTATGAGAGAGACTCTTTAAGAGAGAAATGAAGGGGTAAATTTGATTTTTTTTTGTGTAATAATGAGAGGGTGGGTGGGTATTTATAGGTGTGGTGTGTGGAATTTCATGGAATAGTTTATTAATTATTTTATTATTCCACTTTCCTTTAGTTTCCCACTATGAACTTTGTGCTCCACTACCACCCTTAATGCCATAATATAGTGTTTAGTGCCCAAAATAGTGAAATATCACTTCCATGGATTAAATTAGTTATTATTATATAAATATTATGTCATATATAATGTATTTACCATATTTTACATTATCCCGCCATTATTATAATATGTTACTATTTTAATCAAAAATTAATTAATTTTACACCTTGGTTAATTTCAATGTCCGGATTCCAAATATTAAATCCATTTTATAAAATTCATTATCTAATTAACTACATTTTACCTTTTATGTCAGGTTGATACATTCATCAAAAATAGAGTATAAGAGTAATCATCCTATTAATTTCTTATAGAATTCACATTATAACACAACTTAATCCCGAGATACATAACCACTAATCAGAACATAATATTAACTAAGGGTAAGGTATGAAATGGAGGTACTTTTAGGGGTGGTTCTTCCAACATTGATCAGGTGCTCATCTCTACTGACTTGAACTTATCCCACAAACGGTTTCTCTTCAACTTCACTTTTTGTAGTTCTACTTGGTCTTGGTCAAGGGTGAACCCCAGTGACACTACATCCTTCCCAAGATCTAATAAATGAAAGTTATATGGGATGTTCATACTGTTATAATCCTTATTTCCCATTTTCTATGATAATTATAATTAATCATTTCCCATAATAGAGACTAATCATAAGTTTTGTTCTTAATTGTTATACCACTAATGGTTATAACGATCAATGATTAAATTGAAAATTGGTAATATTGAAAAATGGTAATAATTTACAATAATCATATTGACCAATTATCCATAATCTATGACGGTCATATTAATCCTTATATATATGTTCCAACAACTAAATATCTTCGTATCATTCTCCAAGTTCTTACAACATGTCAATTTTAATGTTTATTATTTTATTCTTAATAGAAATGTATCTCATGTAATTGTTATTATTTGTTTAGTATGATCCACTATAATGAGATTATGGTGCTGTCACACATTGTTACAATCTTTATTGTATTGGTTTTAGCTACTTTTATAAATTTAATTACTTATTATTTTTGTTGTATCAATATGTTTTTTTCTATTATAATGAAAAAATAAAGTGTTTATTTTGAAACAATATTTTGAATAAATTTTTATTTAGCATTATATAATGTAAATTATTACATCCCCCACCCCAAATCATACTTGAAATTATAAATCAATCTATAAAAAATGTCGGTAAATCTTTCTCATAACATACTATAGCTCCCATGTTTCCTCTTATATAATATGATTCCTCCAAAGAACCTTCACCAGTTGAGTCATTCTATTTTATAGCACTTGTTCCCTTGTATCAATAATATAAATTATATCTTATTTATATGATAAGTTTAGATCCATCTAAACATGATCAAATTTGAGAACATAGGTAGGGTATGGAATATACTTCCTTTAAAGTGATATATGGAAGACATCATGAAGTTGTGATAGGTTTTGTGTCATGTAAAAAAATATGGTATTTCTCTTATTCACTTCAATATTTGAAATGGACTAACATATCTTGGACTCAACGTCCCTTTATTTCCCCCAAAAAATATCATATTTCTCTTATTCACGATAGGTTTTCATAACCTTTTTCTATAGAGATATCTTAAAGAGTACATAGTCTCCAACTTGAAATTAAAGATCCTTTATTTTATTTTATTTTTCATAGATTTTTTGTATACTTTGGGCTTCTATGATATTCTTTTGGATGAATCTTACCTTTTCATTTGATTCTTCTACAAATTTGGGATCCAAAAGCATCATTTATATAACTTCATACTAGCACATCAGAGATCAATATCTATTTCCATACAAGGCTTCATATGGTTCCATCTTAATTATGGAGTGGTAAATGTTATTTTAGTAAAACTCTACAAGAGGTAAATACTGGTCCCAACATTCTTGGAAGTTAAGTGAGAATTTCCTTAGTATATCCTACAACATCTAGATAGTCTGTTCAGACTAATCATCTATTTGAGGGTGATAGGCCATACTAAGATTAAGATCAATATTTAAATATTTATAGAGACTCCTAAATTTTTTTGACGTGAACCTTCAGTCATGGTCAGAGACTATACATATGGGTATTCCATGAAGTCTCACAACTTCTATTATATATAACCTTGCAAGATAGTCTAGAGAAAAATATTCTCAAATTGTAAGAAAATGTGCGGAATTTTTTAGATGATCAACCATTTACCATATAGAATCACCCCAATTATATGTATTAGGAAACCTAGTGATGAAATACATAGTAATATTATCCCACTTTTATTCCAATATAGGTTGATGCTACATTACTCTTTCAGAAGTTTTCTTTTATCCATCACCTTCTATTATACTAAGCATCTTATAGTATAACCTGTAATACCCCTTTTCATATTTTTCCACCATAAGTGCTCTTGAATATCCCTATACATATTATTACTACCATGTTATTTATATAAGTTTGAGTAATGAGACTCATCCAATAGTTCCTTCTTCCACTCTAGTAAATATGGAACACATAACCTCTTATCAAATCATAAAACTTTATCATCACTAATTTTTAACACCAATAATCTCACATTCATCACATATTTCATTTTCTTTTGTAGGTATTTATCACTATGTTGAGCTTTATTAATACTATCTAATAAATATGGTTGGGTTATCACATGTAAGAAGATGATGCTACCCCATCCATTATAATTCCCAAGTCCATCCTTACTAGGTCGTTAAGAATTTTATCATTCTTTATCATCAACATGTATAAGATACCATGGTCTTTTCTACTCAAATCATCTGACACCTTGTTTGATTTCCTTGAATAATAATGGATATCACAATTATAATCATTGAGTAGATCTAACCATATTATTTTCTTTATATTATGATCTTTTTGTGTAAAGATAAATTTAAAACTCTTCTTGTATGTGTATATATCACATCTCTATCCATATAGGTAATGTCTCCATATTATTAGAGAAAATATTACAACTTACAATTATAAATCATGAGTTGGATAATTAATATCAAGGGATTTAAACTATCTTGAATCATAGGCTAAAACTTTAGGATTTTTCATTATAACACATAAAATACCTTTCCTTTATAAATATCTATAAATAAAAAATCCCTCTAAACCATATGGAAGATTAAAAACATGCGTATTCAGCAATATCTTCTTTAATTCTTCAAAAATATATTCACATTACATTTTCCATGTGAAATTAACCCTATACTTATTATCTTCATTAATGTATTATCCAATCAAGAAAATTTTTAAAAAATCATTGATAGAATCTAGCTATACCAATAAGACTTTGTATTTTAGTTATGTTGATGAGTCTTGGATATTCCATGACAACCTTTGTTTTTTAAGGTTCAAGAGATATACCATCCTTGGATATGATATGACCAAGTAATGAAATTTTTTTAATCCAAAATTCATATTTATAGAATTTCCCATATAAAATTATTTTCCTCAAAACCTTAATAACAATTCATAAATGAGTATCATGATCCTCATAGATCTTTGATTATATAATAATGCCATCAATAAATATAACCATAAAGTTATCAAGGTAGTCATTGAATACTCTATTTATTAAATCTATTAACACATACAGATCATTATTTAACTAAAATTAAATTAATTTGAACTTATAATGACCATACCTTGTATGAAATGTTGTTTTTTGAATATCCTCTTTTTTAAATTTCTACTAATAGAAGTTAAAGAAAAGATAAATATTTGAAAATAACTGAGCCCCTTTAATTTGATCAAAAAGTTCATTAATAAGAGGAAATGGATACTTGTTATTTATATAAATTACATTTATTTTCCTATAATCAATGCATAATATCATGGGACCATACTTCTTTTTCATAAATATCATAAGTGTTCCCTAGAGTGAAACACTTGGATGAGTTAACCCTTTATTACATAATTCTTGTATTTTCTTCTTCAACTCAACTAAATCTACTAGTTACATCATATATGGGGGATTACATATTGTATTTCAATCATATATGATATCAATAGAGAAATAAAATTCTCAATAAGGTGGTAATCTAGGTAATTCATTAGAAAATACATCAACATATTCTTGCAAAATTGGTACCTCCTCTATTTTATAATAAACCTTAACCACCATAGATTTAATTCCATACATAGCATTCCCCAGAATTTCATTAATTTGAGATATTGGGGGTGATTCAAGACAAGATTCAAGTAATTTCATCTCTCTTTAAAAAAATAAGACATTCTTTAATTCCTTTCCAATTTGATCTTTTTTCCACTATAATAAATTCATGCTTTGTAATTAAAGAGCCAATACATCCCTAGATTAAATCAAAATACACCGTATGTATAATGATGATATTTTCAATAGGAAAACATCCACATATTTTGATTTAAACTTCTTGGTGTACCTTTTTTTCAATCTATGCACCACTTGGTGTTCTAAGTAACAAACCATTCCTTAGTATAGTAGGGGTGATTGAATATTCTTTGAAAACATATAGGATAAAATTGAATTTATTAATCTAGAATAAAAATATATATTATCTAACATTGAATATATAATAAATTTTTTTGTTATTGCATCATTTAGATCATTTACTATAACTATTATTATGGAAAAGGCATGACCTTGATCCATATGCCTCTTCTACGGAAGATTACCTTGGTGATTAGGGAATTGATTAGAGTAACTCCCCATCACCATTCATTTAATGAATTTTACATTAGTTTATTACCTCTTTATTTTTCAATGTTGATCTTAATGACATTTCTATCTATATTTGAAGCATACAACCAATCCACTTAAATAGATTCATGGGTGTTTTCCCACATTTTTTACATGTATGGAACTCTAATCTTCCTTTATTTTCTTTCCCATCCAATCTTCTTATATGGTGATTAGTTATCCTTTTATTCTCAAGTTTCCCTTTATAATAAAAATATTTAGAGAAATATTTTTTAGTTTTATAGTGATTTTCATTATTTCCATATATGTTGAGAAATTTTAAGATACGAAGGACTTTAAAAGATAAGGATTTAAACCATAAAATAATCAATCAACCTTACTTTCATGGATTCATAGATAATACACAACATACTTTGATAAACTTGTAAAATTGGTGTTGCACTAATCAGTTACCTATTCTTATTTTTGTCTTAGGTTCAAGAGTTTCCTTTCCATCTCTACATTTTTCTCTTGAGGAAAATATTTTTCCAAAAAAATCACCTTGAATGTATTATATTATATTCTATCAGTATCCTCTACTTCCTTAGTGGTTTGAATTAAGGAATACCATTGGTCAGAATCACCTCTTAGATGATACAAAAATATAATGACTTTATCCCTCTCATATTGTCCTAATGAAAAATGGGGGTTCAAAACCTATTGGGCATAGGTACTATAGTAGTACTGTAGTGTTACTGAAGCAGCGAAAACTCTATAGCAATAATGAAACAGTAGCGGTGGCAGGCATTGTATCATCGGCAGGTACTGTAGTGAGTACTATAGCAGTGGCGGTACTGTAGTTGGAACTGTAGCAATTAGGGTACAGTAGCAGTACTATTCAGAGAATAGGCCTTGGGTCAATATTTCAGGCCTATGGTCCATGTAATGGGTTTCATGACCACTGGGCCTTTGAGCCATATATATATATATATATATATATATATAACGTAATAAAGTTGGTGGATGGTTGGGTTATCCCATGGAGGGATATGACCTCCCTTTAAGGCCTATGTGTGTAAAGTGTGGATGTGTTTGATGTAATTATACCCTCCAAGAACCAAATATATATAATCCAATGTATACCTTTGTATAATTAGTGCTGAAACTAAAAGGTGGAGGTTTTCACCTCATAAAATAATCCAATGTGGTTGATCCCTATGGAGGGGAAACTAGTTACTCCATGCAGGCAAGGTTATTTTTCATAACCTGATTCAATTTTCCTAGAATATTCATAATTTTATAGTAGGGAAATTAACCCCATTGTCCTAGTTATTCATTCAGTAATCATATTATTCATGGTTATTGGTCTAGTTTGAATCCTATTATTAGGTGTTATTCTCTAAAAATTATGTTACTAATTAATTAATAAAATTATAACATGAGTTATCAAAACATTTCTAGAATACATTCTATAATTTCTCTATGGGTAAAATCTATGTTCTCTGACTACGTTATAATATTCTAGTTCTTAAGGTTTCAACTAAACCATGATCTGATACCAACTATAATTCCCCCAACCCCATTTTCCTAGATCATGTGGGTTATTTATTACATGGAAAAAGTACATGATATTACGTTTCAAGGATCACATTTTAGTAATATTCAAGTGACTATATACATTACATTACAACTTTACAAAATTAAAGTACAAATACTTATTCCACAATTTTTTCCTTTTCCAATCACTATAATACACTTCATTGCCTATGGAAATGGTGAAACAAAGTAAAGGTGGTGATCTTAAATGATCAATAAGGGAAATACATATAGTACAATCTAAAAAATATATGGAATATTAAACATCATGAGTTTAATTGAATCCATAATAATGAATATATAAGTGTAATCCATGTAAGAAAGAAAAAATCATAATCACATGAATCACAAAATAATATAAAATATGGAATTTCATAATGTTAAACATCATAATCATATCATCAAGGCCATGTGGAAGGACATTATACATAAATGGTAAGGATTCTACCATTACCCTATCTTATTTGTACCATGAGGCCTACCAATAAACTGAAAGGATACATAATTTTTGGATCCAACTATCGCATAATTATCTAATCCATTCCATTACATACCAAATTAATATAGGTTATACATGTAATAATGCTCTAAGTTTAAAAACTTAGAAATACCTAGAACATTTTCCCAATGGAACTTATCATACATGATCTTCCCATATGAAAAAATAGGTTATATTGTTCATAAATATATTTCCCCGATCAAGGTATTAATAAAAATTTATAATTCAATTCCCTCAAAACATATAAGGAGTAATTAGTGATTCATTGTTTTCCAAAAGTTCCCACAACAAGCGATTAATATGAAATTATATCTAAGGGGTACTTCTGAGGGTTAAATATTTTCAATGTGTTTAGAAAATTATATTTTCAATGATAGGATACCAAATTAACACATACATTATACACCACAATATAAATGTTACATCTTGTTTTATAAATAGTATGATAATTATCCATATCATATCCCCTAGGAGTGTTAAATTAGGTACATAGTTAGGACCCACTCACCATGCACGAGGATAATGACTGGGATATACCAAACCATCCCTTTTGGGGTTATTAACCATAGATTAAAAGGATAAAAAACCATATAAACTTGAAGTATCCATAAATAGATATATTTTCATAGAAAATCACACACAATTTAATTGAACAAAGTATAATATTTCTATGGCTACGATGAGGATTAGGCATAGTGACAGCTTATGAATTGGGCATAATATGACAGAAACGAATGATAACGTGGATTATTTGTCTTAATAATGGAACATAAAATTAAATAAAGAAAATAATTGGATAATAAAGTGTGGATTAAAAAGGATACAATAATGGTAATGTAAATAGGAATTGTGATGAGAGAGAAAATCAACTCTTACTTTGGCATAGAAAAGACTTAAAAATGGTATAAAGTAAGGGGTTTGGGTAATTTATCCATGATAATATTTTAATTTGGATATAAAAACATGGATAAATATCATGGAATAATATAAAATTAAAAATTTAAATATATTATAAATAAGGAATTTCAAAAAGGAAAACATGAGAGAGAAATGGGAACCCTTACATCTCTTGAGCTTCTTATATTGGAACCCCACATTAGATCCAATCAAACTCTTCAAGAATGAAGGGAGATATAGTGGAGAGACTCCTTGAGAGATAAATTAAGAGGGAACATTGAATTTTTTGTGTAATAATGAGAGCATGGGGTGATTATTTATAGGTATGATAAGTGAAATCTCATAGAATAATTTATTAATTGTTTTATTACCCCACATTCCTTTAGTTCCCTGCTATAACTATTGTTCTATAATACCACCCTTAATTCCCCCACTATATTGTTCAGTGATATAAATAGTTAAATATCACTTACTTGGATTAAATGATTCATGATTATATAAATATGGAATTATAGATACCGTATTTTACCATATTTCATCATTTTTACCGTATTTTACTATTTAATCCAAAAATACCAAATTTTACCCCAAGGAAAATTTTTAAGTCTTTTTTATAAATATGAAATCCATTTTATCAAATTAATTCTATATTTACTTAAATTATACATTTTATTTCTAGTTTATACATTTATAAAAAAATAAAGTATACAAGTATACATTCTTTTAATTTATTAAATAATTTACATTATAAAACAAGTCAACCCCAAGATACATAACCTTTGATCACACAATAATATTAAATAAGGGTAAGGTGTCCAATATTTCTTCTTTTATGGGGTTTCTCAACCAACATTGATCAAGTGGTGATCTCCACTAACTTGAACTTCTCCCATAAACGGTTTCACTCCAACTTCACTTGTTAGAGTTCTACTTGGGCTTGGTCACGGGTGAACCCCAGTAATGATACCTCCTTTACAAGCTCTGATAAATGGAATTAATAAGGGACAGTCCTACTATTCTAATTCATATTCCCTCATTTATATGATAATTATAATTCATCATTAACCTTAATATAAACTAATCTTAATGGTCTATTCTTAATTTCTATACCACTAAAGATTATAATTCTCAATAGTGAAATTAACCAATATTTAAATTGACCAATGGTAATAATGAAAAAAAATCATATTAACCAATGGTATATGATCCCCAATGAACATATTATTCCTTATATATACATTCCAACATCTAGATCCCTTTAAATCATTTTATAAGTTCTTACACCATGTTAATCTTAGTATTTATTATTTTCTTATTAATAATAAAGTATCTCATATACTTGTTATTATTTTTTGATTATGATAAACTGAAGTAAAATATTATAGTGTTGTTATAAATTATTACATACTTAATAGTACTATTTTTAGATTCTGATATAAATTTAATTACTTAGTGTTTTTTATATCAATGTGTTGCTCTGTTATGATGAAATAATAAAGTGTACATTGTGCAAAAATCCCGTGATGAAATGTTTATTTACTATTATATAATATTGGGTATTATCCCTTCAATGAGTTTTTCTTCATGGATTTATTTCCTGACATGATAAAAAAAGTCCAAATATAGTATTTTATGATACTTTAGAAGGGGATGTTGTGAGTTTCTTAATACTCATCTCATTTCATGGATTTGTTATGCTTTTCTACTCTTTTGGATGGGAATGAGGTGTAAAAGGATAGGAAGTACGCAATTAGACTTTATACAAATCATAGATTCTAGGTTTAATTCTTTGAATTTATGAATTATATATAAGTGCTTCATAAGGCCCTAATTATCAAGAATGATCTAGAAGAGTACAAGCTTTTAGGTTTTATTCTAGATTATAGTTTTCTGAATACCGGACATCCCAATACTGAAGTAGGTGCCCCTTTTGGTAGTAGGAAGAGGATGGTTGTGGAGGTACAAAAATGTGTAATATATATGGATTATATTATGGATTCTTCTACTCCATCTATGGGAGTAGGTTCTACTAGGTGCTATGATTGTGGATCGAAGGGACACTTTAGTACATCATGCATAAATCCATTTAAGAAATGTCATTGAAGTGTCAAGGTGGGTTATCTCCAGTGTTTTTTTTAATACACCACATCTATATTTGAGGATCTCAAGTTAGGTTGCAAGTAGGGGTCCTCAAAAATAGACCCAAGCACCACAAACTTCAGTGAATCATGTGAGTTATGCATAGTACAGGAAATATCATACTTTAAAGGTAGGTAGGATTTATGTATTGGATGAGGTTGTGACCATCAGTGGAGATGGAACTTCTATAGTTAGAGGTACAATTTTGATTACCTCTATTCTATCTACTGATTTATTTGATATAGGATCTTACCGCACTTTTATATTTTATGAATTCATTGAGAGACTAGATTTACTAGTTAATTTATTTTATGAGTTACTCTCTATTGACATTCCATTAGAAAAGAAAGTATATTGTCTCTAGAGATGTCCTAAGTGTCCCATAGTGGTAACTGGATACGAACACTTATGGAACTTCATGATCTGAAAGATGACTATTTTTGGTGTGATATCCTAAATATACCAAAAACCCAATTATTAGGCTCATATCTACTGCCATAAGAGACATTTGTCATTCACCAAGGATAAAGGGGAGAGGTTTTTGTTCACCAATGGGTGGGATCTTGGAGTAGGTAGGATGAGACTAGACCTTAGCCAGATTAGAGTTATCACTTCATAGGTAACAGGCTTGTCTATTACTATAGAATTTGTAGTAGTTCCCTTAATCTTACCTAAAGTGGTGGATTGTAATCAATATTTCTTCCTAATGAGTTCCCATAACTTACTCTGGATAGAGGAATTTTATTTGAGATTGATCTTATACCTAGGGTGCAACCAATATTTCTTCCTCCCTATCATATGACATTATCTGAGTTGAGAGTTATGAAAGTTTAGTTAGTGTATTTTGAGGTGAATGCCTTTATCAAACCAAGAATATCTTCTTGGGATGATCCAGTGTTGTTTTCCAATAAGGAATATGGTAGTCTACAAATCTATGTAGACCACAATCATCAACTCTATGTCATCCTTTAGGTAGTTTCACTCATTGGAACATAGATGATGTGACCCATAAGCTACTATCTGATCCATATACATCAACACAACTCCCAATACAACACCTAAGGAATCAAATTATATTGTGTATCCAATCCAAAGATTTGGAATAATCAAAATCAAGAATATTTCAAATATTCTCTTTAGTTCTAAGAAGGTATATTCACACTGATTAGACCACTCAAACATAACCCCCTTTATGTATAACTCTATCATCAACACTAGAAAATTGTAGAATTCCTAAATGAAATATCAATAGTACCCTATAAGACAAAGGAAACTCTAGATCTCAAACACATTCCTAGGATGGTCCCATGAAATCACAACCTCTAACTTCTCTAGGTCAACTGAAATCATCACCTGATAAATCAAATTCCTGAGGAATTGTACCTCCTAAACCCAAAAGTGAATCATCAAAAGTGTTTAATAGATTCAATGTGATCGAAGAGTACTCAATACAATTTCAAGGTGTCTAACAAGTATATCTAAAGTCCTAGAAAATATCAGGATACCATCCATGAATACAACAATGAAGGAGTCGAGATACAGATGAAAATTATTATTAATGAGATCCATGAACACCACTGGAGAATTTTTAAACCCAAAAGGAATGAAAATATTATCATAAACTCCTTACCTACCCCTAAATTTTTCCGTGGGAATATCCTTCTCTCTAACCCACTATTGGTGGTATCTTGAATGGATATCAATCTTGGAAAACCATTGGGATATCAATAACTAATCAAATAGATCATTAATCATAGGTAAAGGGTATCTATTATTCACCAATATCGTTTTCATCTTTCTGTATTATACATAAATACATAGACTATAGTCCATGTTCATAGAAAACAACACTCTATCACCCTAATGAAATGTTCTCAATATGATAAATTACTTCACCTCCAAATCCTGTAATTTTACCTTCATCTCTCTCAACTCAATTGGTTCTATACAATATATAAGGATCGATATTGGCTTCACACCAGGTATAAGACAAATCTCAAATAAAATTCATCTATCGTGAGGATGTCCTGGTAATTCATCTAGGAAGAAATCATCATAATGATCCATCATTGTAAGGAAGAAAGAAGCATTTGCTACTAATTATGTTATGAGAGCTAGGACTGCTACCTATGATGTGATAACTCTAATCAAGCTCAGATCTAGTCCCATCCTACCTTGTTCAAGATCCTCTTCACTATTCTATATAACCCTCTCTCATTTAGGTATGGTGAACAATAAATGTATCTAGTATAAGTTGATGTGATCTCGATAACTAGTTAGATATTCATTTAGGAATATCAAACCAAAACTAGTTATTAATAATTTCATTATGTTCCACAGGTGTCCATATCTGAAAACCACTATAGAACACTTAGGACATCATTGGATACAATCTACTTTCTTTCTCAAAGGCATGCTAAGAGAGTGTAACTTAGAAGACAACTTAACCAATAAATCTAATCTAGTAATGACTTGAGAAGATATAAAATAATAATAACATTTTGTATCAAAAAAATAAGTTGATAGAATAGATATAATCAAAATCATACGTATAGTTATAGAAGGTCCATTTGTACTGATGGTTGGAACCTCCTCCATCACATAAATCATACCTACCTCTGGAGTATGACTTTGGTTATACGGTTTATAACATGCCTAATTCACCAAAGTCTAAAGTGCCTACGTCTACTACTAAGAACCGCTGCCTATACCTTAACCTAATATACTCAAATATAGGTATAGAATATTAGAATAAAATCACTATAGATTAACCATCTTTCCACATCAGTGATATTTCTTACGTGGATTTGTGCACGGTGTATTAAAGTGTACCTTCCATCCACAATTATAAAACCAAGTAGATCCTCCTACCACATAGGGAGTATAAATCAACTTTTCTGACACCCTATTATACCTCCTCATCCTTCCTCTTCCTACTATCAAAAGAGGCACCTACTGCAACATTAGCAAGTTCAGATGTCATCTCACTATATGATTGAAGAAAACCTAAAATCCTATCCTCCTTGAGATCCTTCTTGAAATTCAAGTCCTTATGGAGCACCTCTACATAACTCATCAGGTCAAAGTCCCAAACCTGGATTATAAGCTCCTGATAAATGCCAATATCAAACTTCTGAGCCTTATGTGCCTTATTACCTTCCAAAAGAAGATCAAAGAGTAACAACTCTGTGAAAGGATCCAAGTATATAGAAGCACACAACATCACCTACAGAAGATCTGTCAACTATTATGTTAAGTCCAACATTAGCATGTTGGGAAAGAATGCCTCAAGGAATATCTCCTTAAAAGTCTTCCAAATAAGACCGCCATGCTTGTCTGCCTGGTCCATAACTCCCCACCAACTCTTGGTGGGCCCCTAATGCATAAAGGTTTCAAGATTCACTATTTTATCCTTAGGAGTCTCGATTAGATCAGAGATTACATTGCTAATTTCAATCTTGTCCTCAACATACTAAGGATAACTAATGACCAAAAATGCTAGTAGATGATGGAGATGAAAGTCTCAAGAATATTCAATCATTGTATTTTTTCCATCTTCCCTGATTAGGTGTAATATATAAGACTTTGGGATGTGATGGGTTTATTATTGGAACCATCAATATAAGTGTGGGAGCATGCTTAGGTGCGTACTTCTATATATCATGGGGTGTAACTGACACGTCCTACCTAGTATGAGCATTATGGTGTCTTTGAGGTGTGATTTTTTTTCTAAAATTCTAAATGAATGTTTAAAACACCTATGAAAACTTTCTTATGAGAATATCTTAAGAATTTATAAGGCACGTATAAGGGATTTCTATCAGAAGACCCATCATAGGAGATACCCACGCATAAGGTATAACCTTATTAGTTCTACCCAATGCTCAATATTTATAAGGCCCCAGCCTTAAACCTTACTTAATCTTGAGTTATTACAAGATTACACGTTGAGGATCTTTTCAGGTTTAGAGTTTTAGAGAATTAGATCATAAAACTTGCATTACATTCCACATATAAACAAAGTGGTTACATAAAGATAGTATTCTTCATTCCCATCAATGGAACACACATTTAAAATAAAACATGGATTAATTCTTGACACATCCTTGACTCTATCATCTTATCATGTACCTTTCCCTTGACCTGTGAAAAACATTTCAAAAACTTGGGATGAGCATAAAAACTCAGTATGGGTTATAAAAAAAACATGGAAAGGAAACATGAGTTCATATGTACATAAGAATGAAATCATACTTTACCCATAAAACATAGGCACTTTAACACGCCTCATAAAATCATGAATAAATCATAGAAACCATAAGACATAAAGGTAACTTGAGGCATTCATAACATTCTTACGTAGGGAGTAACCCTCTTGGTTACGTTTGGAATACCCATCACAGTATATTCCCTAAAATCTCTTCGGAGAAACCTTAACGTTTCACTCCTTCGCGTTACCCAATGCATTGGAGAGCTATAACGGGCTCACCCGCCCTTAGTTTATCACGGAACCACCCGTCTTCATAATAATGCCCAAGGACCATAACATAATCATATCACATAAAACATGCATAAAGGAAACATAACATTTCCACATTTCAATCACGAGATATCAATACAACACATTGATATAATAAAAACATTATGAAAACCATTTTCAATACCAAAGTAAAACATGGTATTTATTTTTCTTTAAAAAAAAGAAGGTATGGCTTGTAGAGGAAGCCGAAACTCAAATAACGGTTACGACGGTGGAGAAGTCGTTGTCGCCGCATACGTATGACAAAAACATTCCCTTTTGTCGTTTAGTAAACGCTTCGTATAAAAAAGATTCCTTTTGAATAAACGTAAAATTCAAAGGGGTTTATACACCGTATAAAAGAAAGTTGTGTATAAAATAAAATATGCCTCAATGAAAGGAGATTGAGACGAAGTCCCATACAAAGATAATTTTTATAATAAAATAGATTCATTATGTGTATTCACTATAAGTACACATAAATAAAGTACAAATACAAGATACGACATATTAATATAATGTCATAATTTGAAAGTAGGAGATTAACCCAAAGAATGGAAATTGGGTTAAGAAGTTCCCATACCTCGTATCTGACTTGACCCGACCGTTCTTTAAACTCCTGAATAATAAACTTTAGTTAATCTCTACTTGATTATGAATCTTTTCCAAGTTCATTATTCCTTTTATACCATGTTATGAACATCATGTAATCATTTAAGTTAATAATGTTCATTTTGTCGGTATTTGGTTCTTAAGTCAAAAATAGGCTTCTTACACTTACATGTTGTTAATTTGGTCAAAGGTTCATTATATCCAGAATGGTATTCATGATGTAGATATCATATATGTCATTTATATCCAGTACATACATTCATTTATAATATTACATCACATTTAGAGGTAAGAAATGAAATGCACCGTTCATGGAGACGGTAAGCCGTACGTACGCATGAACGCTACTTTCATTTCTTTGTCATATTGATGGAATTAAAACTAAATGAGACTTATGTATATTTTAATTCCAGAATTATATTCATCATTTAGATATATCATTAATTATATATATCCATTATATACATGTACTTTTAATAATAAATTACATTTGGGGATAAGAAATGAAATGCACCGTTCATGGAGACGGTAGTCCGTACGTACGCATGAACGCTACTTTCATTTCTATCTCATACTTTAATGGAAATAAATGATAATGATATATAGGTATATTATAATTCCAGTATAACATCATATATAATAACTTTAAATCCATCCTTTACACGTCCCACATATGGCATTAACGAATCACATCACTTTGAGGGGGCGGTAGTCCGCACTTCCTTAAATGAAGATATCGCGTATACCCATAATGGAAGCCATAAAGGTAAGACACAAATGAAAAATACAGAAGCATAAGTAAAACATAAACATATTACATATCATATATAAAAATAGTGACATCATAATGGCCACCTTTGAAGGTGTTAAATGAGTATTGAACAATCATCGTTTCGGGAGGCATAATTTCGCCATCCACGAAAAACGTATGTTCTTTAACCATTTGATGTAGTTGTGTGAGATTGTAGATCAAATAAATCTTATAACAACATCCTAGTATATTGAAGATACTGGTTTTGTTACAAAATAAGTAAATAAAAAGAGTTTAGGGGGTTGGAGAAGCAAAATAAAACAAATGAACATTAGAGAATGAATTACCTTAAAAAGTGTAACTCCTTTTGAGTTGAGCCTAAAGGCTTCCTTTGAAAGGATTCTGCCCAAAGGGAATCCTCTAGGATGAGGAGAGGGATGTGGAGAGAGCAAATGGGCAGGGGTTGGCCGAGCCAATGGCTTGAAGAGTGTGTGAAATGAGGTAGAGGTGGGGGCCTTTTATAAGGGGAGAGGAGGGGTACTTTTGGAAAGTAAAGAAACATTACTTTATTTGAAAATGTGATTCGGTTTTAAAAGGTCCCACATTGATAGAATTCGTGGATAAGGTGATAAGGCATCGAAATCAACTCATCCAATTGGTTTTGGCCATGTGTAGTTCATAGATTTTACATTATCTTTCTATTTTATTTAAATCGTCAAATAATGATGTCATCGCTGCATCATTAGTATGTCATAAATAATTAAATTTATTTAATGTCTAAAAATTATAAACAAATTACTATGATGTAGGAAATCCTTTTAGCTTTCCATTGAATATTTATAATCAAAATTTGGACTTGTATAACCCCACTTAAAAATTGTTTTCGCAAAACATATTATGTTTGTGTCATTTTCACTTTAACATTTAATAAAAAGTAATTTATGTTATTTCCCAACAAAAGTGGATACATGGGGTCCCCAAGTTAGGCCATGACTTGTCTTGGTCGGCCATGACACAACCAATGAGGTTGGGACATGTGTCTAGGTCATTTTATATTATTAAAGCATTATTTATACATTAAACTACCCTAATTACCACTAATCGCGATTAAGAACTTAATAAGTTACTATTCACCAAAAAATTATTTTAATCTCATTGAACCACATTTTACTTCTTAATGACAACCATGTATGTCGGATTTTCAAAATTCAATACACATTAGTGGTAAACTTTAATTTAACTGAAAAAAACAGTTTGCTTGATTACCACTTAGTGGTTTCACTATTCATCAAAATTGAAGTTTTTCAGAAAATTACCAAAAATTCACTCTAAGCTATATTTGATATTACGAATTCAAAAATGAAGTCTATTTTACAAAATTCAAATCATATAAGTCACATTAATTAATTTAATAATTAATTCCCGCTGCCAGAGCAAATAGCGTGTTTTTACAAAACAATAAGTATCAAAAGATTGACACCAGTTTAAGTCTAATTTCAAATCGAAATCGATTCCAATGACCACCATTGGATAAAATGGTAAAAATATATTCATATTACACATTAAGACCAATTCAAAAGATAATCTAATCATATAAATAAATTAGATTAAAAAGCAGTTTTGATGTAAAATACAACATTTTACACTATTCATAAAAAAAATGAACTTTATCAGAAAGGTACCAAAAATTACACAAAGTAAAATTTGATGTCCCGATTCTTAATAAGAGTTTTATTTGGTCCAAAAGAATGTATAAGAGTGATCAAACTATATTTAATGACGGTTCACCATTAAAAGGTGATAAGTGAACCTTTAGTGAAAATTAGAGTATAAAAGCCTAAAATTGAACTCTTTCCGTATTTTAAGCCTTTATCTTTTATTGGGTAAATGTAAAAACATCTAAAAACATATCTATTCATATTTTAGTTATTTATATTCATTCCCGCCAGTACAACGGCTACTTGTTAACTAACATTTAAAATAATATTATTATATTACTAGTGTGCTACGTAAGTTTCAAAGAAACTCATCGTTGTGTATCGGGTACGCTATCGAACATAGCAACCCCTTTTAATTAAAATTCATATTTAATTCTCAAATATTAATAAATATGAAAATTATTTATTCTTTAATTACCTGGGATGTTACAATATTAGTCCTCTATACCTGTCTTTCATCCCCAATCATATATTTAAAAATAATAACAAAAGTTAAACTAACTAATTCCAGCACATATATATATATATATCACAAAAACAAATAATACAAGTCTATCCCAACATAATCAAAGACATTAAATTAAAGATATACTATTTAGAACAAAATATTTATATATATGATATGGGGTATTATATTCCTAATCATGATACATGATCATTCACAACTCCCATAAATGTAACAAAAATCCCATTATGGTAACTCAAAGGATCATTACACATTAGATGACTAGACACATGGAAACTCCCCTACATAATTTACACATAGCTTATCTATAACCTACCATGTCCCATAATATCTTGGTGAATATAAAGGAAAATCATCCTTTGATTCAATTTTGTAACCCCTTGACCCAAATCACCAGATCCAATTTAAATTTACACATGACATCATGCAATATTCCACATAGGAAAGAGGTTGTCAACTAGTGGTGAGGTTCTAAGAATACTATGGGGAGACTATACCTTCAGTAATCATAGTAAAATACTAAAACATAAAAACATAAACACAATAAAACTCAATATCACAGCGTAAGATAACATAAACAATATTCTATAATAGATGTCATTTCAGGAAACACAATAATCAAACAAGAATACCCCCAATGTGATATGTTAATAAGTATGATAAATACAATTAGAAATAGATAAAAAAGTTACTACACTAGTTATCTGAAGTAAGTTATGATACAGTGTCCATACCCTAACTCCAAGATCCTTAACAACCAACCATTGGGCCCTTTCCCTTCTACAGATCCTTGATCACAATGTTCAGACATGCACAAGATTCCCATGGAGTGTGTGATTATAAACCCATTAGGACATCTAAGATGTGTCATTAATATAAGTTCACCAATATATATAACTGTATGTCATGATGGAAGGTAAATACACACATAATAAAATAACCATTCATGTATCGATCTACCATACACTAAACAAGATACAACGAACCCCGACCATACTTGCTTCAATTCTATGCCAGAAGAATATCATATGTAGTCTTCACATGACTTAGATCATGTTATGTAAATCTACCATCTTTTAAGGAAAATTGACATTACACATTTAAGAAACAACACCATCCCCGCCACTAAGTTCATGTTACACTCATGACAAGGTAGACACCTTGATATAGTATTGAGTATACATCATGCTCATTGATTCTATGCTAAATTTTCAAAGTGTCACTTCTGGATCCAAGAGTTGTGGTTCCTTAGGAATGTGATTTCTTAGGTGGGGATTTAAATTGAACTGGAGAAGGTATAGTATGTGATGTATTGGTTATGCCTTAGGAATGTGTTTGAGATTAGAATTATTCATGGGCTTTCAGGGTACTATCAATATTTTATTTTGGAATTATTTCATTTAGAAATACTGGTGATAGAGATGACCAAAAAGTGGGTGAAGTCTGAGTGGTGTGATCAGAGTGAAGATAACTTCTTGGAGCTGAATAGGATATTGACGATAACCCTTATTTTTATTATTCTAGAACCTAGGATTTGAAACGCAGTGTACTATGATGCATTAAGTGATGGATTTAGAGTTGTTTTGATGCAGATAAATTAGTCAGTTTCTCATCGGTCATTACATATGTAACCCCATGATTAGAACTTCGTGAAACATGAATTGGATTTGGTGACTATGGTTTACACACTAAAGTGTTGGTGACATTATCTCTTTGGTGAGATGTTTTTTTATAGGACCACAAGAGCATGTGATACATATTCTCTTAGAAGGATCAAAATCTGAGACATAGTAATTCAGTATAGTATCTACATGTATTCAATTTTGAGATAATATATGCTCTGAGGAAGAGTAATCTCATTTTAGATTCTCTTAAATGTAAAATACTAGACACAAAAGATCTTGGAGAGCAGCCTTCGTAGGATGAATGACATCTAATGAGTTTGATAGATGAGTGGCTAGTGGATGCATAAGAGGATCATGGAATTATGACATGTGAATCTATACATATTGTGTCTTCCATAGTATACTGATTAAAATCATTCCAAGAGTTAGATCTCAAGTATGTAGTGATGCAAATGTTCTTAGAGGGGAATGATTTTGTTTTAGGGTGTTCCTTAGATGATGATAATTTTATTTAAATTCATGGGAGGTTGGTAGTTTTAGCTTCCTCAAGGGACGATATGATGAGAGACACTCATGTTTCTTAATGGGTATTATATCTAGTATTAATGAAGATGTTCCATGATATCCAACATCAGTTTTGGTGGTTAGTTGTGAAGAGGGACACCACCAGTTTTGTTTTGTGATGCCTTACCTTCTAGAGGGTAAAGGTTTAACATAAATATTCTAGTGGGTTGCTTCAGCCACTTCGAGTACATACATGTAAGTGGTAAAACATGATTATGGACTTCATAATGGGTTTACCTAGGACCCTAAGGAGTTGTGATGTTGTTTGTGTGAAAATGCATCAGTTGACGAAAGTGGATCATTTATTATTGATTAAAGAGACACTTTCAGTAGATTAGATAGAAAATCAATATGTATGGGAGGTTATATGACTATATGGAGTTCCTTTGATAATCTTTTCATATATTGATGTGTATTTCACATCACATTTTTGGAAGGGATTGTAAAAGGATTTGGGTACCCAGCTGAAACTGAGTACATCATATCATCCACAGACTGATGGATAGACATGGAGGAAGAGAATTTATTGGATCTTGGGAAGATCACATAGCCTTGTCTGAGTTCACATAAAACAATAACTTCTATGATTCTATTCAAATGGATCCTTTTTAGGCTCTTTATGGTCATCTATGTCGCTCACCATAGTGTTGGAATGAGGTTGGTGAAGCTGTAATTGTGGGGATGATCTTGGTATAGGAGACCATCAAGAGGGTAGACATGTGCCTGTCGTGGGGTGTGACAAAAAAAAATATAACCTAAGTTAAAATGTATTAAAGTGTTTAACCTAAGTTGTCTCTAGATAGGAGTGCACAAAAATTATTTTTGTCACTTAAATTTAAGAAAGAAGAAAAGGTTGTTTTTTTGAAATTGTTTGGGTTGAAAACTAAAGAAAGCAATAAAAAGAAAGGTTGAACACTAATGGATGAAGAGAGTTATGGGGTCAGGGTAGGATTCACTTTTTAAATGTCATCATAGTAATAAATATCACATTCCCTCTCTTCCTTTTGAATAAAAAATGAAATACTCCTCGATCGATTTATCAATCACCCTTGGTTAAAGAAACAAATGGAACTCACTCTTATGTGCATGGAAGTTCATAAACAATCCTTAAACAAATAAGGCATGTACAAATTGGGAATTATTGATCCTTATAACTCTAGAAAAAGTTTACTAGTTCCACACACATGCCAATGATCGCTAGACACTCACCACCTAATACAATATGCTCGATCAAGACAAATTGCACTAGGTGGAGGGAGATTAAAAGTATTTAACCAAAGAAATTAACAATAAATACACCAATCTCAAAACACGGTCTCATTAAGATAATTGGGAAACAATGATAATAGATGTAATTTAAAATAAAAAGAGGATTTTATATTTAATCACCAAACTCCGACATTACAAAAGTGAAACTCCCCCTTCCCCGATCACTCAAAGGTTTTACCCCTCCATGTGAAGGGTATTAGAGTTGAAAGGAAAAGAAGAGAGCATAATGAAACTAAGTAAAACGAAAATAGAAAATAGAAAATAAAAATAACTTCAAGAAATAAATCTTCTAGAACATCTCCTCTTGCACCTTCTTCAAACCCTTCAAATGGAAATGACCACTCTTATTTATAGACTTTTGGAGTTGAGAATTTCCATCCAAAATTACTCCACCGAAAGTTTGAGTCTGGTTGGCATATTAAATGACATAATATGGAAATTTGTCCTTATTGAGAGTTATTCCTACATCTCTCCTATGTCTCCACACGAAATTTCATCTTCATTGTCCAGGAAGTTAAGGATTTATAGCCACCGAACTCATAATATTTAATTCTTCCAGACAGACTTTTCGTATTCCAATATGTTGAGTTCCGAAGAATTTATGTCCTTGAAAATGAAAGAATCAGGTGCGTACATATTAATGAAACTTGTTACTACTTATTTATTTCAGTTAAATATTAAATTTCATCTCCAATGGTTCTGGAATTTATGAGATATGGGCCCAATAATAAATTTATGCAGTTCTGTGCACAGTTTTCGAGGCCTAACTTGTGAGCTGAATTTGAGCTTCCAAATGATGTATTCAGATTTGGGTCCAAAAGGATAAAATTAAGAAAAATATCAGGGAAATCCTAAAAAAATAATCAAACAATTTGGATTAAAAATTTAAAAGAGATGCCCGAAATACAGAAGCTACACAAAACTGCTAAATTTCCAAAATTAACCAATTTCCACAATTAAGCCCATAATTTACCAAAACACTAAAATGATACAAATAAACTAAAATTGATTAATTTTAAGGGGTTAAATCATCGAAACACCTATGAAAAATAATGAAAATATTAGCTCTATCAATTCCTACACACGTAGCACTTGAACTCCCAGACAAGTGAAAATCAAAATCAAATCCAAGAAAATTTAAAACACATGTCATTGAGATCCACCAATTCCACACCATAAAATAAAAGATATCATGACTCATCTATAACCATTATTAAAATTTCTCAAATCAGGTCATTCAATATTTTTCCTCTTCATTTGTCTTCCCATGCAAACAAGACACTTACCTGACATGAATTTTCTCTCATCTCACAAATATCAATTTTTAAAAAAAAATTTCTCATACAAAAAAATGCAAGGGTCACCATAGGTTTGAAAAACCCCTACTTCTCCACCTGATGTGATTCAAGGACATGTGTTTTCCATGAGGAATTTTCAGGTTTGTTATGTGGCCTTCGGTTGGTAGGATTTTTATGTGAAAAATCCTGAGGCAGAATGAGGAGGGCTTGGCTCTTTTGGAAGCAAAATTGCACAATTCTAATTTCCATTCAAGTGTGGTATTCTCCTCACTACCCTTAGTAGAAATTAATCTCCATAATCATAAAATCTCAAGAAATGTTCAAACATCTCATCATTTCAGCATCAAAAATTTCAATCTTCTCAAACATGATTTTTCTTGAAAGCTCCAGAAAAGGCACAACTTTCTTCCTCCATTAGAAGCTCCAAAAAGGAAGAGCTTATCTTATCATGAAAGATCCAAAAAAGGCACAGCTTTCAACAGAATTATTTTTCATCATCACAAAAGTCTTGTCAGCATTTGATTTTCCACCCAAAGTTTCACCAAATGATGAAGCACAAAACAAGACAGCTTCCCCCACACTTAAGTTCAACTAGATTATGAAATTTCACTTCAAGAGCAGGTTGGATAGGGGAAATTGGCTTGTAATGTGGCTAACCTAATAGGTTGTTCATGAATTATATGGGCTAAAAGGATTAAATGTACAATGTAGGACATAATTAAAGGGATTATATTAAAAATGGGGCTTTCAAATCAAATAAATTCCTCAATCATTTAAAACATATGTACCCCAAAACCTCAAGTTACGAAAGGAATGAATCAAATTCTGGTTAAGACAAGCATGGTATGGTTCTCTCAAGAAGTGAGGTGAATGAAAAGAATATAATTTTTTTTTCAAAATTCTCATGGGAATGTGATTTTAAATATAAAGATAGTGAGATGTGGCATGGGATTCAAAAATCTGAGTACTTTTCATGAAATTCCCAAAGAATTAAACTTGAAGCAAAGTCATTTTCAGCATTCATTTAAGCTCAGTTTCAGGGAATAAATTTTTTCACTCAATTAAATTGGTTTAAAAAATGGAAATGATAATCATTTCATCTCAAATGTTTCAAAAACACACCAAAACTGAAAAATAAACACACAAAAATTTGAAAACACACATTTTTTTAAAAAAACAAACACAAAATGAAAATCCTAAACTACAAAGGTCCGCTCCCCCACACTTAATTAGTGCAGTTTACTCAATGCATTAAAGTGTATTTAACATGTAAGCATATTTTAAAATGAATTACAACATGAAGCAAGTGTAGAGGAGAGGTACAACCTGACTTATTGGTAGTGCAATATTGAGATAACCTCCTAAGTGTTTCACACTAAATACCTACACCAAAAATAATATAAGAAAACATAAGACATATATTTAAAGAAATAAAAATAGAAATAGGATGAGAAAAGAAGTATAGATCTTGGTTTAATCCCCCAAGTGGGCCCTGAGTTTTGACTACCTCCAGATGGGCAGTTCTAATCAGTTATCCCCAATCTGAAGGTGGGTTGAGTTTCTTTGTGATGAACCAAAGAAACTTATTAAAGTCATGTGCCTCATCCTTTTTATTGAGGGAACCATGTGTATAGTACACCAAACCCACCCCTAGGACAATAAGATACAATTTTCTTTTTGGTGGTAGTACAACAAATGAGTCCTCATCTTTCTTGGTTTCCAATTTCAAAGCCTCCCCTTTCTTCTCCAGTAGTTTCTGAAGGTATGTTGCATCATTGGAAAAATCAAATTAATAGTCAATGTATAATTATATTTGAACAAAGATAGAGCATGGAGTGTAAATATCATATTCATCCCTTTTAAAGTAAGTATCTGGCATCTCTTTTTCCTCAGGAAAATCCACTTGGATTCCCTCTTGAACTCCCTCCAATAAATGATCAACATGTTAGGGAAGCTCCATATATTCTTCAATGAGTGTATCATCTTTTTATTCCTCATCCACCAAGGTCATACAAGAGTTATCAGAATCTGAAAATTTCATGCAAGGGGAATTAGTACTCAATTAATATTCTATAAAATCGGAATGAAGAGAGTTTAGAAAAATATTATCTCTTTAAGTGGATTGACATCAATTGATTCTTCAGGGGAAAGATCCTCATTGAGTTGAATTTCATTGGGTAAAGGTAGGTAGTCAGGCTCCTATATTTGAAATATGAGTGGTGAATTCACTTCCCCCACTAGTTTTGATTCTGGTTCAGGTTGAGGTTGTTGATCCAATGTAACCTTCTCTATAGACTTAAATCTTTGATAATCAATTTTTACTTGATTCGCCATGTCTATCATTTCTTGAAGTGAGATACATGTGACATGTCCATTCATCATTTGCTTGGCCAAAATAGTGAGTTCATCAAGCCTTTGAAAGAGGGATTCCTCGTCATTATGAACCATTTTCCCTTGAAACTGTGAGTAATAAATACAAGAAGAATAATTTCATTTGGCATACATCATGGATTTTTTATATTTTTTTTAAATAAAATAAATGAAAATATTTACAAAATTTTAGAATTAGATTGTTGGAACAACCTCCCTGACAACGGTGCCATGTTTTGACATGTTCCTATCATGGGGTGTGACAAAAAAACCTAAGTTAAAATGTAGTAAAGTGGTTAACCTAAGTTCTCTCTAGAGAGGAGTGCACAACAATTATGTTTCTCACTTAAATTTAAGAAAGAAGAAAGGGTTGTTTTTTTGAAATTGTTTTCGTTGAAAAATAAAGAAAGAAATAGAAAGAAAGGTTGAACAGTAATATATGAAGAGAGTGATGAGTTCAGGGTAGGATTCACTTTCAAAATTTCATCATAGTAATAAATATCACATTCCCTCTCTTCCTTTTGAATAACAAATGAAAGACTCCTCGATCGAGTTATCAATCACCCTTGGTTAAAGAAACAAATGGAACTCACTCCTATGTGCATGGAAGTTCATAAAAAATCCATAAACAAATAAGGAAAGTACCAACCAAGAATTTTCGATCCTTAGAACTCTAGAAAAAGTTTACTAGTTCCACACATGTGCCAACAATCACTGGACACTCACCATCTAATACAATATGCTCGATCGAGACAAATTGCACTAGGTGGAGGGAGATTAAAAGTCTTTAACCAAAGCTATTAACAACGAATAAACCAATCTCAAAACATGATAGAATTAAGATAATTGGGAAACAGTGATAATAGAAGTCATTAAAAAGAAAAATAGGATTTTATATTAAAGCACAAAACTCTGACATTACAAAAGTGAGACTCCCCCTTCCCTAATCACTCAAAGGTGTTACCCCTCCATGTGAAGGGTATTTGAGTTTAAAGGGGAATAAGAGAGCATGATGAAACTAAGTAAAAAGAAAATAGAAAATACAAATAACTTAAAGAACTAAATCTTCCCTCACAACCCCTCTTTCACATTCTTCAATCCCTTTTAATGGAAATGAACACTCTTATTTATAAACTTTTGGAGTTGAGAATTTCCCTCCAAAATTACTCCACCAAAATTTTGAGTTTGGTTGGCATATTAAATTAAAAAATTTAGAAACTGGTCCTTCTTGAAAGTTGTTCCTCCATATCTGCTATGAATACACACGAAATTCCATCTTCATTGTCCAGGAAATTAAGGAGTTATGGCCGCCACACTCAGAATATTTAATTCTTCCATATAGACTTTTTGTATTCCAATATGTCGAGTTCCAAAAAATTTATGGCCTTGAGAATGAAAGAATCAGGTGTTTCCATATTAATTAAACATGTTACTAATGATGTATTTCAGCTCAATGTAAAATTTCAGCTCTAATGGTTCTTCCATTTATGAGATATGGGCCAAACAATAAATTTATGCAGTTATGTGCTTAGTTTTCGAGGCCTGACTTGTGAGCTGAATTTGAGCTTCCAAATGATGGATTGAGATTTGGGTATAGAAGGCTAAAATGAATCCCAAAATCAGGGAAAGACTAAAAAAAGAATAATACAATTTGTATAAAAATTTAAAAGATATGCCCGAAATACAGAAGCTACACTAAACTGCTAAATTTACAGAATTAACCTATTTCCGCAATTAAGCCCATAATTTACCAAAACACTAAAATGATAAAAATAAACTCAAATTGATTAATTGGAAGGTGTTAAATCATTTAAACACATATGAAAAATAATAAAAATATTATCTCTATCAAGGGTGTTGTTGGTATAGAATTAGTTAACCTTCAATCAACCCATAAAATGATCATATGATGACTAGAGGAGTTAAACCTTAGATTTCATTTTGGGTGATTGAGTTTTCTTGTGGATGAATCCTCAAATAAGGAACTTATAGTTGTGGAATAAATGTAAGATGGTGCTTTGATTTTTTGGACCATTTGATATTGTCGAGTGTATTAGAACTATGGAATAATATTTGTACCTTCCTCTATGATATCTATATATGAAAGTTATGTTCTACATGTATCATATTTTTAGGTATATGTATAGTCCTATCTATGTGATAAAAAATTATTGCACTGATTTGAAGCTTGATGCATCATTTGTGGAGCACCCAATGTGGATCATAGACCAGAGAGAGAAAGTGTTTCGAGTGAAGATGGTTCCACTATTCAGATTTCTATGGAAGAATAATTAGATTAAATAGGATACTTGGGAGCATGAATCTTATATTTGGGTATTGTTGGTATAATTTTTTTTATCAATATCTCTAGAGACACTTCTCAAGGATAAGAAGTTGTTATAGGGGGAGAATTATAATTTCATCGACTTTCAAGGTATTCTTGTTTTTAAATTATGAAGTATATTTTATTATTTTCTCCCTTGGTGGGTCTTCATATTGGTAAAAGGGTCTCATGTTAGTGTTTATAGGGTTGGAGGCGTGAGTGGGTTCATAGTGGACAAAATAAGGCGATCAGCTAGTTTGTGGGGTGCATCAGCCAGCTCGTGGAACCCAAAATTAGGCATAATTAAGGGTGTTTCAATATTGTACCTATAATACAATTATTATATTAATCCTCACCCAAATTCAAACTATTTGTGACAATAACCTCATTGATATATCTCCTTTGGTGGTCTAGGTGTCCCCTTTCTATTCTATTAGGTGTTTGAATTCTAGATCGATATGGGGTATCAATTGAGGTTAAATTTATCTATCATAATCCTAATTCTCCTTCTTTATCCATAATTGATCATAGTTCTAAATCATGTTGTGCATATCTATGGATCTCCACCTAGATATAATGAATAATCCATGCTCGATTGATAGATCAATTTTATATCATTAGATTTTTTGGCCACTCTTTGATTGATCTTTGATCTACCATTGATGGTGAATACCTTTTGGTATGTTGATATGGATTTCATCATTTGGAATGATTACTCATTTGAATTACAATATTAGATATTCTATGTTTATGTGTTGGATTTTTTTTCTAGTGAACATTGGTGTAAAGGTTTGATTGAGGTGTCATTCATCTATGGAGCATAGAACTTGCCTTCTACATTCTAATGGTAGAAAGTCCTTACCATCTTGTGACTATATATATAAATGTTCATCATGATTGTATTTTTTATATTACTAGTGTAGATACCCTCACATGATAGGTATGTTAAGTTTTCTTGGGTATCTGGTGATACCTTTTCTTGTTATGGATTGTGTGTTCCTTTTTATCTTGTGTATTATTTCTATGATATTTCATAGTCATTGAATGTTTGATATTCTATATTATTACTTGATATGTCATTTATTAATTTTTTAATATTTCATAGCATATGGAATAATTACTATGATATATTGTTCCTTGCTATGTTATGCCTTACATGTGTATTTTGACATATTTGGTGGAATCTCTGTTTCAGTATTCAGGTTAGCAGGTGGCCCATATGGACTTAGTCAGCCACTTAGAGGAGGAGAATGGATGACATGACTTGGTGGTTATGGATTTGTATTGGATGACTAGTGCTTAATCTTGTCATGTTTTTAAAAAATTAGGTAATTCTATACACCATTGGAAGAGGGTAAATATATGACAATGCGATCTACCGATGGGGAACATCCTTACATTGGAGGGAGTTCCATTTTTTCAGGTGTTCTATGCATGCATACCATTGAATGCAAGCAGGTAACCAAGAGTCATGGATGTGAAATTCCTTAAAGGTGGAGTGTGAATTATCCTTAAAGTTATAAAAATTTACATAGAATGATCTAAGTCATCTAAATACTGTATATGTTATTCCTCTGGCATGGAACTAAAGTAGGTAAGACCGGGTTTCAGGGCATCTTGTTTAGGGCATGGTCTCTTAGTACATTATTGGTTATTTTCTTGTGTGAGAATTTAACTTCCATCATGACATACACTTCTATATATATATATATATAAATATATTCACTTATGTTAAGTAAGAATTGGTGATGTCCTACTAGGTTAATACTCACACCCTACACGAACATTTTGGTGTGTATGTAGAATTCATAATCAAGGATCCAGAGAATAGAAAGATCCCAATGATAGGGTTCTAAGGAGCTGGGGGTAAGGGGATGGACATGGTGCTAGGATGGAATCCAGATACTTTTCATAGTATCTTAGTTATATATTTCATTTTTTATTTATCATACTTGTTAACCCGCCACATCGGGGGTCCTCTTGGTTTATTATTGTGTGAACGAATAGGAAATATATTATATCATTTTGTTTATGTTATTTTTCAATGTGATATTGAGTTTTCATATATTTATGTTGTTATGTTTTGGTGTTTGGATATGATGACTGAGAGTATAGTCTCCCTAAAATATTCTTAGACCCACACCACTATTCAATAACATCTTTCGTATGGGTAGGTACGCATCAGGTCATGTGACATTTCTGCTCAGACCTAGTGATTTGGGTTGGGGTGTTACAACTTGATCGAGGATATTCCTCAAATGATACCATCCGCATTCTTTCTATGAATGTCTTATTTAATGTTATTTTCTATCAAATAAGTGATCTATTTATACCTTTTTATTTCATAATCATCCTATGTGTATAAATATGGTTGTTCTTTAAATGTTTTTCCTATGTATACACTCTATATTTCCTTGATCAGGTTGAAGGTTGTTCACCTAGATGTCATAAATTGATTTATTAAGGAAATTATTTAATTAATAATATACCCTTTATTAATATGGTGTAAATACCATATGCACTATTAGCTTGATTGAAGGTTATTTTCCAAAAAAAATACTAAATGTATTTGGATAATTGTTTATTTTCCAAGGGTATATATGATTATTTATGGAATTATTAATGGTTTCCTTTTGTGAAATTCATTTGAAAAGGATATGAAACCCACTTTAATTCTATGAGTTCATTATGGTGTGATGAATGGAACCAATTTTTCTTATATTGGGTTCTTTATGATATGATGAATGACTAGTTTCAAGTGACACATATAATTATAGATTAATGATAGGTGTGATCATATATATCCCTCTAATATATTGGTTAAAATTTTATATCTCATGAGATAAGTATTTTTGAGTACGTTTTAGTTACTCATAATCATGGACATTGATGGTGTGGATCGTAAAATTAGTCCTCCCTGTACTAATATTTTTGTTTCACATTTATAAGGTATCTTGATGTTACACTCTCATTACTCGTGTTTATTGACTAAATTTTCTACACTATTTTGATTCATGATTTTTGTCCTTATTCCATCAAATATGGTCTATGCTTTATTGGGTATAACTTTTTTATATATCCTGATTATACTCATATTATCATTTTAAACACACTTGTGATATTTTATTTATAGTGACCTGGCCTTTTCATACATTACTACTACATCATTTCAAAGATAAAAAACATAATAGTATTACACATAGAGGATCCAAAGGTTTAGTGTCTTGGGAAAACTAGGACCACACATAACAAATACAACATCTTGCATAAACATTTATTTAATTTCTTCTTCTCTAGATTCTTTTTGGAACTTGTCCTCTCCTTAGTATATGTATCCACCTAAGGATATACATAAAAAGGTGTGATCTAGAAGCCTAGTAATAGTATAGATAATAAAAATATATCATAGGGTGAGCATAATCATAACATATGCAAAAGATCATGAACCTGAGAGGAGCATAAATAAAAGACTTGAAATGTGGCAATGCATAAAAATGAAACACCATGTCCTAGTGGTTACCTACCACACATACTTGTGAACCAAGATATCATCTTTTTAACACATAATTTCAAATTTAATCATGAGATTCATCACTTTACCCAATTCATTGGAGCACTATATAATTTCAAGTGCACCCATCACATTTAAACATTCATATTGTGCTATATAATTCCAGGCGCACCCGCCACATCATAACATTATCATTTATCATGCATGCCAAAATGAAAATATAACATAAATAAACATAACTATCCCATTAAAAGGAATGATTTTCATCTCATTAGAACACATTCATAAACTATTGGTTCCCAAAATAAAGAGGGAACGACATACTTGATACAAGAACCATCAACCTTGAATGAGAGGTAAAAGGTGAGTTCTTAGAAGAAGAGTTCTTTTAAAAAACATATTGATTGACATAAACTTTTTTAGAAAACATTTATATCCCATAAAAGGCAAGATAATTAATAAAAAATGATCTTAAAGGATTAACCATATCAAAAATGGAGTTAAAGAGGGAGAACCCGAAGGATGAAAGTTGGGTTCGAGAATTTCCCCTTACCTTGTACCCGAATACATCCTTCTCTTTAATGTCCTATATATTGACATTATATTCATTAATTAGAAATTCAGAACCATTTTTACATTAATAGGGTTCATTCTGGTTTCATTATGTCATATTATGTTACTTTTTATGACTTATAGAGTTTAAAAACATTGTTTGGGGATGTTCATTTTTATGGTTTTTCTTAGGTGGTTCACTTGTATTCTTAAATTGAGGTTTGGGTAGAACATGAGTAAACATCCAGAAATTATATTACATGAAATTAATGATATTATAGGAGTTTTATTAATCTTATAATGAATTATATTAGATCCATGGGGATTAATCATTAGATAAGAATTAAATGATGGTTATTTGAGTCAATTTGCGCGGTTTTTGGATCACAACGAACTTGTTTTAACATATCACTTAGTAATATGGACATAGGTTATTTCCAGAACTTTAAATAGAACATAATACATAATAGATATTCTGTTTCAACCATAAAAATGGTTTCATGACCAAATCTTAAGGTAGAAATGGAAGAGGAAAGCATGTCGTTCATGAAGGTGATAAATTAACACCTCACGAACACAGTTCTCTTTAATAAAATAAAAGGAAGAGGGAAAGGGGGTTGTATTATATAATATCCCATTAGAATCATAAAATTATATTATATTTATAATAATAAAGTTATAATACAATTTTAATGAAGATAGGTGGTGATAGATCAATAAATGAACTTGAACTTGAATGGAAATTAAAGGAGAAGAGGGAGAGAAATTACCTCTTGAATCCTCCTCTTGAGAACCTCCTTAAGGGCATAAGCCTGGTATTTTGATGAGACCAGAAGCTCTTGGAACTGTGGGAGGGGATTGCTAAGGTGTTTTGGCAGAGTTTAGAGAAGGCTTGGAGCTTGAGTGGTGTGAGGAAATGAGGATGTGAAGGGTGGCTTTTATAGTGGGTGGGAGAGGGGTTTCCTTAATATAAAATTAATTCGTTTGTTAATTTCCACTAAGAAAAGGAATAGTGAGTATTTAATGGAAAATAATATTAATTTTATCATGTGATTCTGAACCAATTGGGATTAGATCAGCAGAGCGTCATCGATGACTCAATTTATCCATTATTTAGCATTTATTGTAAATTATCGGATTCTACTATTCATCAAAAAATCAAGTATCTCAGAAAAATCCCAAAAATTTACCCCAACCATTTTTCGACATGTAGAATCCAAAAATAAAGTCTATTTTTCAAAAATAATTTTTTAAATATTATTAATTTAATATTTAATTAAAATCATAATTTACTTAAAAAACAGTTTTTAAGATTAAAACAGATTTTATAGTGTTTTAAAAAATTACGTAGGGTATTATAAAATTATCTAAAAACTATAAGACATTGATTAAATAATTTATGAATACAGTTTAGGGAAATAAAAATTATTTTAAATTAATTAATTAATTATTATTAATTATTTATGACTTACAAAATACAAAAATGTTTACTAAGGTCAAATTGTCACTTTCTAAGATGTCTAAATTTTATTTAATTATTCATAGGTAATTTTACTCTTATGTTGGATGATTTACCATTCATAAGTTTCATAATACTATTCATAAGGGTATTTTACTATTCATAAGGTTAGGTCACTATTCACCAAAAATTATTTTTGTTTCATTAGACTCCAAAAATCATCTTGAACACAACCATGCATGTCAGATTTTCAAAATTCCTAACACAGAAGTGACAAACCTATGTTTAAAGTTCACTTATCACTTAGTAGTTCATTATATTGTGATTTCATGTTATTTTATGACATAAATATAAGAAGGGAATTTCCATTGAAAAACTTTGGATCGTTACATTCTTCCCCCCTTAAGAAATTTTTCCCCTGAAATTTCACTTTACACAAACAGGTGAGGGTGTTTCTCCTTCATTTCCTCTTCTAGTTCCCAAGTTGCTTCCTCAAACTTATGGTTCCTCCACAACACTTTGACAATATGGGTTGTCTTATTGCATACAACCTTATCTCTCCGATCCAGAATCTTTACTGGCTGCTCCTCATAGGAGAGATCATCTTCTAGCTACACCACCTCTGAGTTTAGTACATGTGAGGGGTCTGGTATGTACTTCCTCAATAGTGATACAAGAAACACATCATGAACTTGAGCCATATTCGGTGGAAGTGCAAGATGATAGGCCACGACTCCTATTTGGTCAAGGATCTGAAAGGGGCCAATATAACTTGTTCTTAACTTCCCTTTTTTCCCGAATCGCATGACTCTTTTCGATAGATATATTCGAAAGAAGACTTTATCTCCAATGTCGAACTCCAAGTCCCTTCGACGGTTGTCAGCATAGTTCTTTTGCTGACTTTTAGCAGCTTTGATGTGTTTCGGGATGACTTGAACCTTCTTTGTTATCTCTTGAACAAGATCGGGCCCATGTAGCTTTCTTTCTCCAAATTCATCCCAACAGGTTGGAGTTCTACATCGCTTCCCATAAAGAGATTCATACGGAGCCATCTAAATACTTGAGTGGAAGATATTATTTTGTGAGAACTCAACCAATGGGAGATGCTGATCCCAACCACCTTTTAATTCAATAGAGTAGGATCTTAGGATATCTTTTAGTGTCTGGATAGTCCTTACAGACTGAACATTAGTTTGGGGGTGATAGGTCGTGCTGAAATTTAATTTAGTACTCAAAGCATGTTGAAGGCTCCTCCAGTACATAGATGTGAACCTTGGATCACGGTCAGAGACAATTGAGAGCGGAACACCATGCAATCTCACCACCTCCTTCACATATATCTTTTCAAGTTGATCAAGCAAGAGATCTTCCCGAATAGCGATAAAATGGGAAGTCTTGGTGAGTCGGTCAACCACAACCCATATCGCATTATTTACCTTTGACGTCTTTAGGAGACCCATGACAAAGTCCATAGTAAGGTTTTCCCATTTCCAAATGGGTATAGGGATGGTTGCATCATACCCTTGTACTTTTGTCACTCAACTTTAACTTACTGACATACCAAGCACCTTGATATATATTATGCAATCTTCTTCTTCATGTTATTCCACCAGAAGTGTTCTCGGAGATCAAGGTACATCTTGGTACTCCCAGGATGGATAGAGAAAGTTAATTTATGTGCATTTTCCAATAGCACCTTCTTTATCCCGGGTGATGAAGGCACACAAAGCTGCGTTCCAAACCGAACCACACCATCATCGTCGATATGGAACTCTTGCAGCTTCCCTTCCTTTACTGCATTCACCCTCTTTTGTATCTCCACATCATCCCTTTGTGCTTCCATAATCCTCTCTTGGATGGATGGTTGCGCAATCATTTGGGAAAGGTAAGATGTATCCCCTACCCTTATGATTTCCGAATCCATTCTTTGCATATCCAAGAAGATAGGGTCTTTCTAAATCAGTAGCATGGATAGAGTAGCAGGTTATTTTTTTCTTAGAGCATCAGCTACCTTTTTCGCCTTTCCAGGATGATAGTGAATAGAGCAATTGTAATCCTTGATTAGCTCTAACCATCTCCTTTGACGCATGTTGATCTCCTTTTGTGTGAATATATAATTTAGGCTCTTGTGGTCGGTGTATATGTCACACTTCTCGCCATAAAGGTAGTGCCACAAGATTTTCAAGGAAATAATCATAGCTACCAGCTCTAGATCATGTTTCAGGTAGTTCTTCTCATGGATATTTAACTGTCATGAGGCATAGGCTATCACATTGTCATTTTTCATGAGTACACAACCCAAGCCTTTCTTTTAAGAATCATTTTATATCACAAAACATTCTCCACTTTTTGATAGTTTCAGTACACGTGCAGTGATCAGCCTTCTCTCTATCTCCTTGAAGCTTCCCTCACATTCTTCCACCCAGACATACTTTACCCCTTTCCTTGTTAACTTAGTTAGTGGGCTTGAAAATAGTGATAAGTTTCTCACAAAACGTCGGTAGTACCCAGATAATCCAAGAAAACTACATATTTCTATGACACAAGAGGGCCTAGGCCATTCCTCAATCACCTTTGTCTTTGAATGATCCACAGAATTTCCCTCACTTGTGATCACATGTCCCAAGAACATGACTTGCTTCATCTGAAATTGTCATACAACTTCTCCTTTCTTAATGTTTCCAACACAAGTCTGAGATGTTCTTTATGTTACTCCTTGCTCTTGGATTAGATTAGAATATCATCAATAAACACTACCACAAATTTTTCTAGGTAATTTCTAAAGACTCTATTCATAAAATCCATGAAGATTATAGGTGCATTAGTAAGTCTCAAGGGAATCACCAAAAACTCATAGTGCCCATACCTTGTTCAGAAGGCAGTCTTCTGAATATCTTCCTTCTTCACCTTTTCCTGATGATACCCAGAACGAAGATCCACCTTTGAGAAGTATTGAGATCCTCTTTACTTTTCAAACAGGTCATCAATCCTTGGGAGAGGATACTTGTTCTTTATGGTGATCCTGTTGAGTTTCTGATAATCAATACACAGCAGCATTGTTCCATCATTATTCTTCAAAAAGATCACTGGCTCACCCCAAGGAGATGCACTAGGGCGTATGAACCCTTTTTCCAGATGTTCATACAGCTGCTTCTTTACCTCCTCCAGTTCGATAGGAGCCATCCTATAGGGTCACTTCGAGATAAGAGTAGCCCTGGGTATGAGTTCAATTGATAACTCTACCTCACGATCCGGGGGAATTCTGGGTAACTCTTCGGGAAATACATCACTGTATTCCCTCACGATGGGAATTTCCTCAAGGTTGGAACTTTCCTTCAACTCAGCCATTTGGGCGAGGTATGCTTCTTCATAGGATATAATCACCCACACCATTGAAGGATTTTTCAAAGGAGATTCATGATCTTCCTTACATTTTTAGAGGAGCATGGGATGTTTCGGAATATGAAAAGATATTTCCTTTTCTCGACAGTTGATATGAGCTCTATATAACGAGAGGCAGTCCATTCCCATTATAGCGTCGAATTCCACCAAGGGAAGTATTACGAGATTTTCCAGAAGAATCTTCCCACATACGCTAACAGGAGAAGAGTCAAACACTTGGGTTTCAATGATTGTACCACATGGTGTTTTTACAGATATCTCTACTTCAAGGTTTTGGGGCTTCAATTATATAGTTCTAGAAAACATGCAAGATATAAATGAATGCGTAAAACTAGAATAAAATAATAATTTTTCCATTCTTGAGTGAATAGGAAGTGTACCTTGTACGACTTCATTATCATGCTCCACCTCCACAGTAGTGATGGCATAATCCTTCCTTTTTTCCGTTGGCTTTGGTGGCTGCTGACGCTGATTACCCTCAAGAACTCGAGGTTTAGTGCACTAGTTTGCATAGTTCCCTAGCTCCCTACAGTTGTAGCATTGAACCATGAGTGGTTCTATCCTTTAATTGGCTACATTATTCTTCCTTTTCGTGTATTTTTGACACTCTTGAGCATGGTGTCCTTGTTACCCACACTTGAAGCATTTCCCCATCCCTTTTAGGTAGTTCCCATTGTGGAACTTCCCACATTTTTGGCATGTGGGTCGTTGATTTTTCTTCCCACCTTTATCATTAGATCCACCAGCATGAAACTCCATATTTCTTTTCTTGTCACCATAGCCATGGTACCATTCTCCAAACTCCATCTCCACTTTGAGAGCACACTGAACAACTTCTCCATAACTCCCAAAGTCTCAAATTGCAAGATCCTTTCATACGAAGATTTTGTGGGAAATAGTTATTAAGAAACATTATCTTAAAGTCTTCCCATTCCATCTCTGCAATTTCATACCTTGGCTTGGTGTTATTAATCAAATCCCACCATTGATCAGCTTCTCCATATAGACGATAAACGGATAGATTCACCTTCTCCATCATAGAATAGTGAAGAACAGAAAAGATCTTCTCTATGGAGTTGAACCACTATTCTGTAACTAGTGGATCGTAAGATCCACTAAACGTCGGTGGTCGTTGCCGTATAAAAAAATTGATAGCCAGTTGCTCCATCTATGGTGAAGGAGGAAGTTCCCCATTATTATGGTTATTGTTCATAACATGAGAGAATTGGGTAAGCATCGCCATGATGTTTTTAACTCCACCTCCCAAATCATTAGGGATGTCTTTCAGGAAATCATTGCATTGGCCCTCGCAAGAGTTGTTGGCCTGATTTCTCCTGGTTCCCACCATTTTCTAAAATAGAAACGGTTAGAACAAAACATAAGTAAACAATTCATGAATACATAAATTATTAATTTGAAAAATTTCATACTAAAATCATAACATATGGGATCCTTATGTAAATAATCTTGTGTGAATATTTGTACTTAATATAATACTAGAGGTTTTCTCTAGGGTTCATTAATCTTAATTCCCAAATTATCTAAACCTTGCCTCTGATAACAACTATAGAAACCCGAGATTTTCATACATTACTATTACATAATTTCAAATATAAACAACATAATAGTATTACACATAGAGGATACAAATGTTTAGTGTCTTGGGAAAACTAGGACCACACAAAACAAATACAACATCTAGCATAAAAATTTATTTAATTTCTTCTTCTCTAGATTCTTATTGGCAGTTGTCCTCTCCTTAGTACATGTAGCCACCTGAGGATATACATCAAAATGGGTGAGATAGAAGCCCAATAAGAGGATAGATAAGAAAAATATATCATGGGGTGATCATAATCATGACATAGGTAAAATATCATGAATATTAGAGGAGCATAAATAAAAGACTTGAAATGTGACAATGCATAAAAACGAAACATCATGTCATAGTGGTTAACTACCACACATACTTTTGAACCAATCTAGAATCTTGTTCACACATCATTTCAAATTTAATCATGAGATTCATCACTTTACCCAATGCATTAGAGCGCTATATAATTTCGGGCACACCCGTCACATTTAAACATTCATATTGCGCTATATAATTCCGGGCGCACCCGTCACATCCTAACATTATCATTTATCATGCATGACACAATGAAAATATAACATAAATAAACATAACTAACCCATGAAAAGGAATGGCTTTCATCTCATAAGAACACATTCATAAACTTTGGGTTCCCAAAAGAAAGAGGGAACAACATACTTGATACAAGAACCATTAACCTTGAATGAGAGGTAAAAGGTGAGTTCTTAAAAGAAGAGTTGTTTTGGAAAAAAATTTGATTGAAATAAAGTTTAGTAGAAAACATTTATATCCCCAAAAAGGTAATAGAATTATGAACAGATGATCTTTAAGGAGTAACCATATCAAAAATGGAGTGAAAGAGGTAGAACACGAAGGATGAAAGTTGGGTTTGAGAATTTCCCCTTACCTAGTACCTGAATGTTGTCTTCTCTTTAATGTACTGTATAATGACATTATATTCATTAATTAGAAATTAAGAACCATTTTTCAATTAATAGGGTTCATTATGGTTTCATTATGTCATATTATGTTCCTTTGTATGACTTATAGAGTTTAAAAACATTGTTTGGGGATGTTCGTTTTTATGGTTTTTCTTAGGTGGTTCACTTGTATTCTTAAATTGAAGTTTGGGTAGAACATCATTAAACATCCAGAAATGATATTAAATGACATTAATAATATTACAGTATTTTTAATGATCTTATAATTAATTATATTAGATCCATGTGGATGAATCATTAGATAAGAATTAAATGATGGTTATTTGGGTCAATTTGGGCGGTTTTTTGATCACAACAAACTTTTTTTAACTTATCACTTAGTAATATGGCCATAGGTTATTTCTAGAACTTTAAATAGAAAATAATAAATATAAAATATTATATTTCAACCATAAAAATAGTTTCATGACCAGATCTGAAGGTAGAAATGGAAGAAGAAAGCATATCATTCTTGAAGGTGATAAATTAACACCTCACGAACAACGTTCTCTTTAATAAAATAAAAGGAAGAGGGAAAGGGGGTTGGATGATATAATATGACATTAGAATAATAAAATTACATTATATGTATAATAATATAGTTAAAATACAATTTGGATGAATATAGGTGGGGACAGATCAAGAAATGAACTTGAACTTGAAAGGAAATTAAAGGAGAAGAGGGAGAGAAATTACCTCTTGAATCCTTCTCTTGTGAACCTACTTAAGAGCCTAAGCTTGGTCTTTTGATGAGACCAGAAGCTCTTGGACGTGGGGGAGGGGCTAGGGAAGATGTTTGGATAGAGTTTAGAGAAGGAATGGAGCTTGATAGGTGTGAGGAAATGAGGGTGTGAAGGGTGGATTTTATAGTGGAGTGGAGAGGGGTTTCCTTAATATAAAATTCATTAGTTTATTAATTTCCCCTAAGACAAGGAATAGTGAGTCTTGAATGACCAAGAATAGTAATTTTATCATTTGATCCCTAACCAAGTGTTCTTACATCAGCATAGAATCATCGATGACTCAATTAATCCATTATTTAGCATTTATTGTAAATTATCGGATTCTACTATTCATCAAAAATTCTAGTATCTCATAAAAATCCAAAAAATTTACCCCAATAATTTTTCGATGTATAGAATCCAAAAATGAATTCCATTTTTTAAAAATAATTTTTCAAATATTATTAATTTAATATTTAATTAAAATCATAATTTACTTAAAAAAACAGTTTTTAAGATTAAAACTAATTTTATAGTGCTTTCAAAAATTACGTAGAGTCTTATAAAATTATCAAAAAACTATAATAAATTGATTAAATAATATATGAATACATTTTATGGAAATAAATATTAATTAATTAATTATTATTAATTATTTATGACTTGAAAAATACCGAAACGTTTACTAAGGTCAAATTGTCACTTTCTTAGATGTCTTAATTTTATTTAATTAATACTAGGCAATATTACTCTTTTGATGGATGATTTACTATTCATAAGGGTCATATTACTATTCATAAGGGTTTGTTACTATTCATAAGGGTAGGTCACTATTTACTAAAAATTATTTTAGTTTCATTAGACTCCAAAAATCATCTTAAACACAACCGTGTATGTCAGATTTTCAAAATTACTAACACAGAAGTGGTAAACTTATGTTTAAAGGTCACTTATCACTTAGTGGTTCATTATGTCGTGATTTCATGTGATTTTTTGAAATAAATATAATAAGGGAATTTCCATTGAAAGACTTTGGATCATTACATTATTGTTATCACCAATTTTTACCCTTACTGAGTGTTTCAACTCATCCCTTTATTTTGTTTCCATTCTCCAAGCTATGAAGAGAAGTGTAACCTATGATAATTATTGAAGGGAATATAGTATGGTTAAATTATAGAGAAATGTTAACAAGTTTTTTAAAATTATTTTCTATATAACTAGTCCTCAAATACCCTAAACCAAAAGGATATTTGTGTTTTATGATATTATTTGAAAATTTAATACAAATGTAAAATTTTTGGAAGTTTAGCTTAGATCATCTCACTTGGTTTCAAAGTTAATTTATAAAAGTCTGAGTTTTTAGTACTAAAACTGAGAGTGAAGATATGAGGCACCTTTTTTGGTATAAAATAAGTGTTTAGTTATTTTTGGGGATTCGTTTAGTTATTTTTTATTAGGGTAAGAAAACTTTAGTGAAAACTCTATGGATAAGTCTAAGGGATAAGTTTAAGTATAGGATAACATCTTGAAATTTTGGTAAAATGAATATTGTGTATTTTTTCTAGAAATGATATCCATTATTGAATATTTAAATTGGATATAGGCTGTAAAAAATATTTTTCTATGGGTAATGACCCTAAAAAGGTTAAAAAAAATTAACATAATCATCAATAGGTGCATGAAAAATAGGCCTAACCACACACCTGGTTTGACACTCTCATGGGATATAATATGTTTAATTAATATTCTATATAATGAACCATTATGTAGTATTTGTGTATGATGTTAACTAATTATATTAGACAAACTAATAGAAAATTAACTATATATAACCAAGTATTGAACAAAAAGAGTCATATGTTGAACCAAAAGTATCATATGTTAAAAAAGAACATATCATAGGGGAAGATATCTTGATATTTTTGTTTTCATATTCATATTTTGGATATTATCATAACCATTTTGGTTTTATTATTTGGTTGAAATAGGATCATAGAAATGAAGCTGATAAAGGTATGTATCTCAAAACCACTATGTATTGTAAATAAATGAGAGAGAAAACTTAAATTATTGAGAATCGTAGTATATGCATGTTATGATGTAAAAGGTGAGTTTCATAGCCCTACCTAAGGTAGTGAGGTTTATATCTTAATAGAAAATAGATCTCGATACTCTTAGATGTTTTTATTATCGAGTGATATTTATCAATGATATTCTGGTATGATCTAAAATTTATAAGGATTATATGAACCATATCAGGATTGTTCTTCTTAATTTTTTATTTAATGGGTTGGAAACATATATTAAATGGTATCAAAAAAATTGAAAAGTTATTTTATGACATTGTTATATTTTTTATAGATAAATATTTAAGAACATGTGATTGAGGGATATATTGCACTTAGGTTTAACATATGCTTGATGTTGAGATAATAAAGGGTTGATTGATTTTTGAGAATATGGGTTATATGGTATTTATAATCATATAATTGATTATTTATTTAATAAAAAAAGTTATCCAGTATGTTTTTTTAAATTTCATCGCATTTTTTGGATTGTGGTATATATTTTCTAGTGTGTGATTTTATCACCTAGTTGTTAATACTATTTTAGGGTTAATGATAATGTTACTTTCTGGAAGAATATATGGTTTCACAGTAGTTTAATGTCTTACATATTCAAATGGTTTGGGGAAATGTATATTTTGGAGAATGTATGATTATGGTATATAAACACTTGGTTATATGATTGTATGATAGATTAATGTTTTTTAAGGAAATATAAGTAACTTAATATAGACTAAGGGAGTATGGTAGATGTCATGTAATAAGTTATACCCTAAAAGATAAAAAATGCTAAGAATACAATCACCTAATTTCATCAGTGATTAATATTTAAAATTATAAGGGAATTTTTTTTAGGAGGATAGAATGTAATGAGATATGATTTTGGAATACTTTTTTTATATGAATTAATACTATGTTCAATGGCTTCCTCCACATGCAACACTTAACTAAAATGATCCATGACATATCTATTATTAATAAAAGTTAAGAATAGTATAACCTCTAGTAAATAAAAAATATTTTAATCAATTGTATAATGCATAAAAAATAAGATTAGGAATACTTAAAGTTTTAAAAAGGCAAGTTTCAATAAAAGTAGTTTTTCTTTATATATATATATATATATATATATATATATATATATTAAAATTTCACTTAAAGTTAAATTTATGATTTTTTAGGATTTTAATTGTAAAAATTGGACTTAATTTTTTAATTCCACATAAAAAAATTAACATAGGTTGAATTTTTGATATTTTTCTATAATAATTGATTTTTATGTGAATAGTGAAAATATTGATTTTTCTTAATGTTGTCACATTTATGACATTATATTACACAAAAAATGACTTAAAAGGTTATGAATTTTTTTTATAATGTGTATATTTATATAAATATATTAATAATGTAAATAAATAATTTAAAAATTCTATGTTGAATTTATAAAATTTATATTTAATGTTTGGAAACTTGAGCAATATTTTATTTTAAAAACTGTTTTTATTCAATTATATTAAAAATTAGTTTATATCACTTGTATAAATTAAATATAAAAAATGGATCCCATATTTTAGATCATAATTTTCATTTTATTTAAAAATTTCACTGTATTTATTTTCGTATAAAAATAAGATTACTATGATTAAAATTAATTTTAGTGATAATACTAAAACTATTATTTTCAAGGATTTGTTCTATTAAAATTGTTTAATTTTTATCTAATAAATTAAATTAATATATGTTAAATAATTAATTTTATTTTATTTTTAAGCACATATATAATTATATTAACACATATTTAATTAGTAATCAATGCTAAATAAGATTAAGAACATATAATGGTAAAAACATAATTTCTCTACAAAAATAGTTTTTCTGTTGATAAAATATTGTAATTTAAAAGATTTTTTTATATCATGTATAAATTAAATTAAATTAAATGAAGATTAAATTTTGGTTCATAAAATCCAAATTTTTTAATATGGGTTATTTTATATTTTTAATAAAACAGAAATTACTTGGGTAAATACTAGTTACCCCATAAAAACGGTAAAGGTAAAAAATATAAGACTAAATGACTTCAAACATGTTTAAAACAAGTTTTGAAATTTATTATTTGAGGATTTTCTACTTTTTCCCACCCCATACTTCATTATTTCTCACTTTTAGATCCTTTGATGCTTCATTAGTGTCATTAAATTACTGAAAAATATTGAGGGTTCACAAAAGTACCATTTTCTACACTTATAAAAGGGGAACATTTACATAAATTAATGACACGTGTATTCCTTTTAATTTATTCCTAAAACTCTACCATTTTTATCCTCCTATAAACATATCTCATGTTTATAATCCTCTGGTCTCCATTAGTTAGTCTATTCCCTTCATTTCAAATGATACTTTCAAGTGAAATTTCAAGGTACCAAAGTGAGTATTACTTGAATCTTAACCTTTTCATCTTATTATATACCTTTAAAACCTATCCTAACTATAGTTATATAATAAAATAAATATCATTAATATTCTGAATTGTTATTATATTAGCGTAAAAATCATTATTTATTCATTTTAATCCAATAGATAAATAAAATAATGTCTATAATACGTTTGTGCAAACTATCACCTCCACAAAGAAATGTTTTTTGATTTTAATATTAATGATAATTATTTATAAAAAACCACTTAAAATATGATTCACCAAAAAAATATATCTAAATAATATCATTATTCTTATGTTATAATTATATTATACACTTCCTTAACCATACCCACCCATTGAGTTATAACGTGTTCTTATTTGGGTGGATTTAACCACTTACATGATCATTGTTATAAAACTCTACCATGGATGAATATGGGAACTTTAATACTAATTAGGTGGTGGTTGAGTATTTTTATGATCATATTTTTAGTAATAGAGAAACTAAAAAATTAAATTTTTTCCACTTGTATGATAAGAAAAGACATCTGGACCATGATTTAATGAGACCGATTTAATGTGTATATATCCACATCTATGAGGGTTGAAAATTCCATAGGGAATATTAATTTTTGGGTTGGTGGGAAACTAATTTTGAGAAAAGAGGCTAAAATGAGGTTTTTATGGTTTCAGTTTCCTTAAATGGTGTTTCTAGATGGGTTTTAAGGTCTCATATATGTTACATGTATCTTGGAAGAATCTATGGGAATGAATAAGTGCTTGGGTAGCTTCTGGAAGTTTTCACAGGCCATTTACATCCTAAATAATGAATTCATGGAATGAAAGTATGAAGATTTAGGCTATAATGTATTTTCCCAAAATTTCATGACATGAACCCTATGTTCTTTTCCTGACATATGATATATTGATTTTTTAAAAATTTAAAAGAGAAATCTTATCCCCCTTTCTTATGGATAATAGAGTGCATGTGGGGGGGTTAAATGGTTGACGCTATCATATCCTTCTGATCCTTGGTTTAGGGTGTCATTCTTGTGAAATTTATTTAGTATAATAAGGTGATTCCTTCATACCCTTCTATCATTACCCTCCTTCCCTCTCTCTCATTGATTTGGTATTGTTCAGATTTAGGGAATATGGTGATTTCATTAGAAGATGGTGAAATTACCAATTTTTTATGGGGATTTTGTGTAGCCTAGCTAGAAGTCATCTTGTGATGATGTCCACATACCATCCTTTATAATCTTGGTTAATGTACATTAAACTTCCAATTTATTTAAGTTTTTACCATAAATTAAAATTAAAATTATTATTGACTTGATGTCGCTTGTTAGGTATTTTTTCCAAAATGAGGTTTGGGGCATGCTATAGGTTGTTGCAATGTGTTTGGTTGCAGTTATGGTGATGTCATAGTGCTCTTTTGGTGGTTTTACAATTATTCCACTTTGATTCAAATTATAAAATTAATTATAATTTTTTATAATTAACTACATGTGATGTGTGATGTAAAGGAGCTCAAGTAGTCGTGTGAGATTGGTTGAGGTGTAGTCAGACTTGGATAAGGATGGATAGGATTGGGTAACAACTTCAACCCGGTTCAAATTTGGTGGTTAGATGAATATGAAACTTTTTTTTAAATTATATAATTAATTATAACTATTAATAGCTAATTACGTATGGTTTTTGAAGAAAATTAGGATCTCAGGTAGTGGTGTGAGCCTAGTTGAGGTGGAATCAAACTTATACAAGGATAGACAAGCTTTGACGATGGATTTTGGACTTGGAAAATAAAAGGGGAATCTTCTAATGAGGTAGGTGGCCTGTGTACTTTCCCTATGGTTTGTATTCTTTGTTTATGATTTATGGTATGGGTTTTCACTCAACTTAGGGTGTTGTAATGTTTAATTTAATTTCTTATTAATTTAAGTTAATTATTAATTTAAAATATGATGCATTAGAGATGTCAGACCCAATGAGTTAGGTTGGGTGAGTGGTATGACCTTGGATGACCTTGTATTTTAGTATGGGACTTGGTATATACCTCATGGAATATTTTTTTAAAAAAATAATTCTCTTAGGGGTGGCCCTTATTTTTTTAATTTGGAAATACAACAATTGGGACACTCTTTTTTTTGGTATTTTGGAAAACACCAATAAGGGTGGTCTTTACTTTTGTATTTTTTTAGAAACATACATAGGGGTAGTATATTTTTTTCATTTTGGGAAATTCCCATAGGGGTGGTAATTAATTTATATTTTGGAAAAACACCCATAGGAGAAAACTTTATTTTCTATTTTTTTAAATGATCTTAAGGGAGGTCTTTACTTTATGTTTTGGAAAAACACCCATAGGTACAGTCTTTTTTTCATTTTGTAAAATTTATATAGGGGCATCCTTTACTTTTTTATTTTTGGAAAAACTCTCATATGGGTGGTTTTTTTGGTATTGGTAAAATTTCCGTAGGGGAAATTTTTTCTTTTTTATTTTGTAAAAAAACCCATAAGGGTGGGATTTTTTTTGGTGGTTTGGAAAATGAAAACAGGGGAGGTCTTTACTTATATTTTGTAAAAAAACAATAGGGTTAGTATTTTATTTCATGTTTACATAATTCCATTAGGATTATTTCGTTTGTTTGGATGAGAAAAATCCCATAAGGGAGGTCCATGTCACTTATAGTCTTATTCCATTAGCTAAGAAAACTCCCATAGGGTAGCTCTATGTTACTATTAAGGATGTTCCATGGATGTGGAGCCAGGGTTGATCTTTTATATTTGGATGGATATTTCTAGGATAATTCCTCAAGTCTGTGATACTCGAAGGCTATGCCCAAGCTGAAAAAACTCTAATAGGGGAGGTCCATGTTATATGATATGTATACTAGGGAATCCAAATATGTTATATGGAGTCACGATCATCACGATCTGCTCAATGACACCCTGAAACTAGATGAATAAGGAATGGTTGGTTTGGGTAATAAACTTATGTGTCAATAATAGTTGAGACATGGTATATGGGTTGGCAGGGACCACATAACATGGTTAGAGACATTTTATTTTCAGACCAAAACAGGCATTGTGGGTAGTTTTGTTTATTTATTTTCAATAGTTTATTATTTATTTTGAGAATTACACATGAAAATATCATTGCATTATGGGTATATTATGAGTCCATGTCAGTGGTTACCTTCTGAGTTTCGTACTAACACTCTGCTCAGGCATCCATAGAACTTGGGTACATAATAAAATCTATACTCATTATATATTCAAGTTGGGATAAGGATCAAAATAATATGATCATGCTGAAGCAGCTCAAATGAGATTTTATGTTCAAGATGAGGTGAGTTTTAGGCATTGTATTGAATCCCCTGACACTTTTATTTAGGTTTTCACTTTTTTTATTGTTTTTATTTTTGTATATGTGATTGTCCATCCTAGTGGTCAATTGAGCTTGTAAAAATATATGAATGCTTCCTACACCTCATATTATTAGTGTTGTATGTTTATTATCTATTTACTCTAATGACTATAGTTTTTTATGATACTTGGTTATTTATCTTGTTATTGCGCTCTCTGATATAAGGGTATAGTCTACCCAAGGTACCTCCTTAGACCCCCAATTACAGTTGGAAACCTATAGTGTATTGGGGAGGAGCGCTTAAGGTATGTGGAGATTGTCAACCTAGATATTGATTAGTGGTCTAAGGTAGAAAGATGTTACAAATTGGTATCAAAGATTTTTTTATTTTTTCCTTTCTGTTTTGGATTTTGATAGACATGATATAAAGGAATGTGTTAGAACTTGTGATGGAACCTAGACAAGCACATTTTAAACACCTTTCCCAATAGAATTCAAATTTCTATGGTTAATAGATTGATGTTTTTGGTTTTTGTTGAAAAAGTTATTGTGATTTTCACCCAGTGAGACATATATGATGTTTGATATTTATGGATTATGAGTTATTGGATTTTTGTCTCTTATCATGTTTGAAATAATCCAGTTATAGATTTGTATCTTGACCCGTATAGTCAAGAGGCATATCATGCATAATATCAGACACATAAGATTTTCATGACATGTTTTAGCCTACTAGTGTGATTTTTATCACTGACAAGAGGCTCATCTACATAAATTTTTAGCAACTACTCATATTTTGTTTTCTCGTATAATTACTGGGTGGAGTAATACTCAGTCAGGCTGACAAGTATATATTTATTCTTCTTACGGTAGTTCATGTGGATTTTATAGCAGGATGATTGATGTAAATGATAGTGATGATTTTTTCCTTGGTGCAAGGGATGTTGAGTAACCTTTGTAGCTTAGTAAGGGACATGGTTCCTTAGTGAGAAACATCCATAGGGTGGTTTTTATCTAGGTTTAGTATTTTAATGTATTATTAACAACATATATAGTTTTTATTATATATATTGGAATGATATTCTACTTAACCAAACCATTTTTCTTTGATTCACTTGATATAGGTCATCTTCGGGTGATGCCTTCATTTTTGAACATTTGTATGAAACATGAACATCGAGGGGAAGTCTAATGTGTAGATGCTTGTAGAGGATGGGTTCCCTAATTTTAGTCGGTGTTTATTCCATGCGATTCATGTTTTATATATTGATACCCTATATATGAATTTTTTTCATGATGGAAACAATGGGAAATTTGATATGGGTACATGGATGATTCCCTATGAGCTATGACCTTGTATGAGTTTCCATGGTATAGACCCTAGTGAGTTTTGGATTTTGGGATAGGTGGGAGGACCTAGTGACCTTGGAATGAAACTTGGTGTTTCAATGAGTTATTTCCAAGTTTATTTCTTAGGGAAATTGGTGAGGGGGTTATTTTAAGTTTGTGTTCTCTTCCAATATGGAAGGTATGAATATGTGCTTGAATTTGAGTTCAATGTACATGAGGTGTTACTGTGTATACAACATAGGAATGGGGATAGTTACATGTTTTTTATGAGAAAATAACCATCATTTTTGCTGATTTTGGTATCAAAATTAGTGCAAATATAGGACTAGTTGTGTGCCTTTACTTGTTATTATAGGACATGAATTGGAAGTATAGTGCATGTGATATTTGACACTTGGGTTTTAAGAAAACGTCATTTGGTGAGTGGTCATTTGATAAACCTTCAAAGAAGTGAAGTGCTTAATGTTGAAGAGTTCCAAGGATTCTCTAGTCAAGTGAAATGTACATCGCAAGTAGCGTAGTTAGTAATCTTAGCGTGTTAACCTAGTTCTGATGGGTTAAAACTTATGAGACCATGAGTTGGGTATTATATAATTGGGAGGTACTAGATCATACACGAATTCATTTTCATATGAGACCAATGTAGAATTCACTAGATACACATGACACTATTGAGTTTTGAATTAGTGAGTGCTCATGTGCGGTTTGAGGACCGATGGAATAAATGAGATGTTTTTGGGCTTGGTTTATCAATAGTTTAGATGAAAATAAGAAATGTCCCTCTATGGTAGAGGATACATTAAAAGTGGATTGGGTGTGGTGGAATACCTGATCGGGGTTGATCCTAGACAGGTGTCACCTAGGATAGATGATTGTGGATCGGTAGGAGTGATATGTATGTAGTGATGGAACCTATTGAGGTCACACTCGATGAGTGGTATAAAGAAATCCATATGGTGGGGAGTGAATCATTGGTTGTTATAGGGTGTGGACCTTTTTATGATTGTAAATTTGGTGAATACCAGGGATAAAATTCCCATGATTTGGGAATGGGTGCTAATTGATGTTGATGTTGGCACTCGAGTATGAGAAATATGGTCACATCTAGTCATTTTGTGTATAAGTGGATGAAGTGTGAGACATGATGGAACAAACCCAAGTTGGTAGGGTCATGGGAATTATAGTTCCAATCATTGTATAATTGATATGAGTAAGTGAATCCATTTTATCTAGTCCTATGTTAAATACCTAATTTGAGATTTGGATGAGATATTTGATGACTCTATGAATTGGCATAATACATGGGATAATTTCAATGCGACCTAATAGTGATTCATGGGGTGAACCAGTTTGATCACATGGTTCATGTGGTGAAAGACCATTCTGTGATATGGTTCATGGGGTGAACCATTTTTTGTGAAATTTATCTTGGGGTGAAACCCTATCTTTTTTCATGATTCAAGGGTTGAACATATTTTTTGGCATGATTCAATGGGTAAAACACAGTTTCTTCGCATGGTTTTGGGGGTAAATCATGTGATAGAATGTAATGGAGGTCCTATTTTGGGGGAAATGGTTGGAAATCAAGGATATTCTATTTCATTTCTCAGAGAGTGAGTGGGTAAATGTGTTTGTATTCACTAGTTGAAATTTTAGGATGGATTCAATCATTTATTTTGAGTATGTGTAAGTGGATGCAACTAATTGTTTTGAGCATCATTAGATAGAGGAGGTCAAACTAGTGTCATAATTGAGGTTATACACTTTGATAGCAAAACTGTGTAGGGATAATCATGTGGAACATGGTGGGAGGGTCATTAGATTATTGGAGGACGTGTTTCAGTGGGTGATCCTGATGGTGGGGAGCACCATGGGTCAAAATCACAGGTTATGAGCTAAGTCTTATGGTGGAGAGAACCATAGGCCAGATGATCAATTGGATGAAGAAACAGTGGTGTCTTATTATATAAAAGATCAAATAAACATTTTTATCATGTTTTAGTGAAGATTAGAGTGGTGTATTTTGTTTTGGAATTTTAAGCACATTGAATTCAAGTGGCACTTCAGAAGTGAATTTGGAATTTGAGGGTGGGATATAGCCATTTGAACTAGAGTTGGAGATTGGGATAACTCATGATATTTGGTTGGAGGACCATTAAGACTTCTTAGTGACAAGAATTGTTATTGGGGAAATTTTATAATAACCCACATCCATTTGGGTTGAAAATTCTCTAGGGAATTTGCATTTTTTTATTTTTGGACTATTTGTTTTGGGAATCAAGGATAAAACTAAGGTTATTAGGGTTTTTTTCATCCCAAAAGGACATTTATGGATGGGTTTCAAGTATCCTTAGGTGTTATAGGTGTCCAAGAGGAAGTCAAAGGAAGTATGGAGTGGTTAGACATCTTCTAGAAGCTGTTAGAGAAAATTCATGCCATGAATCATGCATTCATGAAATGAAATTATAGGGATAGGGTCTACATATTCTTTTATAGAAAAGTCATATTTTATCCCTATGGTCACACCATGACATATAATATTGTGTTTTTTTAAATTAAAATAGGTGTCTCCCCCTCCCTCTTTCTTGTGGCCAATAGAGTGCACATGGGAGGGATAAATGGCTGACCCTCCCCTCTCTTCCTCATCCTTGATGTGGGGTGCTATTCTTATAAGATTTATTCAATAGATTACGGTGAGACCTTCATCCCCATCATGTTTATCTCTCATTACATCTCTATAAATATTTCATTATTGTTCAGATTTAGGATATCTATTTTGATTTCACCCGAGGATGGTGAAATCACTCATTTTTTATGCGGATTTCATACAGACTAGCTAAAAGACATATTGTGATGACATCTACCTACCATTATTCATTGTTTTAGAAAAGGTATGTTATGCCTCCAATATATTTATAGTTTTTCCTTGAATTTAAATTAAAATAATTATTGAATAATTTTCTTGTGTTGGTTATTTGGGGGCACACCACGGGTCATTGTTGAGTGTTTGGTTGTGGTTATGACAACGCGATGGTGCTTGATGTGTGGTTTAGAGTTTATGATTCTTTGATTTAAATTTAACAGTTAATTATAATTGTTTAAAATTAATTAATTGTGGTGTTTTATGTGAATAAGGATCTATTGTAGCAGTGAGGGTTTGGTTGAGGCGTGGTATGACTTGGATAAGGCTAGAAAGGCTTGGGCAGTAGCTGCCAACCTTGGAAAATAAAAGAGAAATCTTCTTATGAGGTAGGTGGTCCATGCACTTTCCCCATGTATTTTATGATTTTTTTATGATGCATGGTATGGGTGGTCACACCACTTAGGGATTTGGTATGTTTAATCTAATTTTTTATTAAATTAAGTTAATTTTTAATTTAAAATGTGATGTGTTAGAGCTTTCATACCCATTGAGTTTGGTTGGGTGAGTGGGATGACCTAGGTTGACCTTGGAATTTAGGATGAGACTTGGTATATGACTTAGGGTTGTTTTTATGAAATAGAAAATACCCATTGGGGTGGTCTTTATTTTTTTTTTATCTTGGGAAAATTCCCATAGGGGTGGTCTATAATTAGTATTTTCAAAAATGGTCATAGGGGAAATCTTCACTTTGAATTTTGGGATAGTATTTTTTGGGTATTTTGGGAAATTCCCATAGGGTTGATCTTTAGTATGTATTTTTTAAAAATTATCATAGAGTAGGTATTTATTTGTTATTTTGGAAAACACCCATAGGAGTGGCATTTACTTTATATTTTGGAAAAATTCCCATAGGGATGATATTTTTTGGGGTTTTAGAAAACACCCATAGGGGAATTATTTACATTGTATTTTATAAAAAACCCCATAGAGGGAGTATTTTTTCGTATTTTGGAAGACATCCAGTGGGGAAGTATTTACTTTTAATTTTGGAAAAATTCCCATAGGGGGTATTTTTTTGTTATTTTTTAAAACACCCATACGAGAGGTCTTTATTTTGTATTTTGGAAAATTCCCATAGGATCAGTGTTTTATTTACTATTTAGAAAATTCACTTGGGGTGGTCTGGTTTACCTGACTGAGAAACCAATTGTAGGGGAGGTCATGTTACTTATGGTATTATTCCCTTGATAGAGAAAACTCTGGTATGGGAGGTCTGTATTACTATTGGTGTAGAAAACTTCCATAGGGAAGTCATGTGTTGATATTGGTGTGGGTTTCATATATATATATATATATATATATATATATATATATATATATCCAACGTTGATCCATTATACTAGGATATAGTTTTCTAGATGCATTCCCCAAGTCTGTGATACTTATGGGCTATGTCTGGGCTGATAAAACTATTGTAGGGGTCGTTTATGTTACTTGATATGTATATGGAGGAGATACCGGTCTATTATTAGGAGGCGTAGTCATTGAAATGTTCTCAAAGACACCATAACACTATCCAAAGTATGTATGGTCTATTGGGGTCATATACCTAAGGATCGACAATGGTTGAAAAATGGTATATGGGTTAGCACGGTCTAGATGACGTACTCATAGACATTACAACATCGTCTGAAGTAGGTATTGTGGGTAGTTTTGTTTATTTATTTTTATTAGTTTATTTTGTTATTCTGATAATGTCCCATACACATATCACTACATTTTTGTTATATTAAGGGACCAAATTGGTGGTTCCCTATTGAGTTTTTTACTCACACACTCCTCGGGCCGCTATGGAACTTGGGTACTCAAGAAGTTTTACACCTATTATAGGTTTAGGTTGGGCTATGGACTAATATTTTATGATCAAGATCAAGCAGATCTAATGGGATTCAAGGGTCATGATGTGTTGAGGATCAAGTATTATAGTGGGGGCTACAACACTTTTACTTTGTTTTTCATTTGTTTTATTTTAATTCTTTCTGTATATTTTATCATCCCTATGGGTGATCAATCTTTCATGAATTTATGTATATTTCCACATATTATATTATTATTTTTGGATGTTTATTATATGTGTAATCTAATGAATATGGTTGTTTATGATACTTTTTATTTTATTTTTGTCATCACGTACTCTAATATAGAGGATATAGTCTCCCCATAGTACCTACTTATACCCCTACAACTTGTCAGTAGACTCTAGCGTATAGGGTGGTGCATATGAGGTAAGTATAAAATTCTTACATGGACACTGATTAGTGGTATGAGGTTGTGGTATGTTACAAAATTTATGGCCCAGATTAGTTGAGTCACATATGATGTGATCAACTACTTTGATGAGGAGAATATGACTTTATCATATATTAGATGAATGACATGAGGTGTATTCATCGACTTAGTCAATATTTTTCAGATAATCAAAACAATATGAGATTTCTATACTAGATTAACATATTTCATGCCTAGCGGTCATTCAATTCCATGGAAAATAAATTATATACATACAATGTATATGATACATCTATTAGTGGACATGTTTGTGTAAATATGTGAGTATGTTTGATAGATATCACAATGGAACCCTTAGTATTCTGAGTAGAACTAATGATTTTCTATAGGATTCCCTTTTCATATATATATTAAATGGGTATTTCATATTTTTTTCAACATTACCAAGGCCCTCATGGTCACATAATTAAGCCTCTAGATAAGGATTTAGTTTTAGACAAACTTTTTGTTTTGAAACAAACAAAGTATGCTGAAATTATATCCAAAAGGAGTTTTGGATGGGTTCAAAAGGTGTTGTGAAGTTTGTTACAGATTCCCTATAAATTTTATTACAAGAAGGATATTTTTGAATGTGCACTAAAATATTTAAAAGGAATTTTTAAATTTAGGTTCATTTTCCTTCAATGCAGTTTCATTAATAATAATACATTATGAATGGATTAAATGAATTGAATATTTATAGAATGGGTTCAATGAATAAATGATAATGATAATGAATGTATTTCAATAAATTGAATATGATCAATTTGTTTCATTAAATAAAACATGTTAAGGATGAATATATAAAGGGATGAGATCACTCTTATTGTAACCAATTATATGAAATCCTCTTTAAGATATATTCCTTCCCATAACTTGTTCATCACCCTCAGTGAATATTCTAGCACCTCTTCAAGTGTATAAAAGTCCTCAAATTGAGTTCGAGATCAAAAAGTCGGTGTATTATCTTTAGAGGTAAGATAATTTTTTCTACTGCTCATGTGATCTTTATCAAGAATACTCTATCGAAGATTCATGCTGAAGCATACTGTAATCCAAGTACACATTTTATATTCTTAATTTAAATTACGCATTGATTCAGACAAGGATAGATCACATATATGTGTTTTTTTGCTATCATGTCCATATGATGGACATTTAAAACCCAACATCATCGACATATATGATTTATATATCATTATTTTATTTTTCTAAAATGATAACATCAATAAAACCATCATGACAATGGACTTAATCAGATAGTTTCATTTTAGTCAAAGGGCCTAGGATATTTCATCCATTAACATAGAAGATACAAATATTTTCTTGAATTATTCATCAATTTCAAATCACTTATGATTCACCAAAAATATTTAACCCCTTCACAAGAATATATCATTACAGTTTTCTTCAATGCATCTAGGTACATGAATCATGATGTGCATCAATAATAATCTCATGTCTAATGATCAACACACACATCTACTTATAATAATGTCAAATGAAACATATAATATTTGGAATTATTATGGGTGGTTCTATTATCATAACCTCATATTTTGGACATTAAAAAGAGTGAACTTCATGATAAGAAGCGTCAATATCTTGTGAACCTCCAACACCTAATATCCCACATCATCTGACATATAACATGTATTTAATAATATTTATATAATACTTAAAGGTTATCATTATATTAGGGGACTGTTATAGCCCTTTGATATTATAAATACTCTTATAGAATTATCACATTAATGATATGTAGAATAAAACTCATAATGTTGTAATAAATTTATTAATATTCTATACCCCAAACATTTAGGTTATCGAAAGTAAAAAAATTTAGTTATAGGAAATCAAATCCAACAAAATTTTATCAATATTGGACGATAAAAACTAGAATGTGTTATTATTATCCTAGGAAAATATGGAAATATGGGGGTGAATTTAACTTTTAAAAATTAAATCACATGAAAATTTTAAGTTAAAAAATAAAATAAATTGATATGATAAAGCAATAATTTTTATTCATATTTTAAATTTAACTTCAATATTAATTGATAAAGTGTGAATAATAGAGATAGACACATCATATTTATAAAATTATGCATATTGATATTGATATGAATAATAAAATATGTAAATTAAAAGAGATATAAAACATAATTTTATAATGGATTTTGTAAATATATCGATGTGAGCCCCTATGCCTCCTCCCCTAGAGATGAGAGGTTTATTTTATTACTCCCTTGATCATGGTGGTGATCAAGAAACTCGTCCCTCGTAGTTATGGTTTTTGAACACCCTCTTGAACATTATCAATATCCAAGGAACTTGTCCATCACTTTTTTGGTAATGAGAACCTTTTGTAAAAGGAAATGAGAATAAGAGAAGTTTTCTTGGAGAAAATCCATAAAAATTCTATCCATTAATCTCACATATGTATTTGTGTAATTGATATGAGTGATAAAGATAATATGTATAAATATATCTTTTTGATATTAATTGAGAAATATATTTGTCTCTTTGAAAGAAGACTTTGAGATTGCAAGAGATTCCATTTAAGGAAGTTATTGATTGGATTAAAATAATTGATCAATTCCACCATGAGTCTTCAAGCCTCCAAGATCCTCCTTTTATATCCTCTAAAAGATTTAGAAAGATTATGAAATTCATCCTAATCATTGAATCCAAAGAAGAAAAAATTTAGATAATTATTACCATAATAATTTAAGTCCTAGATCTTTTGTCCCAACACCACCAGCTATAAAGCGAACCAAGCTAAGTATGAAATGAATAATACACTAATCTCATGATTTAAATAATACATTTCAAAAATAGTTTCACAACCTTAGGAACTAAAGGTTTAATGTCTTGAAGATTAGTTATATAAACATATTATTTTACAACACTTGTAAAAATTTATCCATAATTGTGATAATCTAGACCATTTTCTAGACATATCACATAATAAAATTTTCTTCATAACTTTGAGAGTGGAAACATAAGAAATGGGTGAGATTTGATTCTTGGTAAGGGAAAAACATATCATAACATGAATGAGAACATTAAGAATATGTAAATATCATAATACAAGATTAAAATACATTAAATGATAATTATAAAAAAAATTAGTAACATTAGATCATAAAAATATCATTAATGTAACATACTAGGTATTTGAAGTGGGTTGAATTCCTCGCCCATTTTTATTTTTTTGAGATTGGTGGTTATTTCGACTCTTTTATCATTTTTCAGAACATAATTCTGAGTTATCCTTTTGCCAAAGACCTTTTTTTAGTAATGTTTTAAGGCATGAAAGTGTCACAGGTGTTTGGATGGGTTTTGGGAGCATCGAAGGCCCAAAGGCCTAGTTTTTGAGAAGTACGGGCTAAGGAACACTAATAGATTTAACCATGTGGCTTCTTAGAGAAAACCATGCACCCTATTTTTTAACTGAGCATGGTTTGGTAAATATTGGTATGATGTGGAACAAGGCCATGTGAGGCTCTGTAGTTTTTTATCCAAGGTCATTCTCATGGTTTGCACACGTTTTGGGAAAAATGTTCACAAGACACATGTTTAGTGCCATTTGGATAGTACCTATGCACTATAGCATGCATGGTTTGTGTATGTTTAAGGATAACTGTGAGGGATAACCACTAAATTTTTCACTCTTAAGTAGCAGGAGTCGCATGGTTTCCGTACAGTTTGAAAAACCACAAGAGCTAACCATACAGCTCATTAAAAGGGTGAAATTTCTAAAATTCCCTTGCCTGTTTAATTATTTTAATCCTACCTTTAATCTTCTCCACCCATGTGAACAACAATGAGTAACCATATTTCTCCTTCTCCCCTTATATTTGAGCTACCTCCTTCATCTGCTTTTTGTTATTCAAGTCATTTGGAGCATTGGATATGCCTCAGAAATGCACCCCTCTCCCTTTTTGCTATTTTCCTTTTGATTCACCTCACGAACCACTAAATGCATGCTTATATTTTTTCCAAATTTTCAGGTCGTTCATCCAAAATGTCAATTTATTAAATATTGGATCTATTTAGAGTCTAAGATCATATGTTTCTATTTCTACAACTATGAGGTAGGTGGCACATACTTTTCTTTTTGTTTTCGCGGGTTTTTTGTGGGTGCTTCTTTTAGAGCGTCATTTTTAGACTGATTGAGACCTAATTAAATTAATGGTTGTATTTTAATTCATTAAATTTATCATATGGGATGTCGTTGGTAATTCCATAACCTTTTTTAGTCATCTGAGGTTGGGTTAGATTTCGTCAACCACTTGGGTAGTTACGTCAGGTGGGTTGTTTATTCTAAAATGAATTATTTTATTTAATTTGAAATGAATTATATGTGTGTGAATTGATTGTGATACACTACTAAGATCTATGGGATCGTGATGGGCTCAACCTGTGGATTAATATAGAAAATGAAATCTTCTTTGAGGATATGAGATCTTTAGGCTAGTCATGGTGCATTATATATGATTCCTGGGTTATGTTGATCATGGTTTGGGTTATTCGTTCATCGGTTGATGTTTCTAGGATATCAGGTTGCGAGCATGGACCATGATATATTGAGATGGAGTGGCCATCGATTTGAGAGACATGGTCACAGGGGAAAGAGGTGCCAAAATGGTTTGTCTTCGGTTCTATTTGGTGATTTTCACTCACCCATATTGGCCAATGTTCCATTTGGAGTTGTTTTCACGCTGGTTGACTTAGATGTTGAGGTGGTTTTGACCAATAGTGGGGGTATAGTCCATCGATAGTTGTGTATTAGGTAAAAAATGGGAGTTCTTATCATAAAAATTCATAGGGATGGTGAGGAGGCATCAAATGACAGCTTTGAGGCTATCAGTTGGGGGATGAGGCTCACCATATGTGAGGTCATTAGGTTGGGAATTATTTTGGAGGATGAATATTTCTTCTCCTTGGTACTTCATGATTTGATCTGATGATGATATTACTTTGAGTAAAAACATCTTTTCACCTCTAGACATCAAGCTTAGAGTTGATGGGTGCTTTTGAGCAGGGGTCTAAGTGACCAGATTCTTTTTTTGGGCATGCCTTCGGGATGTCGGTGGCTTGACTTGGACATGTGGTATCAATTATCACATGGTGTCGGGGTACTTTAATAGAGGTGGAACCTGAGGTTTCACTTGGGCTATTTCATATCAAGGGATTCCTTGGTCTATGAGCTAAGGACCCACTCCACTTTATATTTCCAGTTTTGGATGAAGTAGTTGATAGCTTCTTGCTGTCTTTTGAGCACCAGGGAATACTATGTTTATTTTAGGCATGTGATGCTATTTTATTTATTATAGTTCACACCTGATAAATAAAAAATGTAAGGTATGTACACATTGGTGGTGGCCTACTGAGACTCGTTCTCACATCCTACATGGGACCTTTGGGATGCCTTTAGAATTTATTCTTTTTATTTCAGGTAAGGATTCAATATCTACATCTAGATACTAGTTTTTGAGATGCATGGGATAGAAGGAAAGGTACCATTTTCTATTGGCTTAGCTAGATTTTTGTTTTGTTTTCCCTTTTTTACAACATGTCATATATGTATATACTGGTGCTTGGCCATGGGTAACCATTTTCTGTTTATCTATATGTATGACCTAATATGTATTCATTCACTATTTAGTATTTAAAAAGGTGTGTTTTGATTTTTTATTTATTATATTATTGTTGTTTAGTTATTTCTTCTACTATTGTATGATGCTGATTATGCTTCTTCCATGGGCGGGTTACTAGTATAGAGTCAAATGTTATTTTCTTTATACTGCATTGTATCTAATTATAAAATTATTATATTATCACTAGAGGCAACATTCTTCCCACTATCACCCTTTACAACCTCACTTCTATTCGACAGCCTTTGGCATATAGGGAGGTGCACCTAAGGCCAGTGGCACTTGGCCTGAAAGCACTATTCAGGTGGCTAATCTGGTTGGGGCACTAAAAATGGTATCGAAGGAGTTTATTTTTCCTATTTCTTCATATTACTATTTATGATATGGTATACTAGAGATTAGTATTTTTTTGGAATTGGGTTTATAACTTGTACTTTGGTTCTTGCAGCCCTATGAACGGTGGACGGAACAAGTTTATAAGGGTGGAAATTATTGTCCTATTTTTATCTTTTCATAGTTGATTTGATTTATACCTAGAGTGGTGAACTTGGATATGAATTTTTATCTATTATGATATGAGACCCTTGACTTGGTATGGTAATGAAGGAGTTAATGGACCCTTTTCCCTGTATATAAAGGCGTGTTTGTTATATTTGTTATGCATGTTTATTCTTATTCTGATTAGGCACATATGTTGTTTTAAATTCTACATATATTCATGTGCTCTGGAAATTTTTTGTGATATGTCATATGTGATACATATATATTCATGCTTAGATCTTGTAGGATAAGACATGTGTGATGGTATGTGGTGGTGTTGATCACCAGTTTGGAAAACATGGTCGTCTATTTGAGGTGATGTGGTTTGTCAAGAAGGGTGTAACCCAGGTAATATTTGAAACTTGGCTATATTATGGGTGGTTAAAAAGGACATGAGGACAATATTTCATGGTACATGGTTGCGGTGATAAGGAGTAAGTGTAGTGAGTTGACGCTGCCAATAACTTCTTTCCCTATCTACTATATATGTGTGTGTGTGCATGTTCTGTGGGTTGTCTGACCATGTAATGGTATTTAGTGGGTTTCCACCTTTATTTATTCAGATGAAGCATTAGGTGAGTGGTGATAGGGTGTCACTATAGTAGGTAAAGTTTGAGGCCCATGATGGTTAGTCAGAGCATGATCCACAGTCACAGGCTCCAATGTAGGTAGGGTAGCCACCAAATTTGACATCATTTATATTGTGGCTTGATGAGAAGCTTGGATAAAGTCTGTTATGTTTCATCTAGGTAATTGAAAGGGGAGCTCAGGGAGTAGATCCTTCAATGGAATACCTGAATTAGGAGTTCAAATCATAGCACCTACTTCTTTTCCAGGGTGATGGTGGTCTACAGGTGGTTAAGAACTAGGTCGAGTTGATACAGATGATCTTTGAGTAGCTAGAGATTCCTCTAGGGAAGAGGGTGAAGCTGTAAACCTACATACTTAGAGGAACAAAAAATAACTGGTGGGACATGTAGGTTCAGGCAGTCAAACACGAGGGACTAGAGTGGAAGGACTTGGAGTCCAAGTGCACTTTTTCCCGAAGACACTAAGGTCAGAGAGAGATTAGGAGATCTTAAACATTCAGCAGGGTGACATGTCAATCATGGAATATGTAGTGAAATTCACCGAGTTTTATCTCTTCACACCTTTCATGGTGAGTGATGAAACTTCAAGGGTGAGGCATTTCGATGGTGGTTTATGGAATTTCATTCAGGTGCAAGTGAACATCTTCAGGTTGGCCTCATTCACAGAGGTAGTGAATGAGGATCTCATAGTCGAGGGAAACTTGAAGGATTAGTCATACTCAAGTTAGCTGATGACTTCAGGTGACATTATTGGTGACATTCAGATAGCAGGAAGTGAGGTCAAGACAAGTTCCAGAAGGGCATTCAGGACAAGGACTTAAGAAGGCCACCTTTGAGTAGATTTTCAATGGTGTGCTTCCAATGAGGGTAGTTAGAAAATGTATGGACTCAGTGTGAGTATCCTCCAAAAGAGTGTCAGAAATGTGGACAGGTTAGGCATCTCGAGATGGTCTATATAAATCCTTCTCAAATAGTCGAAAATTAGGGATCGGTGTAGACTCATGGTTCTGAGTTTGGACTAGGAGCAGTACTAGGTGATGGTAGCGGAGTTTCATCTCCATGAGAAGGTCGTGGATGGGACAGTGGGACCCATTAGTGGGGTCAGTGGTTGGTGGATGGTGAAACACCACAGGGAGGTTAGGCTTCAGTTAGTTTAGATTTAGGCCAAGTTCATTCCTTGGAGATGCCAGGGTCCGAGAAAGCTGGTGAGCCGATGATGGTCAAAGGAACTCCATGGGAATGACTGGTTTTTTTTTTGTTTTTTGTCATATCCTTTATAGATTCATGTCCATTTTTTGTGGAAAAGATGCGCATGATATATGTATAGATTAAATAGGCACTGGTTAGTAGTTTGGAATAACTTTTTTTCTATCTGTGTGTGTGTGATAGGTGTATGGAACTAGGACTTATATGTGAGCATCGTTGGATGCATAAATACAAAGGTGAGTTGGAATCGGGGCATCATGGAGATGCATGTTAATTGAGGTATGTAGGCATATGGGAATCGTTGAGATGCAAGAATTGTTGAGGTGTGAGGCAAAAAGACTGATTTGACCATCTTTTTAGATACATGACCTCATTGGTTCTATGTAAACCATGGGCATGAGGTCAGCATCGATGTGGTGTGAGATTCTATTGGGTGTTCGGTATAGAATAGAAGCACCCAATGAGGTACAAGAGTGATGATGCATCCTGAGAGAACCATGAGTCTAGGATTGGTCGATGGACCATCAGTTTGATTTGAGTTTAGGGTTGGGATGGGACCAAGGTAGTTAACTCCTAAGGTGGGGTGCCCCTTTAGGTAGTCAATTTGTTCCCTTTTGACTAGCATAGTACAGGTTAATTTTAACAGGATCAGTTTGTTTGGTACCATCTTTGGGTTTTTTTTATAGGTTAGGGATGAGCTATGTTAAGGTGAGAATACTTTAACGTCTTGGGTATTTGGAGCGGGTCAAATTCCTCACCCGTTTTGAATTTTTTAGAGATTAGTGGGTATGCAAATATTTTCTCATATATCATAACATAATTACGAGTTATTCTTTGACCCAAGACCATGTTTTTAGTCATGTTTTGAGGATTGACAAGTGTCACAGGTGTTCAGATGGGTTTCATGTGCATTGAAGGCCCGAAAGCCCTATTTTGGTAAAGTGTAGGCTGAGGCGCATGGTTAAATCTAACCATGCAACTTCATAGGGAAAACCATACACCCTCTTTTCATTGACCATAGTTTGGTAAAACAGTGCATGATGGGGTTCACAAACATGGGAGGATCTATATTTTTTAGAAGAGGTCATTCACATGGTTTGTGCACAGTTTGAGAAAACCATGCACAAGTCACACGGTTAGTTCCATTTGGGTAGTACCAATGAACTGTAGCATGCACAATTTTCACATTGTTAGGCCTAACCATACAGGCTAACCATGCAGGGCTTGGATCCTATGCAGTTATTGCCACACAATTTTTACATGGTTTGGTAAACCATGTGAGCTAACCATGTGGATCATTAAAAGGGTGAAATTTCCAAAATTCCCAGGCCTACTTAATTAGTTTTTTCCTCCCTTTCTTCTTCTTAACCCACACACATAACAAGGAGGAACCCTCCTTCTCCTCCTTACCATGGATTTGATCTAACTACTTTATCTGAGCTTCATTCTTCAAGCTATTTTTGGCATATGATCCATCTTTTTAAGGTTATCTTCTTAGTTGCTTCTATTTTTCTTTTCCTTCACCTCATATAATGTTAAATCTGTGCAAGTAGTTTACCACTATTTTTGGGAATTCATAAAAAACATTTATTTCATCCAAATAATCTCAAGATTAAGTCTAATATTGGATGTTCCAACATCTAGGACTACAAGGTAGGTTGTAAATACTTTTATTTGTGTTTTTGAATGTGTTTTGGGTATGCCGCTTTTAGAATTCTATTGTATCGACTGAGCGATACTTAATTAAATTAATGGTTATATTTTAATTAATTAAATTAATCATATGGGATTATGTTGGGAATGACCTAACCATGTTTAGTTATACAAGGTTGGGTTAGAGTTTTTTGACCACTCGAGTAGTTAAGTTAGGTGGGTAGTTTATTTTAAATTAAATTGTTTTATTTAATTTGAATTGAATTATATATGTGTGAATTGATTATGATGAACTAATGAGATCCATGGGGTCATGAAGAGATCAGATCAAGGATTGATATAGTGAATGATATATTCTTTGAGGTGATTAGATCATCATATTGGGTATGGCCCATTATATATGTTTCCAAGGTGATATTGATCACAGGTTGGGAGATTTGGTCATCGGTTGAGGTGGCTAGGCCATCAGGTTGTGATCATGTCTTGGGATATATTGGGATGTCATGTCCATTAGTTTGATAAACATTTTTACAGGAGCATGAGGTGCCGAAATAGTGTTTCTTAGGTTCTACTTGGTGATTTTCACTCACCTGTATTGGCCAATGCCCCATTTAGAGTCATGTGCACACCGTTTGACTCAGATATTGATGTGGTTTCGACCACTCGTGTGGGTAGAGGCCCCAAATAGTTTTTGATTAGGTAAAAGGTTGGGAGTTTTTTCTATATAAATTCACAGGGATGGAGAGGATCCATCTGATGACAATGTTGAGGCTATCGTTTGGAGAATGAGGCTTGTCATACGTGGGGCCATTAGGTCAGGACTTATTTTGGAGGATGGAGATCACCATTCCTCAAGATGTCATTATTCGATCCAATGGTGATATTACTTTGAGGATAGACATTTTTGTACCTCCATATGTTAGTATTAGAGCTGACGGTTGATTTTGAGGAGGGGTCTGAGGGACCATATTCTTTGTTTGAGTGTGCATTTGAGACATCGATGACTTGACTTGGCCACAAGGTGTCAGTTGGCACATGGTGTCAGGTGACTTTACTAGAGGTGGAACCTAAGGGTTCACCTGATCTATTTCATATTAGGGGATGTCTTAGGCTATGAGCTAAGAACTCTCATATATCCATATTTATAGCATTGGTGGATGTAGGTGATAGCTTCCCGGAGGATTTTGAGCACCAGGGAAGCCTTTATTTATTTTATTCATGTGCTTAAATTTTATTTATTACAGTTCATACCTACTAAATCAAAAAAATTATGGTAGTTTGACATTGGTGGTGGCATACTACGACTCTTCTCACACCCAACACAGGCCCTTCAGGATGAATTTTCACTTTATGATTTTGTGTTCAAGTAAGGGTTAGGTCTCTAAAGTTGGATCCTAATGGTAAAAAATCTTGGGATGGAAGTTAAGGGACTATTAGTTCTTTCCATAGATGTAGTTTTATTTTTTTCCTTTTTCTATCAGCATGTCATATATGTATATAATGGTGGATTTCCATGGGTGACTCTTTTTTGTTTATTGATATGTATGACCAGATATGTATGCATTATCTATTTAGTAACTATAAATGATATGATTTTATTATTTATTTATTTCCTTTTTTGTTTATTTATTACTTACTCTATTGTATGTTATTGATTTTTCTTCCACCATGGGCTGGTAACTAATCAAAAGTCAGACATTATTTTTTGTCTACTGCATTATATCTATTTTCACCATTATTATATCATAACCATAGGTTATAGTCTCCCCACTATCACCCCATTACACCCTCACTTCTAGTCAATAGCCTTTGGCATGCAGGGATACAAGCATAAGTCCAGTGGCAGTCATCTCGAAAGCACTATTCGTATAGATAATCAGGTCAAGGTACAACAATTAAGTAAACATAAAAGATGATACCTAGATCAAAACATATCTGAGGATTCATGTAATATGTGAGCATGAAATAAAAGTGTAGAATACTTTAAAAAAAGGCATAATCATAAAAACATGGTAATTCATTGAAATTAAAAATAACTTGAAATTTGGAATAACTTGAAGAAAAAATTGTAAATGTGAAAAAACCATAAGCATAGGAAAAAATATGTGAGAAAACCAATCATTCCCACACATATTTGAACAAACTCATTATGTCCATACCTAAAAATTTGAGCAATACCATCATTCCCTTTCCCATGTGAACAAACTCAATATGTCCACTCTTAACTATCTCATGAGATATAAAATTAAACCAGTGTATTGAAGAGAGATATAGGACCCCACCCATCATCTTCCATATCTATGTCTTCCACTTTAATTCAATCATAATAATATCTTAAATAACCCATAAAAAATAATGGGTTCCTTAAAAATCCAATTTTAAATCATTAACTTTTCATAATGAACACATATAAATAATATAGGTTTCATAAAAAATCCAAATTATAAAATATAATATCATGAATTAAATCATTGGATATTGAAAACTTAACCCAAAATAATAACATAATAAATGAATATATAGGGTGAAACATGAAACCTAACCCCACTAAATAATAATCTATTTAAAATGGAAGAAAAATCACCAAAATTATTTTTCTTAAAAATCATTTCTTAATATTAGCTTGAAAAACTTGATTTTCAAGTTACATTCCAAAAATAATTTTTAAAGATGAAAATAAGACTTATTATAACATTAATTAAAAAAATCCAATAAATATAACCTTATAAGAAATAAAACATATACCATACTGTGAAGTACAATGGAAGTATATAAAATCATGGTAAGTAAAAGATTTTAAAAAAATTAAAATTCCTTTATTGAAAACTCACATCATTAAAAATATACCAAAAAAATTTATTTAAAATTTACGAAGGGAAATAAAAGGATCATAAAAAATTGAGTTTCCCTTAGGTAAATGAGAACATTAGAAGGAAGTAAAAACATGGATATGAAAAAAAATCCATTAAAATAAATGAGAATTGTTCTTAACAAAAATGCATTTTAATGAAACAATGGAATTCTCAAGAAAGAAGGATTTGGTATGAAGCATGATTTTTCAATAAAATAAGGTTATAATACAATATAAAATCATCATTTTTTATAATTGATCAATATTTAAAGATAATATTCAAATAATAGTGATTAAGACCGAAGGAAAATATTTGAGTCACAAAATCCCATCATTTTTATTCCCACTTAGTAAAATTCATTCTAACCACCTATAGAATAAAGATAAATATCTGAATATAATATTTAATAACCATAATTTTACTTAAAAATATTTATAAATTCCATTTATAATTATTATTTAAATGTATATTAGTTATTTTTTTCCTATTTTCCCACATCATGTGTTGATAGTTTTGACCCTTTGTAGTTTTTTCATAGGAGTGGTATCTATATTCATTCTTGTTAAAAATTTAAACATTAAAAGTTCATTAAATTTAATATAATTTATGGTTTATAATGATTTATTATGTTTATATTTTCTTTTATGATTACATTACTCTTAATTCTTGAATATGAAATTAACAACGAATATGAAAGGGGGTTTTCTTAATTAATGAGTTAAATATTGAAATATACTTAAAATAAACAAAATAAAACCATTATTTACATATTTATATCATATTATACTTGTAATTAAGTTTTCATAATCATCCATGACATAATTTCATATCATTGTTCAAGTAGGTGGTTAAACCAACATAATCATGAACATACCTTGATTATTAAGGATTATGATGTGAATTAGTTGTAATATCATTACATCGGTGTCATAATTATATAATTTAGTGTTTATTATTATTATATATTATAATTAAAAATTAATTATAAGAATAAGTAATGGATATGAAAATATTAAATAATTTAAATTAAATATTTTCTACTTAGTATACTTATTTTAAACGATTGAATTAACAATAATATCTTGTTGATCATATCATTAATAGGTTATAAAATTTGTAATAAAATAACCTTAATTATATCATAAACATACTAATTATCCTTTAAAACCATTCTCATGACCATCCATGTAAGACAATGATGAAATGAAAAATGAAAATTGATCGTTCCATGGAGGTGGTAGTCCACACATACACATGGATGATGATTTCATTTTCCATAGAAAAAAAAGAGTAATATGGTTTATCAATTAATAATATAAAATATTTAATAAATAAAATAATTATATATTAAATTCTATATTATTAACTCCCTTTTAAGGTGGTTATAGAAACTGAAAAATGTTACATCGTGGAGGCGGTAGTCTGCAAAACACACAACTCACATTGATGTTTTTATTAATGGAAAAGGGAAGACTTGTTAATGATTGTACCACTGTTATAATCATATAAAATTATAATTATTATAATTATTTTATCATTATGATATGGTAAAAACAAATTTTATGAATAATAAAATCACATAAAGAAATAGAAAAAAGAAAGAGAGGTTAGAAACTTATACCTGACTTCTTTGATTATCTCCTTTGTAAAGGGGATTAAACCTTTGAGGGGTGGTATTTGGAGAATAACATAACCTCATTAAGGTGTATAGGAGTATACAATAAATCTTTGGGTAGATTTTGGGTTGAATTTAAGAGGTTTTGGTGTGATGGTAAGTGAGGAGAAAAGTTCCCATTTTATAATTGAAAAGGAGTAACATTTTCATAAATATCCAAATATTTTCAATAATTGGAAGTCAATCTCAAGGAAATTGGCTCCAAAATTGAGAAATAATGGATTATATAAGAGATAAGTTATATTCATAGCACCAAAACTCAATTAAAAACTTGTTTTAAATATGTTAGTCTCTTTACCTCTAAAGTTACTCATTTTTTCTATTTTAGTTTTCACTATGGTAACTAGTTTTTACCAAGGTAAATTATCTTATATGCCCAAAAATAAAATAGTACTTATTATATAATTTGTAAATAAAGATTATAATTTTCAAATCCATTTTATTTATTCAATTTGAAAAGTGATAAATTTTAATTTTAACATACTAAATGTATAATGTATTAATAATATTTTGAAAAAATATATAACATAAATTCTAAAATGTCAAATATGGGTTTATAAATTAAAAAATAATTTTTAAAATTATAAATTCAATTATAAATTCATATTTTGTCTTATTAAATGATTTCATAAATTTTAAATTCAAACTTATATATTAATGATATCATAAAAATCATGTAATTTGTAAGAATGACATTTTCACTATTCACCTAAAAATCATTGTATTTATTAAAATCCTCAAAGAAATAGAATAGAAAACCTTACCACAAAAAATAATCATTCAAATTTCCTAAATAACCCATGTAAAAAATATGGGTTTCATAAGACATACAAACGGTGTAAAATAACAGAATGAATTAAGTCATTTTATACTAAAAATATGATCACCCAAAATAATCACATAATAAATTAAGATATAGGGTGAAACATGAAAAACTACCACATTGAAGAAGAATACTTTAAAGAGGTAAGAAAAATCACAAAAATTATTTTTCTTAAAAATAATTTTTTAATATCATCTTAAAAAATATGATTTTCATGTTACTTTCCAAAAACCTTATTTTTTTAAGATGAAAAGAAGACTTTTTAAAACAATACTTCAAAAAAATACAATAAATATGCCTTGATAATAAATAAAACATATGTAAAAATGTGAATCATAAGATAATTATATAAAATCATGGTAAGGAAAATCTTTTAGATTTTTTAAAATGAATTAATTGAAAACCCACATCATTAAAATGATATAAAACCCTTTACTTTAAAATTAATAAATGGAAATAAAATGATCTTAAAAACAAATTGAGTTTCCATTAGGGAAATTATAACATTTTAGGGAAGTAAATACATTGATATGAAATAAAAATACATTAAAATAAATGAGAATTATTATTAACAAAAATTAATTTTAATGAAATAATAGAATCATGAAGAAAGAAGGATTTTGTGTGAAACATGATTTCATTGTAAAATAAGTTTGACATACAACATATAATTATCATAGGTTATAATATATCAATATTGAAATATAATAGATAAATAAGAGTGATTAAGACCTAAGGAAAATATTGGAGTCATGAAAACCCTTACCATTATTCATGCTTAGTTTAATGTGATCTAACCTCCTGTACAACAAGAGTAACTATATTAATATAATATCATCGAAAAATATTCCTTCCTAAAAATATTTTTAATTTACATTTATAGTCATTTTCTACATATATATTAGTTTTTTTCCTAGTTTCCTATATTGAATGTTTATAGTTTTTGATAGTTTGTAGTAGTTTTGTAAGAGAGATGTTGATATTCATTTTTCTTACAAAGTTAATCATGATAAGATAGTTAAGTTTACTAAAATTAATGAATTATAATGATTTTTGAGTTTAAATTTCTTTTCATTAGTACTTTAGTCTTTATTCTAGAAGATGAAATCGATAATAAATATTTTTTGGTGATTTTCAACCTATAAAAGGTGTTTTCTTATTTAATGAGATGAGTATTTATTTATAATTAACATAACCAAAATATCATTATTTAAGTATTTATATCATATTATACTAGTAATTATATCTTTATAATAATCCATGACATAATTTCATTGCATTATTCAAGTAGGTGTTGAAACTGACTCAATCATGAACATACCATGATTATTGATGATTATAAGATGATTTAGTTGTAATATCATTACACCAGTATCATAATGATATCATTTATTATTTATTAGTATGATTAATTAGAATTATAAATAAAATATAATAATAATTAATGGATATGAAGATATTAATTAATTATAATTAATGATTTTTCTCTTAGTGCGCTTGTTTTAAATGATTGAATTAATAATAATAGTTTGTTGATTATATCATTAATAGGTTATAAAAGTTTTCATATAAAAACTAAAACTATATAATAAATTTAATATTTGTCCTTTAAAACCATTCTCATTATCATTTATTTAAGGTGGTGATGAAATAAAAAATGGAAACTGATCGTTCCATAGAGGCGGTAGTCCACACATACACCGGGATAATGATTTTGTTTTTTTATCGAAAAGGGAAAATGAGAAATATGGTTTATAAATTCATAATATAAACTCTTTCATAAATATCATAATTATATATTAAATTAACTATTAGGACCATCCTTTTAAGGTGTTTATGGAAAATGAAAAATGTTGTGTCGTGGAGATGGTAGTCTACAAAACACACGATTCACGTTTTCAAATTTCTTAATGGGAAGGAGGAGTGGTTAAAGATTATAAAATCATTATAATGACATAATAATATAGTAATGACATTTATTTTATCATTATTATATGGTAAAAATAAATTTTATGATAAATTAAATAACATACAAAATATATAAAACAAATAGAATTTATATTTTAATACCTCACATCGTGGATTATCTCATTTTTGAAGGGAATTAAACCTTTAAGGGATGGTATTTTGGGAATACCAGAACTTTACTAAGGTTTCTTAGAGTTTTTATGAAAGTTTTGATCTGATTTCGGGCTGAAATTAACCTATTTTTGTGTGATGGGAAGTGAGAAGATGAGTTCCCCTTTTATAATTGAAAAGTAGTCACATTTTTGTAAATACCCAAAATTTCGAAACAATGGGAAGTCACTTTCAAGGAAAGTTTCTCAAAAATTGATAAATAATGGTTTAAAGAAGATATAATGTTAATAAAACCCTCCAAAACTCAATTAAAAATGTGTTTTAAACATGTTAGTTCCTTTAACTCTATGTTTACTCATTTTTATCATTTTAGATTTTACCACAGCAACTAACTTTTAACTAAGAAATTCATACTTTATAAATAAAAATAAAATGTTAATTATTATTTAATTTGGACCTAACAATTCCAAATTTGAAATCCATTTTTTATTTAATTTTAAAAGCGATAAAAATTAATTTTAAAATATGAAATATATAATTTATTAAAAATAATTTTTTGAAAAATATAACATATATTTTAAAATGTGAAATATGGGTCTATAAATTTAAAAAAATATTTTTAAAATTATAAATTCAGTTATAAAATTCTTATTTAATCTTATAAAAAGGATTCATAAATTTTAAATTCATACTCATATACTAAAAATGACATAAAAATCATGTAATTTGTAAGGACATTTTTCTCTATTCAACTAAAAATCAATCTTTTTAGAAAAATACAAATATAAATATTAAGATAATATGGCCATGATAAATCCCAAAATTTTTTTTTTAATTCACATTTTAATATTTATAAATTTTATTTTTATTTAAAAACATAATATATAACACAAACTATTTTATAGGGAAATGAATTTTGGTGTATTGTTTATTATTTTTCCAATAAATTACTAGTTAATTTAGTTTTAAATTATTATTCACGCAATAAATATATTTTGTATTATTTAAGAATTATAACCTTAGTTCCTTGAAATAAAATTCAAATATTTAAAAAATACATTTTTAAACATAAATTGAATTTAGCAAAAATGGATTTTTGAAAATTATAGAAATTCATGATATATCTATATAAATATTTTATTACTTTTTGATATAATATTATTTTATACTTACATAACTCTATATTACATATAAATAATAACAATGCATGAGGTATGGTCTGGTTTCATTTTTCTGTAGTGGTTTAGATTGCATGGATTTTATGGAAATCTCAATGAGCTTGAACTTCTCCAATATGTGATTTTTATCAAACTATAATTCCTCGATTTCAACTGGGGATTGGTAAAGGGAAAACCCGGGAAAATCCACCATTCTTTTGATTTAAAAAAAATATCTTCATAAAGAAACTTTCTCTTCTAGATGTCATTTATTCTCTCTTTATTGATTTTTTAGTATGGTCACTTAAATTTATACCAACAGATTTAATAGTTAGGTTTTAATAGTCAGATTTAATATTCAAAATATATCCTTTTTTTCATTTTAGTTTGGTTTTGGTTGTGAAAAAATCTCTTAAAAAATAAAATTTTAATTAAAATATATAGTTAAATCTCAGGTTATTATAGGCTACCCGGTGCTCCTCACTAGCTAGCTGGTAGGACACTTATAGCACAGTAGTTTTGGAAATTCACCATCAGTTAGCTACTATTAGATAATAGTTGGATGGTGGACTTCTAGTAGAGTGTATCAATACTTAAACTGACATTGTCCAATCAGTTTTCCTCTACCAATTGGCCAGTGTACTTATTATAGATAGTACCTTTTGTTTATATGGCACCGGCAAGCCTGTGCTGCTAGCAAACCTCCATCTTCAATAAGAGCCTATGTTTCTTCCTTCTATGGACTTTGATTAATGTTCCAAATTTATTCCATGGTATCAAAACGTGATAAAAAATTAGTCTAATCCTTTAACAATATCACCATGTTTCCTTTGAATAGACTTCAATATCTTTATTTCATCCATCAAGTACAAGACTAAAAGACCAAAATGTGAGACTAAAATTCACTCAAATGAAAATTTTGGCAAAATAAAAGAGTGTTTTCGATCATGAAAACACTATGAAATAGAGAGTTATAATTACCTCCCCCTATTTGATGATCACAAACACTTAATATAATAATATATATCAAGTGAAAATTAAGAGTAAAAGATATAAAAATGTATTCATGATATCAAGATATTCAATATTCTCAATAAGTAAATAAAATAAACATTCCATATTTAAAATAAGATTAAAAAATTTAAATCCCCCTATGTGAAAAAATTAAGTAATAAAAATAAAAAATAAACTTATCCCCTTTGAATGTTCGGTAAATTTCTCCCCCTTTCTGAAAATTAAATAATTTTTTCCATAAATATCATTAAACTTCTCCCCATTTTTTATAATCAAAATTAAAAAATATAGAGGAAAGATAAAAACTTAAAATGAAATATTTAAAGAGAAAATAAAGAGTGTTTTTTAAAAGATTCTTAAAAATGGATCTCAAGAGAAAAACAAATTTATTTTGAAAAAGATAAGTAAAATCAAATGATTAAACAAAAAAAATTCGAAAAATGTATTAGTCCCCCCCCAATAGATGCATTAGATAAAGAGGGAGAGGAAAGTTTAAAAGAATATTTAAAGAGAAAAATAAATATATTTATAAAATATAATTAACAATGAAATAAAAGATAAAGAGTGAGGAAATAATTATTTAGAAAATGAGAGAAGTTATACTAATAAAAATAGAGTAAGTAAGAGAAGTGGATAAAGAAAAGATAAAGAGAGAAAAGAAAAATTGGTACATACCTTTTCCAAAAAAAATCTTCCCTAAAAGAGTAGATTTTACTCTATTGAATGATTAATAAGAGTTTGGATATAAAAACATACCTCAAAATCATCATCCCATTTCTACTTTTTCAAAGAAAACTCAAGAACCATCATTGGATTGACAAGTGTATCACCTCAACCTGAACTGTAGGGTCCATATCAGAGATCCAGAAGGCTTCATGCATGTCACCCCATATGAAAGAGTTTTTTAAATAGTATAATTTTTTTTAGTGGGGAAACTATAATCATGGTGTCATATCTTTACAAAAATATTAAATAACACAACAAATCATAGTAAATAATGAATAAGGAGAATAATATCAAAAGATATATATATCATACATGGAATGTAAACAAACCAGGATCATTTTTGGAAATAGAACCCCAATTATATAGTGTATGTATGAATTTAAAACACTACAACAATATTCTAGCATATATATCGACATCAACTCCAACTCCAAACCTCCATCTCATCAACCCCCCACCATAAGGCCATTTCCCTTCACTAGACCTTTGGTCATGAAATTTGATTATGCACTGAGATGACCATGTAGGGTGTGGGTAATAAACATAGTTGGAAACCACCAATGTGTTTATAATATAGGTGAATATAGTATATAATAGTGTCATTCATGACATAATTAAATGATCAAATAAACATATATCCTCACATGGGTATAGTCATTGTGCGCTAAACAAGCTTCCACAAACCCCATCCCCACCAACATTGGCCTGATTCTGGTAATTATGTAAATGTATGTCAAACCAAGTACCACCTTTAAGGTGACACCACATGAACCAACCTAATAGTTATCATTATTAGGAACATTGCATTCCCCACCTTGGTAGTGGTCATTATTCTCAGATGATGATAAGTTCCACATGACATGTTGATGTAGTTGGATAACACATCACCCTTGCATGGAATTATTCTACTTCATATTTTAGCTGATAGATTCTTAGTTCCCATGCATGGTCTACTACCACGTTAATAATAATGACCATGATCTATTCCATATCATCAATGATTCAAGTATGTAGCTATCAACATGTCATAACACCCCCCCTAAAAGGGTATGTCAATCCGAAACTATAAAACTTAATCATCTTGATACCTAAAGAAAGGTACCACAGGCTATGCAACACCACAAGTGACACGTATCATATCAAGGAATGATAAGGATATCAAGATCAATTCTCAAGAGGATACACATAATAACATGATTATAATAAAGTTTCATGGCTATCAACACACCCATATGAAACACATAACAACTATGGGTTATCAATCATAAACAAACATAGCATAGAAACATCATATACAAAGCCCTAAATGGTGAGGAACTTATTACCTTAATGTTTTAAACATAGAATTCAAGGATCATTAAGTGCAGAATCTTATGAACTATGTTTTTACACCAACCAGAATGTGCTTACACACCGAGGAATCCTAGATCTTATTCCAATCCAATATGAAAAGGGTTCTTGAGTAATTTGGAGAAGAAGAAGAAGACAAGGGTAGAATAAACACTTAAGAAATTACAACTATCAACAATGGTAGAATCCAAGTCTAGTTAAAGAAGATAATTAAATCTAGAACATGAGGCACTCTCCAAAGAAGAATTATCCATGAGGTTCTCTACCAAGTAGTCGAATAATAGCACTATTAATCAATAAGGGATATTATTGATTAACATCGATTAAACACAAAAAGATAACATGAATATATTATATCCATAACCATAATAATATATTTTGAGTATTGAATAAGGAAGAAAGGGAAATAAATTTGTCAAACCAAAACTCACCAAAACTTCCATCAAAATGCCCAAATTTTGAATCATCGACAAGGGAGAATGAAAGGAAGCCTTAGATTAACCAATGATTGGGAAAGAACTAACCAAACAAGGGTCAAACCAAGGGTAATCAAATGACAATACTCAAATTTATAAGGGATTACAAATTTCATCTAAATCATTTAGGAATGAATAATATACTAATCTTGGGTGTGGATTCGATTAATAAGGATTTATAATCAATTAATGAACACATTAAAAATTCCTAATTAAACCTCATGAATTTTACTCCTTTTATTTAGGTCAATATCTGAGGAAAAAGGTATTAATTTGGTCATTTCAATATTTTCCCAAATCCAAAATGGCTTGCACCATGACTTAGCCATGGTTGTTGTGGTTCTAGAATTCATCAAGGCTAGAATGGTTTGGACTATAGTGTGGTGCCTACTTCCAAGAAATTTTACTCTCACCATGGCTTCTAATACAGCATGGTTAGTATTTGACAAGTTTTTTTTTCCATAGTCAAGTTTTCCCTTTCTCTATACCCTTGACCACAGGCTAGGTAAGTTGTTTCCTTTCTTGTTTTGTTCCAGGTCCAAACCAGAACCCTCCACAACCCAAAATATGGTTGTGAAGTTGGTTGTTTTTACTAGAAATGTCACCAAACACTAAATTAACCTTCCACAAGATTTGTAAAGACTACAAGCCTCAACCCAATAATGGATCATGTAACATCACTTTACCTATTTTTATGTTTTTTAACTTATTTATTTGAGTATCTAGTGATTGGATATATTTATGGGTTGTTTCTAGAGTTTTTCTAGAGTGTTTCAAATGTTTCTGGTCTAGTGCATAGTTGGTGAATGATATGAAAAACCATGTATCCAAATCGTCAAATATTTCTAGTAGCCCAGGTAGGGGTCGCACAATTTTGTCACAATTTTCACATAGTTAGACCAAGTGTCAAACCTATATAGAAGGGGGGTTTTCAGTTTTTTCATGGATAAAATGAGTGTACAACCTAAATGTGCATCTCTTCCCGTGGTTCTATTTTGGGTGCATGGTTATGTGCATGGTTAATACTAACCTTGTGACCCGACCCAATAAATTGTGTGAACAATAATTAAAGCTTCAAAAATTGTAATTAAAAACCTAAAACCTCCTAATTTACCCGAAAATCCTCTTAATCGAACCTAAATTGATCCTTTGGATTTAAGAAGGCCTCTAGATCCATTTTAGCTCCTTAAACCTCATATCTTGGTGGATTCAAGTGCCAATAGAAGCATTGATATTATCATTCAATAAGTTCATTTTTTCTTGGTGTTCGATCTCACCTATTATCTTAATTATTTCTTCCCAGAGGCTATGTAAGATTGATGATTCATTGGATCATGGTTATTGATGTGAAATTGTGGATCTAGGATCTTTTCTCTCTCCTATCAAGATCTATCTTCTTATATTCAGTTATCACCATTGAAGGTGATACTTCTTAGATTTGTTGCAGTTTGATTAAAAATATTAAAAGTAGATGTTTCTATGTTTTTAATTAATTTTTTAATTCATTATTTCTTGATAAATTAATATATGTGTGGTTCTTAAATTTTAACACTTATTCTATGAAATTTTTCTTTCTAGTTCCGTGTAAAAGCTTCTTTGACCAATTTCCCTTTGAATTGAACATAACATGAATTTAATGACTATAATCTTGATCTTTATCACTTTTTTGTGAATTATTTAAAGATATATTTGTTTTGATTTATTTTCAATGAACTCTTAAAGTATGGTTTGGTAAAATTGAGGGATTTATCCCGAGTTTTGATTGTTTATGTGAAATTCCTTGATTTAAATAAAACGAGTTGAAATATTTGATTTTTTCTAAATAGTTTCAAATGATTAAATTTTTTAGATGACCAAGAATACTATTTTATTGATTTGAACCTTGTTTCTAAATGGTATTTCTTGATTATTTGAAATAAATTATTTATTCACATGGAAAGAGGGTGTAAACCCATGTTTTCAAATTTAATCAAATCTTTTAAAATTTTAATACTTCTTTTGAACTCTTTAGGCATTTTTTTAAAACAAATGATTGTTTTAAAGGCCCGTTTGGAATTATATGATGATTTTTTAAAGGAAGTGGGTATGATTACCCTTTTTGGATATCTAGTTGTTTAAAAGGATTTAAATTGATTGAATGATTCTTGATGGTCCAATTGTCACTTTATGATGATCCTCTCTTTTAATAATCCATTATTGTAACTTTTTTTTATTCTTATACTTCCCATTATTGGGTTTCAAAATGGGATTATTTACATTTAGGTAGATTGGGTGTGAGAGTGATATGTTATTTGGGGGAATGATCCCATGATTGTTATTTATAAGGATCCATGTGTGATCATAGTAACTTGATTAACTTACCTATTTTGACTAGTCATGGGAACCTAGATAGTTAGATGGAATGACTTGGATATATGATTAATTGGCAGACTCACACCTCATCTAGCATATCCATAGATAACATGAAAGGTTTAAGATATGTACATGTGGCCAGGAAAGTAGGTGTGCATGGAACTGGTTTTCTTGAGACCCATGAGACTAGATGTAACCCAACAATTAGTCAAGTTATAATTTGATTTTCTATTCTGAGGTGGACTCACTAACAAAACTCGTTCATACCCATGAAATCCTTATACGTTATACTCGATATATGATAGTGTTCATTGTCACTACTTGGAACTGAAGTTTTCTTTCTTGATTGATCAATACTCGTGATTGATTCATTTATTGTTATTATTCATCATGACTCTATTTTTTTACTCTTAAGTTTATTTTAATCTCAAGTGAATATTATTATATTCTCTTGATTATATGACTCTATATGTTGAAATTATTTTAAAATATTTTCAAGAACTTTTTTATTTTTAAATGGTGAAATGGAATGTATTAAAGGATTGGTTTGATAAACGAGTTTTAAATTTTTAAAACTCTATTTTTTTACTAAGATTAATAATCTGTTATTTTTACTCCTCTTTTAGCATATTTTAATTATATTATGAAGTAACTTAATATAATAATTATTGGAATACTACTAGGCTCTTTATATCGCACCCTACTTGTACCATTTCGTTTTTTAATTCCTTTATGATATTATAGTGGGTGCTCTTGATTTCATCTTACATTGTGGGTCAGAGTTAGGGTGACCAAGAGTATGTGGCTTGGGACTAAGTGGGTGTTCATGGACCACCAGGATATGGGTTTTTGGTATTTTTATTTTATTTTTAGTTTTTTATTGTCTCCTTGTAAATGTAATGGTTATATTGATATATGTATATGATGATTTTTCCACAGTGTACTTAGATTATTTTAATATTTTGAGGGAGAAATCATTCCCAGTAGTTATTTATTGATTCTTGGGTAATTTTCACCATCCCATGGAGTTTGGTAACACTCTTCGAGTTAGTGTCGAATTAGCTCAGATATTGGTTTAGATGGTATTCTGGGTCAGTTTTTTACATATAGTATCAGAGGTCTTTCCTTGAAATGAATAACTTTTCCTTAAAACCCCTCATGTAATTTGGAGTGAGTCCTAGTATAAAGAAGATTAAGAATGTGTCGGGACTCTTGAGGTAGTTTGTGAGAGGGTTTTTGATCACCACCTATTCATGAGGAGACTTGATTTACTAGGGAAAGTGGGGACTTGAGTATTTGTTTGAGTTATTTATTTCCTCATGATAAATGAGATTTCAATTTTTGATGAAGTATATTTGATTTTGAGAATCTATTAAGGGTTTTTGGGTTAGAATAGAAATATGACTAGAGTTGTGATACACCTTAACGACCTGGTAAACTATGAGGTATTGGTGTGACTAATCTAGAACTCAGCCTATGAACTATTTTGAAATTGGTGTGTGTTTTACCATCCCATGCTACCAAGCCATGCATAGTTCTAATCTAAACCAAACATGATACCTTGTCTATTATCATCTAGGTTACTTCACTTGAGTGAGGTTAGCTAGGAGAGTTATGGATATGGTGTGTTTTATGATCTTGTGTGTTTGTTTTAGCTTTAATCCCTTATTTTATGATTTTAAATCCTTTTTTAAAAACCAAATATGTGTATGAAAAAAAGTTTTGTTGACTTCATTGAAAAGTTTTTTTAATTACCATAAAGTGAGTTTTATGAAATGTTTGTTTGGAAAAGATAATTATTAAAGACTCTTATGTGATTTGATTAAACAATGTTTTAAGAATAAATTTTGGTTTATAATGGATTTAAATGGAAATGGTTATGATAATTGAAAAATAGGGTTAATGATTTTGAAACCATGGAATAATTTATAACTTCTGGTAGATTTTTTTTTTAAAAAAAATTAATGGATTTATATCAATATTTTTCATTTTTTAAAGGAAATATTAGTGATTTATAAATGGTGAAATCTTGTGTGTTTAAAAATCAATGATTATTTGAAAAAAGTGGGTTGTGAATTTGTTTAATTTTTTTTTTGTTCTATTTGAGTGTACTTTTTTGACTGAGTTGATATTCTTGTGTTTTAGGTTGACCAAAAACTTACCCTAGGAAGTTTAATATGAAAGATAGAATGTCCAATAATCAGTATAGTTTTTGGAGTGGTCCTTTGTGTTTTCTAGAAGTGGAATCTCTTATAGATGAATCTACCCAAACTCTATATTGATTGGTGGATCTAGAGTCTTTATATCCTTTGGACCATATCCTTGAATTCTTGTATTTTCATTCACATTCTTATAAATGTGAAAGAGGTTATATTGAGGTAGTAAAGTGGCTTGAAGAAGTTTATGGTATCTTTGATTCTCTCAAGACTCATGATGCACTAAAGGTCAAGTCTATCAACTCATTATTTGAGGGACCATGACAAAAGTGGTGGGAAGTTGTGATTATTTATTTTATGTATGAAATAATTTCTTGGGAATTCTTAAAGTCAGTCTTTATTCAGTGGTAGTATCCATATGAAGTGAAGAAGGAGAGTTTTTATGAGTTTGTTTGTTTTGGTAAATATTATATATCAATTGTGAAGTATGCCAAGAAATTATAAGGTTTGGTATGTTCTATACTGGGGATTTTTTGTGATGAATTCAGTAAGGATATCTTTTTTATAAAAGGCCTTCAACCATACCTTTTAACTGATATTCCTATAGAATGGTTGATTTATTATCAGGAGATAGTCAATATGGATTTTCTAGCTGAAAAGGAGCTAGAGAAATGACATAAAGGGAATAATTCCTCATCAATGGTTTAGAAATGAAAGTATTCTCATGGAAACAGGAGGCATGTTTTGTTTTTCCAATGCATAGAACATGGTCATTCTAAGAGGTTGGGTTTGAAATATCCAAGAGTTTGTAAAAGGTGTGGTTGTTTAGGTCACCATAAGAGGTTATGTATGTTGGGAGACCATAAAGGGAAATTTTAGTTGAGAACATCAGATCCTAACTTAAAGTTAGAAGATTATTCATGATAATATGGATTTAACCATAAGACTTGGAGTGAATTTTTTTCTACTGTTGAGGATTTTTCAGCTTCCAGTTGCTAGATGTGGTTGATATTGATCCATCTTATTATTTCTTACCTCAGAGTGGAAAATGATTGAGTTTTTTTTCTTGTGGCTTGAATTTTTTGGAAGCCTTTTTTGGGATCTTTTTTATGAAATCTTATAGAACTTGGTTTGGATAATTTTTGGATTTATGATTTTATAATGGTTTCATTTTCTTGATATCTCTATAGTTGTGCCCTGTGGATGTGAACACTTGAATGATTGGCCTTATTTTATAATAATTCCAGTTCCTTGATGTTCATTGTGCTCTTAGTTATAGAGTAAAATATTGTGCTAAAAATCTTGTGGCATTTTTCTTAATTTATTGTTCCTTGGCTTGCTATTGGTTTGACTTGGTGGTTAGATCTCAATTGTAACGTGATGGATGATCTTCCATTTGATTGATTAGTTCCTTGTTGTCCACTGACCTGGATATTTGAGCTCTTTCTAGTTGTACTTGGATAGACCTTAGTATTATACTTACCTCACTATGATGATGTGGATTTTTGATTGACCAGGCACCCGATAGTGTTGGCATTTGATTTGATGAGCTTATCGAGGGGTGAGGCTCAGTTTTTAGAATCCAATGTTACTATTGAGTACTTACTCAGGGTAGAAATACTTTTTAGTTCATTACCTTACTTGTAGATGTTTGATCGTATATGTTTCTCCATGGTGAGTTGTTGAAGTCTATTCTTTATGTTGAAGGTACATTCTTTTCTTATGTTACACCATTTTTGTGAATCTTTAAAAGGTGGGGAGACCTGTGCTAGGTCACTAGTATTTATTTGATTTGGATTTGTGTGTGTATTGTTAACCATTGTGTGAATATTTCTTCTAGACTGTAGGTTATCCAACTCACAAGATGAGTTATGTATTTATTCTTAAGCCTTCATGTTCAATCATTAGGACTAGAATCTTTTGGGGGGATAAAAAGTCCAATGGTGGCAAGGTTGTAACATCTTGTTACCTATTTTTATGTGTTTTGAACCATTTATTTGAGTATCCAATGATTGGATATCTTTTTGGGTTGTTTACATAGTCTTTCTAGAGTTTTTAAATGTTCAAAGGCTTGCGCATGTTTGGTGTACAGTTCGAAAAACCATGCATCCAAACCATGAAACATTTCTAGTATCCTAGGTAGGGGTCACACAATTGTGAACAGTTTGTTCACAGTTAGAAAAAGTGTGAAACATGGATATGAGTGGGTCACATGGTTTGTGCATGGTTAAACTAAGTGTGCAGCCTAAGTGAGTATCTCTTCCAATGGATTTATTTTGGTTTCATGGTTAGGTGAATGGTTAGTACTAATCGTGAAAATTGACCTAGGAAATCATGGGAATAGTAATTAAGTCACTAAAAATTGTAATTAAAATCCCAAACCCACCTAATTAACCCAAAATCCTCCCACTTGAACCTAAATTGATCCTTTAGTTTTTGGGAGCCCTCTAAATCCATTTTGGATCCCTAAACTTCTTCTCTTGGTGGATTGAAGTGCTAATCAAAGAAGACTTATTCTCTTTCAGTAAGTTCTTCTTCTCTTGGTGTTAAATCACTCATATTCTCTTGATTATTTCTTCCTAGAGGCTATGGAATCCTTGTGATTCATTGGATCATGGTTGAATGATGTGAAATTGTGGATCTTGGATCTCTTCTTTCTTTTATCGAGATCTACGAACTTCATTTTTTTTATTGAGAATAAAATACATTTAAGTAAAAGTGGGAAAATAGTCAATATACAAAGGGATATCACCCAACCTGATAAGAAATAGTTGAATCACTTATTTGTAATTTAAGCCTATTAAAAATATTACCTATGAGGAGGATCTATTTTAGAGGTGAAGCCTTCTCATCCTGATCAGCGTTGAGAAAGATATCAATGTTTTATGCTATCCTATCCCAAGTCTGGATGAGCTCTTCCATAGAAATATTCTTCTAATTGAATTCACAATCCAGTATTCCAAGATGTTTTTGGATCCAATCGCCTTGATACTTGGAATGACTAACCTGAATACACCTCACCACCAACCTTTCAAATTCATCTTGTGTGGTGATGACCTGATGGACCTTGTCACATAAATCTTCATTACTATTGATGATTCTTTCCCACTCATCACATTCAATAAATTCCTTACTGCATAGGGTGGAATCAGATTCAGAAGCCTCCTTAGAATCATGTGGATTCTTGGAAACCTTCATAGGTAGCTTGCCTTTTCTTGAGGATCGAGTAACAGGGGGATAGTTAAAAAGGAGTAATCCTTCTTCCTGCGCAGCCTCCAAGAGTGCTGGATAAAACCATCGGGGTCTATTAGAGTGCTTTTCCCTTCCTTGAAGAGGATTAGATATATTCCTCCACAATTTCCACCTCCTTGGACCCAACAGATATGTCCGAATCAGAATCCCTATCCTCATTGGGAGCTGCCAAACTTTTAGGGAGGTTTATATCATGGGAAGCCACCACATCGTTTCCTTCCTCGAACAAGTTTCCTTCTTCAACTCCCAGCACTAAAAACCAGTTTTGAGAATGAATGACCTTTACCTCCTGACTTAACTGTGTCAGTATAGGAAGGTCCTTCCTATGAGAATTGAACAGAAATGTCATCACCTGTAGGTTTATCGTATCCATGACCCATGAATTGATGCTTCTTGTTAGTGTCTTTCCATCCCCGTCCATGCGGTCCATCGAGAACTTGGCCATCACATACATGAAGGTACACTACAGCTTCGTTGATTGATCTCTTTGCAACAAGATGACTCACCACATCCATATCCAAGGATGCATCCCTTTTCACTCCACCCTCCTGCACTGCCTCCCATGACCTTCCTTGCAGCATGGAGATGATACCCAAATTGTTCCTCAATCGGGATAAGACATCCACAACTCACAGCACTGAGTCCTTAAGCATTACACTCTTTTCTGCACCTATAGACACCATAGTAGGACCATGCAAGAGCCGGTCCACTCATGAAGGGTGCTCCCAGGAACTGCCTTCCGTATTTAATAGAGGAGAAAACTGAGGAAGAATCTAGAGATCCTCTTCCAGGATTTTTCCAGCTTGTTGGTTGACACCCAAGTCACGGTTTGATAAATTAAGAATTTCTGGGACCTTCAGGTCATTAAAACCCTTTGCTATCGGCATCACTGGGTTAATGAAACCCAGAGAATCCACAACCAGAGTCGCTGAAGAATAATTAACATACTATGGAACTACCTTCATTTCCCCCACATGAAGCATGCAACAACAATGATAGACAGTGGATAAGTGCCCCAAATGGCGACATGAAGAGTAGAATTAAGTCCAGGATTTGAAAATCAAAGGTTGTTTGAACCAGAATTCCTCCCCAACTTTGATCCAAATGAAGTCGATAGGAGGTTTAGAAACATCAATCTCAACACAGATGCGCGGGGAGATGGGATGACAGAACGACTCGGTTCTGCTATCCAAACACAAGAAGCATCCAACCATGTTGACAGGCATATGAATGACTACAAGATTATGGAAGGGAAGGAGGAGTTTAGGAAAACTAACCCAGATAGGTGTCCACGGAGCGTCATGGTTCATGTAGAATTCATAGGACTAGTGGGAAAGATAGAAGCGAGGTCCATTGCAAACATGAGGAGCTCAGGACCACGCATGGATTAGGTCTTCCTCCGATGGAAAATGATCCATAATGCACCACTTGTCAAGAATCCCCATGACCAATCTGTCTTGTAAACCCCTGGTATCAAAAATGAACCTGTCGAAGGCATTAACTGCGGGAAAACGATGCCTGAAGTGAGCCACCAAGGTCAGTTGCAAGTCGGCCAAAACTACATCGAATTCTTAATGAGATAAATGGTGATTAGGGAATCCTCCATGGAGGATGGATTTGTTGCGATTTGATTCCAAATATTTCAAGTAGGTGTTTCTATGCTTTTCCTTCATTTTTTAATTCATTTTTTCTTTATAAATTCATAGACGTGTTACTATCAATTTATAACACTTATTCTATTAAATTTGTCTTTAAAATTACATGTAAAATATTTTTTAACTAATTTCCCATTGAATTGAACATGGCATGAATTTACTAACTATAATCTTGATCTTTCTGAAATTTTTGTTAATTTTTTAATGCCATTTTTTTTTTGATTTACTTTCAAAGAACTCTTAAAGGATGTTTGGTGTAATTGAGGGTTTTGTTCTAGGTTTTGATTTCTAATGTGAAATTCATTAATTTAAATAAAATGAGTTTAACTATTTGATGATTTCTAAATAGTTTTAAATTATTGATTTTTTAAAATGAACAATAACCCTCTTTTATTGACTTGACCCTTGTTTTGAAATGGGTTTTCTTAGGTTATTTGAAATAAATGATTTATTCACATGGAAAGAGGGTGTAAACCCATGTTTTAAAAAGTGATCAAAACTTTTAAAATCATAATACTTCATTTGAAAAATTTAGGGTTTCAATGAAATAATTTATTATTTTAAAGGCATGTTTGGAATTATAATGATGATTTTTGAAAAGAAGTGGGTATGATTTTCCTTTTGGATATTGAATTTTTTAAAAGGATTTGAGTTTTATTAATGATTCTTGACATCCCGGTTGGAACTTTATGATGATCTTGTCTTGTAATAATATATTATTGTAACTTTTTAATTATTATACTTTCCATTATTGAGTTTTAAAAAATGGATTATTTACATTGAGGTAGATTGGGTGTGAGAGTGAGATGTGATTTGAGGGCATGATCCTGGGATTGATATTTATAAGAATCCTCATGTGATCCTAGTAACTTGATTAACCCACTTGCCTCTTTTGACTAGTCATGGGAACCTGGATAGTTAGATGGTATGGCCTAGATATATTCTTCATTAGTGGACTCCCACCTCATATAGTGGATCCATAGGGAATGTTAAAGGTTCAGGATATGGATGTATGGTCGGGGAAGCGGGTGTGCATGGAACTAGTTTTCTTGAGACTCATGAGACTAGATGTAATCCTAGAAATTAGTCATGTTGTAATTTTATTAGCTATTATAAGGTGGGATCACTATCATACCTAGGTTATACCCAGTACATACTTATACTTGATACTCAATACATGATAGTGTTTGTTGTCACCACTTGGCACCAGAGTTGTCTTGCTTGATTGATCACTACTCTGGGTTGATTAATTTATTATTATTATTCACCTTCACTATATTGTTTGGACTATTATGTAGATTTTGATATCAAGTTCATATTATTATCTTCTCTATGTTATATTAATCTATATTATGAAATGTTTTTCAAATATTTTCAAGAAAATTTTTAGTTTTAAAATGGTGAAATGGAATGTCTTATAGGTTTGGTTTGGTAAATGATTTTAAATGTTTAAACTATATTTTTAAACTAAGACCCATACTATATTATTTTTAATCCTCTTTTATAATATTTTAATTAACTTATAAATAAAATTCATAGAATATTTTGTGTAATCCTACTGGGATCTTTAGCTCTCACCCTTCTTGTACCATTCGGTGTTTGTTGCCCTTTATGATCTTATAGAAGATGCTCATTATTTCTTCTTCCTTTGTGGGTTCGAGTTAGGGTGACAAAGGAATGGTGACTTAGGACATGGTGGGTAGTCATGGACCACCATGATATGATTTTTCAGTATTTTTTTAGTTTTTTATCATCTCCTTGTACATGTTATGATTATATTGATGTATGTATCAGATGATGTTTCAACATTTTAATTTGATTATTGTAATATTTTGAGGGAGAAATCATTCCCAATGGTTATTTATTGATTCAAATATGCTTTTCATTTTCCTGTGGAGATCGTTAATTCTATTTGGGTTAGTGTTGAATTATCTCAAATATTGGTTTAGATGGTATTCTGGGTTGGTTCTTTACAAATTAACCCAAAAAACAAGAAGAAAAACAAGGAAACATGGATTTTAATATTGAAAATAAGTTTTGAGAATTTCAAATATATCACATTAAAGAATTATAATAATAATAAATAATCATGCCTAGGGGTCCTTCTCAAACAAGTTAGGATAGTGAGCTCAAACATCATCTTCCCACTCTCAAGTCTCCTCCTGGATCCATCCATGACACCATAAGATCTAGAAAAGATGTATTGTATTACCTCTAAGTACATTCTTTCTCTAGTCTATGATCCATATTAGGCACTCCTCATATAATGTGTTAGTCCCTAGTTCAACATTATTATAGTTTATGACATGAATGCGATCATGCATGTACCTCCAGAGCCGAGACGAATGAAACACATTGTGCATACCACAATAATGTGGAGGGAGATATGAATGGTATGCTAGTATTCCAACTGTCTCGGTGATCAAAAAGGGATAAAAAATATATATCTAGATAGTATTTCTTCATCATATGTCAATGGACTAACTGAGGAGTCACTATTAGGAAAAATTGACCACCTACAATAAAATTCAAAGGTCTTCTCCTTCAGTCAATATATGACTTATGTAAATTATGATATATGATAAACCTCTTCTTAATTAGCTACACACTCTTAGAGGTATCCTTTACCATAAAGGTCCCAAAAACTACTACCTCACTAGCCTCATACCAATAGAGTGGTTAATGACATGGACTTCCATAAAGTGCCTCATGATGTTCCTTTTGAATTGAATCCTAGTAACTATTGTAGTATGTGAAATCAACAAAGTCTATGTGAACATACCATTCCCAAAATAAGTATAGGATGTAAGACTGAAGAATATACTCTAGGATATGGATTTTACACTCTGATTGCCTACCAGTTTGGGGATGGTACACTATATTCAATCTCAAATGAGTTTTTAAGGCCTTCTACAAGAGTTACCAAAACCCTGAAATATTTTTTTGTCTTTGTTAGATATAGTGATCAAAGGAACTAAATGTAATAAAATAATCTCATGGACATATATATTTTTCACCTCCTGTAATGAGATAGTCTCACTGATCTATAAGAAACAAGAAAATTTCTTCATTCGATCAATAATCACCAAGAAAATTTCATATATTCTTAGGGTCCGAGGTAACTCCATCTCAAAGTCCATTATAATGTCTTACCACTTTCACATGGGAATGGGAGTGGCTAGAGAAAACCACCAGGATGTTGGTGCTCAGTATTTATCCTCTAGTGGGTAAGGCATTGAGAAACAAAACTAGTAATGTCCCTCATCATTCTTGGCTACTAGGACTAACACCTAAAGTTTTGATACATATTTTTATCTCTAGGATGTATTATCCACCTGGAGGTATGGAATTCTCTCATCATTTATTTTCTAATAGAAGTAGAGATTGTAACCCTCCCATGTGAAAGGATCACATTATCACCATCTAATGATCCCTCGGGTAATTGTTCAACACCTAAAATCCATTCCCTCAATACAACACACTTAGGTCTGGATTACAGACCCACATTCACTCAGTTTACAATAGAATATGTGATCCTCAAAGGGACACATATCATTGATCTATTCTCATCTAAAGAATTTATCCTCTAATTTGTAAACAAACTCATTATGTAGCATTAATCCTTGAATGGTCACTCACAAAGATCCTAATCTACCTATATCTTATGAATAAGAGAAGTAGCAGTGACATTACCCTTACCAGGTGTATAGGTCATTTAAATGTGAAGCACCTATAAATACTCTACCCAACACCTCTGAATCAGATTTAGGACCCTCTATGTGATGATATAGTAGAGAATCTTATGTTTGGTATAGACAAAAACCTCTCACTGAATAGATAGTGTCACCAAAACTTCACAATATAGGCCACCACTGCCATCTCCATGTAATGGGTATGATAGTTTTACTCATAGGGTTGTAGCTGATGTAAACCATAAGATAATACCTATTCCATACGTATTAGTACCACTCCCAAACCAACACTAGATGAATCACGGTGTATGTAATATATGATCTTAGGCCCAAGAAGGATCAATAACATAGTTATAGTCAACCTCCTCTTCATATCAAGAAATTCCTCTTCACACTGGTATAAACACATAAACTTTACTCCATTCTTCAACAATGTAGTCATAGGTACTGATAAATGGGAGAAGTCTTGGATAAATGGTAGTAATATTTAGCTAAACCCAGAAAGATCCTGATCTCAGACACATTTTTAAGATGTGTTCAAGTCATCGCTGACTTCTCTTTATTTGGGTCCAAATATATACTTGTCCATGAAACCATATTTCCCATTAAATTCACCACCTAAATCCAAAAGTAACACTTCAACATCTTATCGTAAATCCAATGTGATTTAATTGTTCTTAGGATTATCCCAAAATGTGTAGCATGGTGCTCTGGGGTCAGTGAATAGATGAATATGTCATCAACAAAAACCATGTTGAATGATTCAAGATATAGTTAAAATATATTTTTAATGATACCCATGAACATTGTTGGTGCATTAGTCATTCCAAAAGGCGTCACTGAGTACTTGTATATCCCATACCTTCTATGAAATGTCATATTTTTGTATATCCGCCTCTCTAACCTGAAACTCGTGATAGCCCAATCAAAGATCAATCTTAGAGAACCGACAGGATAGCTATAACTAATCAAAAAGATATTATATCCTAGGAAAAGGATATATATTCTATAAAATTTCCTATTTTAGATTCTGGTAATTTATGAAAATTCAAATAATAACATCCAACTTCTTGGTGAAAAAAATAGGTGCACTGCACAGTAAAGTACTCATCTTGATAAATCCCTTCTACTCCAAGTCCTCAAGTTCATCCTTGATATCCTTCATCTCAGCTGATGCTATAAAATTAGGGGTTATAAAAATGGGCTATGCATACAAAATGATATATATCTCAAAGTAAACTCCTCCATCATGGGGGGTCTTGTGAAGTCACATGGAAATATTATCTAATAGATATTCATGAATAAAGGAAAAGATGAGGGGGATTCTACTAATCCTCCTACTGAGATAGCTAATCCTACAAGTTTCACTGTGATTTTTCAAAGATGACTCAAGTATGGACCAACTCTACATGCCCCTAATTCCCAATCAATAATCACCACATAATTCTATTCTTTGTGATGTGTAAATAATACCCATATTAGATATAAATCAATGTATGATTATAATATGGTCATCCAATACATGCCAAGAATCACATTAAATCTCATCATATCTAGTATTATGAAGGCCCACTGATTTACATAAATAGGAAAAAAAATATAGGATTCTTTGGGAATCACTGAAGACATCCCACTTTCATTCCCAATAGTGTATTGAAAGAAAGTAACTCAAAAGATACCTTGAATGGTAATTCAAGTCCAGCAATAACGTGTGTAGAGATAAAGGTATAGGAATTACTAGTATCAAACAAGGAAGTAGATAATATAGATGTGGTCAAGATCATACTTGTAATAGTAAATGGAATATCACCCCCATCTTCTAGAGTCTGATCAATTTCATAGACTTAGCCTACCTCCACTCCATGGCCCAGCCCCTAAGTCATTACAAACTTGGAAGTTTTCATCCACTATTGAGGTCCTCCACTCCCAACTTTCCCTGATCTCCCAGCACTCCTATGATAATCCATTGAGAAAAAATTCTAAAGATAACCAATCCTACCATATTGGTGGCACTCCTCTATCAGTTTACTAAAAGTATTACTATAGTTCCCCCATTTTCCAAAAATTGATAAACATGCTAGAATCATCACCCATGTAGGATACTTATTAATTCCTTATTTTACCCATATTCCTATTTCCCTGCTACTCTTGTCCACTCAACCTATTTCTTTTACTATAAGAATCACCCATAGTAGTTAGAAGAATCTATGTCACTAATCTACTATGGACTGGAGGTAAGCTTGTTTCCCTATCTACCTTTAACCCCAACTCAATTTTTAGGGCCTTTTGGATCACCTATGTGTATTTCTTTAGATAAAATCCCCTAACCTAAATTATGATTCTATTCAAAGTATTATCTCTAACTTCTGATCCTTATGTGCCTCGTTTCGATATAACATAGTAGAAAAACAAAGAAACGTTTTGAATTGAGAAGAATACATAGAAATAATCTTAGAACCCTACTGTAACTCCATGAACTCCTAGCCATGGTCTAGCATCATCATGTTAGAAAAGTATTTCTTGAAAAATAGATTCTTCAAGTCCACCCAATTACGACCCTATCATCTTCCAAATTGATTCATGGTATTCCACCTTCTCCTGGCGGGTCCTTGGAATATAAAGGTTTCCAGAATCACTCACCCATCATCAATAGTATGGACCAGCTCTAAAATTATCTTAATAATATTCAATTGGCCCTATGTATCGTGTGGTCCATCAGTCCCCTAAAAGGTAAAAGGATGTTGGATATGGAAATCCTAAACATGATTAGTCTTGATCTTATGGATGTTTCCACCTCGAACGGGCATAATTTGAAAGAATCTTGGCTAAATTTCCTCTACATCCTGAATAACTGGTGCTGATATAGAATTTTTCAAGGGTACATACTCCTAAACCACTATTGGTGGACTGGAGGTCCCATCAATGGTCTATGTGGTGACATTTCTGAAATAAAAATGAACATTTAGAGGAAACCAAATTCAGCAAGATATATCCTAATTAGTTTATGGGATCTCACAAGGCTTATATTAGTAGTACTCCCATAACCCAAGGCATAACCCTACTATAACTAACTATGGTATCCATCCTTACAAATTAGAAATAGTCACATATATTCAAAACATAATAGCATGCCTAGGTTTATCTAATTAATGCCATCATAGATATATCACAATAGTATGAAAAATAAATATATCACTCAATCAAAGAATACAAGTCTATCTCAAGAAGATGTCACACATCAAGGAATTAAATTAAATAATAGGTACAAAAAAATAATAGGTATATATATGGCATGTGATCCAACATGCCTAGTCATAATTCGTGAATGCACCTTAAATCTCATAAAACTATAACAACAATCTAGTTAATTGTAACTTGGAAGTCCGTTGAACTGGTCATACACATGGAAAACATCCCTATCCAAGTCCCACAAAACTATCTACTTTCTACCATGTCCTAGGTTTGTTAAAAACAAAGGAAAAAATTGTGCTATAGAACCATTTTGTAATTCCCCAACCCAAACTGCTAGGTCCATTCCAGAGAGCAACATGACCTCTTATGCATCATCCCGTATGCAAGAGGATGCCGACTAGCATCAAGGGTATTATGTTTTTTAGCGGTGAGACTATATCCTTAATATCACATCCCTACACAAATAATAAATAACACAACTCTAAGTAAACAATAAATAAGAATAACAATATCAAAAGGAATGTATGTTATACACAGAAAGTAACAAAACTAAACTCCCAGTGTGGAAAGCCAACCACAATTATATAAAGGTTTTAAGAATAATAAATGTATAAATAATAGTCCAATATGTGTCCCAGCATTACCTCCAACTCCAAAACTCAATCTCCTCATTCCCCTTACATATGGCCCTTTCCCTTCACTAGATCCCTTATCATGAAAACTGTATGCACACTGAGATGCTCATGCAGGGTTTGAGTAATAAACCTAGTACGGCACCACCAATTCATCCTTAACATAATCGCACATATTATATAAAAATATAATTCATCTCATAAGTAAATGTTAAAATAAATATACAACCACACATGTGTCAGTCATCATTCACTAACCAAGTTGTCATGAACCCCAACCCCTCCACCTTTGGCATGATGCCGATAAATATGTTGATATATATCAAACTGATTACCACATTTAAGGTGACACCACATTACCCACTATAATAATGGTTTTTATGTGGAACATTGTACACCCCACCCTGGTGGTGGTTGTTATACTCATATAATAATAATTCCCACTTGACATGTTGATGTAATTGGATAACACCACACCCCTGTATAGAATTATCCTACATCATCCTGTATTCAATGGATTATAAGTTACCATGTATGGTAAAAACCTTATTCAATAGGTATGTCTATTATCTGACCCATACCATTAATGATTCAAGTCTATATCTATCATCATGTCATCATGATCCCCCTCCAAGGGGTTGTTAAACTAGAACTGTGCAACCTGATCATCCTGATACCTAAAGAAAGGTTCAACATTCTATGATATACCACAAGAAACATGTATAAATGAAGGTAATGAAAAGGAATATCAAGATAAATTCTCAAGAATCTACACAAAATCACATGATCATAATCAATTAAGTCTCAAGGTCATCTACACACCCACATGAAACCCATAATAATCATGGGTTATCAAGCATAAAAAAAATATGTCATGGAAATATCATATAAAGGGTCCTAAATGGTACGGAACTTACTGCCTCAAGGATTTCAATGTTGATGTCAAGTATAAAAAATGTTTTTATCTTCCAAACTATGTTCACACACCAATCGAAACAATCTCACATGCCAAGGACTCCTAGAACTGATTCCTATCCAATATGACAAAGGTTACTGAGTAAGGTGGAGAAGAAGAATAACAAAAGGGTGGAATCAAAACTTACCCAATGAAGACTACCAAAAATGGTATAATCTAAATCCAATTGAATAGGAAAATCAAATCTATAATGTGAGAGACTCACTAAATAAGAATTCTCTTATAGATTCACTACCAAGAGGTCAAAGAAGACCACCATTCCTCAAGAAGGGATGCTATTGATTAACATTGATTTAATCACAAAATATCACATTAATATATTATATCCATAACCATAATAATCTGATTTGAAGATCAAAAAATGAAGAAACATAAATAAATTTTCCAACCAAGAACAAACCAAAACCTCCATCCAAATGCTCAAATTCAAAATCACAATAATGGGATAATGAAAGGAGGCCTTAGATCGACCAACGATAGGGAAATAAATAACCAAAAAAAGATAAATCAAGGTTAATTGAATTACAATACTCAACTTTTTATGGGTTTTCAAATTTCATCCAAATAATCAGAGAATAGAGAATCCATTAATTTTAAGCGTCAATTATATTAATAGGGGTTTGAATCAATTAATTAATGCATTAAAAACCTCTAATTAAATCCAAAATGTTCTACAACTTTTGGTTAAGTAAACATATGAAGAAGAAGGTATTAATTTTGTCATTTCAAAGTTTTCCTAAATCCAAAAAGGATTTCACCATGAACTAGCCATGGTCATGGGGGTTATTGAATGCACCATGGCCAAAACAGATTGGTCTATGGTGTGGTGTTTGCTTCCAAGATATTTTACCCCCACCACGACTTCCACTATGTCATGGTGAGGCTTTTCTAATCCTTTATTCATCAGTAAAATTGGGCCTTTCTCCATGACCTTGACCATCGGATAGGAAAGTTGTTTCCTTTCTTGTTTTGTACCAGGGCTAAACTAGAGACCACTATACCCAACACTATGGTTATGGTGTTGGCCCTTTTAACTAGATAGTCACCAAACATTGAATTAGGCTTCCATGTTCTTCTCAAATACTCCAGTACTCCACTCAAGCATGGATAAACCTAAAAACAAGAAGAATAACAAAGAAACATGGATTTTAATATTTAACAAAAGTTTTGGGAATTTACAACAAGTATATAACAATTTTTACTCATCCTTAATTTTCCTTTAAGAAAGATAAAATCCTACATTTACAAAAATAATTATATCAAATACATAATTTCTCATATAAGTTTTGAAAATAAACTTATTAAAATGAACAAATAAACTCTAAGCGTATTAAAAAAATTAGTTTACAAGTTTTAAATAGTAAAATTATAATAATAAGTAATTTTTTTAAAAAATTGATTTTCATGTTTGGAAATAAGAGAAAATGTTTTTTGATTTTAAATAGATAATTTAAAAATGAATGTCACTCTTAAAGGAAAATTTTATAATTTAAAGGATTAATGAAAATATCATCAAGTTGAAAGTCAATCACCCTTTTGTAAGTGATATCTTAAGATATGGTACCTAAGGTCAATTTTTTTTAGTTTGAGAGTATAGGATAATATTTTTTTAGAAATATTAATCACACTAGTATTACCACATATAATAGGGATATGGTCATATGTAAGCTCAAAGTCTATGAAAGTGTTCTTAATCCATATCATTTGGGCACAAAAACTCTTAGAAGCTATATATTACACTTCATATAAGAGCAACAGAGTTTTTCTTCTTATTACTCCAAGAGATGTGGTATTTTCCAAGATGATGGAAAGTCCCACTTATACTTTTTCTATCTATTTTACATCCTATAAAATAAACATCAGAAAAACTAGTTAATTCAAAAGATATTCCTTTACGGTAAAACAAAACAGGGCTTTTAGTTATTTTTAAATAATGAAAAATCCTTTTTAACAAATTTGAGAGGTGATTACTTTGGATTTGATTAAAAAAACCATAAATAAAAACATTGAACATGATAATAGGATTAATCATAGTAAGATAAAGTAGAATCCCAATTATAATTATATAAATGTTGTTTTTGGTCAACTTACCTAGCTCATCCAACATTAGCTTGAATGTCTCGCTCATAGGTGTACTAATTTACTTATATTAATCTACTTAAAAATGTTTTAAGATTTTATTAGTGTGTTTTACTTAGTTTAGAAAAATACCAGTATTTTCTTTCATAAAATTGAAATAAAAAATAATAATTTGGGTTCACCCATTAAGATCATTTAAAATTCCATTTTCATTAAATCAAAAAATTGAAAATAAAGAGGTTCATTGGTTGTTCTAAAATTCACATCATTAGGGTAGATTTAAACATCTTTTTTAGAAAAATTGTTGAATTGTATTTTTCTATTTTAAAACCATTTCATAAAAAAACTATATAAACATTCATACCAAGATTGAGGGGGTTGTTTCAAACCATAATGATCTTTAGTTAATTTGAAAAAATGATTTAAAAAATTAGAATCTTAAAGACTAGGGGGTTGTTCTAGAAACAAAATTTCATTAATAAAACCTTTAAAAAAGGATCTTTTAATATTCATTTGGAAGAATTTGAAATTAGGGTGGGAGGTAAATTTCAGTGAGATTCGTATGGATTCCAACCAAGTGATAGGTGTAAAGGTTTCACCATAGTTGATTCCTTATTTTTAGTTATAAGATTTATCTACTAGATAGGATTTATTTCTTGTGGTATTACTTAGTTCATCTAACTTTTTTTATAAAAACCCATTTAGATACTATAATGAGATGATTTTTAAGAATATACATGAGAATATATTCATCATTTAAAGTGAATTGATTTAGATACTCTTACATTTTAAGAACCCAATTTTCCTCCAATGGCCCTAAGGCCTTCATTTTTTATTGATTTTTGATAATCCACCTTTAAAGGGGTGAGGTGGAACCTTGACAAGGCCCGTAGGAGTAAGTATTACATGGATCATAGGCCTTAGAGGAATTCATTTTCCCGTAGGCTTCAAACAATACATAAAACCCAGACTAACTACTTGGAACTGCTCCTCCCCAGCATCTTCATCGTGAAATAAGCTCTCCACCTTTGCATGGCTGTTCGGCTAGGCATTCCCATTCATGCACAGGCTTGTCCCGATGGAAGGTGTCATACCCTCTCATTCTTGCAATCCATTTAGGTTATGCTGTGGTGAAAGCTCCTTGCTCATCTTACTTGTAGAGCTTATTCCTCATATGTTGTCTGGTTTTCATCTTCACTTAAGGTGGCCCAAAGGCCTTAAGGTGGCCTGAAGGCCTTACTGACCCGAAGTCCTGGGTGGCCTGAAGGCCTTAAAGGACTCAGGGACCAAATCAGTGGCCTGAAGGCCCAAACAGGGGAATATTTCCGGCTTCTATAGTGCCAAATAGTACCTGCTACTGTTCCCGCTACAGTACTGCTACAGTACCTGCACAGTTCCCGCTATAGTACTGGTACAGTACCCCTGGAAATAATGTCTCCTCCTGGATTTTATCCCGGGTCTCCCGGATGCACTTGTATAGTCCTTACCAACTGGGCTAAGGCTCATTTGCTTAAGAACCCAATTTTCATTTTTAATAGAATCATTAAAATTTTTTCGTTCTATGCGAAAGAAAAAGGCAATATGTTCAACCTCATTTAGTACGAATGTTCTAGTATGAGTTCCTTCTTGTAAATATCCAATGAAATTTTCAAGGGGATGATCTCTAGATTTTTTAAAAGATGTAATTAAAGAGTTTGAAGGTTCTTCTTGTTCAACTTAAGATTTTTTATATTGGAAGGTTACATTTTAAGTTAAAACACCATTTTTGACAAAATCATTTTGATAAATATATTTTGGAAAATTTCTATAAAAAACAACATGAATTGATTCTTCCAATGTTTAGGTCTTTTTGTTAAAGATCCAATATGACTTCTTTGAGTTGTAGTACCTAAAAAGATACATTAATCATATTTTGAATCAAAATTTTCAAAATATTATTTGGTTTTTAGAATAAAATAGTTACAATAAAAAATATTAAAAAATCTAACTTTAGATTTTTTGTTTTCCAAAGTAATTAAGGGGAATTTTTTATATTGGTTCTTATAAGAACATGATTAATGATAAAAAAAATTAGTATTTATGGCCTCAGTCCAAAAATATTTAGTTAAATTAAATTAATTTAAAATATTTTGAGAAATATCTTGGATAATTCAGTTTTTCCTCTCTATTACCCCATTTTTTTGAGGGGTTCTAGGAATATAAAAAGAATTATTATAGCCTTGAGAAGAGAATAAATCATTAAGTTACTTATTATTTAATTCTATTCAATGATTACATAAAATTAAAAAAAAATTGATAAACTTTTTCATTTTCAGTCTTTTTATAAACCTTTATGAAGGATTTGTAAGATTAACTTTATGAAATAATAAGTAAGTCCAAGTGAATCTTGTAAAGTCATAAAAAATAATAAAATTATATTATTCACCTCTGATGATTTCAATTTGGGAAGCTTTGGAAAAATCGAGATGAATTAATTTGAGATATTTAGAAGTAAAAAATAATTTTTTCAGATTTAAAATAATATTTATGTTTCTTTTCCATATTAACATGCTTAGAAACCCATTTCATCTTTGAAATATTTTTTAGGTAAATCTCTTACTAGTTGATAACTATTTATTTTTAAAAGTGAGTATGTGATATAGTGACCAAGGAATCTATGCCAAAGACATGACTCACTAACTTTTTCACTTAATAATTTTAAGGTTTTTCTAGTGATATATTTTAAATTGATTGTATACACATTTTTAAAATGAGAAATGACAAATTAAAAATTTTATTTTGAGTTAAAAACTTTTCACATGTCATTTTTTAAATAAATTTTAAAAACAATATCACATAATTGATTAATTCTTAGAAAATCATGTTTCAATCCTTTGAAAAAATAAAACATTTTTAATAATATGTGAGTTAGAAAATCTGATGGTACCTTCACTTATCATCTTACCCTTAGATTTATCACCAGAGGTGACTTGAATTCCTTCTAGTTTATTGATCAGATGAATTCAGAGAGTTCACCATACATGTTTCTTGAGAAACCACTATATAGGTACCATAGTGCTTGTTATTTTTTCTCAAGAAACTTTTACTACAAAATCAAACAGCTAAAGGTTTTGGTATCCAAATAATAATAGGTCCGCTTATGTTAGCCAAAAATGATTTAGGTATCTAGATTTTTATAGTATTAGATTTTATTTTGGAAATACTAGATGAAATATAAATTGATTTGGTCTCCCATATTGTACATTCTTGTAATCACATACATAAATTAAATGTCTAATTCTCTTACAATAATTTCAAAACTTTTCATGCAATAAAATTTTAATAAAATTGTTTTTTGATGAATTTTTCAAGGTGATTGTATGATTTTATAAACTCATATCATCCCATTATTTTACATGTCTTTGAGAGCCCAAATTTTTATTTTTCTTATTTTCACCTTGATTGAATTTATAGATATGTTTATTAAGTTTTTTGATTATATATATGAGATTATTAACACCTGGTTGATTCTTAGATTTTGTGGATAATTCTTCCTTTTCCTTGAATATTTATTCCTTCCCTTATAGAAGTTTTTTTTATTTAATCACATGATTGTATTTATTATTAAGTTCTTTATATAATAATGAATTTTTATAGAAACCATTTTTTATTTGATCATATGTATATTTTATGTCTTTTAAACTAAGGTGACTTGAGGAGAAAAATGAATAAAAAGTGGGTGTATAATTAGGATAATAGGGGGAGGAAATCAGAATAGGGGAAATAACCTCAATGTATTCATTAAAATGTTCCATAAGGAACATAACAACTGAATTACTTAAATAGGATAAAGAAGTTAATTTCATTGAGTCATCACTTGCACTACAGGTTGTAACATTGAGTGTCTTCTTACCTTGTTCCATTTCTTTCACCTTATTTTTGTAAATGGGACACTCCAATTTGATGTGACCTTTTTTCATATAATTTTATCATGTAACTTTTTATTATTCTATTTGGTTTACCTTATTGGTTTGGTTGAAATATTTATTTTTATTGAATAATTTTTTCATTTTCTTGGAAAGTTGAGAAAAATATTTAACTTCACCTATGGATGAATTATAATTTTAAAGGAAATAGTTTTCTTTTCATCTTTGGTTTCATTGGATTCTTTCTTAGATTGTAATTTCATAGTAATTTTGTATGTCATTAGGTATCTAATAAGTTCTGCGACTACCATTTTCTCTATGTCCTTCACTTCTTGTTTAGTGTAGTTTCCTGCCTCAGATTCCACTTAACAATGCCCTGAGATGGTGGCCACAATACCTGAAGTGAGACTCCCCGAAAACTAGAGGTTTTCGACTAGCAGTGGGTTCCTCGGGTGTGTCCATGGGGAGAATATTACCTCATAGGTCAAAGTGAAGTGTAGTATTATATAAATAGAATAATAAAATAGAAACAAAAGAAATAGTAATAACCAGATAACATTAGTAGAACATAATAAATAATCATGAAATATATTTAATACAATAATAAGAAGATAAATAATAATAAAATACAATATGATGATGATCAAGGTGATTTATCTATACCAAAAATTAATATGAAAGGATGAGGGATACATTAATATACCACATGCTAAAAAAATACACAAAAGACCAAAAGCTACTACAACTAGAATCTCGATCATAGGCTCAATCCTCTACCCCCAAACTCCATCATAGAACTAGAAATCAAGGATCAAAAATTGGAATATTCCCTTTATAAATACCTACATCCATAAATCTATTTTGGTACTAAAGGTGTCCCAAGTAGGGTGTGAGATACAATCTTAGTAGGCCACCACCCAGTGTGTCTAGGAAAATACATTTCATGCAATATAAAATGAACAGTGTTCCATAATTAATAAATGAAAAATAGAAATAATTAAATAATTACCTTGGACTGGGTACCACATGGACACCCATCCAATTTACCTACTTTGGACTAATACGGTGAGTCTGAAACGAGGGATCCTGTAAAGGTAGAGTGAGTGGAATAATATGTGAGAAGTTGTACTATCCCCAAGCTTGTGATTGGTCTTATAGGACACATCCCTTTGTTTTCATGACCAAATAACCATTTCTCATTGAAATCATTCATTTACCTTTTTTAAAATTTATTTAAAAACTTATTTATAAAATTTATAGAGTCACCCTAAGCTCGTCCATGGAAATTCAGAGAGAATTCCCAAGTATATCTTAAGGAGATCAGGATATATCCAATGCCTAACGAGTTTCTCCAAGGTGGATCAAGAATGAAGTCCCAAATTTCACTCTAGGAATTGTGTGGTAAAATCAATAATTATCCTTCGAATATGTCCCTGGTATCGCATATAGAGGCCCATTTCTCTCTCATGGCATGGTACAACCATATTTCCATTGAGCCCATCCAAGGGGTCTCTCCAAGGGAACCAGTTTCACTTGTCTAAAGTTAAAAGAAATAATGATTGAAAAGCCCATAACATACATAGCTAGTGTCACCCCTTCCATGTTTACAAAGAATTGTGAATTTTAACAAGAAGGCGCAAGAGTTTGTCCAAGGGTTCCTTAATTCGGAACCCCTTATTTCACCATTGTAACTAAGGTTAAAGTATTAAAAAATATTTATCTCAAAATTTAACAAGGAATACATCTTCATTATGATTTTCAATTTACCATGGAATTTAATTAAACCGAACTATTTATGGTATTATGCGTAAGGAATTAAGAACTTCGAAAATTAATTTAATTGAACCACTTAATTTATAGCATGGGGTATAGAGGCTTAACACCTATCCCATCACCCAATTCAATCCAACTTAACAAATTCCAGGTACCAAGAATAAATAAAAACCCATCAAGGTATCTTTAAACAATTTAAGGCAAGGGAAAATTAAGGCTTAAAGGTATAGAACACTTGTTTGTTTCCATAAAATCTAGGAGATCAATCCATGGGGTTGATTCGCCACTAGCTAGGGACACTTTTGGCATGGTAGGGCTTCCACTCTTATTTAATTATAAAAAAAAGGTGTTGTCGGAAGGGTTTGGATTGCAACATGATGATGCATATTATAGAATGCAGTGAAATGAAGGGAAATAACCTAGACCACCTATCGTAGCCTAATATATTTTCCCTCATATAGTGTCAACCTTTGATTTAATCTAGAATGGAAGAAATCAAAGAAGTGTTCAATTGTATTGAAAATGGGGAAAATGATCTTTAACATAAATAGCATGATAGATGGGAAGAAGAACGTTAAATAAAAGGGAGAGAGTTTACGATATTATTGATATCTTTCCTATGAATCCAACAACATGAGAAATGGATTCCATATAGAGGATGTGGATTGATCCCTAGCAATGAGGAAGGGAGAGCTTCATATGTGGGAGGAGAAGAGATAGCCACTAGAGAAGAAAGAGGAAAATAAATAAAGGTTTAAAATATTTAAAAGGGGAAAATGGTAATTTCACCCATAAACCTAGGGAAGCATAGTTTAGCAACACGTTTGTCCAAACCATGTGCTAACCGTGCGCTAAGCCAATGCTTCAAAGGGGAACCCCGCACGGTTTGGCACATGGTTTATCTAAATGTATGAAAACCGTGAAAAAATAAATTGTCAAATAATATAGGTGGCTTACAAGGACGTGTTCCTTGGGTCACACATTTGTAGAAAAATAATGTGTCCCCCAGGTCCCCACTGTCTAAATCCACACAGTTTAGGGAAAATGTGTGGGCTGGGATGCACGATTTTTACTAACCGATTTTCCTAGTTTACCTCTTCCAATTTCAATGATCTGGGCTTTGAACGATCCCTAGACACACCTGATACCTCCTTGAATTCATAAGGAATAATTATTAGGCTCAAATAGAGGAATTGAAACCAAGGACCAATGGTCTATATCTTTGATAAAAACTGGTAAATTACAGCCTCCCCTCCTTAAGACAACTCGTCCTTGAGTTTCCATTCTAAGGGTGGTAGAACATCATCAGAGAAGAGTTTTGGCCACTATGCACATACATCAGTCTCCCACTCCTAGTTCTTGTTCTATATACGTCTGTGTTGCTAGATCACCCAGACTAGAGGAACTAACCTACCTCAAAGACCCTTTGTTCTCCAATCCACGATACTTATTAAATGATCTTCAAAGGATACATCCACCTCCAGCTCAATATCCTTGGGGTAAAATGAATGAGATAGTTCTAGATGATACCATTAAATCTGTAATATGTGGAATATTTTATTCATGGAATGGTACCTCTTAGGTAAAATCTACCGATAAGCTACTGTCCAGACTCTCTCCACTACCTAAAAAGGCCCAAAATACTAAGGCAATAACTTGAGCTGTCTCCAGATTTATCTATGACCCAATCTAGGTGATACTTGTAGAAATACTTGGGATGAGTTGGGAAGAGGTTAGGAGAGTTTGGAATGGTTTTGATTAAGTTTGGATGCTTTTATAAGGGTGCATAGTTTGAGCACAGTTAGGGAAAACCATGTAGGTTCTCCAGGTAAATATGAAGGGGTAGATAGTGGGAATTTCATGGTCTACACATGGTTTTCCAAACTGTGTGAGACAACTATGTGGGATCCCTTCTCTTGAGGTAGTGTCATGCGCACAGTTAGCACAAGGTTTTCTAAACTCTGTGGGAAAACCGTGCAACCACTTCAAAAGGTCATTTTTAAATCTGGGTTCACTTGGGATTGACCTATTTCACTCCAAAATTCCTCCCACTCAATACTCACTCGGTATTTTTGGTTCTCAAGGGTTGGAGGGTCTCTCCCACTCATTTTAAAATCTTTTTGAAGGGGTTTCAAGGTGGTTTGAAGGTGGTTTCTCCTAGGTAAGTCCCTTCTCTTGGTTTTTATTTGGTTTTCTCTATACCTACTCTTCCCTCTCTCTCAGTTTTCTAGATATACATCCATTGTGTGTAGATATAGGGTTTATTTATCCTAAAGTGATGATTTTAGGGATTTTTTTATGATAGGTAATAGGATCTAGAGTGGTTTCGGTGGTGTGTTCTCCAGATATGTGGTGCGGTCACTTGTGCGTCAATTTTTCCTGAACCCTAAAGGTGGGTGTCTTCTCACTCGAATCCACTTGGTTAGAACTAGTTTTTGTGGTTGAAATTAATATTTTTTGAAATTAATTGTGAATATGATGTGTGAAATATTTGTGGAAAGCCATTGGGTGAATATTTGGGGATTTCTGGGAGAAATAGGATATTGGTGAAAGAGAGGTTTTGTTGTATGATTTTAAAATGTATATTTTAAAACTGGTTTCTTGGTTTGCATTATAAAAAGGGGTTGTGAAAATTATTTTCAATAAAAAATGGTTTTATTAGAATGGGATTTGGCATGGAAAATGGAAGAAGGGTGTTTTCAATAAATTGGTGATTTATTAAAGTGCATTGGCATATTTTGGAAATGGTTGTGTGCTTATTGTGTGGCCTTGGTGCTCTAGATTGTTGGGTGATTAAGTGTTATTTATTGTGTTTATTGTGTGGAAGTGGTTGGGAAGTCTCACTATAAAAGTTGATGGATAGTGGATGGAAGGGCCGCCGTTGTGGATAGTGGTTAGGAATCACCACTAGTTAGAAATGTAGGGAATGGTTTGGATGAAAGCTCCAATGTTTTTGTTGACTTGTTGTGTGTTTCTTTGGAAGATGGAATTAGTTGGGATAATGTGTGATGGTTCTATGAATTATGGCATAGTTGTGTCTTTCCCTTTTTTTAAATGGATTGGAAAGGGTATGTTTGGATTGTAGAAATGGTTTTACTATTAAATGTTTTATATAAAATACTTTATATAAATGTGCTAATGGTTCTTTACTAGTGGCGTGTATAGGGAAGTCAAGTGGGAAAATCCTACTGAGTATTATTACTCACCCATGCTTTGGAACATGGGTTCTTTTGCAGATGTTTTATTATGGGACACAGGTAAGGGTAAAGAATCTCATTTTTCTAGTGGTTCAACATGATTCTTGGGTGATGTTGTGGTTCTTGAAGCATGGATCTTGGTGTGGATCTATGGATGGTGTCCTAGTTATTTGGGGTCTTGTTTTGTAGTCTTCTATTTGTTACTATGATATTTGGTTTGGTTTTACTGGAATTTGGGGATTTTTATGGATTAGTTTGTTTGTATTTTGGTAATGTATGGGTTGGGTTATTTTTTTGACAAGCATCATATAGCTTTGTTGGTAATGGCATTTTTGGTTGGTTGATTTTTTCTTAAGGGAAAATTGTTCCCCAATGATTATTGAAGTCCTTGGCACCCTAGGATTGTCTATTAAGTCCAAGTGCCCCCCCCCCTCAATACAATGGGATAGGGAAGGATGTTACAAGTGGTATTAGTTTGTTCAGTCCTTGGCATTCAAGTGAGAGCTATTGTTCAGTCCTTTGGCATTGATTGTTGGTCTTGGTGTTGATATTCCTTCTTGGCCTATTCCTTGAGTTGGGATGGTATAAAGGCATAGGATTGTCAAAACTTGTATTGTATAGCATAAAATGATGTAGCTAACCCTTTTATACTGAAATTCATGTTACTAGGGAGTTGGGTACCTCAGTGTTTGGAGACACTTATAGGCATTGGAAATATCATTATTGTGGTTGTATCCAATCATATGAGCATGACATGCATGGTAGAAATGACTTCCCACTAGGATGCATATTACATTGGGATATAATTATTTATGGTGTGATATGAATGTTTGGATTTTGAAAATTTTGAATTGGGTTTCAAAACAGAAGTATTTGAAACATGGAAACTTGTGGTATTTTGAAAATGGGTCAATTTTCAAAAAATGATGGATTTTTTAGAATAGTGAAACATGGGAAATGTGAAGTTGTGGAAAGACTAGTTGTGATATTTTTAATGTATTGAATTTAAAAAAAATTATAACCTTTCTTGTTAAGGGAGTAGGACTTATGGTTGTTTTTGTATTGATAGAAATGACACTGGGTAGGCATCATAGAGACCAACCGGAGGAAGCTACTGAAAATTGTGGTTGCACCTAAGCCTTAAGTGAACCAGCATCTAGTGCATAGTATAGTGAAAGCTTTCTAGGATGTGGAAAGTTTGAATAAAGTGGATGAACCAAAGAATATGGATCATGCAGTTCGGTTTCAAAGGCATAATCCACCCATTTGTAGGGGTGATTCAGAGCTATAAAGGTATGAAGCATAGGCGAACATAATGAATAGGATAGTTGAATTATTGGGAACCCCAGCAGAGCCAAAAGTAAAGTTATCCATGTATATGTTAGAAGATATTTACCTTCAGTGATGGGATATGGAATTCCAAGCTGTGACGGACCAAGGTGTGACATGGGAGGGTTTCAAGGAGTTTTTTAATAAAAAATACTACCCTCATACGTTCAGGATTCAGCGTACAACAGATTTATTCCATTTGAGGTAGTAGAACTTTCCAGTAATAGAATATGCGACTAATTTTATGAACATAGTGCGGTTTTCACCCAAGGTGGTGGGTATTACATCATTGAAGTCATGAGTTTTTGAAGCTAGGTTGAACCAAGAAATTCGTTCCATGATATTGGTGTTATGTATAAATGATTTCATGGAAATGGTGAATAGATATATAGTGGATGAGTAGGATATTTTGGGGGATACAAGCAGGGGAAGCATGTTGGTACCCATGGGAAATAGTGGGAACTAAAATGTTGGGTTCAAGAGGAAGAGGGACACTTATTTATAGGATAGAAGTACATATCAAAATCTGATGGTAGGATCAGTTAATATTCCTCCAAAGCCTCAGATTAATCCATGATGTTTTCAGTGGGGATCTATGGGGCACATCAAGCGAGATTGTGTGACACAACCTCAAGTATGTCATAACTGTAAGAAGATGGGGCATCTTCAATGTTACTATCAGAATGCTCTGAGGTCGGGTGTCCGTGACACTCCTCAAGGGCCGCAAGGGTCTTATGCCTCAATGAGATGGGGGTAGTATCATACCCATCGACAGTAGAGTAAAGTTAGTCATGGTGATTCAAGTAACACCATGACTCCTCAGCAGGGTAACACAGAGTAATGTATGGTAAGTAAGTAGTGGTTTGGAGCTGATCAGGTTGTGGTGGATGATCAGTTGGGACCATCTGTGGTGCGAGGTACAGTTCTTTTCAATTCCATGTTGATGAAATCTTTGTGTGGTACAGGTACTTCGTATTATTTCATTGCTTCTCGCATCATTGATTTGTTGGTTTTATATGTGGAAATGATGCCTTCTATTTTGAAACTTCAAACTCCTCTGGGTCAAAGAGAGTGTCGAGGCTTCCTATGTAGAGCATGTTTCATAGTTTTGGAAGACATTGAATTGATTTGGGATTTATCAGTGCTTGAGATGGATGCTTATGATATAATACTAAGAATGGATTGGTTGGTGATGTTTAAGTCCCACATTAATTGTGATGTGAGAACGGTTAGTTTTATGATAGAGGATGGTGTTGAACATCTCTTTAGAGGGGAGAAGAATGAAAAGTTAGGTGAAATAGGTTTGTTGGAACCAACTATTTCCACGATCTCATATTAGTTAGTGGAATTTTCATTGGAATCAGTGGAAGGATTTGAGAAAAGTGTTCTTTTAGTAGTTGTGGATCAGTTTATGGTTGTATTTCCTAAATAATTCTTAGGGTTTCCACCAGGGAGAGAAGTGGATTTTACGATTGATCTACTTCTAGGGACCAGTTTATCTCACTTCCATCTTACCATATAACACCAGAAGAATTTTGGGAATTAAAGCTGTAGTTGGAGGTGCTAGAAAACAAAGTGTTCATCTGGACTAGCACATCCCCGTGGGAAGCATCGATTTTTTTTGTTAAAAAGGAAGATCAAACTTCGCTGATCTATGTGGATTATCGTATACTTAATCAGGTTACGATAAAGAACTGATATCCAGCTCCACGCATTGATGATTTTTTTTACTAGTTGAGGGGATATCAGTGGTTCTCCAAGATTGAATTGATGTCAGGATATCATAAATTGAAGGTAGGGAATGAGTATATCCCTAAAATAGATTTTAGAAGTAGATATGGACCTTACGAGTATGTGGTTATGCCCTTTGGTCTAACGAATGCACCATCAGTAATCATGGAATTGATGAATAAAATATTTCAGAGATATCTGGAATCTTTTGTGGTGGTATTTTTTGATAATATATAGGTGTATTCAAGGACAATGGTAGAGAATGAGCAGCACTTGGCGATTGTATTGGGGTTCTTGAGGGATCATTGGTTGTATGCCAATTTTCAAAGTGTGGCTTTTGGATACAGGAGGTTCATTTCCTTAGACATGTTATTTCTGAGAAAGGTGTTTCAGTTGATTCAAAAAAGATAGAGATTGTTATCTCCTGGAAACCGCCAAAGAACATTTTAAAAATATAGAGCTTCCTTGGTCTAGCTAGATATTATCGGCATTTTGTTTTTGATTTATCACATTTTTACTCACCAATGATATATTTGAAAAGAAAGAATATCCCATTTCAATGGGATGAATAGTGTCAAAAATGATTTGAAGAGCTAAAGGGTCGCCTTACATTAGTACAAATCTTGGTTTTTCCAGAACCATGGTAGGGTACATGGTGTATTGTGATGCATCAAGATCATGGTTGGGGTGTGTTCTCATGAAAGTATATCATGTGGTTTCATATGAATCATAGCAGTTGAGGTTTCATGAGATAAACTACCCAACGCATGATTTGGAATTGGTAATAGTGGTTCATACCTTGAAAATCTGGTTTCGTTATCTCTTCAGTGAGAAATTCACAGTCTTTACCGACCATAATATTTTAAATCATATCTTCTCATAATGATATTTAAAATTGAATAAAAGGATATGGATGGAGTATCACCAAAAGTTTGATTTTGACTTGATGTGCACACCGGGTAAGAGAAATTCAGTGGCAGATTCATTGAGTAGAAATTCATATGCTCTGGTGGTGAAATAGGCATCAGATCAGTGGAATTTAATGTTATTCATAGCCAAAATGTGGTTATAATGTAAGGAATGGGGTGAAAGAGAAGTCTTATTTCTGGTTTTTTTGGTTCCTGACATGGCTAGTTTGGTTAAAGAGGCACAAGAATCTGATTCCGAGTGTATGGAGATGAGGTTGAAACTCAATGGTGGGGAGACCGTTAAGATATGGGAACTGAATGGGAATTTAGTCTTGTGTTTTTGGAATTATATGGTGGTAATAGTTCCTTTTCAGGAGAAACTTCTTAGAGATTATCATCATTTTAGGTGGGTTGTCCATCATGGAATTCAGAATATGTATATGGCGTTGAAAGCTTAGTTTTGGTGGGCTGGTATGAAAAGAGATGTGGCTGAGTTTGTCTTGAGATTCTTGAATTATCAAAAAGTCAAGGTTGAGCATCAGCAACCAGTAGGAATGTTGAAATATTCACCTATTCTAATTTTGAATTGAGAGAAAATAGTGATGGATTTTGTAACAGGTCTTCCGAGAACGGTCAGGAAGCTTGATGTCGTATGGGTGATTGTGGATCAGCTCACAAAGTCGGCCCATTTCATCCCAATTCCTGAATCTCATACGGTGGAGGATCTATCCAAAATCTATATATGGTAAGTATTAAAGAGGCATGGAATTCCATTTTCAGTTGTATCAGATAGAGATCTAAGGTTCACATATTGTTTTTGGAAATCCTTACAGAAAGCCCTTGGGACATAGTTGATGATGACCACAGTGTATCATCCTTAAAAGGATGGACAACATGATAGGATGATACAAACTTTAAAGGATATGATAAAGTCTTGTTTGATGGATTTTGGTGGTTTGTGGGATGATCACTTACCATTGGTGGAGTTCTCCTATAATAACAGTTATCATGCTTCAATACATATGGCTCTGTTTGAGGCGTTGTAGGGGCGTCCATGTCATTCTCCACTATGTTGGGTGGAAACGGATGATACTTTGATGATTATACTGAGCCTTGTATAAGAGACTACAGAGAAAATCAAGTTGATTAGAAAGATAATGGAGATGGATCAAATTCATCAGAAATCGTATGTGGACCATCGTCGACAACCATTGTAATTTGAGGTGGGTGACTATGTGTTTTTGAGAATATCTCCTAGTTTAGGACATATTCGGTTTGGAAAGTAGGGTATGTTATCTCCAAGGTATATTGGTCCTTTTGAGATACTTGAACGGATTTGAGAGATTGATTATTGGTTGTATTTTCCACCACATTTTAGTACATTGCACAATGTGTTTCATGTGTCGCAGTTGAAAAAGTATCAGCCAGATCGTGACCATGTGATTCGTTGAGATCATGTTGAGCTAGAACCAGATGCTTATTTGGTGCACATTTCGATACGGATTGTGGATAGGAAAGATAGTCTTTCTTGGTAAAATAATCGGTTTAGTTTGTGTTTTGTGGCAGCATGGTCAGATTCTAAAGGAGACTTGGGGTCGGGAGAAAGAGATGGTCAATCAATGACCCACGCTCTTTCAGTAAAGCGACAGTTTTCTACTTTCATATGATAGAAATTCCAATGGTGGGGAGAATATAGAACCCCCCCGTTTGAGTTATGTAGCCTTTTTATGCCTTTTTATGTGTTTAAAGTTCTTGGTATGAGTTTGGAAGAAGTTGGGAGAGTTTAGAATGGGTTTGAATAAGTTTGGAAGCTTTTCTAAGGGTGAACATCTTGTGCACGGTTAGGGAAAACCGTGATGGTTCTCCAGGTAGCCGTGCAGGGGGAGATAGTGGGCTTCGCATGGTCTGCGCATAGTTTTTCAAACCATTTGATACAACCATGAGGTACCCCTTCCCTTTAGGTAGTGGCTCGTGGATGTTCAGCGCACGGTTTTCCAAACCGTGTGGGCTAACCATGTGGCCACTTAAAATGGTAATGTCTAAATCTAAGTTTTCTCAGGCTTAATCTATTTCACTCCAAACTTCCTCCCACTCAATCCTCACTCAGTATTTTTGGTTCTTAAGGTTTGGAGGGGCTCTCCCACTCATTTTGGAAGCTTTTTAAGGGGTTTCAAGGTGTTTTGAAGGGGGTTTCTCCTGGGTAAGTCCCTTCTCTAGGTTTCTCTTTGGTTTTTTGAGACCTACTCTTCCCTTTCTCTATATTTTCTAGATCTACATATTTTTTTTGTATATCTAGGGTTTTTTTATCCGAAAGTGATGATTTTAGGGTGTGTTTATGATATGTAAGAATATCTAGAGAGGTTTCAATGGTGAATTCACCAGATTTGTGTGTGGTTTCTTGTGGGTTGATTTCACCGAAACCCTAAAGGTAGGTAGATTCTCTCTCGACTCCACATGGTTAGAACTAGTGGATTTGGTTGAAATTAATTTTTTTTTCTTGAAATTAATTGTGAATATGATGCGAAAAATCTTGGTGGAAACCCATTGGTGAATATTTGGGGATTTTTGGGAGAAATGGGATATTGGTGAAAGTGGGGTTTTGTTGTGTGATTTTAAAATGTAGATTTTAAAATTCGTTTCTTGTTTTAGATTATTAAATGGGTTGTGAAAATGGTTTTAAATAAAATTTGGTTTTATTGGAATGGTATGTGTCATGGAAAATGGTAGAATAGTGTTTTAAATAAATGGGTAATTTATTGAAGTGAATGGCATGTGTTGGAAATGGTTGTGTGCTTATTGTGTGGCCTTGGTGCTTTATTCCTATTGGGTGATTAAGTTTTATGGCTTGTGTTTATTGTGTGTAAGTGTGCGGGAAGTCTCACTATAAAAGGTGATGGATAGTGGATGGAAGGTCCACCATTATGTATAGGGGTTGGGAAGCACCACTAGTTGGAAATGTAGTGAATGGGTTAGATGGAAGCTCCCCTATTTTGGTTGCCTTGTTGTGTGTTTCTTTGCAATATGGAATTTTTTGGGCTAATGTGTGATGGTTCCCTGGATTATGGCATTGTTGTGGGTTTCCCTTGTTTTACATGGCTTTTTAAGGGTATGTTTGGCTTGTGGAAATGGTTTCACTATTAAATGTTTTATATAAAGTGATTTATATAAATGTGCTAATGGTTTTTTCCTAGTGGAGTGTGTTGGGAAGTCATGTGGGAAAATACTACTGAGTATTATTACTCACCCTTGATTTAGAACTTGGGTGATTTTGTAGATGTTGTATTCTGGGACATAGGTAATGGTAAAGCATCTCATTTTGTTAGTGGCTTGACATGATGCTTGGGTGATGTTGTGGTGCTTGGAGCATCGAGCTTGGGGTGGAGCTGTAGATGATGTCCTAGTTATTTGGGGTCTTGTTGTGTAGTCTTTCGTTTGGTACTCTGATATTTGGTTTGGTTGTACTGGCATTTGGGAATTTTTATGGATTAGTTTGGTAGTCTTTTGGTTATGTATGGGTTGGGTTATTTTGTTGACATGAATCATGTATCTTTGTTGGTAATGAAATTTTTAGTTGGTTTATTTTTTTATTAAAGGAAAATCATTCTCCAATGATTCTTGAATCCCTTGTCATTTATTGCTAGCCTTTGGTGACCTGGGAACATCTCTTAAGGACAATTAGCACTCCTCCACCCCCCTCAAGCCAATGGGATGGGAAAGGATGTTACATAGCTTTATCCATACACTTTTGAATCAGTTGAAATTTCTCTGAAGTCTCCTAGATGATACGAGGGCCTAGTGGAGCTGTCTCACCCACCTCTAGCCAATATATTGGTGAATAGAATGACCTTCCATAAAGGAAATAATATAGATCCATCTTAAATGTTTCTTGAAATCTTTTATTGTGGGAAATCTCAACTATAGGATTATGCTTTTCCCAGAAACCTCCAAAATCAAGGATATAGGCTAAAATCATATCTTATAACACATGTATCATCTACTCGGTCTACCTGTCAATCTGAGGGTGATATGTCATACTTAAGAGCACCTTTGAACCTATTTCCTTCTACAATCCTTTCCAAAACTGTAAATTAAAGTGGGAATATCAATCCAAAATCATAGATCAAGGAACACCATGAAGTCACACCATATCCTGGATCTAAATCCATCCAAGATCATCAATATAGAAGGTCTCTCAAATAGGTAGGAAGTGTAAAACCTTGACTAGTATTTTTAAGATCCCCATACTTCATCTCTACCTCAAAAGGATCTTGGAAATACTTTCATGAAATCCATGGTGAATTTTTTCCATTTCTATTTTGGAATAGAGAGAGGTTTTAGAAGTCCAGTAGGTCATTGGTTCTTTTCCTTCACCTACTGAAAGGTGGATCACAAAGTAATGAAACCTGTTATCTACCTCTTCATATTTTTCCATCAGTACTGATGATGTATATCTTGGTACATCTTGGAAATACCAGGACAAACTACCCATATAGAGGCATGTGATCCCCCATTAACTCTTCATGTATGTCTAAAGGCACCCATACATGAACGTGGAATAGTAGGGTTCACTTCCATCAACATCCCAACCAAAAGGTTGGTTCTCTCATGTGGAGCTCTCCCAAAATGATTCCCTCAGAATCTGATAACTGCCTCATCTGGACCTACGATATAAGGGAGGATGTCACTGCCATATTAGCTAGAACTAGTTTCACATACTGTTCCTGAACCTCTAGATGCATCTCAAAGAACAAAACCATCAACTTCCATTCACTACTATCCAAATTGACAGCCTATATCTGAGTCTTCTAGCTCAAGGAATCAACTTCATAATTTCTATTTCTGAGTGTGTAAGAAAGATCAAACTCTAACAATTCCAGGTATTCCACCCACTTGTACTACCTCATATTCAAGTCTCACTAAGTGGAGATGTATTTGATACTTTTATTATCCGTGTAATCAATGAACTTCTCACCCAATAGATAGTTCCTCCAACAGCACAGTGCATGAACCATGACTACTAGATCAAGTTCATACATGGGATAGTTCCACTCATGGGGCCTCATATGGAGAGACTCATACACTATAACCCAATTGACTTTCATCAACACTTCACCCATCCTGATTCCTGAAGCATCATAGTAAATAATATAGATTCTACCCATCATAGGCATAATTAGGATTCACACTAAAGTAAGTCTTCCATTTAACTCCTGAAAAGTTGTTTCCCGTGATTCAATCAAGTTGAACTTCACACCATTTTACTCAAGCCTACAAGCAGTGCTACTAAGCATGATCATTCCTGGATTAATCTCCTGTAGTATCCATCCATCCCTAATAAGATAGATATGTTGAATACATTCTTAGTCTACTCCCAGGAAACCATGGAACTCACCTTTTCTAGATTGACTGATATGACTGCATCAGATATGATATGACCCAAGAAGTGAACCTTAATGATAAAAAAGTATCATTTACTAATCTTCACATATAGTTTTTTCTTTTTCAGTGTATTCTGTATGATCTCAATATGGTTGGAATGGTCATATCTACTGTAAGAGTACACTAATATTTAATCTATGAATACTACCACAAAGGAATCAAGATGCAGGTGGAAAACATGATTCATCAAATCCATGAATATTATTTGTGTGTTCTTTAATATTAATGACATAACTAGATACTCATACAAGTCATAACTACTTCAAAACATTGTATATGGTATTTTCAATGGCCTCACATGCACCAGATGGTATCAGGAACTTAAATCAATCTTAGAGAAACTAGTTGCTCTTTGGAGCTGGTCGAAGAGGTTGTCTATATGAGGAAGTGGATACCGGTTCTTTACCATGAGATAGTTCAAATGTAATTAACAAATGCATAGTATAGGGGTACCATCTTCTTTCTTGGTGAAAAGGATAGGTGGACACCATGGTTTTGTGATGGTTCAGATAAAACCCTTAGCCTCTAGGTCTTTAAGATAATTCATGAGTTCTCGAAGCTCTGTAGGTGTCATCCTATAGGCTGGTATGAACACTGGTGTGTCACCTAACATAGGATCGATGGTGAACTTGATATCTCTCATCGGAGGCAATCCTAATAAATCATCAGGGAAGATGTCCCTAAAATGATCCACAATAGGAGGGAAATCCACAAGTTGTTTTCCCTGATTGCTCATAAAGAGACAGTCCATCTGGGATTTCACTCCACCTATCCCAATACACTAGGGTATAGCTTGACTTTTTTGGATATCCCATTCACCCATAAGTATATACGTGTTTCCCTCATGTTATATGAAAGATACATGATGGAGATAACAATCTACTTGGGCTCGATAAGGCATAAGCCAATCCATACTGAGAATGATGTCGAAGTTGATCATCTCTAGGATGAAGAAAATCCACATGAAATGGTACCCACATATTTCAAGTGGAAATACTTACACTGGAATGTACCCTATACTCAAACTCCTAATGGTGTGTTAAAAGTCATAACACCACCAGAGTACTCTATCACTAGACCCAGACTTCCCATAGTTACAGCAGATAGAAAAGAGTGTGCTGCACCTGTATCAAAAAAAGGATGAAACTAGAGTGGTTGATACCAAAAAAGAAATATATATGGCCCTTTACTCTGCTCTTATGGTGTAGGATGCACTGCATAAATATGGCATAAACCATGTACTTATGATGCTGCCTGAGTATCCTGATCATGTCCACTCTACTGTTGTTGAATATTTGAGGCATGACTAACTCAACTGCAACCACCTTCTCAGTCCGAATGGCTTGTAGAATACTGTATTCTATCTTGACATGTTGTCAATGATCCTTAAACTAAAGGTGGTTATGGTATAGAAACCTACTCATTAGTCACTGGAGGAATGGATTGGAAGAAGCACTAGAGGTGACCCATCCCGACGCATGCTCGAAACTCGATCAGGTTCTTCAAACACTGGGGATTTTTGGCCTGGCTTGTCACACTAGTGACACACCACATTGACATCAATGTGTTACACCTACTTGGTACTTCACCCATTTGTAACCTTGAAATGATACTTCCTACCACTGGATAAACTGTTTCTCTGTCTAGAATCCAAACTAATCTATTTCAGGTTGCCTGATTCCCTCAGGTTTTGTTCAATGATGAGGGTCTAGTTCACTACCTCTAAAAAGTGATCATCTAAAAGTTGTTCACCTATGAGCAGATGGTGTATGAAAGCCCATACTTGAATTTCCTCTCTTTAGTCATCTTGTCACTAGAAATGGTTGTTGTGAAATGCTACAATTCAATGAAGCGAGCTGAGTATTCCATCACTGACATGTCACCTTGCTGAAGGTGCATGAATTCTTGAGAATGGTCTATTTTCAGAGTCTAGGGGAAGAATTAGTTGAACAGGGTTACATGTAAGTACATCCATACCATACTCTAATGTTGATCAACCAAAGTTAGAACATCTCGTCAAAGCTTGGCAGAGTCACGTAGCATGTAGGTCCCATGATTGACCCTCCACTGTGGAGGCATCTTGATATTCTCAAAGATTGGTAGCATGGTTTCTATCCATGACTCAACAACCTGAGGTTTTTCATCCCCCAACAAGGCAGGAGGATGCTATTGCTCGAACTCACGGGTCAACTCTTCCATATAAGGGGGAGGTCAGGGAGCACCCTAAATAGATTTCATGAACTGGAAGAAGTATCATGGAACTAAGCATCGACACCCAGTGCACAACACCCCAATCTTTCATGGTATGTTTCCCTTTGAATAATACAATATCTTGTGTTGTATGCAACTTCAAGTTCAAACACACCACAACCAATCAAACTAGCCGTTATGAATAGTGATGACCACTTTTTAAAATTTTATAAATTTTATCTTTCAAATTTTACTTCATTTTTGGATTTGGAATATCGAAATTAGCTTATGTTGAATTTTTGGTATTTTTATGAAATCTTTCAATTTTTGATGAATAGTGAAAAACACAGTGTTATTGGTTAAAACCGACTTTTTATTTAAATAATTAGTTATTTTATTTTAATTTATTTTAGTTAAAAATAAATATATAATACCTATATATGTTCAATGTAATTCATTGGAGTCATTTTATAATAAGTTTAGATATATAAAATTTTATCGAACTTTTTAGCGTCTTTTACCCACCTCCTATGAGCATTTTTAAATTTGCATAAAACTTAATTTTACCACTTCTATGAGTTGGATTTTAAAAATTAAAGAAATATGGCTAATATCAGTAAGTAAAATGTGGTTCAATAAGATGAAAATAATTTCTGGGGAATAGTAATTTTTTACTTTTATTTACCACGGTTAAAAGTAAATAGGGTAATTAAGGGTAAAAATGATATCATAATTACCATAGAACATGTCCTAAATCTATTTGATAAGTATAATTGGACCAGAAATAAGCTTAGGAATAAAATATAATCCTCTTTGGTTCACTTGGATTAGATTAGGACATTTATTATTATTTTATTTAAAGAAGAGTTAAAAGAGTTAAATTCAAAGTTTAATAACTAAACCATTTTTAATATATGGTTATACACAATATAAATTCGACTATAAATATTCATCAGAAATATAAAAATATTTCCTACATAATGGTATTTTATTTATAATTTCTAGGCATTATATAATTTAATTTATTTATGACACAATGATGATGCAGTAATTACCTTATTAATGAAATATTTAAATAATTGATATTATAAATATCCAATTAAATGTAAATTGAGACATATGTTGAATTAAAATAATTTTTTAGGTTAATATGTCATGTTAGTGTTTGTTAAATAAATTTTATTCGAAGTGATAAAGTTTTTATGGATTTCAAAAAAATCAAATACTAAATATTGTCAAAATTGACTTAATTGAGTTTTTTAAAAAAATATTATATTATTAATTGATATAATATTCTTAAAAATCTAAGATTCAGTAAAAGGACTTATATAAGGTTATATATATTAATAATTAACCATATGGGGTTCTCTTGTCTTGTTATAGTAAATTTATTAACTATATAATATAAAAATACAAAGAGACATGGTAAATGTCAAACTATTTAACTAAGAGTTCAATCTAAAAGATAAGGTTAATATGATGAAATAAACCTGTCTAAATCCTATTTGTTGAGAGTTTTTCGATAGATCCCCACCTTATCATTTACATAATTTATTTTTGAGCCATTAGAACCTGAAAATTATTTTATTATAAAATGATATTTCAAGCTTTTCCTAAAGTGACCTTCACCTCTCTTATAAAAGGGAACTTCCCCTTCTTTTAATTTCACACCCCCAAAGACTTTTGGATCGGCCAAAACCTACCCAATATCCTCCCAATTTTTCTCCCTTCATGTTAGAGGCCTTAATTTGATCATAAAGCCTACCTAAGGAGCTCTTTTTTTCAAATCAATAGAAAGAACCTGAAGAAGAGGTAAATATTTCATCACCTCTTTCAAGTTCTTTTCTTCTTCCACTTCCTCATTATTTTTTGTTTCCATTATAAAATAGTAAAACCAGTATCTTCTATATACTTTGATGTTATTATAAAAGAATTACAACCATATTTATTATTCTATCCATCCTATTAATGACAAATTCACCATTTGTGTGTACGTACAGATTACCGTCTCCACGTCGTGGTGTAGTTTGTTATTAAAACACTTCATTATTTGGATGGGTATAATAATGAGTATATCTGATGTAAATAATAAATTTAACATTTTAGTTATTCTTTATATATGATATACCATCCAATTACATACGATTTTTCCATCAATATAATGATATTTTCGCTCGTGCGTACGTACGGATTACCGTCTCCATGAACATGATGAGATCTATTACCCATCATAATAATTCATGATTAATTTTAATTTTATGATTAAAAATAATGTTTATGAACATAATATAATTATGTATATGAATAAAATACATCCTATCCATAAAAACATGGCTTACGTAACCAATCATATAAAGGAAAACGAATCAGTTAACACCCGAAACGATGATACTACTAAAATATTATTAACAAAGAAATATTATAAGATTATATATGATATCATATTTATGTATATAGTTCTTTTATAATTTAATAACAATGTTTTAACTATTATATAGGAGTTTAACATATCATTTAATAATTAAAAGTACAAGGTAAGGTTTAATTTCACAATCTCTTTATTATTCGAGGTTGTTTTTACGTAAGTATCTAATGGGACCTCTTTATCATCCAAATCTGTGTTTTCTTAAAAAAAATTTCAAAATTTTTTTACTATTTACTATAAAATGGTTTAAATTAATTTATACCCTTATTTTACCTTATATTTTTTGAAAGGAATCTTTCTGTCATTTTCCAGTCAAGGTACATTATGACCTTTTTGAAAAAATTAAGGTAAGAATGTCTTTTTTAAACTTATACGGCAGGTGCGGCTATTTTCTACCATTATAACATCGTTAAAGCTTCCCATATATGCTTATAAAAATATTTTCAAAATAAATGTTTTCTTTTATAATTATATGACTTTTAAATGATTTCAAAATAGAAAGAGATATTTCTCTAAAAAAGTTTTGATTTAATCCATGTCAACATCCTTTGATAGATTTTAAGCTTTTTTGAAGTTGATTTTTTTATGATAAAAAAATTACATATTGTATTGAAGGTTTTGTGATATGTTTGACTATGTATGTTTTATTTTTACACCATTTATGGTTTATGGATAAATTACTGACATTTTGTATGCTAGTTTTAATACAAATGTTTATGTTATGTTTAAACTTTTTAATATGAGGAATGCATTGGACTTAGTAAGTGATAGATCGAGCCTTATATAGCTCCTCGATGCATCAGTAGGTCTCTTGAGACAAAATAGTGTCTTGTCATAATGCCTTGGCATAATCTTATTTGTAGTCTTGGCACAAGGCCTTGACTATGTGGTTATGAAGTCTGGCATTATGCATTCCATCATTATGAAAGTGGCTATTGATATTGCATGTGATTATTAGACTAGTAGAATATCCATTTGAATAAGTAAATGGAATTATTTGATTTTATATTTTGTATATTATGCTAAGGTTTAAGTTTAAAAGGCTTTTGTTTTAGCCTTATACATTTCCTTAAATGTTTATTCTTATTTATGAAAGTTTCCACTATATTTTTATCCTTACTGAGCATCTGAGATCACCCATTTCTATGTTTTATTTTTCCAACAATGTGAAGAAGTATTTTATGGTTGAACCATAGGGATAGACTAAGGATATAAGTGTGTTAAAAGGGGAAAAAATGTTCTCGATGTTTTTATTTCATGATGTAATGTAAAACTTATGAATGTATCTAGTACTTACAAGGATACTAAACTGATTGGTCTTTCGGGATTTGATCCCTTGTGATCATGCCAATGTTATGTAATAATTCACCAACTCAGGGTAACTAGGGTCAGGGCATTACACAGTGAAATATCTACAAGTGGTCCCTTAGGTGGCACTATAGGAGGTATTATAGGTGGGTCAGGGCCCACCACCTTAGGAGTATTCCCATTTCCACTTTCCTAGCATACACATAAATTCATCATGGTGGAATAGCTATATAATTTCCAAGTGCACGCCTTATATAGTATTTATAATATATAGGGAAACATGATAAAGAATATATAGGTAAAATCCTACATGTAGGCATGTTACAACCCTTAGCCTACTCCAGGAGGATGATCACAATGAGTTATAGAAGGATCATAAGAGACACAACCTATTACTCACTACTAGGTTAGGTCAAGGTTAAGGTCTTTTATTTCACATATAAAGTATCCATTTTAATTTACAAGGTTTACCATTTTAATTTATTTATGTATTTAATTCACATGAAATGGTTGAATTAGATGAATAACCACTTTCAATTTATAAGGGCTCATACACCTTATAAATTGAAATGTTTCAACCACTTAATTTTGACCATAACACATTCCATCCAAAGATACTAGTAGACCATGGCTCAACATACCATAACTGACTACTTAAGGTGTATTATTTAATCTATATAGAAAAAAACTGTTAGGTTTAGTCAGACACTTTAAGTGTTAGTTATTTTTTTGGTCTTATAAGGAAAACTGGAACATTTTTATATATAAAAACCAATGAAATTAAGGTAATAATAAAAAGTAACACATGGTAATCACATGAATAATAGTAAATTCATGCATAATTTAGATATGGCATGGAATAATGCATAATAATTTAGTCCAAGGGTGTCTATTATGATGCATGAGTTTAGACACCCTCATACCATTGGGCCAGGGTGAATAACTCATTATAATAATAACATCAACAATAGAAACATCACAAAACATGTGCATCACCCAATAATGAAATCCATGAAATGGTAACAACACAAGAAATATAAAACATACCCATCCCATATAATTTGGGGTTTCCACTTTATGGGGGGAGCTACCTCCAAGAATAGACTCATTTCCAAGTTCCAATATACTAGTCTCTTATCTAAACCCAAATAGTAGGATAAAAGGAAAAAAGGAGCTCTAATACCACTTTGTAACATCCCGTCGTAGATTCCTCTCAACGATTCCTTGAGATGGTGACTAAAATACCTCAATCATGCCTCCCCAAACACTAGAAGTTTCCAACCAACAATGAGGGCCTAAGGTGTGCCTATGGGGAGACTATTCCCTCATTGTTCAAAGTATAGGATAGTATTATATAAATATAATAATAAAAGAGAAATGACAGAAGGAGTAATAACCAGACAATAGTAGTGGAACATAATACATAATCATACAAGATATGTAATACAAAAAAGAGAAGAAAAATAATGATAAAATACATTATGATGATGATTGAGGTGATGCAGATATACCAAAAAAAATATTCAAGGGTAAGGGGGTACAAGAATATAACACATGCTAAAATATACACAAAACGACCAAAATATTCTACAATAAGCATCTCAATAATTGGCTCAGTCCTCTACCCCTGAACTCCATCCTAGAATATGAAATCAAGTATTGGAAACTAGAATCCTTCCTTTATCAATACCTGTAACCATAATGTATGATTGGGTACCAAAGGTGGTCCAAGTAGGGTGTGAGATACAATCTCATAATTCCACTACCCACGGTATCTGGCCCAATCCATATTGAGAAATATAAAATGAACAATGTTCCATAATTAATAAATGTAAAAAAATAAGTAAATAAGTACCTTGGATTGGGTTTCACTTTGACACCCATCCAATTTACCTACTTCAGCCTAATCCAGTGAGTATGAACCAAGGGATCCTACAATGGTAGAGTGAGTGGAATAATATCTGAGAATGTGGAATGTCTCCAAGATTATTATTGGGCTTGTAGGACACATTCCTACATTTCCAAGACCAAAGGACCATTTCTTATTGAAATCATTCATTTACCTTTTTTTTATTCATTTAAAAAGCTCTTTATAAAATATAGAGAGTTACCCTGATCTTATCCATGTAAATTCAGAGATAATTTCCAAGTATCGTTTTAGGAGCTTGGTATATGTCCAATGCCTAAGGATTTTTTCTAAGTTGGATCAAGAATGAAGTCCCAAGTGTCATTCCAGGAATGGTGTGATAATGTTAAGAACTAACCTCTGAGTCCATCCCTGGTATCACACATAGGGGCCTAAGTCTCTCTCCTGTCATGGTACAACCATCGTGCCATTGAGCTCGTCCAATGGGTCTCTCCTAGTGAATCAATGTCACTCATCTGGACTCAAAATCAATAATGCTTGATGAGCTCATCCAAGGCATAGCTGGTGTCTCCTACGAAATATTTGAAAATCATTAACAATTTTAACCATAAGGAATAAGATTCTGTCCAAGGGGTCCTTAAGTCAGAATCCCTTGTTTCATCACCGACACTAAGGTGAAAGAATTAAACAATCATTTATCTCGTAATTTAAAAAAGTCTTACATCTTCATTATGATTCTCACTTTACCATGGAATTTAATTAAACAAAACCATTTATGGTGTTAGGTGTAATGCATTATGCACTTTTCTAATTATTTTAATTCAACTGATTCATTTAAGGAATGGGGTGTAGGGGATTAAAACCTAGCTCATCACCCAATTCAAACTAACTTAATCAATTATAGGTACCATGTATAAATAAACATCCCTCAAGTTATGTTTTAACTATCTAAGGAAAGGGTAAATTAAGTCTCAAAGGTAGACCACACCCGTTGGTTAGCATAAAATCGAGGTGATCAACCCATGGGGTTGATTCTCTACTATATAGGGATTCTTTTGTAAAGGTAGGTATTCCAATATAATGTAATTAGATAAACATGGGTGCTGAAAGAAGGTTCTGACTCATGGAACAATGATGCATTTTATAGAACACAACGAAATGAAGGGAAAGAACCTAAACCACCTACCTTATCTTTTTATAGCTTCCCTCATCTTGTGTCAACCTTTGGTTTGAGATAGAATGGAATAGATCGAAGAAAGCCTAAAATTCCATGAAAATGGGGAAATGATCTTATTCCTAAATAATGAAATAGATGGGAATAATATCATGAAATAGTAGAGATAGGATTTAGGATCTTACCAAGATCTTTCTAATGGATCTGATGGTAAGAAAAACAGAGTCTGTATGGAGGAGGTGGCATGATACCTAGAAAGAAATAGAGTATAAATTTGTATGTGGGAGGAGAACAGATAGCCTCTGGAGAAAAAGGATGAAAATTAAGAAAGGTTTAATAGAATTTATTAGGGTAAAAATGGTGATTTCACCCACAAACATAGGGGTGCAGGGTTTGGCCACATGGTTGGCCAAACCGTGCACTAATCATGCACCAAGACACTACTTCAAAGGGGAACCCTACATGGTTAACCATGCGATTTATCTAATCATGTCATCCCATGAAAAAATACACTCTCAAAAACTGTAGGTGGTCCACATGGTCATGCACCTTAGGTTTCATGGTTGCAGACAAATCGTGTAGCCCCCAAGTCCCCATTGTCTGCAACCGCATGGTTTAGGGAAATCATGTGGGATGGAATACATAGTTTCTACTAACTGTGCGGCCCAGTTTACCTATTCTAATTTTGGTTCTCCAGGATTTGAACGAGTCCCTGACACACTCGATAACTCCTTGACTTCATTAGGTGTCATTATTAGGTCCAAACAAAAGAAATGAAACTAAAAACCAATGGTTTATACCTTTTAGAAAAACCAGGATGTTACATATAGTCTTAACTTCAGGTACCTAATTTATTGGAAAGACTCAGAGTATATTTTTTAATAAGGTTTCTATTGATAAATAATCACTAAGAGGCATTAAAACATTTCATATTTTAGTAAATTGTGTAAACATACTAGTAATGGATTCATTTGGATGCATAAAAAGATTTAAAAATATTATCTATACATTTCTAGTCTACTATCTTTAACTTTATTGGTTTATTCAAGAGTGAATTCTAAAAAATTTCATATTTCATGAGTAGTTTTACATAAATAAAAACAATTTAATTCATTTCAATTAAGACTATAATGTAGAGTTTTCACAAATTTTTCATTAATCTCAAAGACTTTAATATCATTGAGTGTCCACATATCTTCTAGTTCTTTAGTAAGATTTTATTCATGAATAACCACTTTCTAAACAGGGAAAATTATGTTATTGAGAAAATTTAACATATGTTTTTTCAATGATAATAATATATTCTATAAAAAAATAAGCATTTTAATAAGAACTTAATGCCATCATAGAAAAATGTTCACTTAAAATCATTTAAAATTAAAAAAAATTTGGATTCTGATTCCATTTGAATAGTCTTTAATTGTCTCATAAAGTCTATTAAAAACAAGACTAAAGGTCCAAAAGGGAATAGTAAAATTAATTCAAAATAAAATTTTAGAAACATAAGAGTGTTTGTGATCATTAAAACATTGTGAGAGAGAATGATATACAACCTTTATTTTCCTAAAATTTGATAGTAATTTTTTATTTTTGGTCTTATCAAGTTTTCAATGACGGAGAAAGTACTAACATGTGATTACTTCTAGTTATGTATAACAAATTATGATTTGATGTGAAACTGTTCAAATGATATACCAAATTGGGTTATATTTTATATATATACAAATAAGTTAATTTGATTACAACATTTGTTTTAACATATGAAAACATCAATGATAAATGAGTATCCAAACATCATACAAAAATAAATAAATAAATATATATATAGTTTTATTATATGAAAAATCATTTTAGTTCATCATCATATAATAAGTTTTTTAAAAAATTAAACTCGATCATTAATATTCATTATAATTAAAATATATTAATAAAATTATGATTGTACCCTATTACAAAAATAATATAATAACAAATTTTATTTAACAATAATATATTTATTTTAAAAAAAATTGATAAAAATAAAATAAACCATGCCGATATAACATAAAAAATAATATATTTTTTTAATTAATAAAAAAATAAGTCTATTGATGATTTAATCCCAAACATTAATTAAAATTACAATTTACCAATCCAAATATATATTTTTATTAATTTCTTTTTTTTTCAAAACAAGTGAGTTTGGTTTATATAATTAACATAATCTTCACATGGAGGCCACCACCTTTTACCCACATAGCTCGTTGTCTGGGATCTGTACATGGAGGTGACGATGATGATGATGAACATCACCCCTCTGATCCTCCTGTCTCTCCAATCACTTCACCCTCCTTTTTTTCTATTCCCAAACATGAATGGGGATTCTTGGGTTTTTGACTATATGATCACAAAAAGTGCTCAGTTGAAGATCCAAGACATCAAAAATATCACTAGGAATCATAGTAACAAGGACATCTATGGGATTCTCAAGAAGTGAAACATGGATCTTGATGAAACTATACAAAAGATCTTGTATTTAGTTCACCCCATCCCACTTACTTTCCTTGTTTTGTTTTTTCATTTCCCTCATTTTTCATATTTTTTTATCTCTTTTACTTATATTGTGGCTATATTTGTTAAACCTTGATATTCCTAGGATCCTACTTTTCTGATTTTAATAATCTTTTTAAGTTTATAAGTGCCATGATTTCTGGTTTTTTCTTTCTTACCTAATATCACCAATGGTTTAGGATCAGGAAAGGCTAATTTTTAGTGAATAATTATTGTTTTTACCTTATATCGAATGACCCAAGCTTAACATACATGGAAATTACATTTATTTTTCATAATAATTAATACATTACAAAAATATTCTCCCAAAGACTATATTAGTTTAGTGTCTTTGGAAACTTGTAACATAATCTTCTAACTTGGTTAAATATCTTCAACACCTCCCATAAAGATCTTCCCCTTTTTGTTTTCCAACCTAAAACCTTTCTTTATATCATGGGGAAAAGAAAACATAAAAAGGGTGAGCTCAAATTATCAGTAAGGGTAATCATAGAGAACATAAAACAAAACCATAAACATAAGAATGTAAAAACATAAACATAAAGTTTAAATATCAAAATCTTGAGTCGTGAAATAAATCTTGGTAGTACATAAGGCATAGATCATAAAAGAATATTAACCATGATAAAATAGTGTTGTCATAAAACATGGAATTATGGAAAATAAATAATCATATAATATGATTTCTATAGTATCCAAGGCATTTCTACCAAGACCTTCATAGTGGAAAAATTCCATTACTAAACCAAGTTTACTTTTCGTTACATCCATGTATTACTAAACCAGATTTACTTGTCATTCCAGCCCTGTATTACTTACCCAAATTTACTCTCCATTATAGTAATGTATATATCATGAGATATAAATCTTTACCCAATGAATTATAGGTAGATATCGTTCCCACCCATCTCATAATGAAATCATTGTTACAGGTGCTATAAAAACATAAATCATTCATCATAGCATAACCCATGAAATAAAATGGGTTTCTTAAACATTATTCCATCATAATCCAAATAAACTAAATGGTTAAAAATAATTCCATCATAAAAACAATAAAATAAATTTAATAATAAGGATATAAACATAACCCTATATCATCTTATATGGAAAATAATATTGATAAAACACTGGAACTAAATTATTAGGGGAAATATCCTTTCTTCTTCAAAAACTTTTTCTTTTCTCAAAATGCCGTGAAATTTAAAAAGAAAATAATTTAGTTAAAAATAAACTTGAAATAATGTAGAGGAATATTCATATAAATAATTCATCATGAAACTGTAAAAAACAATTCGTTTCATATAAGTTAAAAAAACATTATCCTCGTACTTTTACTAGAAAAGTCAAAAAGTACCTCATATGGTAAACAAAATAAAAATTCCTTCTATTCCATGTAGTAAAAGTCAAAAATGGGTAGAAATGACTTTAAACATACATAGAATAATAATAAAAATTTTATGAAAACATTTTTAGAAAACATGGACATGGATGATAAATATATCCCCAGTAAATACTTACTTATAAAAAATCTCATATAAAAATGAGATTGCAAAATTATCCATTACGTTAGGTCTGATATGATTCTTATGTATTTGAAACATCTGTATAGTGGATTTAAACATATTATTAACTTTTAACATAACCATAATAATATTTATGATATCATATATGGTTCACTTATGACTTTATATTACCCGTTCATTTATCAATTCCATGTTAAAGAAAAATTTTGGGTAGTAATCGTTTTATTTATCATACGTGTTTTGACTTGTTATTATTGATCTTATTACATAGATAGTGATTTAATTACATAAAAATTGAAAAACATGATTTATATATCATAAATATTCAGTATATATATAATATATAGATAAATGAAATGGAATACACTGTTCATGGAGATGATAGGTCGTACGTACGCATGAACACTATTTCTGTTTCCTTATTGAATTGAATGGAAGCAAGTAAATGACATATATATAAATATATATATAAATCCAGTAGAATTATTATGTCATATATTTCATGATTATTTTTTATATATACGTTATAATCATTCTTCAATAGTTAATGTGGAGAATGAATCTCATCTCATTATGGAGACGGTAGGCCGCACGTACGCATGAGTAATGATATCATTCACTTAATGGTTAAATGGTATGGAATTGGATGGTATATAAATCATAAAGAATAATTATAATTTTATATTCATTATTTAAATCCATTATAATCATCATTATACCCATCCAATTTAAGTATTGTTGAGTAAAAAATTACACCATGGCTTGGAGACGGTAAGTCATACGTATGCACGCATAGTGATATTGTTATTTGTAGCATGGATAAAAGGAGGTATAAGGTCATACCATAATTATAATAAAATCTAATAATGTATAATATACTGGATTTATTACTTTAGTATGAGAAAAAAATAAGTAGAGGAAGTAGAAGAAGAAAATAATTTTGAAAGAGGTGATAAAAAATTACCTCTTTTTCGAGTATCTTCTTTTGATTTGCACAAAAGGACTCCATAGGATGGCTTTCTTCCAAAATTTAGGCCTCTATGAGGAATTTAGGGATGTTGGGAGATTATTTTAGTATATTTTGGATGATCTAAATAGCTTTAAAGGTGTTATTAAGTGGGTATAGGTGGTGGCCTTTTATAATAGGGGGGAGGGTAACTTTAAGAAAGTATTGAAATATAAATTTATTATAAATTTATTTTCAATTTATAGTGGTACCAATATTATTTCTTTATAATATAAGATGATTATGGGTCTAAATATTTTCAACAAATAAAATTTATAGATTTTTTATTTTATTTTAAACCTTGTCATTTTGATTTATCCTTATTTAATCTATTTAATTTTATTTGTCTTAATAATATTCTAAATATTAAATGGTTATAAATATTTAATTATGTGTTGTAAAGGGTCCATAATTGGATAATTTAAGAAATTTTAGATCATATAATTTTCACTTTGTAATTTTTAAATATTTTGGTAACTTTTAAATAATTTAATAATATGTTATTTTTATAAAATATCAATAGTATCAATTTTGAAACTATTTATTTATTTGACTTTAAATAAAATCCACACATAAGATAAATTGGAACCCAAATTTTGTAATACACTCCAAAAATGTCATAGTAACCTAGATAATTCTTTTAGCAGATTAATTATTACATGTGATATTTATTTTAATATTTTTAAAACCATTTATTTGATATTTCTATCAATAAAATAATTTCTACATCACTATTGTGTCATCATTAATGGTAAATATTCAATCTTTAAAAATTATAAATAAATTCACAAGATGTAGATAATTTGATTATATTATTTTATACTATTTATTTTTGAATTTTTAAAAAAATTATCACTATATTAAAATTATTATACTTATAATAGATAAGAGAGTGACATGTTGTCACTTTCTTTTGTGTTAATTATAATTACATCATTTTCATGGAAAAATGTCCATTAAATAAATCAATTCTGACCCTTAGGTGATATTGGTATAATTTAATTCATCCAATAGTATTTTTATAGGTGTTAATAAAATTTTATTATCTTTATCATATTGTTTTTTACCCTAATTTACCTGATTTACCTTTAACTGTGGTAAATAAATATTATCGTGGTTACAATTCATAATATCCAAAAATTAAAAATAACTTATTAACATAATTTAGACCCAATTATTCCAAATATAATATATAATTTTCATTAATTAATTTACAAATAATTTTCGTTGTCAAAACCAGAAAACTGGTTTTTAAGAAGTAAAAACTATCAAAAGATTGACATATGTTTATATCCAATTTAAATGTGAAATTACTTCTAATGAACAAAATTTTATTAAATGATAAAAACACAATTCAATTAAACTTTAAAACTAATTACAAATTTTATATAACTATATAAATAAATTAGATAAAAAGGCAGTTTTTAATTAAAATGCAGTATTTTTAACTATTCATTAAAATATGAATTTTAACAGAAAAATACAAAAAATTCAACCAAAGTAAATTTTGATGTCCCAATTCCAAATAATATGTTTATGTTTTAAAATATAATATATAAAATTATTAAAAACTAGATTTAATATTGGGGCTCCATCAAAAGGCGGCAAAACAACATTTTTTTTTTAAAATACTTCTTTTATCGGAAATTTTAATTTTTTCTTATATAATGTTCTAGAAAATACATAAGATGAATTTTAATGTTATAAATAATTCAAAATTTGGTTAATATTATTTATAATGGATAGTTTTTATCCCATTAAATAATAATATTTTAAGAATATATTTTTGTTTAGTGAAACTCGGTATTGCGTACAATGCAAGCTATCAAGGAAGGTCGCTCTTGAATGTAATGCAAGATATGTCAGTGTTGCTTTTAGTGCAAGCTTTCTTTGGTGTTCCATATAACATAATCCAAACATATTTCTTTTTTACATTAAAAAAATCTATACACAATGTTGCGTGAAATGAATTCTATCAAAATAACTTAAAATTATATGTAACACAAGCCAAGTATAGTATTGAATATACTACAAGATAATACGGTGTTGCATATAGCGCAAGATAATCTTGGTGTAGTGTAAAAAACAAGACATAAAATAAATTAAAAATAATCGATCTCATAAAATCTCGGGGTGTAACATTATAAAATTTTCCTTTCCTATAAATATGAAAAAACCCATGTGAATATTTTGAATCCTATGTTTAAATTATTATTGTCTGCTACAAGTCATTTCTCCTTGTAACTTCATTTCAATCCATGAGATGCATGCTTAATCCAAAGATGAATCTTTTTCTGTGTTCTGTTCTTTTGATCATCTATCAAATATTAGTCTATCATTTGTTAATTAAAGTGAAAACCTCTTTAATAAATGTGTTATGATGGATACATAATATTGAGATGTATTTTCACTATCTAATTCAAAAATTCGTAGTGATTCTCTTGATTTTTCAGGCATATTTTATAAAGTCAAGAAAAAAATCAATCGGTGAAAAGTGGTCCTTTTTATATTTTATGTTTTCTTGTATATATTTTTTCTCCCTATGCTTCCATTAATTTTAATTTTTTTAACTTTTTTGGATTACATTGTTTTCATGTTCAGTTTTGAACCAAACTTGGAAAGGTATGAACATTCATTTCCATATCACTCACTCTGTATAAACATTTCAACAGTCATTGGTGATGGAATGCACAATGTGTCACGACCCATCCTCAGGGCACGTGTCGTGACTACCCCAAGCTCGCCTTCCATAGGCCAGGGGCTGGCGACTAGCACCAAAGGTGTAGATCTCGATAACTGGGAAGGCATTGCCTTTATAAAAGTAAACAAAACACCACAGAGTACAAGAGGAAGTAAAACACTAAGTACAGAAGAAAGTGTTGAAAAGAAAATGGGCCAGAATACAAACCCAACTGAAAGTGCAGCTACAACTGAATGAAAGTACAACAGAAAAAGAAAAACAGCTGGTAGAAAGAAAGTAGCTCATGTGTCGTCCAAATCGGATCCTACCTGAAGGGTAGGTACAAATAATACAGCTCCTGGATCGTCCACCACAGATCCTACATGAAGGGTAGGTACACATAGCGCAGCTCCTGGATGCTCTCACCCGTCAACCTTCTCAGAGTGTCATCTTGCCGTGAAGTCCACCTCTGGATAATAACTCGCCGTGTAGTCCACCTCCGGGTACCGTCCAGTCCTCGAACACTCGGCCTCCGTCAGCACTGCCTGTCGTCTACAACCAACACAACGAGGTGCGGGCATAGCCCATGCAGGGGTGAGTATAATGATACTCAGTAGGGACCCCGAGACCCTCAAGGTCTCACTAAAACCAACAAGGATAACCACCAATGTAGAGACCCGTATCTTGACGTACATGGACATTACATTACATTTGCGGAATACTTAGTACATAACAAAAACACACACACAAGGACCGTAATAGTTTAGTGTCTTTGGAAACTCGGAATATAATCTTCTAATCGTGGTGAAAGATCTTCAACATCTCCCATAAAGATCTTCTTTTTTTTATACCTAAAACCTTTCTTTATATCCTGGGGAAAAGAAAACATAAAAGGGTGAGCTCAAATTCTCAGTAAGGGTATACAAAATAAAAAATCAATCACATCATATTCATAACTTTTGGAAATCTTAACCTGCAAAAGAGAGCATAATTTCATAACATGGGATAAATCATGGGAGTGAAATGTAATCACAATAATCATAAATTAAAACATGAAACTTTGTGGAATTCACACATAATCATAGAGAATCATTTCTTGTTAGTCAAGACTCATTTCCAAGACTATCTTAGTGGACAAAGTCCCCTTCTGAATCGAGTAACCCTCGTTTCAGTCCTGTTTCACTGAACCGGTATAACCTACCGTTCCAGCCCTGTCTATCTCATGAGATATAAAATCTTTACCCAATGCATTGGAGGGAGATATAGGTCCCACCCATCTTATAATGAATCCTTTCTTATGTGTGCCACATAATCATACATCATCGCATAACACATGTAACAAAAATGGGATTCTTGAAACATCATGACATCATAAATCAATTCATATAAGATAAAGGAATTCATAAAAATAATTCCATCACAACAGGATCAAATCAATTTAATAATAGGGATAAAAACATAACCCTTTATTATCTTAGATAGAAAATAATTTTGATAAAACACTTGAACTCCATTCTTGAGGAAAATATCCTTTCTTCTTCAAAAACATTTTTCCTTTCATAACATGTCATACGACTTTAAAATAAAAGAAGTTGATTAAAAATAAACTTGAAAACTTGTAAAGGAAGCTTCTTGGATTTAATGTTTTAAAAATCCATTCATGCCGTATAAGTTAAAAAAACATTCTTCGCACTTTTGTCGGAAAAGTCAAAAAGTACCTCGTACAAAAACGACAAAAGATTCCTTTAATTTCTTTTACTAAAAACTCACCGAAGGTAAAAATGGATTTAAAAAATTGTAGGTGGATGGAAGTAATATTAAATATTGATGAAACATGGACGTGGATGATAAAATACACCCCAGTAAATACTTACGAATAAACAATCTCGGATAAAAATGAGATTGTGATATTTCCCTTACCTTAGGTCCGATTTGCTTCGTAAGTGTCCGAACCTCCTGTATAATGATTTAAATAATGTCATTTACTTATTAAAGAATCATATTCATTGTTATGATATCATATATAGTTTACTTATGACATTATATTACCCGTTCTTTTGTAAATTCCATGTTAAAGAAGTGTTTTGGGTAAAATCGTTTCATTTATCGTAGGTGTTCTGACTTGTTGTTCTTGACATTATTATTACTTATATCATGATTTACTTAGTTCCAGAATATAAAATATGATTTATATATCATATATATTCAGTATATATATATATATAATAGATAGATAAATGAAATGAAAAACACCGTTCATGGAGACGGTAGTCCGTACGTACGCATGAACGCTGTTTTCCTTTCCTTATTGTCTTGAATGGAAGTAAGTAGATGACATACATATATATATATACATAAATCCAGTAGCTTTATAATATCATATATTTCATTATTATTTCTTATATATACTTTATAAGCATTCTTAAATGTTTAACATGGAGAATGAATCTCATCACGTCGTGGAGACGGTAGTCCGTACGTACGCACGAGCGATGATATCATTTCCATAAATATTGAATTGAATTGGAGTGGATTATACAATATATCAGAATAAATATGATGTTGTAATAACTATGTATAGTTATTCTTTACACCATTATACCCATCCATGTAAGGTGGTGGTGGAAAATAGATTACACCACGGCGTGGAGACGGTATTCCGTACGTACGCACGCGCAGTGATTTCTTTTTCTGTAGGATGGATAGATGGTGAAATAGGGTTGTTTCATACTTATAATAACATATCATTATATGAGTGATACTGATGTTATTACTTCATAATGAAACAACCTAAGAAGAAGAAGTGGAAGAAGAAATAAAGATGAAAGAATTGGTAACGGTAATTACCTCTTCTTTGAAGCGCCTCTTTGAGACCTCCTCTTAGGGCACTAAAATTGGTCTTTGAGGAATACCAGAACCTCTAGTATGTTTCTAGGGAAGTGGAGAAGAGATTTTGGCAGGGGTTGGCCGAGCTTGAGTGCTCAAATTGGTGTGAGGAGGAGGGGGAGGAGGTGTCCTTTTATAAGGGAGGAGAGGGGCACCTTAGGAATATCTCAAAATATTATTTTATATTAAAGTCAAAATCGGTTTATAATGGTTCCAAAGGGTCTTATTTCGAAGCTAAAGTGGGGATGGGTAGAAATCCTATCAACAAATAAGATTTAGACAAGTTTAGGGTATTATTTTAACCTTATCAATTAGATTTAACTCTAAGTTAAATAATTTAACTTTTACCGTGTCTTTTTGTTTTCTTTCACTATATGGTTAATACACTTACTATAACATGCCAAACGAACCCCAAATTGTTTATTATTAATATATATATCCTTATCTAAGTCATTTGGCCGAACCTTATATTTTTAGGAATAAAATAACAATTAATAATATAATATTTGATTTAAAAACTATTTTGTGTCAATTTTGACACTATTTGATATATGATTTTTGTGAAAGTCATAACAGAATTATATGTTCGAACCAAGTTGATTAAATCAACACTAATATATCATAGTAACCTAGAAAATTAGTGTAATTCATAAAAAGTCTCAAATTATATTTAGTTTGGTGTTTATAACATCAATTATGTCAAATTTTCATTAATAAGATTATTACTGCATCATCTTTGTGTCATAAATAAATTAACTTATTTGATGTCTAAAAATTACAAATAAAATACCATTATGTGGGAAATCTTTTTAGCTTTCTAATGAATATTTATAGTCTAATTTATCTTATGTATAACCCTATATTAAAAATGTTTTAGTAAATAAACTTTGATTTTAACTCTTTTAACTCTTCTTTGAATTAAATAATAATAAATGTCCTAATCTAATCCAAGTGGGCCTAAATGGTCATATTTTATTCATAAGGTTTTTTTTGGTCGAATTACACTTATCCAATAGAATTAGGACATGTTTTCGGGTAATATTAATATCATTCTTACCCTTAATTACCCTATTTACTTTTAACCGTGGTAAATAAAAGTAAAAAGTTACTATTCACCAAAAATTATTTTCATCTCATTGAACCACATTTTACTTACTGACATCAACCGTGTCTCTCGGATTTTTGAAATTCCATTCACAGAAGCGGTAAAATTAAGTTTTATGAAAAATTCAGTTTTTTTAACTACCACTTAGTAGTTTCACTATTCATCAAAAATTGATGTTTTTCAGAACAATGCCAAAATTTCATCCTAAGCTATATTTCATATTCCGAACTCAAAAATGAAGTCTATTTTTCCAAATTCATAACATAGAGGTTGCATTAATTAATTTTATAATTAAATCCCGCTGTTAAAACAAATAGCGTGTTTTTAAGAAACAATATCTATCAAAAGATTGACACTAGTTTATAACTGGTTTAAATGTGAAATTACATCCAATGACCAACATTGTATTAAATTGTAAAAATATATTCTAAATACACTTTAAAACCACTCAAATTAATAATTTATCAATATTAATTATTTCGATTAAAAAAGTTGTTTTTAATTAAAATTTAATAATTTTCACTATTCATCAGAATATGAAAGTTATCCGAAATGTACCAAAATTTCACCTTAGGCTAAATTCGATATTCCGAATCCAAAAATGAAATCCATTTTGAAAAATAAAATTTAAAAAATTTCAAAAAGTGGTTATTACTATTCATAACGGCTAGTTTTAATAACATTTTAATAGCATATCGCTGTTTAGTGAAACTCGTTATTGCGTACTACACACGCTATCGAGGAAGGTCGCGATTGCGTGTAATGCAAGGAAAGTCAAGGATGCGTGTTGTGAAAGATCATTTTCGTGTAGCGTACAACACAAGACATTCATAAAATCTCGGGCTGTTACAACCAAGAAGATCTCAAAAGATAAAATCTACTTAGGTATATGCCCATACATATACCTAAGTTATCAAGTAACCCATCTCAATCATGAGGAAACACAAAGATTACGAAATCAACGGATAACCACTACCCAGGTATACTCCCATACATATACCTAGGTTATCTAGTGACCCATCTCAATCAAGAGGTAACACAAAAGGTCATATACTCAGCTCAAACTAGGATTTTCATTATCGAAACTGTAACTTTTGAAGAGCCCCATCTCTAGAGTGTACAGTGGTCCTGTCACGACTCCGAGGTACTGCTCACTAACCTAAGACTGCTGAGGTACTCCTCCTGTCGAGTACTGTGGGCCTGATGCTACAACCAACCGCTTCCCACCATGGGTCTACCACTACAACCAAGCGCTCCCACTCATAGCCTCCATAGGTACTCCTTCTGTTGAGTACCGTGGGTCTGCCGCTACAACCAAGCGCTCCTCCGCCGTGGGTCTGCCGCTACAAGAAAGCGCTGCCCTCTGGGCTATCCGAAACACACCGAGTCGATCGGTCAAGCAGTCATCAGGTCTCAGCCGGCTACACGGTCTCCGAACTCCGCACGCTCGTCTCCAGGATGGTCCGCTCCATGAGCTACTGGTCGATACTCAAAGTATCACAAAGTCCCATGAAAAAGTATCTCAAAGGACCGCCTCGTCATAGGGGTCTCAACACAACATATGGCGCGTCACTCGGACGCTCGTTCTGTGAATTATTAGCCTTTTCGTCCCAGGGGCCCAGTTGGTTTTGTGTGCGAACCAACCCGGCCATATCTCAACTATATCCCGAACTCACATAGGGTATACTCATAGGTACCTTGTCTCAACGTGATCACCAACGCCGCTGACGGTTCGTCAAACGGACATCCGGTCTGAAAGATATCAGCTTTTCCATTTCAGGAGCCCGGTTGGATTTCGGGTACAATCCAACTTGGCCAAACTCCAACTCCATCCAAACCTCGGGAGAAGTAGGCCAAAAGTTCTGTCTCCTCAAGAGGAATCCAACCAAGTCGACGGCACGTCAATCGGACGTCCGGAGCTCAAGATATAAGTGTTTCCGCTCCGAGGGCCCGGTTGGTTTCGTGTGCGAACCAACCCGGCCGAACACAAAGTACTCCAAAACCTTGAGTGTGATATACTGAAATGACCGTCTCAATCCAAGGGTCGCATCTCCTCTAACGGTTCGTCGATCGGAGGTATGCAGCTCAAGATATGGGCGAAAGACCGAAAGAGGACCGAAAACAGGGGGTCTGGGCCTGGACCGACCCGACCCAACCCCCCCTGGGTTAGCTCGAACCGGGTCGACCTGACCCGGGTCCGGGTCCGACCCGGTAGGGCGCGGCCCGGCCCGGTCATCCCAAGTCGGCCCGGCTCAGCCAGCGAGCTGGCGCTCCGCGGACGCGGCGCCCGCCGTGTCCCACAGGATCCCGCGCGGCCGCGGGATCCACACGCTCGCCGTCGCGGCTTCAGTTGTGGCGGTTTCTCTAGGCGCCGCACCGGGGCACCGCTAGTGGTGTCTGCAGGCCACTGGAGTTGCTCTGGTGGTCTGTTTTCAATTTCGTCTGCACCGAAGCTCATCCCAAGTCCCGTTCTTCACTGCGGAATCAACGAATCGTCTCTGAGGCCCATTCCGTCAATACCCATCGATCCGCACGTCAAAAGAACAAACTGCGGAGTCTTTGGTTCACCTTATCGGCCCCGACTACCACCACACTTTCGTTCGGCCTCAACGGTGCCGCGCATCCTTGCCGCATCCCTCCAGGTTCTCGCGCGATGCTGTCGCAGCATGCCGCCATCTTCTGAACCGCAACAACACAACAACAAAGGGGGAGGAGGGTCGGCCGTGTTCATGCAGTCTGACCTCCTCCCGTTAAGTTGACAACAAGAAGCCCAAAAAAAGAAAATACGAGGAACAGTAAAGGATGTTTCACGAAAAAGGAGAAATAAACCCCTACCACTTCCCACAACAATTTAGTCCCAACCCGCAAGGAAAACATTCGCGGATCAACTAGATAATAAGTTGATCTGTGTTCGTTATTTTCCTTAGAATGAACCAAACGAGGGAATAAAATCATTCTGAAATTAATTCCTTACCTCAAGCGTTTTCATCGAATGAGAGTTCTTCGTGGAATTAACTGTCGCAGAAGAAGAGGATCGTCGCAGATGAGAGGGATCATCGTGGAAGAAATCATCACGGAAGGAACGTCGTTGGCGTCGCGGTATACGGCGTCGCGTAGTTGATCTCCGAGGATTCAGCGTTCTTGTCAACCTTCGTCGGAGGTCGGCGTTCTTCGCATTCTTCGTGGTCTTCATCGAATAAGAAGAACTTCAATCCCCTTAGCCTTTCTCCCAAAATCCTCTAAACGCAATAAGACCAACTAAATAAAATAAGTGGTGTCTTATTTTATTTACACACAAACTAACGCTTGAAATTCAAAAACAAAAGAAACGATCAATTAATTGAGGGGTTTAAAACCGCCCAATTAATAGAGGCATTTATTAAAAAGTTTAAACGCAAGAGTTGACTTCGTTTAATAGGGGGGTGCGGGTGCGTTACTTAAGAAGAAAAGAAACAGTGGGGATCATGTGGTCCCCACCCCACCTTAATCCTCTCAAAGGTAGTTATCAACAAGTTGGTCCCACCCCTAACTCCCTTACATAGGTTATAACTGCAAGAGAGAGGAAAAGTGTTGTGACACAACACTTAATCCACTTAACAAGAAAAGGAAAATATAATTGTAAAACAATTATATTATTATCCCTCACTTTAAAAAAAACCCATCTCGAGAAAATGCAACTCCTGAAAGGGGTCTTCTTAAGAAAACTTCGGCGCTGCGATTCCATCGGTGCCCTCGGATTTCAATTCTGAGTACTGGTTCAAAAGATATAAAAACTCACTCGTTCGTTCACTGAACGTACCCGAGCTAAACTTCGGAAATTGATTCCGAGCACACCGGGCCTCGGAATCAGGCGCCGTCAGAAACTGCGTTCTTTTAAATCCCAAAGAAAATTAAGAAAAAATTTACCTTGAATTTTATGGGTGTTTAAATTACTCCCACCTCAGGGATTCGCGTCCTCGTAAAGCTTTAACACAAACTAGGGATACAAAAGTGGTACTGAGCACGCATCTGAGCCTCCCGCTCTCATGTGCTCACCTGGAGGTTCCCGTACTGCCAGTGAAAGTGCACCCGAGGAATTGACCATCCTCGTAGGATCCGCTCTTATCGATCCTCGATCCCCATTGGAAGCTCCGCAAAAGTCACCTCATCGCCAACGTCCAACTCCTCATGGTCGATGATATGTGAAGGGTCGGGCTCATATCTCCTTAGGTGAGATACATGGAAGTCGTCGTGCACCTGGTGCAACTGAGGTGGATGGGTCAAGCAGTAAACCACCTCACCTACCCTGCTGAGGACCTAGAAAGGTTCATTGTACCTCGGAGATAACTTGTCGCCTCGGCCACATCTCTGTAAACCTCGTCGAGGTGAGACCCGTATAATGACGTGATCGTCATCCTCGAACTCTAGAGGTCTCCAATTCTTGTTAGAACTGAAACTCAAAACGACTGTTTCCACGAGGGTAAGGTTGACTGACTCAAGAGTGATCGGTTTCACCCTCATGTCCATGAGTTTATCCTGCGCTGTCGGGGGTTTCCTTTTCTCCGAATAAGGAAAACCCAACCCGACGTCGTAGTTAAACCACATCCTTTTTTCCTAATACCATCAATCTGTGTATGAACTGTGATTTCCCAGTCTTCATCCGCTCCTGGATGATCTGCACCTTCTTTTCCTACGATCTGAAAGAGATGCTAAAATTTATCCTTTGACGAAAAAGAGAAACTCGGTCTCATCCCCTGGATGAACCACGCCCATTGCCTAATACAGTCAATCCTGACATGAATGATGTATGCATGCCATGGATGACGTCGTAAGGCCTCGACGTTACTACCAAGAGATCCAAATGTCACTCTCACCTCTAAGGGTCGAGTCACACTGTCAGCATCAGTGTGAGGTCACTGGGTCTCCTCCAGTAGAAATCTCTAAAGTGAGGGTCAAGTCAATATTTTTAACCAGGACCACTCAGTATCAACCAAACAAAAGGACAGGAAAGAAAACATCACTAAGATAAGTGTATTTTTATTATTGAAGCTCATAGTACAAATACACAAATACAAAAGAAACATGGAACTAGAAGTACAAGAGATGTATCCACTAGTTACGCTCTTGTCCACCTGCTCCCAGAGCACTACTGCCTTGTCCACTGCTCGGCCGTTGCTCAAGCACCCGCCGCTGCTTCTGCCTCGGTGGCTCCTCCAATGCCTTTGGATCGACTGTGCGGGGGGTCGGACATTCACGTGCCAGGTGACCCTTCTTGCCGCATTTATAACACACCATGCTCCTCGTACGGCTGGCTATGGTCCTCTTGGACCTCTGCATCATCTATCTAATTCCGACCGATGACTCAGCTACTGATCAAAAATCCTGCGGAAAAGGCAACAGCTCCTGTACACGCTCAGGGTGTAGAGCTACTGACACAAACTCCACCCTGAAGAAGGTCTCGAAGTCTTCCCATGTGAAGGTCATCCCATCGCAAAACTGGAACAAGTGGCTCAACCACCTTCCTGATGCTGCCTTAAGAATGATGGTAGCAAAGATCACCATGAAGTATGCTGGCATCCCCACTAGCCTGAAGACTCTCACCACAGCCTCCAGCCAATCCTCAGCCGCCTGCGGGTCCATCTCTCCCCAGAACCTGGTTGGCCTCTGGCACTGGAACTCGTGCAGTGCACTCAAGTGGCGTGCATCGCCTACTGCTGGGGCTGGTGGCATTGGTGGCCCAACGTATGGTAGTACGGCTGGTGCCTCCGCTGGTGCCTCAACTGCAAGAGGGCCTTGTACCGAAGCCTCGTCGCTCGACAGGCTGTCAGTACGCACATCCCTCTGGGCTCTAGCTGGTCATCCGTGGAAAGGAATCCTGAAAGAAACAGTGTGACATGTTCAAACGTTTATACCTGGTGAGCTGACTTGGTTTGAGATGACTTTTAAAAACTTATGGAAACACACACGCAATCAGTGTTTTCGTGCACATAGTTGGAAATCAGTTGGCAGGGTCCTAGTGTATGGATATATCGGCCGCCCGCACCAACACTGGACTCCCTGAACTGAAAAACACACTTGGTACTCTTAACACTATCACTTCACAGAAAGAAAATATCTGAGTTATAAGTTCTGCGGTAGAACCGAATCCTCTGATACCAATTTGTCACAACCCGTCCTCGGGGCCCGTGTCGTGACTACCCCAAACCTGCCTTCCATAGGTCAGGGGCTGGCGACTAGCACCAAAGGCGTAAATCTCAATAACTGGGAAGGCATTGCCTTTATAAAAGTAAACAAAACACTATAGATTACAAGCGGAAGTAAAACACTAAGTATAAAAGAAATTGTTGAAAAGAAAATGGGCTTAAATACAAACCCAACTGAAAGTGCAGCTACAAGTGAATGAATGTACAATAGAAAAAGGCAAATAGCTGGTAGAAAGGAAGTAGCTCCTATGTCATCCACCTTGGATCCTATCTGAAAGGTAGGTACAGATAGTGTATCTCCTGGATCGTCCACCACAGATCCTACCTGAAGGGTAGGTACAGATATCGTAGCTCCTGGATGCTCTCGCCCGTCAACCTTCTCTGAGTGTCGTCTCGTTGTGAAGTCCACCTCCGGATACTGACTCGTCGTGTAGTCCACCTCCGGGTACCGTCCAGTCCTCGAACACTCGGCCTCCGTCAGCACTGCCCGTCTTCTGCAACCAACACAACGAGGTGTGGGCATAGCCATTGCAGGGGTGAGTATAACGATACTCAGTAGGGACCCCGAGACCATCAAGGTCTCACTAAAACCAATAAGGATAACCACCAAGAAGAACTCAACAGATAAAATCTACTTAGGTATATGCCCATACATATACCTAAGTTATCAAGTAACCCATCTCAATCATGAGGAAACACAAAGATTACGAAATCAATGGATAACCACTACCCAGGTATATGCCCATACATATACCTAGTTATCTAGTGACCCATCTCAATCAAGAGGTAACACAAGAGGTCATAGACTCAGCTCAAACCAGGATTTTCATTATCAAAACCGTAACTGCTGAAGAGCCCCGTCTCTGGAGTGTACAATGCTCATGTCACGACTCCGAGGTACTGCTCACTAACCTAAGACTACTGAGGTACTCCTCCTATTGAGTACTGTGGTCCTGCTGCTAAAACCAAGCGCTTCCCACCATGGGTCTGCTGCTACAACCAAGAGCTCCCCCTCATAGCCTCCATGGGTACTCCTTCTGTTGAGTACTGCGGGTCTGCCGCTACAACCAAGCGCTCCTCCGCCGTGGGTCTGCCGCTATAACCAAGCTCTCCCCACTGGGATATCCGAAACACACCGACTCGATCGGTCAAGCAGTCGTCAGGTCTCAACCGGCTACACGGTCTCCGTACTCCGCACGCTCGTCTCCGGGAGGGTCCGTTCCATGAGCTACTGGTCGATACTCCAAGTATAACAAAGTCCCACGAAAAAAGTATCTCAAAGGACCGCCTCGTCATAGGGGTCTCAACACAACAGACGGCGCGTCAATCAGACGCCCGGTCTGTGAGTTATTAGCCTTTTCGTCCCAGGGCCCCAGTTGGTTTCATGTGCGAACCAACCCGTCCGTATCTCAACTGTATCCCGAACTCACATAGGGTATACTCATAGGTACCGTGTCTCAACGTTATCACCAACGCCGCTGACGGTTCGTCAAACGGACGTCCGGTCTGAAAGATATCAGCTTTTCTGTTTTAGGGGCCCGGTTGAATTTCGGGTACAATCCAACTCGGCCAAACTCCAAATGCATCCAAACCTCGGGCGAAGTATGCCAAAAGTTCTATCTCCTCAAGAGGAATCCTACCAAGTCGACGGCACGTCAATCGGACGTCCTGAGTTCAAGATATAAGCGTTTCTGCTCCGAGGGCCCGGTTGGTTTCGTGTGCGAACCAACCCAGCCAAACCCAAAGTACTCCAAAACCTTGAGTGTGATATACCGAAACGACCGCCTCGATCCAAGGTTCGCATCTCCACTGACGGTTCGTCGATCGGAGGTACGCAACTCAAGATATGGGCGAAAGACCGAAAGAGGACCGAAAACGGGGGGTCTGGGCCTGGGCCGACCCGACCCAACCCCCCTGGGTCGGCCCGAACCGGGTCGACCCGACCCGGGTCCGGGTCTGACCCGGCAGGGCGTGGCCTGGCCCGGTCCACCCAAGCCGGCCCGGCTCAGCCGAGTGGGTCGCTGGCTCGGCCAGCGAGCTGGCGCTCCGCGGACGCGGCGCGCGCCGCGTCCCCCTAGATCCCGCACGGCCGCGGGATCCACACGCTCGCCCCCACTTCTTCAGCCGTGGCGGTTTCTCCATGCGGCGTGCCGGGGTGCCGCCGGTGGTGTCCGCGGGCCACCAGAGTTGTTCCGGTGGTCTGTTTTTAATTCCGTCTGCGCCGAAGCTCATCCCGAGTCCCGTTCTTCACTACGGAATCAAAAAATCATCTCTGAGGCCCATTCCGTCAATACCCGTCGATCCGGACGTCAAAAGAACAAACTGCAGAGCCTTTGGTTCGCCTTCTCGGCCCCGACTACCACCACACTTTCGTTCGGCCTCAACGGCGCCGTGCATCCTTGCCGCATCCCTCCAGGTTCCCGCGCGGTGCCATTGCAGCATGCCGCCATATTCCGAACCGCAACAACACAACAACAAAGGGGGAGGACGGTCGGCCGTGTTTGTGCGGTCCGACCTCCTCCCGTTAAGCTGACAACAAGCAGCCCAAAAAAAAGAAAAGACGAGGGACGGAAAAGGATGTTTCATGAACAAGAAGCAATAAATCCCTAACACTTCCCACAACAATTTAGTCCCAACCTGCAAGGAAAACATTCGCGGATCAACTAGATAATAAGTTGATCCGTGTTCTTTGTTTTCCTTAGAATGAATGAAATGAGGGAATAAAATCATTCTCAAATTAATTCATTACCACAAGCGTTGTCATCGAATGAGAGTTCATCGCGGAATTAACCATCTCGGAAGAAGAGGATCTTCGCGGAAGAGAAGGATCTTCGCGGAAGAAAGCGTCATGGAAGGAACGTCGTTGGAGTCACGGTATACGGCGTCGCATAGTTGATCTCCGAGGATTCAGCGTTCTTGTCGACCTTCGTCGGAGGTCGGCGTTCTTCGTGTTCTTCGTCGAAGAATAAGAACTTCAAGCCCCTTAGCCTTTCTCCCAAAATCCTCTCAACGCAACAAGACCAACTAAATAAAATAAGTGGTGTCTTATTTTATTTACACACAAACCAACGCTTGAAATTCAAAAAGAAAAGAAACGATCAATTAATTGGGGGGTTGAAAACTGCCCAATTAATAGAGGAATTTATTAAAAAGTTTAAACGCAAGAGTTGACTTCGTTTAATAGTTGGGTGCAGGTGCCTTACTTATGAACAAAAGAAACGGTGGGGCTCGTGTGGGCCCCACCCCACCTTAATCCTCTCAAAGGTAGTTATCAACAAGTGGGTCCCACCCCTAACTCCCTTACATAGGTTATAACCGCAAGAGAGAGGAAAAGTGTTGTGACACAACACTTAATCCACTTAACAAGACAAGGAAAATATAATTGTAAAACAATTATATTATTATCCCTCACTTTAAAAAAACCCATCCCGAGAAAACGCAACTCCTGAAAGGGGTCTTCTTAAGAAAACTCTGGCGCTGCGATTCCATCGGTGCCCTCAGATTTCAATTCCGAGTACCGGTTCAAAAGATAGAAAAACTAGCTCGTTCGTTCACTGAACATACCCGAGCTAAACTTCAGAAATTGATTCCGGGCACGCCGGGCCTCAGAATCAGGCGCCGTCAGAAACTACGTTCTTGTAAAATCCCAAAGAAAATTTAGAAAAAATTTCCCTTGAATTTTATGGGTCTTTACACAATGTCGCAACATATTTTTTTATACCTCTTATATTATTTAATCTTTTCCTTACCCCTTGATTTAATGTTAAAATTACATAGTTGATACTTGCTCCTATTTCTCAAAAATAATAATAATAATACAATGGTATGCTTATATAGTACTTTAAATATAGTGGAAATGGATTAGTATTGTTTTAACCTTATCATTATGTTCTCTCTATCTCTCTTTATCCATCCTATCTATGTTTTGTGACTATATTAAGTGGAATAATTATAATCCTTGTCCATGCACATGATTTTTAAATTACATCTTTTACTTTTAAGCCTAAATGCATGCAGTTGAAGTCTTACAAAAAAATCATAACATATTTTTTTAAAATAAACTTGAATAATATAGTATCATTTACTTGAATTTTAGTTAAGGGGGAAGTAATTTTATATGTGGATGGTATGTTTCACATATTCAGATGTTTGTTTATATGTTGTGATATCATTGAATTTGACCACTAGAATTTTTTTTGGGTGTTTTGAATTGTGTTTATAACCTGAATCTATCTAAATTTATTTTATAATATGTTTTTTTGTAATAATTTAGGTTGTTTTTAGTTATAAAAATGGATTTCTATTTCCAATGTTCTTAAATGCATTAGTTTATATAAGTGTAAAACGTTTTAAAAAAAATTGTAATGACAGTTTTTTAGAAAAAAATCATGTTTTTTAAAAAATAAGAATACAATAAAAGTTAAATCACATAATTTCTTTTTTTATTACCAGCTAAGATAAATTCTAACACATTTTCAATACATTTATAGAAAATAAAAATAGAAAATGTTTTCTATAATCAAACACAACCTTAGTATTTCTATGGATGGTGTATTGTTTTTATCTAAATGTTGAAAAAAATATTTTTTTGCGTCCCTAAGTTCCAAATCTCAATTTCCTTCATATATTTGTCTATTGTGATGTGAAACTGTTTAATATCATTTGATACATATTTTACGATTATGTGGGTCTTCCAATTATAGTGGTGCATTAGGCATGCCTAGTTAAGGGGAAAGGAGTGGTAAGGGAAATAATTATTCTTACAAGGTCTCTAAGGGTATGTAATAATTGGTTGATAACAATTTAATATTTTATAACTCTGTAATGATTTTATCCTAATAAACTAGTGTGTTCTATTAAATGAAGTATCATCCCTCTTTTTTTATTTAAATGAATTCCCCAAAGTTGTTTTGACATGTTTGTTTAAAGAATATATGTAAAAAATGATTGTGATGTATTGTTTCATGCAATTTATGTATCTGTTCAACTTCTAAACCCTCATTGTTTACCAGATTAGATGCCTTGACACTATTACTACACTAAAATTAGCTTCTTTACTGGTTGTGTATTCAAATTTTTTTAGATTTATTATTAAATAAGTCTGTTTTTTCCATTTATTTAAATGGTTTTCTTCTTGAATTTTTAGTGTAAATGTTTTTCCATGAATAGAAAAATCACCACTTGTTTTTTCAATTGGTTATCACAAGTTCAATAAAAAGTTTAAAATAAGTGATGTGAAATGGTGCCTGAAATCACTAGCCATTATTCACCCGAGACCATCTTAATTATTAGTTATTTTTTATTAATTTTTAAATTTACTTTTAGTTTATTTTTTATAAAGTATGAATTATTAATTATAAATTATTAATAAATAATAACAAATAATTAAACTTTGATATATTAATTATTAATTATCTATTACCATTTATAAATCATTAATTACCTCTTGCCCAAAGGATGAATTTTTTATTATTATTTCTGGATAATTATGTTTTAAACTAGGTTGAGGTAGAACCCTTATATAAGCCAAAATTCCATATACTTGGCTTGGGGTCCTAGAGGCACAAAGACATTTAGATTACATAGCTCGAAGACCCACACATGCCTAAAACTCACATTGAAACAACCCATCCTAAAAATCTTTCATTCATCCCTGCTAGCTCATCAAGATTTCAGCCTCTCCATTGCCTACATCAACCTAATGGGTGCTCTATGTAGCCATTTGTTATTTCCAGTGACAGGTCGTACCATCGGTTCACTTTTAATAGACTCTATACATTTAGACTTAGTAGATCTTCATCACCCATAGTCCACCTAAAGTGTTCCAGTACAAACCCTAGGGTGGCTTCGAGGCCCTAAATAAATGGCCTAGAGGTCCCAATGGCCCGAAGTTCCAAATACATTACACAAAAACTCAATTCAGATGAATAGTACTTGTGTTATAATACATCACTATAGTATTTTCTACGCACTACTACAATATTGGAATAGTGTCACATAAATCCTCCACCCAGATTTGAACCAAAGCCATTAATGCATAATCATAGGAAACTTACCACTCATATAATCCCCTAACTACAATTATTAATTATTAATTATTAATTATTATTTTTTATTTTTTATTTTTTATTTTTAATTAATTTTTAACTACTAACTACTAGATATTAATTAAAAATTATTAATTATTAAATATTAAATATTAAATATTCATTATTATTAATTAATTATTAATTCTTACATATAATTTAATTTTCCATTATTCATTATTCATTATTTTCATTATTCATTATTATTTATCATTGATCATTTATCGTTTATTATTTACTAAATATTAATACATAAATCTAATTTATTTATTAAATATTTTTTATCAGTCATCAATTACCATTATTAATTATTAATAGATATTTATATATTATTTATTAATTATTTATCACTAATTACTAATTAATAATTATTTATTTATTATTTATTAATGATTTTTTGAATTAATAATTATTTAAAAACTAAATTTATTGTTAATTTTTTTTTATTTTTTTTTATTTAGTGATAATTATTTGTTAATTACTTTTAAATATTAATTTGTTTTAGTTATTTATTGTTAGTTACTTATATTTACTAACTATTAATTATTAATTATTAATAATCAATTAGTTATTGTTGGTTATCAATTATTAGTATATGTTGTGTGGGTGTATATTTATATGTGTTTATATATATATATAATTATATGTGTGAATTTATTTATATATATATATATGTATGTATTTATGCATATTTATATGTATTTATGCATATTTATATGTATTTATGCATATTTATATGTATTTATGTATACATATATGTATTTATATGTATTTATATATACTAATATATTTGTGCTAATTATCATTTTTTAATTTTCAATTATAATTTATTAATGTATGTTATGTGGATGAATGTATATATACATATATTAATGTGTTTATATATATATAATTATGTGTGTAAAATTATTTATATATTTATATATTTATAGAGATTTATATGTATTTATGTGTATTTATATATATTTAAGAAGCTGGTGGATGGTGAATACTTTGAATTGGTCTTACCGAGGAAATCTAGATTTAATGAGCTTACTCCAAGTTCTCAACACATCTCAGTTGATGTAAAAACTAATCAAGACTTCACTTGATGTTATTCATGAGACCCCGCTCAACATGGAGTGTCCCTCTTCCCTCATTGAACCACTAGACACTGGTAAACATAGTTTTAGTCTACTTTACATCTTAAACATTTCTAATAGTAGGGAGGTTTTCTGTGAGGAATTCGGAAATGCTCATGGGGTCATCCGTATTGAAGGAAAATCCTCAGGCACTAAGACTGTTAAGGTATATAACAATTCTAATCTAAAGGTAGAATTAGAGAGATTTGGTCCTATTAGAGAATATAATCCTCGGTCTCCTTAGGATCCCACCCCATCATATGATAATAGTGATCCTTAAGTGGATGATGATACCTTGCAATAGCCCAAAGCATAGAAGAGGGAGCATTATCTGAGAGGTAGGGGTGGTGGTTGATCCTATAGATGAATAATAATTTCTTATTTCTTGGAAAACTATTTTTTTTATCTTTTTTAGTGGGTTTTCACTGGATTCCTTTTCCCATCTACCTTGCACTAGGTGTTTATTTTATTTTAAATAAATTTTAGGACCATAGGTTGTAACTAATGGTTCATGTCATCTTGGTGTATTTATATATATTTATTTAAACTTATATATATTTTATGTATTTTTATTTATATATATTTATATTTCTATGTGTATTTATTTACATTAACATGAATTTATATTATGTATAATATTATATTAACTATTATGTTAGTATAAATAATATATGGTGACCTTTATAAGTGGTAAAGTCTCCTGATTTTTTGAAAGACGTTTTGGTTTCAAATCCCAGCATCTTTTGATAAATGGTGAAATTGGTGTAGGTTATATGAAGGGTTAGGTGGCCATTTTTGAGAAATTATTATTTTTTATTTTAAAAAAAGTGTCACTAAATAAAAACATCACAGCTAAAAAATCATTATGAAATAATTCATAGAGGTATTTTTAAATCGCCATCAAATAATTCTCACCGCCACTAATCCTTGCATTATGTTCCATAGTGGCAGATGTAATTGACCTTATATTGTTGTATCAATGAGTTCTAAGTAGTTATTTTTGTACATCGCCTCTTATATGTGTTTTAATAATCACATACACCTTTTGGTGTTCTAACATTTTCAATTGAGTTTATCTTGGTATTTTTGTTTGGGAATGAAGATAAGTTGTCAATAGACTAAACAAAGACTTAAAATTCAGTGAAGAAGACCAAGATAGGATCTCGCAAAATCTAATACCATATGTGTGGGATCCTCTCTTAGTCTTCTTCATTCAATTTTAATTATTTTTTTGGTCCATTGACAACTTATCTTCATGCTCAGACATAAATACTAAAATACACTTAACTAAAAAATTTAGAACACCAAAAGGTGTATGTGATTATTAAAACACATCTAAGAGAGTGAGTTACAATAGTTATTACTTAGAACAAAATTATGCAACAATATAATTTCAATTACATCCACCATTGTGGGACACAACACATGGATTAGCGGTGTTGGGAATTATTTCACACCGGATAGCTGGTGGAATTAGACAGAAGCATCTAATATGTAGGTAGCTCATCTGTATATCGATGGAATCCAATGACTACCCAGTGTATTCTCTAGCAACCAAGAAATCTTACAACATTCATACCATCTATCCTATGGCATTAAGTAGCTAGCCGGTGGTGTCGAGTCGGCAAGTCAATTTGTGCATTTATGGTTTTCTTCAATGACTATGTTGACCCCATTACACATCCAACTCCGCCCTTGGACCACCAGAGGATATATGTATCACCCATGGGTGGATTGACTAGAAACTATTATGAACAATTGTGAACTATATTGATCTATATCAAGTGATAATGATCATCATCTTCAAAGAAATCTTCTTGAGATCCCTTTGTATTTCTTTCTCTAACACTTTGATCTCCCATATTTCTCTCTCTCTCATTATCTCAATTTCATTTTCTCTATATTTTTAGAGAATTTAAATCCTTTATTCAAATGTTTTGTTCCTAAACAAATATCATCTTTCTCTCCCTTTTTGTTTATTTGGTAAACCATCAAAACCAAGGACTTTCTCTTTGGGTCCTTGTAAAACCTCCAAATCCAAGGTATATTTTATGGGTTTCTTCATAAATGTTAAAACCAATGGTTTTTGTTCTTTTTGGGTTTATTGGTTAACTATAAATTCAAGTTCTATATATTCATAAATCCTCAAGATATTGTGGTGGGAGGCATAGGGGGTCATAATTGTGATATTTTCAATCATCACTAATGAATTGTGTGTCTTATTTACTATCAACATATTTTACCTTTTAATATTTTTATTTCAATTAGTCATTTAATCTCTTAATTTATAAATCACTTAATCACTTAATTATTATAAATAAATCACTCTCTTAGTTAACTTTTTATTTATACTGTTCTCATTATTTTAAATTTCAAATATGATTTTCACTTCCTTTATGCTTTTATTATTTTATTTTAATTCTATTTTTCATAATTGTATCACTCTTTTAATTTTAAATTTTTAAAAGTAAATTCACCCCCCTTATTTTAACCTTAATCAAATAAATAACCACCCAAATAAGTGATCATATTTTCTTCAACCAGTGCTAAAATGAGATGATGATCCCACGATATAATCACAATAAAAAGGTAAAAAAGTTATCACCACTCATAATAATAAACATGGGTGAATGAGTTATCACCCTATGAATAAAGTATGGGTGAATGATTTTTCACCATAACTCTAAACATAGTGAATGATTCATCACCAGTTTGTTAGATAAGATGAAAAATCATCACCAATATATTAACAAGGTGGATAATGCATCACCAATAAAGGGTGACCAATATATCACCAAAACCATATCAAGGGTGAATGATGTATCACCAATATAATAAAAAATGTGAATGTTATGTTATAAATAAAATAAACAAGGTGAATGATAAATCAACAATAAAATAAAAAAGGTGAATGAATTATCAGCACATAAACAAGACAAAGGTGAATGAGTTATTACCGATTTCCCTCATGGAGGTCCCTCACACTATATACCTAACCTCACTAGACCAAGATCACCTGCTAGGATACCCACACCCAAAGTGTTGTACACCTAATTACAGCAACTCAAGGTAGTCCTCCCTTAGCATGGCTTAGAACCCTATAAAACCACTCATCTCATAATGATCAAACCATATTGATCACTAACTATACCAAAATCCCATAACAGGGCTAATTTCCCATAATCTCATCCCATTTATCTACTTCACTTCATCGAGTAACATTAAAGAATGCCTAAAAAGGCCTATTAACTGGAGTCATAGTTAAGTAAATCCCAAAAAGATTCCATTTGAAAGGTCTCTTGGTTTTTTCTTAAGGTTACATGACCATTAGTGACAATGTTATAAAATTATAATGATTGAATGACCTATCATGATTTAGATAGTCCATAGTAACCACTCATCATGAATGGGAACACAATTTAGTTCCATTTAGGGTCATACACACCCTCTCACCAACAACTACATATCAAATAGAGAATTAAACTCATATAAAACAAATTAAATTTCTAGATACCACCTACCTCATATTAGGAGGATCCTTCATGTCAAATATCATTGGTTAATTTGGGTTCAATCTATGGAAATATTTAATTAAACAATTTTGGATGTGCACTAAAATGTACATGTATTAGATTCAGGTATACATGCATATAATGCATGAGACACACATATATATAATATGATATTATATATATAGTTTACATTTTATAATTCATGCATGTGGTGAATGAATAATATATATATATATATATTATTCATTTATTTATCTAGAATAGTTTATTCATCAATTATATCCTATTATTAATGGATTAACTGCATTGCATTTATTTATTGAAATGAATTCAATAAATAAATACTCAACAGACAATAATACATGAGAAGCATTATGAATATGAGATTCTTTGAGCACTACTTATATGAGAGGATTAGTTCCTATCGTTTTGGGTGTGGTATTTGAGATGTTTATGATCCTTTTCTAAAACTCTCTTTCTCCCAAAACCCTATTTATCTCATTTAAGAAGGCGTTATCACCCCTTCGGTTTTCGAGTATCCCCACAAAGCATTCATGGATCCAAATTTCTGGTGTATTCTCTCAGAGGCATGATGTTTTGGTTCAATTATCCTCATGATCACCCACAAACATTCTCCATGGAAGGAAGATGAAAGTCGGTGCAACTTTTGAATACTACGTAATCTATTTTACAGTTTTATTTACATGTTATTTCTTGAAGATAGATCTGCCTGTGTTTTGGGTTTTATTTCACTGTAAATAATCATTAGATGATCATAAAAACCCCATCAGTGGTATAATATGTATTTTATTCAAGAATTATATCTATTTTGATCATTGGATTTCAAATAAAAACAAAGTACAATGTTTTTGTAAAAATAGAAACCATGCATAAAGGTAAATATAATCTACCCTTACACGATAACCTTACATAGAAGATCTATGTAAGGGTAACCTTATTGTTACCTTTACAAAAATGTTTTTCATAAATGTAGTACCCTTATGTAAGGGGCTATGTGTAAACATGATTGATTATTTACCCTTATGAAACGTGAGAAGCATTAGGTTTACCTATTCACAAAGGAGTTGTGTAAAGGTAATACCTTTATGCAAGGGAGCTGTGTAAATATAATTTGTGTGTTACTTGTATGAAGAGATATCGAGCTGTGTAAAGGTAAAAAATACCTTTATATAGGCTATTAAAAACATCAATCATCCTTACAAAGAGTGTCTACATAAGGGTAATAAAGGGATATCATTACCCATTGTAGGGGTGTTGCGTAAGGGTATACATAATATTATTAAAAAAATGTTTTTTACATATTAAATGTTATTAATGGTTTATAATTTTTTTATAAATCGAAAAAATTTATTTTGGAATATTTTTATTTATAAGGATTTTATAAATAAATTAATTAATTATAAATTATTTATAATTAATTAAATATATGTTTATGAATCATTTTTCTCAAATATTAAAGGTTAATATTTTGAAATACTTTTTGATAAATTAAATGACATGCCTTACGATCTATAAAAAAACTTTTATTTAGAAATCATAAGAGGTGATTTATAGGGTTTATAAATTATAAAATATATGATATTTAGATTATATAAAATGTTTATATAATAGATATTGAATTATAAATTGTTTATAATTCATTAAATATCTTATAAATTATATTTAATATAAAATATGAAGGGGTTCATATTGAAACAAATATATAATTTTTATATTATTTCTAATTTATAAAGTTTTTATAATTAGTATTTATTTTTGAATTGTTTATAATTGTCTCAGGTTTTGGAAAATAAATAAATTGTCTATTTATTTGTTAAATTTATTTGAAATTCATTCTTTGTAAAAAAAATATGAAATATGAATATTGTGCATTCCCATTTATATGATAAATTAATTCTAGGATAGTTCCTTTCATGTCGTACTAGGTATGATATCATAAAATTTATTTTTCATCCACCTTTACATTGATTTTTAATTTTAGTTATGAGATTCAGAATAGTTGTTGAGAATCGTTTGTGCATATTATGTGTTTGAATTTTCCTAAATTTAATTCTCTCTTGTGTTAAGTCTCCTCGGTTATAGTGAATTGGGGTTGGAACACTAACTTTCATAGAGGCTTTAATTAGCTAGTAAATTGAATGAGGTTGACTATCATTCATCCTAAGTTTACTCATGTGGAGTTTATCAATCTCATATAACTCTATTCCTTTACATGAAGTGTTCATGTACCATATACATATGATGTATTTGGATATGTGTAAATATACTTGACTTATTTTTTTGGGTGATTAACATATAATTGTGGGTTGTGTAAAGAGTTACACATTAATGTGGTGTGAACACATTAATTTAGTGGATGGAATAGGGATTTATATAACTAAATTGTTAGAAGCATGAATGCACAAAAGGAAATAAAACATGAAAATACAATGATTACATAAGATGTAATAATTATGAATTTAATATGAATAAGATATATATTAAATTGAAGATACCTTAAAATAAAACCCCACAAATAATAAGTGTGATATTCTTTCTAAATAAACACTTATCAAGACCTTGATCATCAAACTAAGTAGTTTCATTCCAAAGCAGGGTTCCCCTGGATTATCTTATGCATGGAAGATAAATAATGAGTAACTCAGGATTATTCATCAGGTAATTTCACGCCAAAGTGGGGTTCCCCTGGATTGTATTGTTTTAGATTTTTTTTGATGTTTTATTTGGGTTACACTTATCTAGGAAACATCAAGGATTGGGATACCACAGGAATAGAGTTGAGTGAATCCATATGATGGATTTGGATAAGTGGTAATCTGCTCAACTGTCCAGAAGTGAGAACTTCTCTGATTGAGATGATTCCCTACCTAAAAACTGGAGTAATGAGTTTCACAAAAAAAGTGGGGTCATTTCATAGTGTAATATGGATATTAGATCACTAAATGGATATGATATACAGAGTTATCATTTTTAATGGGAGCATTTTCATTTAATGCCCTTAATGAAAATCTATAATACATGGTACTCACATATTGATGTCTTTGTTATAGATTATAACATATTTCACACTAATCATATTGAGATAATTAATAGGTATGGCCTATAAAACATTTAAATATTTTTATCTAGGATTGAGAGGTGGTGTCAAGGAGAAACATTCAGAGTACCCAAATGTGAATGTTATAGAAATCAATTTCCTCAACTTTTACTCATGGATATTTGATACCGAGTGTGAGTCACACATTTGTACTGACAAACATAGACTCGTAGATAAAAGGTAATCAAGGATGGGTGAATTATATATTCATGTCAGTAATGGGGAAAAGGTTTCTTTATTAGTGTTGGGCACCTATGATCTAATTTTACCCAGTTGATTAATTCAAGATTTGAAATTTTGTTATTATGTTTCTGCCATAAACATGAATTTGATTTTTGTCTCTTTTCTAAAAAAGATTATATTTTCATTAATTATTATGAAAAATAGTTTTTCTATATATAAGAATATTTTTTTATGAGATTTGGAATATAATGAATGGTTTATATATTATTGATGTGGATAATCCTATTTATAAAATTTAGAATAAGAAGGTCAGAGTTGATTCTAATGCCACCTACCTTTGAAATTTTTTCCTTGGATATATAAATGATAAATGAATTCAAAGGATTCATAGATATGGATTATTGGAATCATTCAATTATGAATCATTTGATACTTAAAGATCTTATTTATTGGTATAAATGAAAAAATTCACCTTTTAGGAGAAAAGGTGTTGGATGTGCACTAAAATTTACATGCATGAGATGTATATACACATGCATATGAGGCATGATATATATATATATATATAATATTATATTATATATATAAATTTACATTTAATATATTCATGTGATGTAAGTATTTCTCATACATGGGATGCATAAGAATAATTTATTTATATTATTTATTTCTCTCAAATAGTTTATTAATCGGTGACAATCCATTGTGAATGGATTCAAGGATTTGAATTGAATTCATTGAAAACGTTCAATGAGTAATTCCCCAAGAGTCAAAAAGACATAAAATGTGAGATGCTTCTGGCTTCGGCTATATAAGAAGATGATATCCTCTCCCGTTGGGTGTGTGTGTGTGTGGTGTGTAGTGTATGAGCCTCTACTAAGATATCTTCCTCCCTAAACACCATTTATCTCATTTGAGAAGGTATTAGTACCTCTTCAGGTATTGGGTATCCTCAAAAATCATTTGTGGATCCATTGGTCGGTGTATCACCTTGGAGGTATGGTGCTTTCATTCACTTCTCCTTGTTATCGTCATCAACCATTCTCCTTTGAAGGATGACGATGGATACTATAATTCACATTTTCATGGTACTCTATTTTGTAATAATATCAACATGTTGTATACTTGAAGATAGATATCCTATATTTTGGGTTGTATTCCACTAAAAAAGGTCATTAAATTATAATAAAATACCCATCACTGGTAGTATAGGTAGGTTCATTAAGATTTATATGTGTTTGAAACACTAGTTTTCAAAGAAAAAAATAGCATTTTCATAAAACTGAAGGATGATTACATATCCTTACATGAGCTTAGTAAGGTAAATATGATTTAACCTTACACAAGTTTTCTATTTAAATATTATGACCTTATATGTGTCATTTTTTAAAGGTAGATATGCCTTTACCCATGCACGATACCCTTATACAGAACGTATGTGTAATGGTAACCACATTGTCACCTTTATGAAAATAGGTTACATAAAGTTAGTACCCTTATGCAATAGGTTTACATAAGGATCATTGACACTTTACCCTTACACATAAAGGTATTAAATCCACTACCTAATGGTCCCTACTTACCTTTAATCAATGTATAGAATATTTAGAGTATCCTTAAACAAGGGAGTTTTGTAAAGGTAATACATTTATATGAAGGTGCTACCTAAATATAATCTATGTATTACCTTTTTGCAGTGGTGTTCAATCAAGCTGAATAATGGTAACTTAAATTTCACCTTCAGTAAATCTTTCGGAAACTTCAGTTACCCTTACACAGAGCTTTTGTGTAAGGGTAAAATGTAGAATACCCTTATGTTGAATAGGGGTTTTGCATAAGGGTAAGTATAAACTGTATTTAAAAAAAATATTAAATGGTTTTATGGTTTATAAAATGTTTATTGTAAGGGTTTATATTTTCATGATCCTTTTTTTCTACAGTTTCTATTGGTTTGGGAGTATTTTCATAAATTTAGAATTTGTCTTAATTTTTTTTGTAAATTATAAAGAGGTTTGGAAATGGTTTACAAATTATAAAATCAATTTCACTATTTTAGAAGTTATTTGAGAAATTGATGTGGGAGTTTTGGAAATGATTTAATTTTATTTTTATAAGTATTTTAGGCTTTTGAAAGTAATAATAAACCATTTTCTTAATTACATATAAGTTAGTTTAATTAAAAATTTAATATTTTTAATTAAATATCTACCATTACACCTAAAAATGGAGTTTTGTAAAGGTAAGTCCTATTTTTAAAGGGGTGTGTTAGGGTAAAGATATTTTTCTATGTGTTCCATAAATGTACTCTTATTTTTCACTTTTTTGTGTGATGGAAAACATGAGTTTTTATAGGTTATTTAAAGGTAACTCGGATCTTCTATGCATTGTGTAATAGTAAACTGGTTGTGTAAGGGTTGCCTCCCCACTGTTTCAAGGTCATCTGAACTCCCTCAGCTTCTGTAAAGGTAGGTTTAAAATCATTAAGGTTGCGTAATGGTATTTTCATGAGGGTAGAGTTTCATATAATCTATATGACTAATATTAAGGGGTTCAGCAAGTTTTTTGATTCCCATGTAAGGGTAACTTTCTTTTTGAATAAAAGAAATCTAGGATTTGAGTTGGCTGCTTAAGGGTAAAGGTGAATTTACTATACCCAAATAATGGTAGTTTAGTTTTTAAATAGGATACGTAAGGGTAAGTTCTATCTTACATCAAGGTACTGATTCACATAAGGTTCATCTCTTAAGGGTAACCCTCTTGTCACATAAAATTAAGAGGATTTGAACTAGATACATAAGGTAAAGGTGAATTTCTTTTACCCATGTAAAGGTAGCCTAGTTTTTAAACAGGATACATAAGGGTAATTTATATCTCATGTAAGGGTACCGAATCATGTAAGGGTCGTATCTTAAGTTATTTAAGGGTATAATTAAGTTTTCTCATCCCATGTAAGGGTCATCTGAGTCTCATGTAAGGGTAATAATGATATTCCTATAACCACATAAGGTTAATGATTCTTGTAATATTAAAACCGTATTACCCTTATTTAGTGTTATGTTGTCACATAAGGGTAGTGAAAAATCTCATGAAAACCTACTTTTTCATCCCAGAACTTCATGTAACACATTATTAACATAATTAATGGAATAAATGTGGAAATTAGTTATTTTTATCTTGATTAAGAGCTTTTAATGTAATCTTTTTTTACTTCTCTTAATTTTAGGAGTTGTAAATAGGTTTTGTATGGAATTAGTTAAGAACTAATTAAATGATGATTTAATATCCGCATACAGACTGTATCTGTGTATTCTAAAATATCAGATCTCCCCATTTGAGTATTTATTCCTTCTCGATCCTGGATGATCTCAAATCCTCCTTTAGAATATTTCAAATCCATCTACTATTGGTTTAAGCTTCTTCATCGTGCACCAAGCATGTTTTCCAAGATGAATAATTCTGTCTCTCCTTTGGTTGGTGTTGCACTGATAGAAACTTTCTTATCTCGGAATAATATATGAAACTTCTCCTTTTTCATAATATACAAATGTGAAATTATCATGATTCATAATCCTTTGTTTATATGGATGTTATTAACCATAATCTGATAACAATTTGGAAAATAATTTCATGAGGAATGGATATGTGGTAATTTAGAAATTATAAAAGAGGAGGATACATTTCATTATGTTTAATTCTATTAATGAATTAATATTAATTATAGTATTTTAGATGGAATAATTCATGACAATATAGTGATTCCAAAGGTTGAATATGAAATTAATATTGTGAAATATTGATAATAGATTATAATTTAATTGTTAAGAAAAGATATAATTGTCTCACGCTAAAATTATATTGAGTATTCAAGTGAAAGAAATTTATATTTAATTTTATAGATAAATACTTCATTGAAAATATTATAGAATGATTTGGAAGCTTTATTCTCCCTTTAAAATGATCATAGCATGTTTTAGAATGTTATTATTTCTACATGAAAAATTATTAAAGTATGTTTTGGATTAGATTGATAATTTTTAATATTATTGAAATAAATATAATAGAAGAAATTATATATTTTATAATAATGATATTTATTCTGAAAATTATTCAAGAGATAAAAATAGATAATAGTATATTATGATGTTAAAATATTTAAATATTTTTTATGAGAATTATTGGAAAATTATATATATTATTTTTTGAAATAGAGATTGTCTCGAATGATTTTTTTTATTATTCTTTTACTAAAGATTATTATTGTATGCATAAAACTTTAATCATGCTGAGAGATGATTATCACGTGATTTTAATAAATTCTTAAAATAGATATATTATCACATGCGTAAATGTTAATATTCATGTTTGAAATATTTGGGATGTGTTATCACATGTTTTTTAAATGTATTTTTTTGGATAGTGTGATATATATTGTTATAGTTGTTAAGAATTATTGAAATGCTTGTATATTATATAAAAACTTAATGCTAGTAATTCTTTGACTGTATTAAAATAAGCATATTGAAATAATTATCATCAAGATTATTAATATATGAAAAATTAGTTTATGGAGGAACAGTGGATGAAATAAATTTAGAATCAGAAATTTAGAAGTTTAGAGCTGCTAAGATTAATTGTTAAATTAATTAGGTAATTAAAGATGTTAATGAGAATCAATTATTTCGTAAATCATTAATTTGGGGTTGAGTTAGCCTGATGTTGTTTGATAAGGGATGGAATGCCTTGTTTGATTTGTCCATAGTCATCTTGGAAATTATGTATGTAATAATACATTTAATAAGTATTTATTCTCTATGAATTTATATACTTGATGTGATTGATGATAACCTTGAATGGTTAGAACAATGGGTGGGAATTCCTAAGAATACAATGGTTGAATAGGGTGCTAGTTATAGTGATGATATGGGTGGGGATGCCCGAGGTCGTAATGGTGTCACAAATTTTTGGTTATGATGATGATGTTGGAATGAGATGTCATATGTTATATTATGTGAAGTGGTGTATGAGATGACATCAAGATTGATAGAATAGGTTGAAGTTGGCCTTACCTATTTTTTGTGTTGAAAGCTATGATGCCTTCTTGATAATGAATCTTCTTGTTTAATGGTCTGGTGACTGTATGCTTTTATATAATCATTTTCCAACTGCAGGAAGCATTTTGATACTATACACTATGAGTGAATCTTTTATGTGGTAGTTTGAGATGAGTCCTAGAGTACTTGGAAGTTTATGAAATAATAAATGAATTAATGAAATAATGGGGTTGGTTCTTGATGCTTTCTTTTGATTATGAAAGAATTTAGAATACAAGAAATTAATTATTGGAACTTGGTTCAAAAGATGAAAATATTAATCCAGAAATAAAAATAGTAATAATTAATCTATGGATAATTAATTAATTAATTTTGATCTTGGTGTTTGTATGATTTTGATACCTAGGCCTTAACAGTGGTATCCAAGAGTTCCATGTGATTTTATAGACAGATGTTTCTAAGGCTTGTTAGTTTCCCCTAGTGTGTTCAGGAGCCTTATATATATCTTGTATGTTTTGTGATTTTTATACCCCCCTCCCCAAGTAGAGAAAAATGTGTCGATACCCAAATGTTTTGGGGGTGTTTTTACTAACATCCAAGATGGTGAGGATGGATGGTTGGATACCTCCTCTTCCAAACTCTCTCTTCGAGGTGAAGTTCTTATGCACAGGCAGTGTTGGCTTGTGAATTGTAGTGTGCTTTCTATTGTGTTTGATGAGAGGATAATGTGTTGTATAGTGGGATTTTTGTATGGTAGGAGTACATGGGGTTTATATCCTTCATGTTTCTGATACCCAACTATTTTGGTTATGTTAATGGTTGAGATACAATGTGGCAGCCTAGGTGTCTTTGGAGAGGATGTGATGACCAATCGATTGTGGGGTTCTTGGCATGATGTGGTTGCCATACTTCTTTGGATAAGATGTGATGTAATGATCCAGGTGTCTTTCAGAGATATGTGATCTAATGACCCAGGTTTCTTTGGGTCGGATTACAATACATAAGATATGAGAGTGGAAGATCATATGAATTTGGGGTGTGAGAGTAGAAAACTTGTGGTAAAGTTATGCAAGGTACCCTATTTTGTTATTATAATATATAATCTATTGTATGTGATACTTGGTGAGATATAGTCATGTTGAGGATGCTAAAATAATATTAAACCTATTTTAGTGATGATTTGGTTTCATTTTTTTACTCGCCAATATTTAATATGTTTATTTCACATTCTACATGATAGGTTTCAGGGAGGATCCTACTATGTATACATGTTATGCTGACCCTAAGTATATATAAACTATTTTTCAGGTCAGTAATATATTCTTGATTATTGTACATTACATTACCAATTTGATGGTTTGTTCAGGAGTTTTTGGGGCTTCATGGTCTTTACCAATGATCGGTTTTAGTATCTTCAGTTGTTTCAGTTATATGTCCTTACATTCATATCATATATTAGGACTGCTTCTTTTTTTATGAGTAGGAGTTTTTTTTGGTTTCTACCTTATCTCTCTCGTTTCTCATATCTTAGAGGGTAATTCTTCCCATATGTGTGTATGTTATACCCTTTGTGTTTTTCACAAACCCATGACCTATTAAAGGTGGGATTTAAACTTCATTATCTTCCTTCTCTAGGAGGGGTACCTTTGGAAAGATGGGGTCCTGAAAAAGTGGTATAAAAGGTGATGGATGAGAGATATAATGAGTTTTGGAGTTAGATAATGATAAGGATTCATGATTTTGTATGGAAACAGTGTCATCTAGGCTTATTTTGTGTTGTAAACAAGGGATACTGACTAGGACATAATATTTTGTGTGCTCCCATAATATGATGCAAGGAAATTCAATTTTATTGTATATTCTAAGTGAAGTGGTGATTATTGTAGGATAGATACATAAGAAATGATCATGAATCATACTTATAAACACATGTTTTTGAACTAGGTAGATAATGAGAAAAGATTAAAAATTAAGAAACCAATTAACCTTAAGTAATTTGTGTCTTGGGTTAGGAGTCCCCAATGTTTTTTCTTTTTCAGGAGTGTCTCAAGGTTAAAATCCCTATCAGATTTGTGCCGAATACATTTAAAAAGATGTGTGAAAAAATATCCAGAATGTTGAAGACAACAATGACATTTATTATAGGAGGAAACTCTAAGAGTTATAGTTCCTATGTTTTCAAAAGTCTGAGGGATATATTTCAGATTGTGACATATAGGTTTGGTTGGAGTAGGTGTTGACATCCTTTAGTTTGAATTGTTATCAGAGAGAACATAGAGCTTTGTTGGATGTGACATTTACATGTAGGAAAGCTTGACTATGGTGGTTTTTGTTCCTCAAAGATTATGAGGAGTTGGCTATTTTTTTAGGATGTTCTTAGATAATTATTTAGGTAGAGATTCTTTCTTTGACCACAAGGGGGAGGCTTCTCACTTGGTGATATTTTCCATTCATCATGGGATTTGTGAGATCTAATATTGATGTGTGGTGAGTATTTTTAATTTCCATGTTGAGCCTGAAACCCTTTTATTGTTAGATATTTGAAGTGAATTACTAGGTTTATCACCATTTTTTGATTTTCATCACTTCATAATGAGTATAGGGAAACCTCCTCATTTAATTGATTAAAATCCACCTAATAAATCCTTGATCCATGGTCATTTTTATCACTCCAACCTTTTAGTTTCCAACCCACACCTAAATTACTTTATTGGTGATATGTATAACTCATTCCTCATACATAGTGATGAGATGGAGATGTGGTCTTAGGAAAGGGTTTCCCTAACCTTGTTTACATCATTATATTACTCTCTCCTATAGACCTTGTTTATTCTAGGGTAAAGGGTTCTTATATGTATTACTTTTTTTAGTCAATATACTCTTCACTCATTCCATTTGATATGAGACCTGGTTCAGGAAAGGTGAATATTGTGAGTTTTCCTTTAATTTATTTCTTCCTAGGTGTTGGTTTAATTACTCTTTATTTTTTGAAATAAATTATGGTATGATATGGATTGTGCATGTGACCTTGTTTATAATTTGATTGTGTCCTAGTGTGCTTACATCCCTATAAGGGATTTCTCTTGTACTGTTTATTTCTATTATTTCATTAAGAATATGAATAGAGGTAACACTTCACATGTCATGAAGCTTTATATTACAATGTGTTTTAAAACCATATGAGTGAGTTAGTGCTGCCTAAATCAAATAATATCATGGTATGGTGGATGAGTTCATTTGATTTTTATGCTTGTGGAAACTCTGTTGATCTTGGTGCATGTGATGATCGATAAATGTTATGTGGCGTTGATATAGAACTTTTGAAAGTAATGGATTGTGCCTATGGTAAATTAGATATTATAACCTTTGTAGCTTTTTCATTAGTGTTATCCTGGAAAATAATGTTTTGATTACAAACTTGGAAGAATTTTAATGATATATAAGATGTATTGTTTAAGCCTCATGATTTTTTTAATGCATTTAATGTTTGAAATTTGATTTCTCCATCTTTTGGAAGTTATGTGTATTGATATTAATTTTCTAAAGAACATGGAAGATCTATATCAATATAATAAAAAAATAATGAAAGTATATAACTTTCATATGTATGTGAGTTATCTGAGAACTCATCTTAAATATGAAATGTTTTTGGAAAATGAAAATTTACTTTGATAATGTCATCCTTGGGAGTTTTCTTCATGCTATATAATAATATTTAGTGAGACCCTTTTGAAAAAATTAATTTTGTGAGAAAATATTTTCTTGAATAAAAAGTTGCAATCCTTCCATGAAACCTGTACTTATTTTAAAAGTGGTTTTGAAAATGTATTAAATTTTTTTTCATAGATAAGTTTATAATAAATACCTTTTTATGATGAAGGATTAAAAAGGGTTTTCATTTGATGATTTCTTACCCAGTAAAATTATAAACACAAAGATACTTAGTGACATTTTTTTATCAGTATATTTTTAAATTTAACAAGTTTTAATGTGAGATAACTGGATAAATTATCAAAAATAATGGAATATTTTGGAAAAGATGTTTATTTTTTGAACTCCTTAACCATCATGAATTATATTTTGATTAATATGAATTGATTGTTTTTGAAACTGTCCCTTATGTAGCATTGTTTTAACATTATATTTGTTTGATTGGATAGACTAGGCTTGCTGGTTTTTTTGTTATCCATGTGGACTTTGATTTTACCTTTCTTAGGAATGAGAGTCACATATGCAAAATCACTGTTTATAGTTATTTAACGATTTTTTTATTTGGATGAGATTTTTGATCTCATGTTGATATATAATACGGATTTACTCCCATGATGTAGTGTTTTATTAATAACTTTATTCCTATTTGAGAGGTATCACACCGGGAGATTGTTTTAAAGTGTTGTGTAGTTGTAAACTTTATTCCTCTAGTGGTTGATGTTTTCCAAATATAGCAAGATCTTTAGTGGTATCTCACAGGGTGGTTAAATTCTTCCCCATTCTTTTCCTCTCTCTCCCAGGTTTATTTTAATTATTGAGGATATAAATTGTTTAGGTGGTATCTAATCGTAGGGTATAGATTTCCTTGATACCATCCTTTATATTTCTAGGGTTTTTGATGATTCAGGAGTAATTTCATAAATGTATAAATTTTCTTAAAAATTATTTTGTTAATTATAAATAGGTTTGAGATGGTTTACAATTTATGGAAGCAATTTAATTATTTTAAATGTTACTTTAGAAATTAAAGTGGGAGTTTTGGAAATGATTTAATTTTTTTTGAGAAGTTTTTTGGGTTTCTGAAAGAAATAATTAAAACTTTTATGAATTATTTACAAGTTATTTTATTTAAAAATGTAGTATTTTTAATGAAATGTCCACCTTTACACAGAAAAATGGAGTTGCATAAGTGTAAGTCCTATTTTTAAATGGGAACGAAATGGTAGATAATTTTTTCAATGTTTTTTGTAAGGGTAATCTCATTTTCTCCTTATTTTTTAAAGGAAAAAAGGATTTTTTATAGGCTATATAAGGGTAGCCTAGATCTCCTATGCACAATGTACAAGTAAACTAGTTGTGTAAGGGTCTCTTTCCCACTGGGTAAAGGCCAACCAAAATACCTTTGCTTGCATAAAGATAGCGCTAAAATATTTAAGCTTACATATTGGTATTAACTAAGGGTAGAGTTTTATAAGGGTTATTTGATTATTTTATTAGGGTCCAAGAGGTTTTTCAATACTCGCATTAAGAGTAACCTGTATTTCATAAAAAAGTAATCCAGGATTTGAACTGACTGCATAAGGGTAAAGGTGAGTTTATTTTACCTAAATAAAGGTCAAACTGAGGTTGTGTAAAGGTATTCTAGTTTCTAAATAGGATATGTAAGGGTAAGTTGTATCTCGTGCAAGAGTACGAAATCACTAAGGATTATCTCTTAAGCTACGTAAGGGTATAAATGAGTTTCCTTGACTCGTGTAGGGGCTGTCTGAGTCTCACATAAAGGTAATAGAGATATTCCTATACGTATATAAGGGTAATCATCTATATAAAGGTAAAAACATATTACCCATACGCAACTCTATGGTGTCACGTAAGGGTAGAAAAAAATATCATAAAACCCAGTTTTCAATCCCAGAACCTTTTGTAATGTGTTTTCAACATAATTAAGTGAATAAATGTGGAAACTGGTGGTTGTTGTATTGGAAAATAGTTTTCAATGTAATCTTTTGACTCCTCCTAATTTTTGGAGTTATTAATTGGTTTTATGGGAAATTCATTGAGATTAATTAAATAAAAATTTAATATCCATGTGGAGACTGTAACTGTGTATTCTAAAAAACCTAATACCCCCCCTTCAAGTCTCTCTTCTTTCTTGAGCCTGGATGATCTCAAAGCTTCATCCAGAATCTTTCAAATCCATCTTGATTTAGTTCGAGCGTCTCCCTCAGATGTTAAGACTATTTTTACTGGATATAGAATTCTCTCCCTCCCTCTCCTCTGTTTGTTGTTGCAACATGATAACCCTTCTTCTATTGGTAGAGGATTTGTGACTTCTCCTTTTTCATACTATTAAAATGTGAAATTATCATGATTTATACTCCTTTGTTTATATATATTAAATTAACCATAATTAGATAATAATCTAGAAAATAATTTCATGAGTAATGAATATGTGGAAATTTTTAAATTATAAGAGAGGAGGATAAATTTTATTCCATGTAATTATGTTAATGAAATAATATTATTTATAGATTTTTATATAGAAGTATGTGTAATAATTTTTAGATTATAAAGGTTTAAGATGAAATGAATATAGTGAAATATTTATAATGGATTGTCATTTAATTATTAAGAAAATAGAAAATTATCTCATGCCAAAATTGTCTTGAATATTCAAGTGAGGGAAATTTTTATTTCATGTTATGGATAAATAATTCTTTTGAAAATATTATATCATGTTTTGGAAGCTTTATTCTCCCTTTAAAATGATAATTACATGATGTATAATGTTAATGTTTTTTCATGAAGAATTGTTAAAGTATTTTATGGTTTATGTTGATAATTTATAATATTATCATAAGAAAGATAAAATAAGAACTTTCCTATTATATAATAATGATATTTATTCTAGAAATTATTCAAGATATATATAATAATATAATATCATGTCATGATGTTAAAATGATTAAATATTATTGATGATAATTATTGGATAATTTTGTAAATTATAAATTTAAATGGAGATTTTTACATGTGATTTTGTTATTCTTTTACCAAATAATACTATTCTATGTGTATAAATTTAATCATACTAAGATATTATTATCACATTATTGTAATAAATTCTTGAAACAAAAATATTATCACATTTGGAAATATTAATATTCAGGTTTGAAATATTTGAGATTTGTAATCACATGCTTTTGAAATATATTTATTTCCTTTGATATTTATAAGATAGTGTGTTGTCTATTGTCATAGTTTTTAAGTATATTTGATATTCTTGGAAACTTGATAACAATTTAAATCTGTTAATACTTTGATTATAAGAGAGGCATGTTGAAATAATTATTGTCAAGATTGTTGATATATGAAAAATCATCTTAAGTATAAACACTTAATGAAATAAATTTAGCCTTGAAATTTTTTAAGGACAGATCTATTGAGATTAATAGTTAAATTTGTCAGATAATTGTAAAAAATAATGATAATTCATGATTGATTAAATAATTTATTTGGGGTTGAGTGAGCCTGACGTTGTTTGATAAGGTATGACAATCCTTGTTTTATTTGGCCATAGTTTAATTTGAAATTGCGTATGGAATAATAAATTTAATATGTATTTATTCTCTATTGATTTATAACCTTTATTTGATTGAATTATAAACTTTAATGATTGTAATAATGGGAAGGAATTCATGAGGCTTTGATTTTGGAATGAGGTGCTGATTATAGTGATGATATGAGCGGGGATGCCTGAGGATGTGATGGTGGTATGGAGTTTTGGTTATGATAATGATGTTCGAATGTGATGTTGGATGTGATATTATGTGCATTGGTGTTAAGGATGGTACCAGGACTGATAGAATAGGTTGATTCCATACTTACCTATTTTTTGTGCTAAAAGATAGGATTTTTTTCTTGATGATGAATCTTCTTGTTTAATGGCCCTATGACTTAATGTTTGTATATAATTAGTTTCAAAACATTGTAAGTAGTTTGATACTATGAACTATGAGTTCATATTTTATGTGCTAGTTTGGGATGAGTCCTATAGTACCCAGAAGTTTATAAAATGATAAATGAATTAATGAAAGAATGATGTTGGTTTTTATCGATGTTTTCTTTTGATGATGATGTGACTAAGAATAAAAGAAAATAATTATTGAAACTTGGATAAAAATATCAAAACTTTAATTTTGAAAGGAAAATGGGAATAATTTATTAATGGATAATTAATTAATTTTTATCTTTATACTTTTATGATTTTGATACCTACACATTAGAAATGGCAATCAAGAGTTTTGTAAAACGTTAGTGACAGATGTGTCTAAGGCTATGTAGTTTCCCTTAGTGTTATCACAAGAAATATATATCATTCATGTTTTGTGATTTCTATAAGCAACCCCACTCAAATAAAGTACTATGTTCTGACACACAAATGTTATGGGGGTGTTTTCCCAATATCCAAGATGGTGAGGATGGTTGGTTGGATACCCCTCTTCCCTTACCCTCTCTTCCAGGTGTTGTTCATATGAATAGGTTGTAGTGCACTTTTGGTTTTGTTTTACAATAGGATGACATGGTCTATAATGGGGAATGGGTATGGTAAGAGGAGATCACGAGTTTGATTTCATTCATGATCATAATACCTTACTATTCTGGTTATCACTATGGTTGATATGTGATGTGGTGGCACATGTATCTTTGGTTGGAATACAATGTCCTGTTTCACATGGGGTTCTTAGCATGATGCAGTTTCCAAGTTGTCTGGGGGAGATATGGGATATGATAACCCAGTTTTCTTTAGGTGAGATATGATGTGATAAACTAGGTGTCTTTGGGGAGGATTACTTTATGAAATAGATGAGAGTACTATGACGTATGATTTTGGGGTGTGATAGTGTAAAACTAGTAGGAAAGTGGTGTGGGGAACCCAGTTTTGTTATTATATAATATAATCTATTGTATTTGGTACTTAGTGAGAGTTATCCATGGTTAGGATGAGAAAATAATAATAAATCTATTTAGGTGGCAAGTTAGTTACATTTTTTACCCACTGAGCTTTAGTATGCATCTTTAACATTTTTAATGAGATGTCTTAGGGAGGATCCAAAAAAGTATACATTTTATTATCACCATACATATATATATATATATTGTTTTTATAGTTATATGGAGTCCGTTGATGTTCAAGATGAACATTACTAGTTTAAGGAGTTGTTTAGGAGCTGTTGGAGCTTCATGGTCACCGTCAAGGATCTGTTTTAGTGATTTTAGTTGTTTCAGTTATATGTCATTACATTCATATCATGTATCGATATTTATTCTTCTTTTACTATGAGGATGATTTTTTTGGATGTTTCCATCTTATATCTATCATTTCTTATATCTTATATGGTAATTCCCCCATCTATGTGTATGATATACTCTCAATTCTTGTCTCAAACTCGTGGCCTATTAGTAGTGGGATCCAGACATAATTATTTATCTCCTCTAATTTTCGCCCCAAGAGGGGTACCTTTGGGGGAGTGTCATCATCGAGTGGTATATAAGGTGATGTTTGTGAGATAGGTTAAAGTTTGGAGTTTGGAACTAGAGATGATGCATGAGTAGGTAGGGAAATAATATCAACTGAGCTTGGTATGTTTTGTATCAAGGGATACCATCTAGGACATTGGATTTTAGAAACCCCAAGGATCTGAAGCAAGAACCTTCAAGTTTATTGGATGTGGTAAGAGGAGTGATACTTATTTTGGGGTAAATACCTAGTAAAGTATCATGCATAATACTTGTATGAGTCCGTGTTTTAACTGGGTAGACAATTAGAAAAGGTTAAAAATGATGTAACTAATTTACCTTAAGTAATATGTGTCTCAGGTTATGAGTCCCTAATTTTTTTTCTCTTTCAGGAGTGATTCCACATTGGCATCCCTATAAGGTTTTTACCAAATATGTTCAACATGTTTTTTTATAAATTCATAGTATATTTGAGGACGACAATACCAATTATAAAAGGAGTACACTCTGAGAGTTCTAGTGTTGGAGTCCACATAAGTTTGAGAGCTCTATTTTATATCATGTGACAAAAGGATTGGTTAGAGGAGGTGGTGAAAACCTCTGGTTTGAATCGTTCTTGAAGAGATCATTGAGATTTGTTGTATGTGATGATGTTTTTTAGTATAACTTGACAATGGTGGTTTTTCTCGTCAGATTTTTGAGGAGTTGATTGTTTCTTGGGGGATGTTATAAGATTAGTTTTCAAGACAAGTTTCTTTCTTTGTTCGCAATGGGCAGCTTCTTTGTTAGTGATGTTTTCCCTATGTTATAGGATTTATGAGGTATGATCTTGATTTGTTGTAAGACATTTCAATTTCCTTGTTGAGCTTGTAACCCTTTAATTTTTAACCCTATTGAATTGAATGACCATTTTTATCATCATTCTTCAATTTTTATCCCTTAAAAATGAGTATAGGGTCACCTATTTATTTTCTTTATTTAAAATCACCTAATAAATCCTTGATCCATGATAATTTTTATCACTTCAATATTTTAGTTTCTAACCCACACCTAAATGCATTTAGATGTGGAAAGTGTAACTCCATATTTGGACCTAGTGATGAGATGAAGATGTGGTATTGGGAAATAGTTTCCCTAACCATGTTCATATCATTATATTACTCTCTTTTTGAGCCCTTTTTTGGTCGAGGGGAAGGGGTTATTTTATGTATTCCTTTGTTTTAATAAATATAATGTTCACTTGTTCTATGTGATATCAGCCTTGGTTTGGTAAAGGATAATATTTTGAGTTTCCATTAATTTATTTCTACCTTCTGATGGTTTAATTACTCTCTCTACTGTGAAATAAATTCTTATATGATGCAAGTTGTGAATGTGACCTTGTTTATATTGTGATTATAGATTGGTGTGCTTACGTCCCTAGAAGATATTTCTCTATTATTGTTTACATATGTTATATCCTTGATCATATTAAGAGAGGGGACACTTCACATATCATGAAGTGTTATATTGAGACACATTTTAAAACCATGCGAGTGAGTTAGTTCCAACCAGTGAGAATAATATCATGGTCTGGTGGATGAGTTCCTTTTATTTGTATTTTTGTGACATCTTTGTTGATCTTGGTGCATGTGATGATCGAGAAATTTTATGTGAATTTGAAATACAACTCTTGAAAATAATGTATCTCACTTGTGTTAAATGGGAAATTATATCCTTTGTATCTTTTTCTTGAGTGTTCTCCTAGAGAATAATGTTTTTTCAACAAACTTGGAATAATTTTAAAGCTTGATAAGGTCGATTGTTTTAACCTCATGATTTGTTTTTAATTCTTGTCATGTGTTAAATTTGAGTTCTATATGTTTTAAAATTTATGTTTATTAATATTAATTTTCTAAAGATCATGGTAGAGTTGTTATAATTGAATAAAAATAAATTGATTAAAGAATGAAGCTCTCCTATGTATGTGATTTATCACTAAGCTCATGTTAAATATGATTTTTTCAAAAGGAAAATTTACTTTGAGTATGCCATAATTGGGAAATTTCTTCTTTTTTTTTTGTAATATTCAGTGAGACCCTTTTAGAAAACTTTATTTTGTGATGAAAATGTTTCTTGAATAAATGATTTCAATTCATCGATGAAACTTGAATTTATTTTAAAATTTGGTTTTGTAAATGTATTGAAAGTGTTTTCTTAGATAATTTTTTGAAAATTAACTTTTTATGGTGAAAGATTGAAAAGGGTTTTCATTTGGATATTTATTGAAATACCAGATTATAAACACAAATATACTTTGTAAAAAGTTTTTATTATCATTTTTTGATGTTTAAAAAGTTTTAATGTAAAATGTTTGGATACATTCATAATAAGAAATTAATATTTTGGAAAAAAATTACGTTTTGAACTCCTTAACCAGCATGACTTATTTAGATCAATGTGAAGTAATTTTTTTAAAGTGTTCCTTATGTAGTGTTATTTTAACATTATGTTTGTTTGATTGGATATGCCTAATTTGCTAGGTTTCTTCGGTTATCTATGTGGCCTTTTATGTGACCTTGACTGGGATGAGTGTCACAAATGTGTTCTCACTATTTTGAGTTAATTAAATCTTTTTTTTTTTGGGATTATATTTTTTATCTCCTATTGATATATGAGGTTGATTTCCTCCCACGATTTTAAGTTTTTTTAAGGACCTTATTCATGTTTGAGAGGTATGTCCCCTAGGATATTGTTTTAAAGTGATTTTTAGTTGTACACTTTGTTCCTCTAATGGTTGTACTGTTCCAAATATAGTGAGATTCTTGAGAGGTATCTCATGGGGTGGTTAAATTCTTCCCTAGTTTTTTCCTCTCCCTCCTAGTTTTGTTTTAATTATTGAGGACAATAATTTTTTGAGAGGTATCTAATGTAAGGGTACAAGTTTCCTAAAGAATTTCCTTTGTTTTTATGTGGTTTTTGATGGTTTAAAATAAATTTCATAAATTTTGAAGTTATCCTAAAATTATTTTGTAAACTATAAAGAGGTTTTGAAATGTTTTACAAATTATGGAAGCAATTTCATTGTTTTAAAAGTTATTTTGGAAATTAATGTTGGAGTTTTGGAAATTATTTAATTGTTTTTTAGAAGTGTTTTGGGTTTTAAAAATTAATAAAAAACCATTTTATTAATTATTTATTAGTTTAAATACAAATGTATTATTTTTAATGAAATATCAACCTTTACACATTAAAATGAACTTATGTAAGGGTAAGTCCTATTTTTAAAGAGGTTTTTAAGGGTAAATATTGTTTTTTATGTGCTTCAAAAGGCTAATACATTTTTTCTCCTTATTCAGTAAATGTAAATATGAGTTTTATATGTTACTTAATGGTTACTAGGATCTCCTATGTGTTGTGTAAAGGTAAACTAGCCGCATAAGGGTAGATTCCTCACTCTGTAAAGTTCAACCAAACTCCCTCAACATGTGTAAATGTAGTGTTGAAATCCATAAGGTTACATAAGTGTATTATCATGAAGGTAGAGTTGTGTAAGGGTCATCTGACCTCTATGTAAGGATCCAACAGGTTTTCTAATACCTGTGTAAGTATAACCTAATTGTCACATAAAAGTAATCTAGGATCTGAACTGAATGTTGCATAAGGGTAAAGGTGAATTCTCTTTACCTATATAAAGGTCAATCCAAGGCTTCATAAATGTAGCCTAGTTTTTAAATATGATATTCAAGGATAAGTTATATCTCATGTAATGGTACTGACTCGCGTAAGGTTCATCTCTTAAGTTGTTCAAGGGTACAACTGAGTTTCCTCGGTTTATGTAAGGATCATTTGAGTCTAACGTAAGGGTAATAATGAGATTACCATACCTATATAAGGTTAATTATCTATGTAATGGTTAAACTATATAAACCTTATGAATTTATATGGTGTTATGTAATGGAAATGAAAAAACTCTTAAAAACCCTTTTTTCCATCCCAGAACATTCAGTAATGAATTTTAAATTAAATTAAGGAAATGTATGTGGAAACCAATGGCAGTTGTCTTGGATAACATTTTTAAATTTTATCTCCTGAATTTTCCTAATTTTAGGAGTTATGAATAGGTTGTGTGATGAATTATTTGATAACTAATTAAATGAAGATTTAATATATGTGCAGAGAGTGTATTTATGTATTCAAAAGTACTAGATTTCCCTATTTGAGTCTTTATTCATTCTCAAGTCCAAATTATCTCAAAGAATATTTTGGAATATTGTAAATCCATCTACAGATGGTATGAGCTTATTCCTCATGCGCCAAGCCTATGTTTCCAGGATGAAGAATTCTCTCTCTCTCTCTCACTTCTGGTTGGTGTTGCAACATGAGAACCCTTCTTATCTTGGTATGTGATCTATGAATTATCCTTTATTATATTATCTAAATGTGAAATTATCATCCTTTGGAGTACTTTGTTTAAATAGATGTTATTGACCATAATCAAATAATAATCTGAAAAATAATTTCATAGGAAATGAATATGTGGTAATCTAGAAATTATAAAAGAGGAGGATACATTTCATGCCATGTAATTAGGTAAATTAAATAATTTTAATTCCATAATTTTAGATGGAAGGTTGTATGATAATATAGATATTTCAAAGGTTGAATATGAAATGAATTTAGTGAAATATTGATAACTTATTATTGTTTAATTTTTATGAAAAGTGATAATTTTCTCATGTTGAAATTATCCTGAATATTCAAGTGAGAGAAATTTATATTTAATGTTGTAGATAAATAATAATTTTGAAAATATTATAGCATGTTTTTTAAGATTTATTCTCCCTTTAAAATGATCATAACATGATGTAGAATGTTATTTTTTTCATAAAAAATTGTTAAAGTATGTTATGGATTAACTTGATAATTTGTAAGATTATTCAAAGAAATATAAAATAATAAATTTTGTGTTGTAGGATAATAATATTTATTCTAGAAATTATTTAAGAGAGAGAAAGACATAATATCATTCCATGATGTTAAAATTCTTAAATATTATTTATGAGAATTATTGGATAATTCTATATATTATAAATTAAAAGGAATATTATCGTGTGTTAATTTTTTTGTACTTTTACTAAATAATATTATTGCATGTGTAGAAATTTAATAATGTTGAGAGATGATTATCACATGATTATAATAATTTTTTGAAATAGAAATATTATAACATAAAGAAATATTAATGTTCATGTTTGAAATATTTGGGATGTGTGATCGCATGATTTTGAAATATATTTTTTTCCTATGAGATTAACATGGTATTGTAATTTTTATTGTTATATTTGTTAATAATGGTTAATATGATTGGAAATTTGATATTATTTTAATGCAAGTAATGCTTTAATTTTATTAAAATATGCATGTTGGAATAATTATTGTTGAAATTGTTGATATATGAAAAAGAAGCTTAAGTTGGAACGCTGGATGAAATAAATTTAGCCTTGAAAATTTATAAGGTTAGAGATTCTAAAATTAATTGTCATATTAATCAGATAATTAAAGATAGTAATGAGAATTAATGATTTATTAAATCATTACTTTGGGGTTGAGTGAGCCCAATGGTTTTTGGAAAGGGGTGAAATGACTTATTTTATTTTTCCATAGTTTTCATGACAAACTCCCCCCAAAGATAACCCCTCTTAGGTCAACAATGAGAGAAAGAGAAGGGTGACTGCCTGAGTCCTGCCTCCAGTAGGCCCTAGGTTGGGGACTACTATCTAGGGTATAATAAAAATACAATGGGATGTATTACCCTCTAAGAGAACATATAGAAGAGAGATTTAAGATAGAAATACCAATCAATGCCTACTCAAATACATAAAAGAACCCAAGTGAATACATGTAATGTCATACAATACTAAACAAACTTAAAGAAAAAAATATAAGTATCAAAAAGGTAAACTCAACAGTGACCACGAAGCACAAACAGGTCTGAAAAACCATGATCTATTAATATCTTGGATGATCTCCAAACTCCTCCTACTGACCTTAAAAATAGTTTATATAGAAGTAGGGTGATAATAATAGTATAATTAGTATGATCCTCCCCAGATCCTCTCATGAAAAAGATAAATAAAGCTTACTAAATCACAAAAAACAAAAGGTGAAACAAAATCAGAACCTAACAAGGTATACTATGTTCCTAGCCTCACCATGGGTATCTTTAACTAAGTATTGCATATAAGAAATCATGTATTATATTAATAAATCAACAAGGGTTCCCCACTACAACTTCCCCAATGGTTTTTCACTTTGTCCTAATGTCTTATATCCTAATCCGTCTCTCTACAAAAGTAATTTAGCCTATAGAAACCTACGATAAGTGTCGCAACATGAATCATGTGCATCACATCATCATATCATCTCATATTACATATCCATAAAGTAACCAAGTAGTTCTGGGATCCAAAACAACCCCTATAATGTGTATCATACATTGGTTATTATAACTCAAGTCAACACAAACTATACATTGAGTAAGGTACCTCAAGACATCACATCCCACACACTTTATACCTATAATAATCCTTTAGAAACAATATCAAGAGATACATGTGTGTGAAATAACCACAAGCCCTCACATCCCTCTACACACATATATATATGGAAACTAACTAGAATGGTTCCCAATACATAAAACTACCAAGATAAAAGAGTGGGGTTAGAGGGCATAGTTATCCATCCATCCTCCCACTAAGATATTGGGAAAAACACCCTCCGAGATTCCACTAGGTGACAGTAACCCTAACCGACATGGGTGATGTGGCATATGAAATCATAGAATATATAGGATATAATATATCTCACAGCAACACTTTGAGAATATACTATCCCTAAGCTCAACTACAACTATCTTTGCTCGGACACTTAGATTCCACTCTTAGAGACTAGATATCCTATAATCACACAACCATTTTAAGGATCTATATTAAATTACTTCTTTCCTTTTTTATAATTATCCTTTCATTATTAACTCATTATCCATTAATTAACCATCATTATTATTCCAAATTACATTACATTAATCATCAATGTGAAGTGAAATACCTTTGGTAATATTCCAAACTGAGTCCATGATTTCTCAAGATCAACTCTTTTGAATTCCAGCATCAACCAACCCCATGGGTTAAACATTTATTAAAATTTATTAACCATTCTATATTTCTACGTACTCTAGGAAAAACCGTCATAAACTACCACTAAGAAAAATTCAACCAAGCATATCCAACTACCTCGAGCAGTGGGGAGAGGAATATAGAAAAACAATCAACCTATCCATCATCCATTAAACATATTCATTAACAAGAAAGAATACGGCTTTATCACATCAAATAATAAAACTAGATTCAACCTATTACATTATATATTATTCCATCCCTAATACCCTCAAGCATATCCTGGTGTATCTCACCATCACAAGCATCAACTGCTACCACAACATCTAGCCCCCCCCCCACCCATATCCCATCATCCGTCCCCAGATCTTCCATCATGGCTCACATCACACAGTGAGATCACATCCATATCACACCAAAATTCAATAAGAGAAAAAGTATAGTTAACAAGGAAAACTAGGCCCTAAAATAAGGCATCCAGTCTTCACATGAAAATGGGATCTCACAACCCTAACACAAGGCATTCCACCTTCTCAAGAAAACATGCACTTTTGGAATAACATTTTCAAATGAACATCCATTTTGAATCAATTTTATTATCATCAAATTAAAAATAAAAATAGATTATAAGCATGCCTCTTCTTTAAATTCTTAATCCAATTAATCAATTAATCCCATATTTACATTACTTACCATTTTTCAATCCAAGTAACATGCTAAAATGATCATAAAAACATGATACACAAGCATAGTATAGATAGAAACTATCTAGAAAATAAATAGGCAAACAGTTATCATGGTATTAAACACCAACATGTGATTGTTATCCAATTATTTATTAATCTAGTTCAATATTTATTAGTTCAATTATATTTCCATAAAAAGGGATAAACCATGGTCAATTTATGATTACACATAAATAAAAGTGAAGAAATGAATCCCCTACCTCTAAGGAGTAAACTTTATTCACTCGAGAATGAACTAATGATGCAGATCCTGATCACTTCTCTTGTAAGAAGCTTCATCCCTCCAATGTTATCATGAAAAAAATGACCAAAAATCCATAAGAACGTGGATAAGATATTTTTTTGCATGAAAATGAAGAAACTAGTGGAACAAGATTGAATAACCACAATAGGACAAGGGATAACTAACCTTAGATAATTGTAGATCCAATATAGGAAGATGAGAATTGATCCCCTTCAAATGGATCCCAAAACGCTTGAAGAATTTTTATTGGACGCATCGAGATTTGGGAAAGAATGCATAGGGTTTGAAAAAACATGAGGTGTTATAGGTTATAAAGAATAATTCATGGGTTATATTTATGGAATAAGCCCCTCATTTATGTTGTAAACATTTCAAACATTAATTTTCACTAAAAAACTTGTCTCCTCAAACCACACAACCTTCATTTAACTTACACTGTAAATGTTAGGTTTGCAGCATAAATCCCATGGTCTCAACCACACAATCCATAAAACCCATTTAGGCCACATGCAGATTTTACACCATAAAAAATGATTAAGTCATAAAACCCTTTGGGCTATAATTCATACTTATGTTGTCAAACAAACTGATTCTATAAACCCCTTGTTACGATTTGAATTTTCCCTACTTCCAACTTTTAGTATCCAAACACCACCAGACCTTCCCTAAGCCCCTTTCTAGCTCCACAGGATTTTAAAACACACAAAGGGTCAGTTGAAATAGATTTGGGCCCTAACAATAGTTTCCTTGAAATTATGTGTAAAATAATACATTTTATATGTATTTTTTATAAATGGATTTAGAGTCCTGATATATTGAATGATAAAATTGAATGTTTGGAATAATGGTTTGGAATTCTTAAGGATATGATGGTGGAACAAATTTCTAGTTATAGTGGTGATATGGGTGGAGATGCCTAAGGCTATGATAGTGGAATGGGGTGCTGGTTATGATGACGATGTTGTCATGAGATTCCATATGTGATATTATGTAAAGTGGTGTCTGGGATGACAACAGGTCTAATAGAATAGAATGTAGCTAGGATTACCTTTTATTGTTGTGTTGAAATATGGGATACTTGATTGATAATAAATTTTCTTGTTTAATGTCCTTATGGCTACATGTTTTTTTATAATCAGTTTCCAACTACGGGAATTAGTTTCATACTAGGCACTATGAGTGAATATTTTATGTGTTAGATTGGCCTAAGTCCAAGAATAACCAAAGGTTTATGAAATGATAAATTAAATAATAAAATAATGTATCTATTTATTTATTCTTTATTTTGATGATGAAATACTAGGGAATGTAAGAAAATAAATAATAGTGTTGTTGGAAATTAACTCATAAGATTAAAATGTTAATCTTGAAAGGAAAATGATAATAATTAATTAATTTATAATTAATTAATTAATATTGATATTTATTCTTTTATTATTTTGATACCTAGACCTTAGTAGTGGAAAACAAGAGTTTTATGCAACATTTGTATCTGATGAGTTTAAGGATATCGAGTTTCCCCTAGTGTGGTTGTGAGCGTTATATATACCAAGTACATGTTTTTATTTCTATATGCACCCCACCTATATTGTTAACTATATACTGACACCCAAATGTTTTGTGGGGTGTCTTTTCGAACATCAATGATAGTGAGGATGGATAGCTGGCTACCCCCTCTTCCCCACTCTCACTTCCTTGTGAGGTTCTTATACACAAGCTATGATGGATTGCAGATTATAGTGCACTTATTGTTGTGTTTGATAAGAGGATAATGTGGTTCATAATGGAAGTCGTTCATAGTAGGAGGAGGGAATAGGGTTGATACCCATATTCATGATACCCTACTATTTTGGTTATGCTAGTTGTTAGGAAGCGATGTGGTGGCCCAAGTGTCTTTGGGCGGGATGTGATTTCTAGTTGCACGTGGGGTTCTTGGCATGATGTGGTTGCCTAGGTATCTTCAGGTGAGATGTGTTGTGATAGACTAGGTTTCTTCATGATATATATGATATGATGTCCTAGTTATATTCAATCAAGGTTATTATACATAATATATACAAGTGAAAGGGTGTACGATGTTGGGATATGAGAGTAGAAAAGTAGTGGGAAAGCGGTATAGGTTACCCTCTTCTTTATTATGTTATATGATCTATTATATTTTATACTTGGTGAAAGATAGGGATTATAAGGATGTAAAAATAATAGTAAACTTATTTAGGTGATGAGTCGGTTTCATTTGTTCACTCATTGGGATTTAGTATGCTTCTTTCACATTTTTCATGAGAGGCTATAGGGAAGATCCTATCGAGTAGACATGTTATGCTCACCCTATGTATATAAAAACTATTTTTTAGGTTATTAGGAGTTGTTTTGTGATCGATATAGATATTACTAGTTTTAGGAGTTTTTTTGGAGCTTTTTAGCTTCTTGGTCATTGTTGATGATCTATTTTAGTGTTTTTAACTGTTTCAATTATATGTCATTACATTCATATCATGTATTGGGATTTATTCTTCTTTTGTTATGAGTATAATTTGTTTGGTGGTTTCTATATTATCTCTCTTGTTTCTCATATCATTGAGGGTAATGACTCCCATTTATGTGTATCTTATAACCTTTATGCATTTCAATAACTTGTGGCCTATTTGAGGCGGGCTTTGGGTATCATTATCTCACTTATCTCTCATTACCAACCCATGAGGAGTACCTTTGGGGGATGGGTCATGATAGTTATAAATCACAATAAAAGGTATTTTTAGATATTTCAATTTATAAGTCTTTTATAAATTTATTGGTTAGTTATAAACTGTAATAATTAATTAAATAATTTTTTATAAGACATTATTCTAGAATATTAAATGTTAATATTTTAAAAATAAATTTTGTCAAATAAAATGGAATTCCTTATGATCTATAAATAAATGGTTAATTTAGAAATCATAAGAGGTGATTTATAAAGTATTTTTAAATTATATAATATATGATATTTATATTATATAAAATGTTTATATAATAGATATTGAATTATAAATATTTTATAATTCATGAAATACCATATATATTCCAGTTAATATAAAATATTAAGCGGTTCATATTGAAATGAATATAAAATTTTATTATTCTTTCTAAATTATAAAATGTTTACAATTAACATTTCTTTATGAATAATTCATAATTATATCATTTTTTGAAAAATAAATAAATTATTTATTTATTTGTTAATTTTTTTATATTCACGTTTATTAAATAATTTATGAAATATAAATATTTTTTATTCCCATTTATATGATAAATTGATTCTTTGATAGATCCTTGCATATCATTCTAGGTTTGATATAATAAAATTTATCTTTCATCTACCTTAACCTTAGTTTTGTAATTTTAGTTATGAGATTAATAATTGTTGTTAGGAATAGTTTTTGAATATTAGGTGTTGAGGTTTTCATGAATTGAACTCTCTCTTGATTAAATTCTCCCCAGGTAGAGGAACTTTGGGTTGGACCACCTACTTTCTCAGAGGCTTACCTTGGCTAGGAAAGTGAATGGGATTGGCTATATATCGCTCCAGGCTTACTCATGTGGATTTTTATTGTCTTGTATAACTCTATACCTTACATGAAATGATCATGTACCTTAAGCATATGATGAATTTGGATATGTATGAATATACTTATCTTGTTTTTTTGGTGATTAACACAAAATTCTAGGTTTGGTAAAGAGTTTAACATTAATGTGGTGTAAAAATATTAATTTGTTTTGTTGGAATAAGGGTTTTGACAAATAAATATTTATAAACATGAAAAAAAAGAAAAAAAACATTAAAAGATAACTATTACATATGATTTAATAGTTATGAATTTAATATTCATATGATTTATATTAAATTTATATTACTAAAAACCCATCAAACACTATGTGTGAGATTCCTTACAAAGAAACACTTTTCAAGACCTTGATCATGCAACCAGGTAGTTTCAAACCATATTGGGGTGCCTTTAGATTATATTGTGTAAGTAAAGAAAGTAATGAAGGACTCAATAATATTCAATGGGTAGTTTCACTCCATAGTAGGATGACCCTTGATTACATTTTCTCATATATATTTTTTTATGTTTTATTTGAGGTACACTTAGCTAGGAAACCCCAAGTGTTGATATACCATAGGAATAGAGTTGATTGAATCCATATGATAGATTTGGATAAAGTGTTATCCACTCAATTATCCAATATTCAAAACTATTATGATTGAGATTAATCCCTACCTAAATAACTAAAGTAATGAGTTTCATGAAAAATCGACATCGTTGCTTAGTAAAATATGGATCTTGGCTCACTAAATGGATATAATGTATGGGTTCATAAATTTTATTAGTATAATTATCATTAAAACTACTTCTTTAATATATATAAGACATGATATTCAACTTATAGAAATTTTTATTGTAGATAAAAGAAACATTATAATCAAATTAAACTTTGAAATTAATCCTTGAAATGAGAAGCTTAAAGTAAGTAACTCCTAAGACTGGTAGCTTAAGAAAAGTTATTTAGAAAGTGAAATATTCTGTGTTAGAATAGTTCCTTCCTAGGTAACCAACTATTGAAATTTTTCAACAAGTTAATCTTAAGGATTATAGAAACATGAAATGATTTATTTATGTTTTTAAAGTCACTAGATTCTAATTAACCTATAGAATTCTAGTGTCATATATTCAACATGATTGGGAATATAAATGATATTCAATATGACTGAATATGTTTGGAGAGACTAAAGAATTTGTATAAGTATTATTCTAGTTAAGTAATTCATTCTATTTTTATTTATGGAAATATTATGAAAAGATGAACATGTTCAAGAAAAGTTTACTCGATATTTTCAAAGTGTTGAGAATAAATTAACTAGACATAATATTTTTTTTATTATTGTATTGTTTTGATAGTAAAAATGTGTAAATGTTCAAAACAGAATAATAAAGTTAGTTTGAAAAGTCTAATAGGTTATTTTAAAATTGATGGTACTATCATGAAGAATTAATGATTCCATATTATGGGGTTATATAAAATACATGAAGGGTTTTGGGAACTACATAGAATTTCTATGTCAGGTATTAATTTTGTAGAAACTTATTATTATATTTTTAAGGGTATGTGAAACCAAGTGAATGTTTTACAAGTATTGTAAATATAAAATAGTTTAAAACCAAAGGAATATTTTAATGATTTTATAGCTTTCATTCAAGTGATGAAGTAAATAGTTTCAATATCATAAATTTGAATGTAAATATGTTTATCTAGATTTTATGAATCTAAGTAAATTAAGTGTATCTTAATCTCACTTATCTTATATGATAAGAGTTGATTAATTTTACACACTAAGTTTTTTATTATTTAGGTCCTATAATTTTTTTTGATAATATGACATAGATAAACGTGTTTTATCCTGGATAAAGTGAAATTTGTTAAAATATGAGGGAATTTGATTCCCACACATAATGGGGTATTTTAATGAATAAAATATTATTTTTAAAAAAAATACTTTAAACACATAGAATACTATATGATATTTGAAAAAAATAGATTATTTTTAATATATTCTTATTAAAATGAAATATATTTTATTTATTAAAACACAAAGTAGTTTTCGTTGTGTTTTAGCAGGATATTCTAAAATATTATACCAATCTAATTTTAAGTGATTATTTACATCATATCCTAAATATTAAGGATGTGTGACAATAAATAGAAATGTAAAGAGATACAGTTAGTTACCATAACAAGTGAAAATCATTATTCCCAATTGGTTTATACCATTAAATAAACAAATTTTATCACTTGGAATCCTAAAAGAGTTTAGGGTATGGTGGTATAGATAAATTTAAAATATTTATATTAGTTATTATAATAAAGTGGTATCAATTTATCCTAAAATATTTTAGGATTCACTCATAGAGTGATAATATAAATAGTTACATTATTGAAAAAATATTTCAATGAAAAAGGTTGATGTAAAGGGTTCTAAGGATGATGATTATATACTTAGAAATATTTCTAAGTAAAAAATAGAATATAACATTGTAAATTTTTTTCTTATGGTGTTAAGGATTCTGAATATAAGTTTAAAGAGTTAATCTTAAGGAATATGATTTCTAAGTCTCATCATTATTCAAAATATTATTCTCTGTAAATTTTACTCACTAATAGGTTAGTAATAGTATTTTAATAGATTTTCACATAGGTATGTGATAATAATTACATATGGATGTAATGTTTAAAACCCATTTTAGAAGTAATAACATTAGATTCATATAGAATATATGGATATTAAGCACTTGAGATATTGGTTGTAATGGTTGTAAACATATCATGTGTTTGTAATAAAAAAAATATCCATTTATCATTCATTCATGTGTTCTACAAATTTACTTTACATGAACAATCGAATGATAAATATCCCCTCAAAGTATAAACTTTGAGTTGTCTCTAACCAATGATAATCATGGAGTAAAATGGGTTGTGATGATATGGAATGGTTATATTGAATATATTCTTATATTCATTATAAAGGGTTGTATATGAGATATGAAGAATATATTATTGAGGAATGAGTAGAGATTTATTACTTTGACTGATCCATGAAATTATATCTCATGGAATATCATACAACCATATATATACTTAAGGGTTTATGTTTATTTTCAATCCTTCTTACCTGGGGTCGGTGATATACCTAGTATAAGAAAATTAATACTTTGATACCCTACCTACAAAAGTCAACATTTGAACTTAGCTAACCAAGGGGTGTTTGGGTATTTTTTTCATCATGTCATCAGTTGGTGTGTATCCAAGATGATATTTGTCCACTTGTATGACAAGAAAATACATTAGGAACTTGGTTGAATTAAACTAAGTAAATTCATGGACATGCTTATTTGTTTCACAAATGATATTTTAAACTACTTGGATAAGTGACTTGTGTTGTACTTATCAGATAGATGACTGAAATGTGAGGTATTCATTGACTTGGTCAGTCTTTTTCAAAGAATCAAGAAACAACAAGAGTGAAATACTATATTGAAATGTTCCATGTCTAGTGGTCACTCGATGTCATGGAAAAAAGGTATTATATAAGTATAAAAATGATTCATATGATATATATTATGGTGGACATGTTCTTATAGAGACAAGAGTATGTTTGATGGAGATCACACCAAACCCCTCAGTATCTTTAGTAGCACTGATGGTTTCCTAGAGGCCCATCTTTTATTACATCTATGAAATTTGGATTTAATAATTATTGTTAATGCTTCTAAGTCTCATAGGGGCACATAATGAGGAACTTAGATAAGAAGAAAAAATTGGATAGAATGTTTTTTCAAAATGAAAAGATTTTGATGAAAAATTGTATCTAAAAGAGTTTGGATGGATTTTCAATGATTTGTGAATTGTTTCAAAAATTTCTTATAGAAATTTAGTACAAGAGGGAGATTGTTGGATGTTCCCTAAAATGTACTTGCATGAGATTCATGGAAATATGAATATGATACATGGGATATATATATATATATATTTATATATATATATATTGATATTGTATACATAAATTTACATTTAATACATGAATGTGATGCATGTATTTTTTATGCATGTGATACATAAGAGTAATATATATATATATGATATATATATTATTTATTTATCCTAAATGTTTTATTAATAAATTATAATCCATTATTAATGGATTAAATGCTTTTTATTAAATTCATTTAAAATTTTCAATGAATAATAACCAAATAGTCTGAAACAAATATGATGTGAGATGCCTCAGGCTTTGACTATACAAGAGGATGAGATCTTCCCATGTTGGGTTTGTATGTAGTATGAAGTGTGTGAGCCTCTACTAAACTCTCTTAATCCTAAAACCTAGTTTATCTCATTTGAGAAGGCACTATAATGCCTTCAGATATAAAGTATTCTCATAAAGTGTTTTTGGATCCATTGGTTGGTGTATCACCTCATAGACAGTGATCTTTCATTCACTACTTGTGATATTTATCAACCATTATCTATTGAAGGATGAAGATGGTTCTTGAAACTAGCATTTTCCATGCACTCAATTTTTTAATAATATTAACACATTGTAAAATTAAAGATAGATATCCAATATTTTGGTTTATATTCCACTAAAACTTTTTATTATATAATCATGAAAACCCCATAAAAAGGTGAGAGAGCTAGTGGACTATTGGATCTCATACATAGTGATGTTTTTGAATCAATGAGTACTTGAGAAAATAGTGGTTTTAGGTACTTTATTACTTTTACCAATGAATTTAGTCAGTGTGGTTATGTGTTTCTGATGAAACACAATTATGAAACTTTTGAAAATTTCAAACAGTTAAGAAGGAAGTACAAAATAAAATAGGCAAAATTAATAAAATCCTCTAATCAGATTGAGGTAGTGAATACTTGAGTTGTAAATTCATTGATCTTATGAGATATTGTGGGATTGTTTCACAACTAACTCCTCCAGGAACACCATAATGTAATGGTGTATCTAAAAGGGGTAATATTACCTTATTATACATGGTTTGATCAGTGATGATTTTATGTGACCTTCTTATCTCTTTTTTAGGTTATGCTTTGGAGATTATTATACTCATATTAAATTTGTTTCCATTTAAAGTATTCACAAAGGCAAAATATTATATATGGATTATGAAACATCCCATTATGTATTTTATGAGGATTTGGGGTTGTGAAGCACTTGTATAACGTTTTGTATTCAGATAAGTTATCCCTCAACTTAGTAAATTGTGTATTAGTTGGTTGTCCTAAGGAAACTAAAGGATATTATTTCTACCACCCCACTGAACACAAAATTTTTGTGGCTAGAGATAGTGTTTTCCTAGAAATACAACATATGGATCAAGAAGTCGGTGAAAGGAAAATTTAACATAGAGAAGTTTAAGACCAATAATTTGGAATTGTTCTTGATAAGGAAGTTGAGATGGTTCCATAAATATTTTTAGAAGAAGAACTGAATCAAGTTACACAATAAACTCTAAGGTATGGTATTATTTTTTCAGAACATGAGATATATCTGTTTTTATCGCTAATTATGATGAATTAATGTTCATATATGCTGAACCTACTTACTACCGAGAGGTCATTGATAATTTTTATTACAAGAACTGGTTAAAATCTATGAAATCCAAGATGGACTCTATATACACTAACCAAGTTTTGATCTTGGTGAATGCACCTAAAGGAGTGATACCCATAGGGTTCAAGTGGTTTTTTCATAAAAAAAATAACATGGATAGTAGAGTATCTAACTATAAAGCATGCCTGGTGGAAAAGGGTTACAAAAAGGTTCATGGAATTGACTATGAAGAGACATTTTCACATGTTGTGATGATAAAGTGAATTCAAATTTTTCTATCCATAACTACTCATTATGATTATGTGATATATCAAATGGATGTCAAAACTTCATTCATTAACTGGAATTTAGATGAGGACCTGTGTATGATAAAACCTAAAGTTTTTGAAGCTCCAAATGCGAATTCTAAGGTTTTCAAGCTACAAAAGTCTATTTATAGACTAAAGAAAGATTCTTAGAGTTATAATATTCTATTTGATAATGTAATCAAATATTTTGGTTTCACCAAGAATGTGGATGATTCCTATATATACAAATAGCTTAGTATGAGTATAAAAATGTTTCTAATACTATATGTAAATTAAATATTGACGTCTTGACACATAATTCTATGGAGATAGGGTTGGGTAAATGTTTCTCAATGAAATAAATGGGTAAATCCACTTACATACTAGATATAATGATCTATAAGGATATATATAAGAAGTTCCTTGGACTGAGTCAGAATGCATATATAGGTAAAGTGATAGAGTAATTTGGTATAGAGAACTCCAAGAAGGTATCTTTACCAATGCTTCATGACATGAATCTTATATAGATTTAGGATCCTTCTAAAGAGTTGGAAAATATGGATATTATTCCTTATTTTTTCTCCATAGGATATATCATTTATTCCCTATTATGTAATCAAAATAAAGTCTCATATGCTTTAATAATAACAATTCGATACCAATACAATCCTAGAGAGAATCATTGGATTGTTTTGAAGAACATCCTTAAGTACTTTAGAAGGACTTAGTGTGTGTTTTTTATCTATGGAGTATAGGTTGATATCAATGTAAAGGGATACACATATGCTAGTTTCCAATCCAAAAATTATATATATGAAATCTCAATATAGATTTTTTTTGCCTAAATGGTGGAGCAATTAGTTGAAATCATTTCAAACAGGCTACCATAGTAGACTCGACAATAGAATAAAAATACATCATTTCATCAGATGATGAGAATGAAGAAATTTTGATCAATAAGTTCATTTATAGCCTTGGGGTAGTCCCTAACATCGATGGAGAAATTGAGCTATATTGTCGAAAAAAATGGTGTTGTTTCTTAGGCTAAGGAACCCCAGTCTCATAAAAGGACCAAACACATCCTTTGAAAATACCATCTCATGTGATAGATCATTTATAGGAGTGATGTAAAGATCATATATGTGGATTCACCGAATAATACAATAGATCCATTTATGAAACCATTATCACCACAATAACATGAGTGTCATAGAGAATATCAAGGTGTAAATACATGAGATATTGGCTATGATGGTCATATATATACAAGGTTAATATAATAGACACAATATCTAATTATCATTAATTCATGTATGCTATAATTTATTTTACATGAATGGTCATATGATAATATCCCCTCAAATTATAACTTTGAGTTGTCCCTAACCAATGATAATTATAGAGTATTATGGGTTGTAATGATATGATAAGGTTAGAATGAATAGAATCTTGTTTTTTTTCAAAGAGTTATATATTATATACAAAGAATATATTCAAGAGTTAACAAGTAGAGACTCATTACTTATATTTATTCTTTAAATTATATCCATGTAATGTCATACAATCATCAATATACTTAGGGGTGTATTCTTATTATCAATCTTTCTTACCCAAGGTTGGTGAGATACCTATAATTAGAAACTTTATACTTGGATACCCTAATTACATGAGTCAACATATGAACTTAGATAATATAGGGTTGGTTGGGTATATTGTTGATCATATTTTTAGATGGAGCGCAATTATGATGGGATATGCCCACTTGTATAACAAGTTAAAGACATTTTGACCCTAATTGAATTAGGCTAATTAAATTCATGACCATGCTTAGTTGTTTCACATATGATGTGTTCAACTACATAGATAAATGAAATGTGACTTATTCATCGACTTGGTCATATTTTTTCAGAGAATCAATAAATTATGAGAGTCCAATACTTGATTGAGATGTTTCATGTCTAGTGGTCACTCTATTTCATGGAAAAATGGATTATATAAGTAAGAATATGATGTATATAATACATATTATGGTGAACATTTTTCTATAGAGATATGAATATGTTTGATGGAGATCACACGAGACCCCTTAGTAGCTTGAGTAGAAGTGGTTCTTTGTTAGAGTACACTCTTTACTTACATCTATGAAATTGGGATTTCATGGTTCCTTTCAATGTTGAAAAGGCCTATAGGGTCACACAGTTATTCCATTTAAAAAGGATAAATTTTTTGTTAAAAATGAATATAGTTTGATGAAAAAACATATCCAAAAGAGTTTTTATGGATTCACAATGTGTTGTGAAGTTTTTCATAAAGTCTGTAATGGATTTTAGTGCAAGTGGGATATACTTGGATGTGCACTAAAATGTACATGCATGAGATGAACATATGAATGGATATGATGTATGAGATATATATATATAATATGATAATATATATATATAGAGTACATTTTATAATTGATGCATGCAACGCATGGATATAATATATATATATACATATATGATATATATATATATATTATTCATTCAAAAAATAAATACCCAATGGGTAGTAAGATATGAAATGTGTTGTGAATAATAGATTCATCTATAACTTCTTATATAAGAGGTTAAATTATTCTCCTATTTAGTGTGGGGTGTATGATGTGTATGATCCTTTCATAAAACTCTCTTCCTCCCAAAACTCCATTTATCTCATTTGAGAAGGTGTTCTCACCCCTTTATTTTTTGAGTATCCTTTTGAATCATTCATAGAACTAAGTTTTAAATGTATTATGTTGAAGTTAGATTGATTTCTTTCACCACTCCATATGATCTTCCACAAACATTCTCTGTGTAAGGAAGATGAAATTTGTTGCAACTTTCGAATACCAAGCACTCTGTTTTACAGTTTTATTTAAAAGTTTTTTATTGAAGATAGATATGGATGTGTTTTTAATTTTCTTAAACTAAAAATGGTCATAAATGGTCATACAAAACCCATTAAACAAAAATCCCAAATTTAAGGATTTTTTATGAAGAACAACGAGACAACAAAAGAAACTAGAAATAAAGGGAAAACGAATCTTAGAATTACTACTAGCAATATAACCAGAAGAACGATACTTGAATCAGAGCTCAAGTGAGGGATTATCTTAACTTTTATGAGAGGAATTTTTGGGAGTGGGGATGTCTAATTAAGTGTTTTATTAAAGTGGGTGCAATCATTTTATAGTAATTTTATCTTTAAAATTAAAATTAAATTTGTTTGGACTCCACTAGGTACTTAATGGTCACTGGATACCCAGCTAGGGGCCACCAGTCAAATGGTGGTTCACCTAGATGTTTTTTTCTCTATTATTTTTTCAACCAGGTACCTAGTGTTATCCATCATATTTGAAATGTTTCAATCATTGAACTCTTTTACTTGGATTATAACTTCCAAAATTTAGTCAACTACTTACATAGTCAAAACCCACAAAATAAATGTGTAATGACTGGAATTAAATAAAATTCACATATCAATACATATGAGTTGACTGAAAAAAATTTGAATTAATGCTATATTTTACATGGGTTTTTACACACACATATAATATTTTTTTCAATTTAATGAATCTTTGGTTTTAATTTTTTATTTTGTATTATTCAACCTCGTCTATGTTGGTACTGAGGCATGCAGTAGAAGTAGTCACACCATGTATTTAAAATTTTCATCAATGGATCAACATAACTTCATATTCTATAGTTATCGGAGCCTCGGTAAATGACTAAAGATATCACATGAATGTATTTAAGAATAAAAATATAAATGAATGATTACCTTGTTTTGATTGATTATGCATTCAACAATAGATCATCATCGGTAATTCTTTATCAAAGGATCAGAGTTATAATCCCTATAGATCATCCACACACACTTAAAAAGCCTGTGGGAATTATGATCATCAAATTCTAGGTGCTAGAACAGAGGTATGATGAATCCTTCAACATACTGAGGATCACCCCAATCTCTTTCCTTTGACCCGTGAAGGATATTGAAGATTGAATGCTTAGAATGGGGATTTCTCTCTATAGGATGTCAGAAAGAGGATAGAAGAGATCTCAAATTTGAGTGGATGAATAGTTACTCAAAAATTTTATCCCTCTTTCTTATCTAGTAGGAGTTAAACACCTAGAAATATCCCCTCCCAATATAAATAACACTGACTAATTAAGCCATAAATGACATGATATTAACAACTAACTTTGTCATAACGTCATTTATATTATATCACCTACTTGTATTATATAATAAATATATTAAATGATAAAAGTGAGTCATTAAATCTACTCTAATTCCTGAAAATATTAAATAAACCATAAATATTAAAATAATATTCTTTCATAAAGTATTTTTTTTATATTCACTTAATAAATTGTAAATAATTTTAATAAATAAATTCAAATCTAATTATTCTATAATTTAATAATAATACATTTATTTATAAATTGGTGATCATTTATTCTCAGATACCACTCAAACCCCAAGGTGGGTCCCACCATTTCCTTTACTCCTATTCATAAGAATAGGAATGAAATTTTGAATATGCTAATTTTGTGTCCCTCTAAGACTTTATCTTGATAGTAGTGAATACTATTCATAAAACAGGGGAGGAATCTAGTAACTCATCAAAGACACTAAGGAGATAAGGGAAAGTCACAGAAATGAAAAACTTTCTATGAACACATGTTGTGTAATATAATATCTTTGTATCGTGATATCTCATAAAGAATGATACACACCTTGTTTCATCATCCATTAATTATTTACTATTCATTTACCTAACTAGATAGACTTACCTTCTATTACCATGGCCATGGGTTTAGTAAAGGTACCACCATCATGATCAACTAGGATTGAGGTATCACTTCCTTTTAGAAGTGAAAAATCATATCTTGATTGTTCAATCAATGTCAAACTACTAATGGTGTACTCAATGCATGTTATCTCATCATGACATAAATGTCATGATTTTTTCCTTACATAAAAGTAAATAATAAAATAGTACACTCTATTAAAAATATCAAGTCAGGAGACCATTAAACATGTTCGCAGATATGAATTACCAATGAAACTGGAAACATTTTTTTTTCTTATTGGTAGTTCAGTCCTCATGATCTCATCTACCTGAGATCACCATGTGTGAACTTCATAAGAATAAGTCTCAATGCTTATGATCCCCTAGAACCTCATAGTCAAACATCATATGTTTCCAGTTAGTATGATGTATCTAGAAAATTGGGAATATGTTTAATATTATTTTTATAGTATTTAAAGGTTCTGATTATAGTTTTGAAACTTTTATAACCTTTTGATATGATATGTGATCTAATGAAATTACCATATAAATAGTATACGTATAAATATAAAAACTATTATAGTAAGTGTACATCATGTATAATTCTTCATATACATGATATAGTAACAAAAAAAAGTATTTTTTAAGTTGGTTTTAGGTATCCCACATTTACAACACTCCCACCTGAACTAGATATAACTTTTTAACCATACTTATTATCCCTCACATGATAAGATCGTCCTTATACTAAGTTATGGATTTAGTCATTGGGTTTTTCATGTCTCCATTTCATAAATAATCAACTATCTGTGACTTCACCTCAATGAGTAAGACTCCTCAAGAGATGATATCACTGAGTATATTCTTTTTCCCCTTCAAAACTAGACATGTTGGCTTGTAATAGTAGTAGGATATTCATAATTTATATTATGACAAAACATTACTTACTAGGTGAAAATATATGAACTGGAACAAATTATTGTTTATTTTTACACTACTTCTTTAGCTACATCAAAAGATGCAATGAACTCAGTATTTATATATATGGATACCACTAGATTGAATGAGATTTTTTTTCTCATTACATTAGCTTTACTATAATATTAGATCATATTGATCTAAAGGAATACTAGTTTGTGTCCCATTTTAACTATTGTCCCTTCCTATACAAGTACTAGTAATTTACCCCTTATACTTCCTCAAGTAAAATTGAATAGTTTTGACTAATTACCATGGAGTTATGCCATATATAATATATATTTTTCCACCATAATTTATATGTTAAAAATATCACATTTAGTATATAACATGTCATATGTGATTGATCCATCAAAAAAGTGTATGGAATTCAAATAATAACATTAATATCCAACTATGATTCACATATGACTTATTGTGGAGATTTTTTCATATGAAAATGGTAATAATTATCTCTAATATTTTTCCAAAAATGTAATTTTTAATACTTTTTCAGCATATATACTTTTGACTTGGTCTAAGAAATCCATTATATTTACCTTAGTGGATCTTTTACCCTAAAACTTAGGAACCTGATTTAATTCAATCTCTAGAGAGTTTCTTTAATTCTAGTATTAACTAAACATAACACTAATATCTATTTTTAATATGTTATCAAACATATTTTCCTTGTAAAAATGTGGTGCTCCCACTTACCTCTTAGACATATGTAAAAAATTCATTCCAAATGAATATTATATGATCTTATTGCTTACTTCAACCCCAAACTAGATTTCAGTAAATTTTACCCCTTATTTTCATTCTATGTTGTCACCAAATCTTTTCGATTGTATCATATAGACACTTTACAAGTAAGGTAGTCTTGAAATATGATTCCAAATAAAATGATCATATAATGTGGTAATGATAAGTAAATGTCTAATGGATTTAGGCATGAAAACGTGGTATAACCAATCAATCCTTTTTGGTACTACTCTTGTACCACCCATGTAATGTTTACCACTACATTATTAATATTTTAAGAATCTAAAATATGAAGAACCTATAATTTGATACATGGAAACCATTATTGAATTTTAATTGAACTTTTCAATATTATCTAATTTTCATATATTGGTTACTTTTAGGATTCATTATTCTCAATAAATAAATTATCACCAATTTTGGTGAATGTAAAACCATTACCATGGTTTTAACCTTCCTATATAGTATGTATCTCTAGAACATTCATTTTCCATAAGATATTGTGGAACTTGTTCCTATGATGACAACTTTTTCATCTCCAGCATTGACTAGATCCTAGTCAACCATGCTCCCACTATCTTAAATATATATGTTCAGCCTATTATAGAAATATATTCTAGAACTTTACTACACCTTTTCTATCATAGGTATTTATATAGTATCCTTAGAAACCTTTAGGCTAATTACTTTAGATTCAAATTGTGTCTTGGTTGATACACGTTTGTTTATATCCTTTAAAAACACTTTGCAACTAAACACATGTTATTGTGACATAACAGATTTATATCATACTAAAACTAATATGATATCCATTTTTCATCACAGTTGGAATATGTTTATGAGATAACATCTCTGTTTTTGAATCATGTCTTGAAAAGTAATGAAAGTATTTACAATGGATATATATATTAACATTGATTCACCTTTTACTAACAACATGACTTTGATGTGTATAAGGAAATATGAATTTAGGAATTATTCCATTTTTTATTTTAATAATCAATGTTTTAATGTAAGACTCATCATCAATACTCCTTACTAACATCGTAGATTTTATGTGTATAATGGAATGTCCATTTAGGAATTACTTCATGCAACATTATAATGATCGATGAATTCTTGGCCAAGATATTATTTAGAACATGGGCCTAAAGAAAAAAATATCTTCTCAGCATGAATATTTCATAATTTAATTTTATATTCCTTAAATATCTTAAAGTAATCTCATGAATTTTATTACTTTACCACTAGCTTAACCTTGGTATAGTTCTTACTCTCTAGATAAACTAATTCTGAATGTTGTGTGGCTTACCTTTATTTCTAAAGGTTTGTTTTTTCAAATCTAAATAATGAAATGTGTATATAATACCTAAGGTATTTAACCCAAAATATTCTAAAACCAATACTAGGTATATCCTTGAAAAATAATTTGTTTTACTAGAAAAAGAATTATCTTTCCACAACTGTGTATAATTGAGTCTTACATTTTATATTCATTAGTTATTTCTAATGATTCAAACATTATAGAACCATTAGTTAATTAGTAGATACCACAAAAAACATTCATTATGAAACTATAATAATTTATCCTTATTTCCAAATGAAATAAGAGATAAATGTGTTAGTAATATATAACAAAATCTCAATAATAATCATTAAACTTGGCTAATAGAAGTTCTGTACTTTTCACTACTGACTCGGGAATGACCCTTTCTCATCCACGTAGAGAATGAACCTTACTTATTGTAATGTTTATTTTCTTACGTATTCATTGTATTTCAATACAAATATGTGATATAAATATTGAATTTAACACCCAATAATTAAAATAGAAACATCACTTATGAATTATGAATATACTTAAAGAAGAAGTGACTAATTGATTCTTTAATTCATTTCATAGAATTTAAACTTCCATAGTATTGATCCATGACCTACAAAGAAAATAACATATTATTGTATGATAAACCTATTTTCTTTAAATGATTCTAAAAATTTTCTACAGTCTTTCAACTTTTTCACCATAAGAAAAAAAGATTAATCTTTCTTCAAGTTCTTATCTAACTTGTGAACCTTATCTAGAAGGCAATGAAGTGTTTCCTCCATACTATTAATTTTTTAATATTAAATGAAATTGTATTAATTGGGTAAAAAATATAATAAAGGGATGAATTGAAAGATCTTGATCCATCTTTCAATTTACACATATTTAGCATAACCATCGCCTAATTTGAATCTTTCTTTACTTTCTCCTTGCAAGCTTTTCAAAGATGATACAACATGTGATATCATCCATGTTTTGATGTTGTATCCAAAATCATAGGACATTGGTTCTTGAATTATTATTTAAAAAAATGTGATATTCATGAGTCTCCTATAAGAATGTTTCTTATCCTCTCTTCTTGAGGTGTCACAACAGATGGTTGAAACTCCAGCACATAGAATTTCGTATATCATAGCTCTTTCCGCAAGCCCCTATACTAATCTTATAAATTCATGTCGGTTAGGACATGTTATTTTTCAAATATTAATTATAGTAGATCTATGTTATTATTTCCATTTTATATAAAAATAATCACTATAAGATTTTAAATTTTATCTTTATTACCTATTATACATTACTGATTAATTAAATTATTAAATGTCTCCTACTATTTTATCGAACCATAGTATCCCTCACTACTTGATTCTAAATACCTAGTCACTATAATATTATATTGGTAATAATACGTTAAACATCTTCTTATAGTCCAAGATATGGCTACACCACTACTCTAATAGTTTCAATGTAAGTGTTTGACTGTCCAACTACATCAACATGAAGCTCCTTAAACTGTTGAGTGAAGTCTCATCTTCTAAAAATTGAAACCTAGATTTATTCAACACTTTGCCTCTAAATATGAAATAATATATTTGTTACTACTTATTTTCTAATATCTTTATTTAATTCAACCCATAACTCTTATAAGAACTCCCCATTAGTAGGAGGCACCCTCAACTAGGGCTGACGAGCACCCCATAAACATGATTTTGTTTAAACTCAAATGATGGAAGGAACTATGACTTAATATTTCTTTGAGAGTTTTATTATTTCCAAGTGAATGAAATCATTTCTTATATAACATGAACATACAATGTGATGGCACTCAAAACTAACCATATAGTAAATATATAATCATCCATCTTGTCTTAATTCGTTTTAATCTATGAAAAATTTGTTTATTATTTTATGTGTTCCTAGAAACATGCACATTCACAAAGATAATAAAAAATGAATAAATTAAATATAATACCTAGATGATATTGGGAATTTGGTATTGGTTGATCTATTTATACGTAATTAATCAACCTTGTCCTTGAGGGTATAATACCTGATTCAGGTCTTGATTCATTTTATAATTCGCACCTTGGTCCAGTGTTTCCACATCTTGTCTGGGATACCACCTTTCCTTGGTAGAGTGAAAATATTATAATTCCATCATCATAATACATACTTACTCACACACAGGTGAGGGGGTATCAAGAAGTGAAAAATAAAAAAAGAATAATACTGATGGATTCACATTCCCCTATACATATTAAACAAAGAAATATGGTAGTTCCAGGTGGGAAGGTTCAGCGGGGGGTGACCAACCAAACCATTTTTATTAATATTTTTTAAAATATCTAACTTCCAATGGAATACACAACCACACCCTTTATTAAAATGATCTAGTATTTACATAGAGGCTTGGAAATTCAATTGGTAGGAGATTACTATTCTAATCAATGGATTCTAGTAGGAATTTAGGGTTTCACTAGAAGATGCCACCGATGACACAACCTGAGAAAAATTAACAAATATATAAAATATATTTTTTAACATTTAATACCTCTAAAAAAAATTTCAATCTAAATTAAATTTCAGATAACTGTAATTTGGTCGTCCGAAATCAGATCGATGCACAGTCCATTTCGTTGGGATCGAAATGAATCCCTACACTTAAATTTAAGGCAAATTAAATCTTATGGGATCAGAAAATTAATGTGATCACATTGATACAAATTATTGGTATCAGGGCACAGAGTGGAAGCAGGTGGGTTGGGGATTTAAAATTTCCATCACCATATTGATGTAACTTCAACTTCTTTGGTGATCCAATCCCCGATAAAGGCTTTAGAATCTCTCAAGAATTTATTTAAGAACAAAAATACAAATGAATTATTACCTTGTTTGGATTTATTACATGTTTGACAATATCCCATCATTGGTGATCATTTCTCATAGGATATTAGGTTTAATCCCTCTAGATTTTCTACATATTATTCAAGAGTCCACAGAAATTCTGATCATTGAATTCTAGGTGCTAGTGTGAAGGTCTGATGTATCCTTTAGCACCCCGATGAATACCACCATCATGTTCCTTAGATCCAAAAAGGAGATCAAAGATCGAATTATTATAATGAGAATTTATCTCTATAGGATGAAATAATGAGGAGATATGAGCTCTCAAATTCAAGTGGATGAATAGTCACTCATAAATGATCTCCCTCTTTCTTATATAGTGGGAGTTAAACACCTAGAAAGGGTTCCCTAACCCAGTATGAATAAAACCCAATAAATAATACATAAATAACACATTATTAACCACTAACTATATCATAACACAATTTATGTTTTATCACATAATTTTAATATATAATAAGTATATTATGTGATATATTAGATTCATTAAATCGACTCTTAATTCCTATAAATATTAAACAAATCTTGAATATTAAAATAATATTTTTTTGTATAATCTTTTTCTTTGTATTCACTTAATACCTTGTGAATATTTTTAATAAATAATTTCAAATCTAATTATATATACTTGAATAATAATAAATTTATTTATTTATTGGTGATAGTTTATTCCCAGACACCTCTCAGACCCTGAGGTGGGTCCCACCATGTCCTATACTTTCATTCATTAGAATAGGGAATTATTTTGAATATGTTAAGTGTGTGAAACTATAGAACCTTATATCTATAGTAGTGAATATTATTTGTACACTAAAAGTGTATTCTAGAAACTCACCAAGGCCCCAAATAAGATAAGGAAAATCCAAAGAAAATATAACCTTTCCTACAAACACATGCTAGGTAATATAATCTATTTGTATCACAATATCTCATAAATAAGGATGCACACCTTATTTCATCATCCATTATAGATTTATTATTCATTAACCTAACTATATGGACTTAAATTCTTCAACCATGGTCATGAATTTAGTAAAGTTACTACCATCCTAATCAACTTGGTCTGAGATATCACTTCCTTTCAAAAGCAATAAATTTTATCTTGATTATTCAATGGAATACTACCAATGGTGCACCCAATGAAATCTACCTTGCCATGAAATAAATATCATGGTATTTTCCTTACATCAAAGTACATGATCAAATAGTACACACTGATAATAATCTCAAGTCTAGACACCATTATACATGTTAGCATATATGAACTACCAATAACACATGAAACATGTGGTGTTCTTATTGGATGGTTATTATTCATGATCTCATCTAATTGAGAACACCAAGTGAAAGATTCCAGAGAATAAGTCTCAATACTTATGGCCCCCCAGCACCTGATTGTCAAAAATCATTTATGTCAAGTCATAATGATGTATCTAGACCATAATACATATGTTTAAGATTAATATCATAATATCTTAAGGTTATAATTATATCCACAGAACTACTATAACCTTTTGATACGATAAGTAATCTAATAACATTACCATGTAAATAGTGGATGTAGAAATACCAGCACTATTGTAGTAATTGTACATCATGTATGACTCACTATATCCATGATATGATAATCCAAAAGAATTGTTCAAGTTAAGTCTTGGGAACATACTTTTACAACAATCTATTGACCTTTGTGATCTTTTAAATCCAAAAAATTCAAGGTTAGACCACATTTAATGTTAGGAAAATATATAATTACTTAAATCCATTCATCTAAGTGGTTACTAAAGGTGTCAGTCTGAATGGTCATTCTAGATGAGTGGTATCTATCTTTTTCATATCACAGATAACTTGATGATAACATTCTAATTTTTCTGATAAACTCCGTTATTGGTTTTTGAATGAGAATATAAACCTTAGTCTTCCATTAATGCATTTTTTACTTAATCATATTAGTACTCACCTTTCCTTCCAAGAACTTACTTAGTGACCACCTTTATTGCTGGATTTGTTAGTTTAGTTACATTTAGTTTATGGATTTTCATGATCAAATTATGTTGTGGAAGATACCATGATTCACTAAAATAAAATGTTTTGAAAATGAATAAAATAAGGAAGAAAAGTAAAGAAGATGAAAAAGACACAACAATTTACATGGTTTTGAAAAAACACCTACATCCACGGAGAGGCATAATTTCCCTATATTTCATGAGAAATATTACAAAGAAAATTATCAAAATAGCCAAACCCTAGCTTTAATGGGTCCTTAAATCAACATAGTGAATAGTAAATCATGTTGTTATAATGCCACCAACTGCACAGTAAGTACACCATGCTATAGTGATAGGTGTATGGAAGTATGTAGAGATATAATTCTCTGTTATTGTTCATATTTAACCTTACTACAATACTTATGACAAGTCGGAGCTGTTGCAGTCCCCTGCCACATGATGCTATAGTAAGTCCACACTTTTTACAGTGTCCTATCAATATCACCTAATCAGATCAATTGCAGTCTATTTATAGATTCTACAATGCCTAATTGATGTCTCCTATTCAATTGAACCATGAGAGTTGTGGTATGGTGTAAAATCTAGGTCACTAGTAGTTGACCCAACTTCATCTAAGAGGATCAGGCTATACCATTCAAACACCTCATGGTGATCACCTTTCATATCTTTACTTTTAATGATTTATTTTAATAATGAATTCCAATGATAATATTTTTCTATTTTTCTTATGTGTTCATCTTCTATGATGATATTTCAGGTTGTCATATTCTTTGGTTTCTTTTAATGCATGGTTTTCATGATATTCTTTTATGTTTACTTCATGTGAACTATTTTTAATAAATACCTTTGAAAATCAATAACCATGGTGTTTTTTAGTGAATATAAGAATAAAATTAATCATTAATTGATAACATATCATGGAAACTTTCAATTTTTACTTTCACTCATCATTTTTAATGATACATTTTGAAGGTTGTATTTCATTCCACCACTTTCAATTCCTTCATTCTATAAACAATCACTTTAATCAAACATTCTTAATTTTAATAACAATAAATAAAATTACATATATTTCTTAATCACATCCTCGCTTATCATTTACCACTATACATGATATAATATTATTGATCATTGTCTCTAAAAAAATTTTAAAAAAAATTGTAAAACACTTTTAAAAAGTTATAAGAAAATTAACTATATTTTTTTAACATAAAAACCAATTCCAAAGAACATTAATCTCAAAAATAAATTCAATTGATAAAATAAATTCACCTCAATAAATTTACCACCAACCCTTTATAATATTTTCAACTAACAACAAAACATGAGAATTTTTCAATTACAACATACATAATTTTTCACTACGGTGTAATACATGGAAAATTACATATAACAAGTCAAAAATTTAACTGTGATATTATAAGTTACTTAAATTTCAATTTTTCATTGCTTTTGACTCTATAGTGACTTTTATTCTTTTTATTCATGATTTCAATTTAAAATTTAGTTGATGTATGTCCTGGATGGAGGTCTGACCATTGGGGGTGAATCAGTGGTCGAAATCCAATATGAGCTTTTCCTTTTTTTATCCTTTCCACACCACTTGATTTGCATTGTTGGTTAGTTCATGGATCATATGAATTTATAGATAATTATAATGATTATGATGACTGGTGATATATAGGACACACATGGAATGGGGTTACAAGGTTCACAACTATATTTTAATCAGGTGGTTATGTCCTTAGTGTACATCAATTATCATCATGTTTTCCACATAATTGTCTTGTTATCAATGATGAAAAAAGTGATTTGTGGAGAATAAATATAGTATAAAACTCCTAAAGTAATGTAAAATATAATTAAAATATAAATATATTGTCAATAATAATTTATCAAGCACGTGTGAACTTTTCTCTATCCTTCTCAAGTGTCTCTAAAGTATGGACTAGGTTTGCACCCATGTTCTTCTATCAAGAATTACCAAGATAGGTGTCCCTCTCATGACTTTGTCAAATAAACTAAAACATCAATTTAATAATATCTCTCGTAGCAGTATGGATGACCTTTTATAGAGATATTTCTTATCTTCATATCTTTATCAATGATCTCAATCAATCCATGAGTCCCAAATGGCCCCATCTCCCTATATGTATTATCTTTGTTTATTACAAAGTCAAATTAATATAGTAGTATACTTATTTACCACAATTTAATTCATTTTTTCATTCCAAAAAGATAAGATATATGATTTCAGGATATTCAAGAATTAACCGGATTGTAGTGTGGAACTCCAAATCATGGTGCAATGTAGACTATTGTGGCATGATATATTCCTTCACGACACAAGATTTGGTCAAAATCAGATAGAAATATATTGATAGTAATATATCTTAGAATATATCATCTGGTCCACTGGATATAATCTTCCCTTAAAACATGACCAAACATCTTAGAGTGAGGCATCTATATCTCCAAATATTTATAGTAGACATGTTGTGGTGTGGTCATGGTGCTTACGGTGTGATCACCACGGTTTTTTATTCCAATAATTCATATGAATATCACAACATGGATTACTACGGCATAAGAACATACTTTAAGAAATGATCTATTATCTTTTGGTGTAAAGTAATTTAATTAATTAAGGCAATGTATCTCCAATATTTGATGGGTTTTTTCAAAATGTGGTCATATCCCCACAACTCCTCAAGAACAACATTCACAACATAACATATGCAATTGTTTCACGGTACTCATATATAGGAGTAAAATATTCTTTTGGATTAACTGATCCTAGAATAAGAATATCTCTTTCATTATGATATTCTCTAAATTAGATAATCCATTATGGCCAAACCTCTACTTCTTCTCCAGTGTCCTTTATAAATCATAATGGCCTTCAATATTCATCATGATGTTATGGGATTGCCTTAGGCCCTTTCATTCATGTTGATCCAAAAACTTCATCTTCAATATTCATTATCCAAGTGATAAGACATGTGATATTCCACAAGAACAGCTTCTAAAGAGCACTGAGAAGGCATGATAACAAAATATGCACATATTAAGTATGTTATTAGGTCATTAAGGCCTCATCATATGTAGAGTCCATAGACAAATTAGTTAGATGGTTCATTCCACCAAACTATTGATTTTTATATTAATTTTTAGGTATATTCACCCCATAGTAAACATGAACTACTATTAATAAAACCTACTACTACAATCCAAAATCGTGGAAGTGGGCCAAAAAAACCATTTATTTAGCCTTTATCCATTGTTTTTTGGACTGTGGCTCAAAATATCATTGGAATAGGGGAATTTCCATGGTATTTGTTAGACTATGGTAGAAGAGGTTCTATATCGATGATCTAAACCAAGATTATAGGTTTTATATATCAATAGTCTAGACCATGGCTTTAGTTAATCTATAACCATGGTTTGAACCATGTATATAGGTTATCTAAAGCCATGGTTTAGACCATGGTTGTAGTAAAAAAACCCCATTTTAAAAAAAATCCAACAACAACACCAAAAAATCTTTAAAAACAAATAGAAAAAAATAATACATAACACACATAAAAATGTCAGTTTATATATAATGAGAAAAAATAGAAAGAGATAAATATATCAATACATATACATATACTATCAATAATTTCTATCATCACCAGTCCCACCTGAACACTCATCAAAGAAATAAACATCAATAATAATATCAATAATATCACCACCAGTATCATCATGCTCTCCACCAAAATCATTATCATTACCACCAACATCCTCACCACTGTCATTATCAATAACAGATGCACAATCATCACTATCCTCATAAATAAATCACATATGTAAAGTATTGACTTTTCCTTGGGTCTTCAATTTCTATTATCTATGATTTATTAGTATCAAGATAGAGTTTGAAGGTGGTTTGTTGATGAAGGGTGATGTTTTGGATCTCTAGGGACCAAAACACCTATGGTGTAGGTCATGCTCTAACTATTTTGGATCTATGGTCATAGGATCTATACATAATGGTTCTTGATGGACTTGGGGTGTTAAATTCTTATTTTAAGTGGTGTGGTTCTAAAATGATTTTTCTATGGGAAAAGAGGATAGGCATTACACCTATTTTAAGGTCATGGGGTTGAGAAAGGTTGGTTTGTGCATGAGCTTGGAAATGACAAGGAAGGATCATTCATGTTGTGGTCTAAGACATGATGAATTGGAAATGGTGAAGAGAATTTCTCGATGAAGTGTTGGGATTCCGAAGAGAGTTTTGGTTGATGGAATAATGACTTTTTTGGGTACTAACATGTTGTGGTTGTGGTCAATCCCATTTTAAATGGTAAAAACAACCACCAATATATTAGGAGGATAGATATATTCCTTATCTTTGGGTAAATATTTGATGTAGATATTTAATTTGTTGTGACCTCCTTCAAATAGATCACTATAAATTCCACCTAGGTCATATCGAATTTAAAAGAGTGAAGTTTAGTGATATTTAAATGGGGGAAACACATGACCCATGAATCTAGATATTTTATATTTCAGGTGCCTATCTATCCTCCCCTTCATTACTTTTTATTTCTTCCAAGTAATTATAGTAATAATAATGAAAGGGTATTGAGGATGAATTGAGGAAAACTGGAATACATCAAGTTTGATGGAACCTTTTCCATAATTTCTAGGCTTGGAAACATCTTCCATTACATGGATTTTCATTAGCTTAATTGAGGTAGGAAATTTTTGAGATTTCTTCTATCTTATAAAATTATTTGTTTATTGATATACATTGGTAACTCTAAGCTACCCATGTTAAACCTAGAACCCTTCAATTGTTATCCCCATTGATTCAAATGATTGTAATTATCATAATTCTTCTTCGATTATTATCCATTTACCCAAATGATTAGAGCTTCCATCATCATCTTGATCAAAACTCATTTTTTAATCTTGTGATCCATGATTGTTTATAACACTTCAACCATTTATGACCAAACCACATTCAAAATTCTTTATAACATGGTAAGTTATTACTCTACCCTTGGTATTGGTGGATATAGTTTGGTTAGGGTGGATATACAATTATTTACTTATGAATTTTATTATCAAGTCATCCCTTGAGAGAGGTGTCACTCTTTTAGTCTCGAGGAAGGGTTTATTGTATGTAATCACTTCTTTATCTACTCCATTCACTCAATCCTTGTGTTGTGGGTTTTAGTTTGAGAGAAGGGGGTTTTGTTTTCTTCCTCTTTCTACATAGCTTGAGATTAACTGTGCCTTATTTAATGTGATTCCCCTCTTGATTGTTTTAAAATTTTCACTATTATTAAACAATTATGATATTATATATATTTTTTCTATAAAAGATATTTTATAGGGTACATGAATAGGAAAATGATCTAGAAGTGGTAAGGTGAGCATGTTTTTTTAAATTCCTCCTTATTTCCTTATTGATATACTGAACTAGTAATTTATATTTGAGTATAACGTTATATATATATATATATATATATAAATTTGGGCTATAACATGTGTGAGAAATGGGAAAGAGGGTGAGCATGAAAATCTAGAATTTAATTAATGAAATAGGAAATTTATTGAGAATGGGAATATGAATGAAATTTAATCCAGAAAATATTTTTTTCTAATATGATTACTAACTTAAGTATGTAAATTGGTTGGTTATAGTATTAGGGTGACATGAACTATCCTGATTCGACCATGAACCGGTCACCTTGGCCAACCCGAGACAAGTCCCAAGAGGCATTCCTAATCCTCCTGGGATAGAGACAAGCACCAAGGGAATCAATAGAGTACAAAAGTAAACTATTTTGACCATATATAAACAATGAAACAAACATTAGAAAGAAATGGACAGACCAAAATATATTTTTATAAAAATTGAATTGAACATTATTTGTAAAAGAAACTAAAAGTACAACTAAACCAAAAACTCAACTGACCAAACCCGATAACCAACTAACTCCATGTGACCCCATAGGTCACTCTTCAACACAATGATCACACATCACCCAAGGTGATCAAACTCTAGTAGAAACCTGCACAAGGGCTAAAAACAGAAGAAGACTATAGGCGTGAGTATTAAAACTCAGTAGGTTAGCCCGATATTCTATTCCCAATGCACATACTTTAAAATAAAAGAAACATAAATTTTAAGTTCTAAATACAAGATATAAAGGTATATTTTCTAAATGAGGCCCCATGATATAAAAAAATTACCAAACAAAAACTTTCATGTTTTATAAATAATAATTCTAGTAACAATTTTCAAAGAGGTGCAACTTCAAAATGAAAATAGTTTTCTAGAGGATTGCTTTAAAGAATCTACACTTTTAAATAAGTCACACACACTACTGAATTTACCAACGAAACACACCTTATTCCGAAGGTGATTAAAAATATCCAATGAGCACAAGTCGCAGGAACACCCCTAGGAACTAGTTAGTTGTGAGCCCCATGTACCTCAGATCTCAGTGAAAGTAACCATAATAATATTTGTTCTCATGAAAAAGGTCCACTAGTAGGGGGAATACCCATAAATTAGTGGTCCCCCAACAACATCATCATCATATTTTAGTTAGTACAATCATTGTCAAACTTGCTACATGAAATAGGGGCCAAACCCCACAGGATCACTAGCATACTAGTACATGTATGCCCACTTAGATACCCGGGTTTTCTCTTTTTGTGCTCAAACAAGTTAAAAATCAATAAAATACCAATTTATTATGAATATTCCATTTAAAAATAATATACACATCAAAAATTAAACACACATGTCTCGCATTTCTTTCACGAATCAATAAATCACCTAAATTTTCATAAAACAATTTCAAGAAGTATAACGAGGCCTTGCACATAAAATCCATTCCAAAATGATCTTTTAAGGAATAAAACCCATCAATACCATATAAACCCCAATTTTGAAGCCCTAAAACCAATTAATAAATCAGTTTCATGAACCATAAGATTTCCCCAAAAGATAGAACAAAAATAACCATGGAAACCATTTTTATAAGAAAAACAAATGTCAAACGGGCCTTTAAGCCTTTCTCAAAACTAAAATTTGGAAAAGGTATGAATTTCAATTTTATTAAGGAGATAAATACACACCATTTAAATCATAAAACCAATTTTATAAATTCCTTAAAACACTTAGGTTACATATTCAAAACACAACCATTTTCATAAGGATGTGGAATGGGCCATTTTACGGTAACTCGGGCCAAAACATGTTGTAAACCAAAACCCATTTGTTTGTAAAACCAAATACAAATTGGAAAGCCATAAAAGGACACAAAAATAAAATTTTTATTCTTCCAATGTATTTATAAATTCGAAAAAATAATTTTTAAATCAAACATAACACATAAAAGCTAACCTGGCAATTTATCGAACACGTGACATGCCCTTTTAAACAAAACAATTTATTTTAAGCACTTGAAAAGGAATAAAACAAAAATTTCCTGCCATATTTTATACAAGATAATAGAAAATATTAATAATACTATAAATCAGGTTCTAACCCTTATAAAATAGTTGCGAAAGATAGTGGAACATTTAAACAAACACTTGGTGTGCACTATTATGATAAAACAACACTACCTTTCACAAAACAAGGCTTAAACAACCATTTTTCACACCAAGAAAATTATCTAAAGGATGAATAATAATAATAAACATATATATAAGATGAAAAAAAATAAAAAATGATGAAACTTAAATGATAAAATCATGAGCAAGGGATATCCTACCTCAAATCCTTGGCGTAATGGAAACGCACACCCAATATCACCATCTGAGGTTTTAGAAACCCTAAACCTATGAATATCAGTAAAAAACAAACAAAAACCCATAAAAATCATGGTATAACATAACCCTAGGTCTATAATGACTAGGGGAGATTATAAAACTAAGAAATAATGAAAGGGGGAAGAAGAGGGAGGAGAAAGGAGAAAGAATCTCACCTTTTCAACTAGAAAACTATTTGTCTTCCATTAGATCTGCACCCTTATAGAAAAGAGAATGAGTTGGAACTTTTTGAATAGGATACTAATTTCTTGATGAACCTATGAATGAATATTTTTGGGAAAAAGATCACGAAATTGAATTATTTATGTATGAAACAATTTACCTTCTCAATTCTAGACGATTTGAGGAAACCTGAGAACTTTCACCCTAATAATAGCTTCAAATGAGCTCCAAAGAGGTAAAATAGATAATGGGAGTGAGTATAGGTATTTTAGATTCTATTGGGATTTGTAATCACCGAATAATATTAAAAAATGAAAAATATATAAAAGAAACAAATTATTTTTTTAAACTTAAAATGGGCCCACGGGCTGGCCTTATACCTAAATAAGTAACACAAATTCACCATGATTATTATTTATTAAGGGGTCCAAAATGATATGGAGTATTAAATATGTTAGTGTAGGAAAATTATGAATTGGAATGGTTGAAAATGTTGAAAACAAATGAGTTATAAAAGAAACAAATTTGGTTTTTAAAACTATAAATGAGCTCACGGTTGGCCCAAATCATGAAGTAACCACACTTTCTCCAAAAACTATTATAAAAGAATTGGGGAACCCAAATTAAGGGTGATTATACATATATGGTAGTTCAAAACTCAAAATTAGTCTCACACAACACCCAATAAAAGTATCTGGATTTTCAATGAACCAGAAAAAAACCATGACATGAAAAGAAAAAGAAAAAACCCGGGTGTGACAATTCCCCCCCCCCCATTAAAACTTTCCGCCCCCAGAAAGCCATAATAGTTTTCAATTAACAGAATAACACCTAAGGATTCCTTATCAACATAATCCAGTATCTAAATCTAAGAAAATATCATTCACCAACAATTTATCTTAATAATCTTTCCCAAACAAAACACCAAATCACAACCACTTCAGGAGAATCAATGGAAAGATTAAGACACCACCTCCACAACCATGCCCAGAACTAGATTTTTGGGCCTTCTCCAAATGAACCCAATGATCATCCAAACCATAGTTCACACAAAAAATCCAATGACTTGGGGTGGAGGCCGGAATGGGCTCCCCACCATTAAATAACAACTACCATCTGACAAATCCAAAAGGAAAGATCTTCGAGACCTGTAGTGGGTATCCCCACCATTAGAGAACAACTTGAAATGAACCAAAAAAAGAATTCAAAATGAACTAGAATTAGGCCTCACCTACATAAGACCACCAAAAATCTCCCACAACAACCTACAAACCCAAGTTAATAGGGTTAAAACATGAACATTTAAACCACCCACTCCTGAACGGAGGGGACAAGACCGGGGCCAACACTTTCAGAACAGATCCGGACCCCCACCACTCAGGGAGGGGAGGGAAGGGACCCAATAATTAGGCCATTGAAACAAAAAAAACAAAGGAACTACCCAACACTCTTTGTCACTATCCGACCCTACCCAGGCTCGAGCCGCAACTACCCCAAGCCTGCCTCCATAGGTCAGGGGCAGGCATCCAGCGCCGAAGGCACAAAAACTTGGGGAGGCCTTTGCCTAAGTACCAGTACACACACATGCAGAACACTCAATGCAAAAGTGAAGAGTAAAAGAAAAGGAAAGTAGAGTAAAGTGAAACTGCTATATATAAACCACTAAAAGTGCATCAACCTCTAAAAGTACAAAGCAAGTGTTGAAAGTAAACTGAAAAGGAAAAATGGAAAAACACGCGCCCAACCAGAAAAGTGCCACAACCCAGCAATAGGTGAAAAAAAAGTAAACAGCTGGAAGGGTCCCCCACCTGGAACCCGACTCCGACCACCGCACGCGGTCCACACTCTTGAACTCTTAAGCTCCACTGAATTCACGACCAACCTATCTGTCGTCTGCATGGACACACCAAGTGTGGGCAAATCCCAAGAAGGGGTGAGTGTAAAAATACTCAGTAGGATACCCCGAAGGCTCAAGGGAGAAAAAAAGGAGGTACCAAAGGGTGAGCAGTATATCAAATAGGAAAGTAAAGGACTACAACCGAAAGTGCAGTAAAGAGTAAAGTAAAGAGTCCATCTCAACCCAACAAGAGGAAAGAAGGTAGACTCGTCTAGACACAAGGAGCTGGAAACGGTGAGAGGATGAACTTCTCGTTGAGTCTTCTCTACATATAGCAGGAGAGTAGACTCGTCCAACCACGAGAAGCTATACATGGAAAGCACGTGGCATACCTCGTGCGTCTTCGCCTCTCCTGGAGGGAGAGTAACCAATTCCAAGAAGTGGGTACTGGAACAAGGTATATACATAACTATATACTCAAACAAGAATCCCAAAAAAGATTGTAATGAGATCTCCATCCGTAGATCAGCCCAAGAAAGTGAGTCGCCATCAGTCTCAGAACTAACCATCACTGATGCCCAGAATCCCACACGTCTGCCCTGAACTGCAAGCCACGGGGCTCAAATCACCGCACCTCGACACTATCTGTTTTGGGTAGCACTGACTCACCCGCACGGTTTTAGGTCACGTCACAAGGATGCCTCTCAGTGGGGAAAGCGCCCCTCGTACTTGAGAGTTCTGGGGAAAGTCGAACCACACCTCGTCACTGCCCTGCAGTCGAGAGGTCTTCTCAAATTCAAGTTGCCACATCACCGACCCGTACAAACGATGGTCCTTCTCCGGTAGTCATGGATTAAAGCCATAGACTAGCCCAGTAGAAAGGACTGAGTCTGAAATTTCAACGGGTGACCCACTGCCCAGCCATGCTGGAGGGTACACCCTAACAAGATATCGGGTGACCCACTGCCCAACCCTGCTGGAGGGTAAACCCTAATACATCATCAGGAGACCCACTGCCCAGCCCCGCTGGAGAGTAGGCCTGGAATAAGTCGACAGGCGACCCACAGCCCAGCCGTGCTGGAGGGTAGACCTAGAACTAGATGACGGGTGACCCACTGCCCAGCCCTACTGGAGGGTAGACCCTGAGAGGTCGTCGGGTGACCCACTGCCCAGTCTCTACTAGAGAGTATACCCTAGGAGTGTCGGGTGACCCAATACCCAGTCTCAGCTGGAGGGTAAACCCTAGAAGTCGATGAGAAACCCACTGCTCAGTCTCTACTGGAGGGTAAACCCGAAGAAGTTGATGAGCAACCCACTACCCAGTCTCTACTGGAGGGTAAACCCGAAACTACTCTGTCCATCCCTAATGGATGGTACAGCACTGGCCAATAGAACCCGAAGTGGGTATCGTGCAACCACCCAACTCCAGAACAAAACCAGGGGAAACCACTCAACCCTTCTGATCTAAACCATCGTGAACAGGAGGACCCTCTATGTCGCGAGAGGTTAAAGGTACGCAAAGTAGAACACGGCACGCACATGGGGCCCACACAACGTTTGGCCCCGAGAAAAATCCAACCAAGAGCACAAACGTTCTCAAGTACAAACAACCACATGTACCTCCCAGCATTCTCGCATACTCCCAGAGTATTCCACATCTCCAGCCCAAAGGCTAATATGCACACGACCCCCAATGTCAACGCAAAGGAATAATCATATCAACTCCAACTTTCCACCTCAATGACTGAGGCACGGCCAACCACAAATCTTCAAGCATTACTTCACTCACACGGGAGTGCACGCGATAACGCGCCAAGGGTTCTTTGCAAGCATCGCGGAAAGAACCACCACCGGAGCACCGTTCATATTTCCACATTTAATAATATCACGTAAGAGGCTCTGCTCGCCTAAACAGATTACATCGTTGTAATCCTCATGAGAAAACACATGACATAGACTACTTACTCACCCGAAACGGTCAACCGGTGGAAAAGGTACTATTCACCATGACCAGCCCACGTGGGCCCCACCCCAAGATCCCGAAACTGAACAAACAGATCGCACCACTGCGATCCCCTCAGAAAAACACATGGGATTGACTACTCAATCGCCCAAAAAGGACACCAGGTGGAAAATGTATTATTCATCGTAGCCAGGTCAGGTGGGACCCACACCACGTCCCCGGAAAAGGTCGGGCGAACTGCGCCATCTCAATGCTCTCGGAGAAACACATCAAAAGTACTACTCACTTGAGTGGAACAGATATCCGGAGAAAAAGATACATTTCGGCTTACCACGCATGAGCGGTACCACGAGGAACCCGCACCCCGTTCCCGAAGCGATGCCAACGGATCGCACCGTTGTGATCCTCTTGAAAAAGTACACAAGGTGGACTACTCACTTTTCCAAAACGGTCGTCTGATGATAGAGATGTAAAATCACCGTCAACGCTCAAACGACCATCGTGGGGCCCGCACAATCCTTCCGAATTAGAGCGGGCGGATTCCACCATTGCAATCCCCTCGGAAAAAAATCCAGGATCGACTGCTCGCATGCCCCGAACGGACACCCGATGATAAAGTTGTGAAACGCTGCTCGCAGATCAAAAGACGGGCCGTGGGGACCATGCCTCAACTCCGACTTCGACACCCAAAACCACACGGGAAAACTCCGGCTCAACTCCAGGGTCACAACGCTGCTGAAGGCGCTCAAAACGGACGTCGGGTGCGTCTGCGCCACTCAGAACACGAACCCTCGGAAAAACGTCAAACTGCTTAAAGGCGTGAAGAACCTTTGAGGCCCCTCGTTTCAAGAATTAAAATCAACTAAAACCATCTCAAAATACTCGCCTCATCGATAAGGTTCCACAGTCGCAGATAGCATGAAAAATGGACATCCGTAATGAAAATTACGGACATCCGAATAGGGGTCGAATTCCCCTCTTGGGCTAGACCGGCCGGTCCGCTCGGCCTAGGTCGGCCCGCGGCCTTGCCGCGCAGACCGGCCACGAGGGCCAGTCGCGGCAGCTGCGTGAAGACCCGCGTCTCGAGAGGCTTTTCCTCGCGCGGGGGTCGCGCGCCGCTACCCCCGCGGTCGCCGCTCCCTGGTGACCCGCCGTCGCGCCGAGGCCCTCTTCCTGACCCCAGCCGCCTCCTTTACTGAAGGCCCCCCGCGCCCCGGCCTCACCTGGCCGCTCCACCTCACCCCAATTCCAGCCGCGCCGAAGCCGAGCGCCCCGCCGCCCTGCCGAAGCCCGCCGGACCACCGTGCGTGCCTCCAGAAAACACCCAAAACGCCGTAAATTCGCGCAAACTTTGCCGGACATTTGCGAGATTCTCGGAACTCATAATTCGAATCTAAAAGATGTGTTGGAAAGGGAATAAAATATAATACGCATTAATGGGATTTTTTTTGAAAAACCGATAGCAATTAGATGTGATTAATCGGGCGCAAAGTAGTTATGGGGAGAATGAAACGAAAACGACAAATCCTACCTCTTGGGTGAAGCCCGACGCTTTGCGACGAACCGCCGGAGTTTCCACACCTCACTGGAGCTGCCTCGCCAGAGTGGAGGAGGAGAGGGAGGGGTTGTCGCCTGCTGCTATCCAGGAAAAGAAGAATAAGAAGCCGAGGGAGGGGGTGGGTTAAGTGTTTAAATATAAAACACTTAAACACCCACCCGTCGGCACAAACCCGAACTCCTGACGGGGTCAGGATTAAGCCTCCCCTAGGCTAAAAACCACGCTCTAAATACAATGGAGGTCTTGAAATTTTAATTCGATTCCCCATTCAAAAGTTATTAAACTTAGCGCCCGAGGCCACCAAATTACGAAAATGCCCCTCAGGCCATTTTTCACTAACGGCCCGCGCCCGCAAAACTTATACCCATCCTAAGGTAAACGGCATGATCCAGACTCAATGGTTCCCTCAGTTTTATAATCTGAGCCACCGTTTAAGAGATACTTGAGTTAAGATGTTAAATGAATAAATTAATTATTTAATTTATCCGTTCAACGCTCTGATAGCGAGCGAGGGGTCCAAACGTCCTGCGCTGACATGTTTTATGTCATTCCTAGGGTAAAAACCTCATTACGGACCCATCCGTACACTCAGGCTTCTGATCCGGATCACCGTTTAGGATTTATCTCATTTATTTGGCATTCCTAGTGTGAACACACTAAAAACTTAATTCCGGCCACTCTGGGGCTCAGAATCGCACATCTTCTGAAGGCGCTTCTCTAGAATAATATCAAGAATATTCCAAAGTCTTTCACAGCAAAAACAAGGTTCTTACATCATTTCCTCCTTCAATATTTTGATCCCCAAAAAGCAAAACCAAGGAACAAATCAGGGTACCAAGCTCGCACCTAGCTCTTCCGTACCCAGAAGATCTCTTGCACAGCTCTGCACCACCGCACACAGACCAAAGGATTTGATCTATTCACGTGAGGTTTGCCCTTGCTGATGACGTGCATAGGAGCACACACAATTATTTTCGGGTAAGCCACGTGGGAGACATCGTGCACCCACTCCTGACTTTGGGTTTAGGGAAAGGTGGTAGAGAACCTCTCCATCCCTTCAAACGTTCTCAAATGGCCCGAAGGACCTCGGGGATAGCTGAACTCCACGCTGGAACCTCTACGTCACAAGCCATGACTGGAATCGCCGCCCGCACCTGGAACAAGGCCCGATGATTCCCTCCTTTAGAATATCCATATGGTGAAACACCCAAGGATATCTGGTCACATAAGTTTCCACACTCTATAGCCCACGACCAAGACTCTCTTACACACTTGGAAGCAAAGGAGTCAACACCATCGACTGAAGATAAAGGTTCTACGCCTTTTACCTTACCAACATAGGGTTACACTCGACGCCCTACGTCACCCTGGTAACACCTCAAACAAGGATAAGGGAGTAAATCATTTCACACAGAGTCTAACAATTATAATCCAAGACGTAGAAGAGCTGTAGAGCATACCTATTATCACCTCATGCTCTGCAGGATCGTAGACATCCAAAGCTCGCAGCTATTCGTGGTCCCAACTGTCAGCTCCCAGAGCCTGATGTGGACCACCTAATGGTGATGGGAAGACCTCGTAAGGTCGTCCCTCACTACCATATCCTCCCGCTCCTCTGCTAGAACCACCTCTCTGGGTACTACTCCGATTATGGCACTGCCTCCGTCATGGTGGTTCACTTGCTGCCTGCCCGAAGCTCTCTGCATGCCTAGTTGGGTAGTCCCGTGCCAGGTGACCTCGCCCATCGCAAGCATAGAACCGAATCTCTTCGGGCTGCACCGGTACCCTCCGGCACCACTATGGTGTGCGACCACACCCCTGAGTCTGGTTGTCAGAAATCCACCTGCGTCGAGGTTCTTCTTGCCGACGCCCACTAACTACGGCAGACGTCTTGGCTCCAACGTGCCTACTTCCACCACCAACTCTAGAACGTGACAGGAATCTCTCTCTCACCAGCGCCGGCTCTAGCACCCCGGAATATGTGGAAATGCCCAAGGGTACTATGACAGCATGAATCTCTCAGCGGAGACCCTGCTCAAACTTCCGCGATCGGATGTGGTCGTCATGGACCAAGTCTGGGTAAAAGCATGCACGGTCTGTGAAACAAGCCGCATACTCGGCCACCGTCATACCTCCCTGTTGAAACTGTAGGTGCTCTTGAATCCGTACGGAGCGCAAGCTGGAGGGGCCAAACTCCTCACGAAACTACAACTGAAAGTCGCCCCATGAAAGCTACGACTCGTCAAGAAACTGAGTCACCAGACTCCACCAATGCCAAGTTTCCCCACCGAAAAGGTTGGCGGCCAAAGCCACCATAAGATATGTCGGCATTTGCACAAGACTAAAAAGGTGAACCACTGTCTTTAGCCAAACCTCTACTGCCTGTGGGTCTCGCTCACCACCAAACCTCAGCGGTCTATGCCGTTGGAACTCACGGAGCGCGCTCAACCTTCGCTCAAGCTCAGCCTTCTCTACTGAAGCTGCCTACTGCTCAACAGGTGGGGGTGATGCTACTGGCCCACCTGGAGAAAGGGGCTCGCATGTTGGGTCCTATACTGTGGCCTCGTAGCTCACAGGGTCATCGTCATGAACCAAATATGGTATCCTGGATGGCTGTCTTCGCGGAGACATCCTGAATATTATCAAGGAGTGTCGTGGTCATATGAGCATATATATATATAACATCAACAAAAATGATGGGGAGATGACTCAAGAAGGACATTCAAGACTCAATCCTATGTGATGAAAAAACCAATTTTCCTTACAACAAGTGTCTCAGCATGCCGAGTCGATAAGCGGGTTATCAGGGTCCTGGGGAATGGATACGTCGACCGCCGCACCATCACTGGACTCCCTGTCCTGAGAGCCGCTCTCGAGACACGTTAACATTGTTTCCATATATCCCAACCAATTCCTTTTTTTAGGGACGTCTGAACAGCGACCCAAGGAACGAACCACCTTTGATACCACTTTGTCTCGACCCGAACCTACCCGGGCTCGAGTTGCAACTACCCCATGCCCTCCTCCATAGGCCAGGGGCTGGAAACCAGCGCCAAAGGCACAACAAATTGGGGAGGCCTTTGCCTAAGTACATGTACAAACACATGCAGCACACTCAATGAAAAAGTGCAGAGTAAAAGATAAGGCAAGCAGAGTAAAGTGAAACTGCTATATATAAACCACCAAAAGTGCATCGACCTCTAAAAGTACAAAGCAAGTGCTGAAAGTAAACTGGAAAGGAAAATAGGCAAAACATGCGCCCTACCAGACAAGGGCCACAACCCGGCAACAGGTGAACAAAAATTAAACATCTAGAAGGGTCCCCCACCTGAAACCTGACTCCGACCACCGCACACGGTCCACGCTCTGAAACTCCTATGCTCCACTGAAGTCACGACCAACCTGTCTGCCGTTTGCAAGGGCACACCAAGTGTGGGCAAAGCCCAAGAAGGGGTGAGTATAAAATTACTCAGTAGGATACCCCAAAGTCTCAAGGGAGCAACAAAGGAGGTACCGAAGGGTGAGCAGTAGATCGAACAGGGAAAGTAAAGGAGTACAACCGAAAGTGCAGTAAAGAGTATAGTAAAGAGTCTAGCTCAACCCAACAAGAGGAAAGAAGGTAGACTCATCCAGACAAAAGGAGATGGAAATGGTGAGAGGATAAACTTCTCGTCGATTCTTCGCTACCTATAGCAGTATAGTACACTCTTCCAACCACGAGAAGCAAGACACAGAAAGCATGTGGCATACCCCACACATCTTCTCCTCTCCTGATGGGAGAGTAACCAAGCCCAAGAAGTCCGTACTAGAACAAGGTATATACATAACTATATAATCAAACAGGAAGCCCAAACAAGATCTTAAGGGGATCTCTATCCATAGCTCAGCCCAAGAAAGTGAGTCGCCATCAGTCTCAGAAGTAACCATCATCGATGCCCAGCATCCCACACGTCTACCCCGAACTGCAAGCCAGGGGACTCAAATCACCACACCTCGACACTATTCGCTTTGGGTGGAACTGACTCGCTCGCACGGTTTTAAGTCGCATCACAAGGACCCTTATCGGTGGGGAAAGAGCCCCTCGTACTTGAGAGTTCTGGGGAAAGTTGAACCACACCTCGTCACTACCCTGCAGTCGAGAGGTCTTCTCAAAGTCAAGCTGTCACATCACCGACCCGTACAAATGAGGGTCCCGCTCTGGTAGTCATGGAGTAAAGCCACAGACTAGCCTAGTAGAAAGGACTGAGTCTGAAATGTCTATGGGGGACCCACTGCCCAGCCCTGCTGGAGGGTAAACCCTAACAAGATATCGGGTGACCCACTGCCCAGCCCCGTTGGAGGGTAAACCCTAACAAGATATCGGGTGACCCACTGCCCAGCCCTCCTAGAGGGTAAACCCTAATACATCATCAGGAGACCCACTGCCCAGCCCCACAGGAGGTTAGGCCTGGAATAAGTCGACAGGCGACCCACTGCCCAGTCATACTGGAGGGTAGACCTGGAACTAGACGATGGGCAACCCACTGCCCAACCCTGCTGGAGGGTAGACCTTGAGAGGTCATCGGGTGACCCACTGCCCAGTCTCTACTGGAGGGTAGACCCTAAGAGTGTTGGGTGACCCACTGCCCAGTCTCGGTTGGAGGGTAAACCCTAGAAGTCGATGATCAACCCACTGCCCAGTCTCTACTGGAGGGTAAACCCGAAGAAGTCGATGAGCAACCCACTACCCAGTCTCTACTAGAGGGTAAACCCGGAACTGATCTGGCCATCCCTACTGGATGATACAACATTGGCCAATAGCACCTGGAGTGGGTATCGTGCAACCACCCAACTCCTGAACAAAACCAGGGGAAACCACTCGACCCTGCTGATCTAAACCATCGTGAATAGGAGGACCCTCTATGTCATGAGAGGTCAAAGGTATGCAAAGAAGAACACGGCATGCACATGGGGCCCACACGACGTGTGTCCCCAAGCCAACTCCAACCAAGCGCACAAACTTTCTCAGGTACAAACAACCACATGTACCTCCCAGCGTTCTTGCATACTCCCAGAGTATGCCACATCTCCAGCCCAAAGGCTAACATGCACACGGCCCCCAACGTCAACGCGAAGACGTAATCGTATCAACTCCAACTTTCCACCTCAACGGATGAGGCACGACCAACCAAAACTCTTCAAGAATTACTTCACTCACATGGGAGTGCATGAGATCATGCGCCAAGTGTTCTTTGAAAGCATCGCGGAAAGAACCACCATAGGAGCACCATTCATATTTCCACATTTAATAAGATCACGTAAGAGGCTCCGCTCACCTGAACAACTTACACCATTTTAATCCTCATGCAAAAACACGCGAGATAGACTACTTACTCACCATAAACGGTCAACCGGGGGAAAATGTACTATACACCATGACCAACCTGCATGGGGCCCACCCTAAGATCCCGAAACTGAACAAACGGATCACACCAATGCGATCCCCTCAAAAACACACATGGTATTGACTACTCAATTGCCCAAAAATGACACCAGGTGGAATAGGAACTATTCACCATAGCCAGGTCGATTAGTACCCACACCACGTCCCCGGAAAAGGTCGGGCGAACTGTTCCATTGCAATGCTCTCAGAGAAACACGTCAAAAGTACTACTCACTTGAGTGGAATAGATATCCGGAAAAAAATATACATTCCGGCTTACCATGCACAAGCAGTACCACACGGAACCCACACCCCGGTCCTGAAGCGCTGCCAACGGATATCACCGTTGCGATCCTCTCGAAAAAGTACACAAGGTGGACTACTCACTTGTCCAAAATGGTCGCCTGGTGATAGAGATGGAAAATCACCGTCAACGACCAAATGACCCTCGTGGGGCCCACATAATCATGCCGAATTAGAGTGGGTGGATTGCACCATTGCAATCCCCTCAGAAAAACATCCAGGATTGACTGCTCGCATGCCCCGAACGGACGCCTGATCGTACCACGATCCACTGTTTTATTCCACCCTTACACTGGAGTTTTAAACTAGTTTTGTAATGAATATTAAAAATATAATAATGAATTTCATGTTATGTTTGAATAAATCAATTAATGTTAATCAATATTATAATGGGCAATGTTACTTGTTTTTATTATTTCAATGTAGGTGGAGATGATTTGGAGGGCCTTTGATGAAGTGGAAGAAAAATGGGCCAAAATTGCATGGATCCATGGACATATGTTCACTTCTTTGAATAGTACACGATATCCGTGAATCGAAATGGGCTTAAATTTTTTGGGCCTGTCCAAAATTTAATAGGCTACATTTCATAGTAAGGAATCCAATCCTGATTCGGCTTCTATTGGGCCCATCCGAACTGATCTGTCCAAGACACCGAATATGGACCATGTCAAATGTAGTGTTCTGTATTTTATCAATATCTTGAGCTGTAGTTGTCCAAAGAGTTCCAAAAATTCGGTGGAGACAGTAAAACGATAGGGTTACAACTTGTCTATTTTCTCCAAAGTGAGATAAGACTGTCTGAAGGAAGAAACGCGTGGTACAAGTGGATTGATGAAATCTGTGTGCCTAAAACCACCTTCCAATTTTCCTATAAAATGACACCTTAGGCTCCCCATTTGCAAGTTCGGCCAGGGGGCAAGGTGCTGCCATTTTGGGGTCCCCAAGGAGTCTTCTAAACATCCCTAGAAGTTCTGGAGGCTATGGGAGGTGCTACATCAACATCTTCTTCTTCTTCTCCTCCCATGGGTTTCTAAACCCCTTGTGATCACCTGGGGAGGAATGTGATGTAATCCCGAGCTTCAAAGTTGTATTATTTTGAATGATATTTTTAATTACATGTTTTATGTTGTTTTTACTCATCCTATATTTTTATTTAATTGAGTTATATATTGTTATGTTATACTCAACTCAAATGATCATGTTTGGGGGTACCCTTTCATGTGATGTTTCACAAACTGTTCATCCCCTTTTCTTCCCTCATTCAATTGCAGTATTTGTGTGGTTCATATTGGTCAATTGAACTCACATAAGAATTGTCAAGATCATTTACATTTATTTCATGGTATCATAATGAAATAACATACAAACCTGGATAGCACGTCTAATTCTTCATGTGTTGCCTTGGTGAGTTTCGGTTATGATGTCGAACACAAATCACCCAATCATCGGCGGTGTCCGGTGAATCGTTATGTGTTTTCGACTGAACCCTAGGAGGTATCCTAGTATAAACTCAGTAACATTCTGGTTCTAGGTGTTACAAACCAGGGATTAAAATATCATAACCCCATATCATGAAGCGATGAAGGATGAGCATCACGAGACTTCCCCGGGTTGATCACGTTTAATCAATCTTGTTCATTTCTACTTTGTTTTATCGCTTTCATTTCCTATTTTTATCATTAATCATAAAACCCCCAAGTATTACAAAACCTAATTAACCTTATATTTCCATAATCAAACCCTATTTTTAAATTAATGGTCTAAGGCTCCGTCGAGAGACGACCTAGGGTTGCTGCTATACTGCAGAAATTCTAGTCAAAATTAAACAACTAATTTGACGCGCTCGACAACGCGATCAACGCCCGATGAGAAAGTTGCTAAATGCTGCTCGAAGCTCAAAAGACGGGTCGTGGGGCCCACACCTCAACTCCAACTTCGACGTCCAAAACCACACGGAAAACCTCCGACTCAACTCCAGGGTCACAACGCCACAGACGGCGCTCAAAACGGATGTCGGGTGCATCCGCACCGCTCAGAACACGAACCCCCGGAAAAACGTCAAATTACTTAAAGGCTTGACGTGCCTCCGAGACCCCCCATTTTTGGAATAAAAATCACCCGAAACCATCTAAAAATACTTGTCTCGTAGATACGGTTCCACAACCACAGACGTCATGCAAAACGGACATTCGAAATGAAAATTACGAACGTCTGAAGAGGGGTCGAATTCCCCTCTTGGGCTGGACCAGCCTGGACCAGCCAGTCCGCCCGGCCTAGGCCGGCCCACGGGCTTGCCGTGCAGACCATCCATGAGGGCTGGTTGCGGCAGCAGCCTGAAGACCCGCGTCTTGCGAGTCTTGTCCCCGCGCGGGGGTCGCGCGCCGCGACCCCGCGGTCGCCACTCCCTGGCGACCCACTGCCGCGCCGAGGCCCTCCGCCTGACCCCGACCGCCTCCTATGCTGAAGGCCCGCCGCACCCCGGCCTCATCTAGCCACTCCACCTCTCCCCAAATCCATCCGCGCTGAATCCGAGCGCCCCGCCGCCCTGCGGAAGCCTACCGGAACACCGTGCGAGCCGCCAGAAAACACCCAAAAATGCCGTAAATTCCCGCAAAATTCGCCGAACATTTGCGAGCTCCTCGGAACTCAGAATTTGAATCCGAAAGATGGGTTGGAAGGGGAATAAAATCTACTATGAATTCATGGTATTTTTTCAAAAATATGATAGAAATTAGATGTGATTAGTCAGGATCAAAGTAGGTGCGGGTAGAATGAAACGAAAATGAAAAATCATGCCTCTTGGGCGAAGCCCGACGCTTTGCGACGAACCGCCGGAGTAGCCGCACCTCTCTGGAGCTGCCTCACCGGAGTGGAGGAGGAGAGGGAGGGGCTTCCACCTACTTCTATCCTGGAAAATAAGAAGAAGAAGCTGAGGGAGGGGGTGGGTTAAGTGTTTAAATAGAAAACACTTAACCACCCGCCCGTCGGCCAGAACCCGAACTCCCGACGGGGTCGGGATTAAGCCTCCCCTTGGATAAAAAAACACGCTCTGAACGCAACGGCGGTCTCAGAATTTTAATCTGATTCCCCATTCAAAAGTTATTAAACTTAGCGCTCGAGGCCGCCAAATTACGAAAACGCCCATGGGGCCATTTTTCCCTGACAGCCCATGCCCGCAAAACTTATACCCCTCATAGGGTAAACGACATGATCCAAACTCAACGATGCCCTCAGTTGTCCAATCTGAGCCACCGTTTAATAGATACTTGAGTTAAGCCATTAAACGAATAAATTAATTATTTAATTTATCTATTCCACACTCCGATAGCGAGCGAGGGGTCCAAACGTCCCACGCCTACATGTTTTATGTCGTTCTTAGGGTAAAACCCCATTCCAGACCCATCCGTACACTCAGGTTTCTGATCCAGATCACCGTTTAGGAGTTATCTTATTTATTTCACGTTCCCAATGTGAACGCACTGAAAACTTAATTCCGGCCACTCCGGGACTCGGAATCGCATGCCGTCTGAAGGTGCTGCTCTGGAATAATATCAAGAATATTAAAAAGTCTTTCATAGAAAAAACTGGGTTCTTACACTCTCCACCTATGAATAGGTAACACCAAGACCACACCCTATTTTCTTAGGCAGACCACACAGGGACATTGATCGAAAACCCACATCTATAGAGGCATAACCATAGACATTGTGTGAGGGGTAATTCCACCACGCTTGTTGCGAAAAAGGGAAATTCACAGTAATGAGGAACCACAATAGATATGTAGAAACTAACATACCACAATGGTGGAGGCAGTAGCCTAGTAAAACTCCCCACACCTCTGTATATTTCTTGACTACGTGAAAAGATTCACTCTAAGGCCTATGGCTAGAGCCCTGAATCTTGAAGTGTCTGTTGCACCGTAGTTAGGTGCTAAGGATCACACCACTCAAAAAAATCACTTGCTCAAAAAAACACCTTAATCTAAATAGGAACTCATAGATACATGTCAAAATTCTATATCACTCTGAATGAGGAGCAGAATGGACAAGAAATACGAAGAAACACATCAACATCACCAAACACAACTGTTATATCCAAAAGAATTATCACGACCTAGAATCACTTTAAATCGATCCGAAACATCTCTCTATTTCAACTAACGGGACAAGGAATTATTTGAGGAGGTGGATCTATCTTGTGAAACATGAGAAATAATCCTTAGGTTTATCAATTGGAAATCTTGCAACCATATAACTATTTGTGGCCACATCACAACATCCAACACATCTTTAGAAACCCACGAAACATTACTCCAAAACTGATCCACCAACTAGATCTCATCTCAATATACAACAAGAGTATGACTTCTATAACACAAGGAATCTTACTGAATAAAAAAACACTTCTAAGAAATAGAAATAACTATCAATATAACCATTGGTTTATAAACAAAGGCCACAATTTTTCAGCTCAAAACACTTTGGAAAAACAAACTAATTTGGTGGGTTTCCACATTCACCAATGGTGTTTCATAAAGTCTCACCCACATTCACATTTCCATGAAATCCAAGAACCCAACCACCATTCCATATAGGCTATTCTTCTAGATATCAATAAAACCATGCATCTGAGAATCCATTAAAACACCAAAGTCTAAAACAAAACAACATCATTCTAAAAAAATGCACCTTCCAATGGAACACTAACCACCAATTAAAAAACCCTTTTCATATTTCATATAACAAACAACACTTCATCAAGAAACATTTTCTTAAAAAAATTCACTCATTTTCATTTTTAACAACTTTTAAAACAACCAAGATACTCCAAACAACTGCTTCCTATTTTCTGAAATTCAGCAATGTATATTTTCATAATGCGATGTCCATTGAGACCAATACCCTTTCTAGGAAAACACAAACCACTTAAAACCAATTTCCAAAACTAATTTATCAGATTCCAACAATTTTCAACATCTTAAAACTCCCCATTTAAAACAAAGATTCAGAATCACCTTAAAATGATTCACACTTTCAAAACATTTTATTCCAACAAACCGCAAGTTTAGATTGTGGATAATCCAATCCCATTAAAACATTTCCACTTTCTCTTATTTTTTTCACAAAAACAAAACCTCCCAAAACCATTCTTATATTTAATTTTTGAAAACCCCTTTTTTCACTTTTCAAAATCCAATCCCTCCTTTAAAATCTATTTTCACAATTCTCACACAGGGATTTTCAAAACAAAAATTCAGAATTTAAGAAAGGTCCAAGAAACCCAAAAAAGAGAACTACTGTCTATAGTACCCCAGGTTTGAGTTATGTAGACTTTTTTATTCATTTTTATGTGTTTAAATTGCATGGGATAAGTTGAGAAGTGGTTTGGAGAGTTTGGAATGGTTTTGAATGAGTTTGGAGTCTTTTCTTAGGGAGCACGGTTTGAGCACGATTAGAGGAAACTGTGTGGGTGCCCCAAGAAACCTTGCAGGGGGAGATAGTAGGTTTTGCATGGCCTATGCACGGTTTTATAAACCGTGCGAGGAAACCATGCATACCCGTCCTCTTGAGACAGTAGTTTGTGCATGGTTAGCGCACGGTTTTCCAAACCATGTGGGATAACCGTGCGGCCACTTAAACATATGGTTTTAAGTTCTAGGCTCCATCAGGCTTAACCTATTCCTCTCCAGATTATCTCCCACTCGAAACTCTCTCTATATTTCCAGATCTCAAGGGTTAGAGGGACTCTCCCACACATTTTGGAAGCAAATGGAAAGGTTTTCAAGGTGGTTTGAAGGTGATTTATCCCAGGTAAGTCTTCTCTCATGGTTCCTGTTGGTTTTCTCTAGATCATTTTTCTACCTTCTTTAGTTTTCTAGATCTACATCTTTTTCATGTAGATCTAGGGGTGTGGTTTTCTTGGATGTTGATTTTAAGGCTTTTATATGTTAGTTAAGGGGATCTAGAGAGGTTTTGGTGGTGCATTCTCCATATTTGAGGTGTGATTGCTTGTGGGTGGATTTCATCGGAACCCTAAAGGTAGGTGGATTCTCTCTCGACTCAACTTGGTTAGAAATAGTGGTTTTTTGTTACAATTAATTTATTGTGCTGAAAATTAATTATGTCTTGATGTGTGAAATTGATTGGGAATACCTTGGGGGATGTTTTGGGGATTTTTGGGAAAAAGGGGGTTTTGTGATGAAATGTTATTGTTGTGGATTTTAAAATAGATATTTTAAAATGGGTTGCTGAGATTGATTTGGGAAAATGGTTTATGGAAATGGTTTTCAATAAATATGTTATTTTATTTAAATGTTATTTGTCATGGAAAATTATTTTCAATAAATGGGTGATTTATTGAAGTGGATTGATATGAAATGGAATTGGTTGATTGCATGACGTTGTGACCTTGGGGGTTGTCTTCTTGGTTATGGATTGATTGGAATGTTGTGTGAAAGTGGAAATAAGTACCACTATAAAAAGGGGATGGATAGTGGACCGAAGGGCCACCATCAAAAGATAAGTGGATGGGAAGTTCCACTAGTTGTGAATGGGTTAAACAGGTTGGATGAAAGCTCCACCGTTATGGTTGTTTTGTTGTGTGTTTCTTTGCATAGATGGAACTAAAGTGTGAATGGGTGAACGGGTTGGACAGAAGCTCCACCATTATGGTTGTTTGTGTGTATTTCTTTTCAAGATGGAAATTGTTGTGCTAATGTGTAAATGATGAAATGGCTTGTGACATGTTTGTTTTGTCTTTCCCTGGGTTGCTTGGTTTGGGTGAGATGGCTTGGTAAGGGTGTGTTTGGCTTATGGTAATGGTTTCACTTGTGATTATTTTATATAAACTATTTTATATAAATGTGCTAATATTTTTATCCTAGTGGCATGTGTAGGGATGTAATTTAGGGAAAACCTACTGAGTTTTAGTACTCACCCACTGCTTTGTCACTGTGGTGTATTTTCCTATGTTGTGTACCGTGACGTGGGAAAAGGTAAGACATCTCCCTCATTTAGTGGTTCATTGTGATGTCTTGGTGGAGCTTGGAGCTGGGTGTGGAGCTGTGGTGGTGTCATGACTCGTGGTGTTTGTTTTTTGGTTTCCGCTTGTACTCTGATGTTGTGTAGACATGTATGGTTGTATTGTTTTTGGGTTGTATTGTGGCACAACTTGGTTGTCTTTTGGAATGCATGTTTGGGTGTTTTGTTGACATGCATCATATAGTGGTGGTTAGTTGATTGTTTGGTTGATTCTGTCTTAAGGGAAAATCATTCCCCAAATTGTTCTCAGAGCCCTCAGCATTTATTTCCAGCCTTTGGCTCCTTGGGAACTTCACTTAAGGCCAAGTAACCCTCACCACCTACTCAATCCAATGAGGTAGGGGCGGGGTGTTACAAGTGGTATCAGCTTGTTCGGTCCTTTGGAGTTGATTCTCGGATTTGGAGTTAACATTATTTGTGGTATATTCCTTGAGTCGGGATGGTAGCAAGGTGTAGGAATGTAGGAACTTAGAATGTATATCATAAAAGGACGTAGATAACCCTCTTATGCTGAAATTCAAGTTACTAGGAAGTTGGGTACATAAGTGTTTTGGAGACACTTATAGGCATTGGAAATCTCATTGTCATGGGTGTAGCCAATGAGATGTGCATGGAATATATTGTAAAAATGAATTCCCTCTAGGATTCATATTTCATTGGGGTATAATGATTTATGGGCTGAATTGAGAATTTTTTTTTTCAAATTTGTGAAATTGTAATGTGAACAAATTTGGTATTTTAAAAATGGGTTGATTTTCAAAAATGGTGAAACATGGAAAATTTGGAAAGGTATAAAGCCTCGTTGTGATAGTGTTGTGTAATGATAATGGGAATTCTTTATGTCTATGGAAGTGAGACTCAGGATTGTTTGTTTTCTATTTATAGAAATGGCATAGGGTAGGCATCGTAGAGACCAACCAGAAGTGGCCGATGAGAATGTGGTTGCACCTGCGCCCCAGGTGAACCAGTATCTATTGCAAAGTATAGTGTAATCTTTCCAAGATGTGGAAAGTGGAAATAAAGTGGATAAACCAAGACATGTGGATCATGCATTTTAGTTTCAAAAGAAAAATCCACCCATCTTCAGGGGTGATTCAGAGCCAGAGAGGGCAGATGTGTGGTTGAATAGAATGAACAAGATCTTCGAATTCTTGGGAACACTGGTAGAGTTGAAAGTGAAGTTGGCCATGTATATGTTGGAAAATCTTTCCCTTCAGTGGTGGGAGTTAGTAGTCCAAGCGGGAAAGAACCGGGCTATGATGTGGGAAGGCTTTGAGGAATTGTTTAATAAACAATTCTACCCACATATGCTCAGAATTCAGCGCATGACTGATTTCTTCAATTTGAAGCAAAATCATATATCAGTGATGGAGTATGCAGCTATGTTTATGAACTTAGTGAGGTTTGAACCTAAGGTGGCGGGTAGCAAGTCGTTGAAGGAAAGGATCTTTGATGTGGGGTTAAGGAAAGAAATCCGTTCAAAGATAGCGGTGTTGTGTATACATGATTACACAGAGATGGTGAATAGAGCCTCGGTGGCTGAGTGGGATCTGTTGGGCGCTCCGGGCAAGGGAAGCATGGTGGTACCCATGGGGAATAGTGGGAACTCTAACACTGCGTTCAAGAGGAGGAGGAACACTTATTCCCAAATCGGGAGTATGGCACATAATCCAATGACAGGATCAGTAAATATTCCGCCGATGCCCCAGAGCAAGCTAGGATGTTTTCAGTGTGGTTATATGTGCCACATCAAGCGGGATTGTATGGCACAACCACGAGAATGTCATAATTTTAAAAGGATGGGGCATCTGCAGCATTAATGGTGGAATTCTCCAAGGTCGGGTTCATGTGACACTCCTTAGGGATCACAGACGCCGTATTCTTCGACGGGACGGGGGCAGCATCATACCCCTCAACAGTAGAGTAAAGTGGGTCATGGTGATTCTCAGAATACCATGATGCCTCATCATGGTAATAAAGAGCAGAGCGTGGCAAGCAAACATGTGTTTGTAGAGGATCAGGTTGTGGTGGATGATCAGTCAGGACCATCCACAGTGCGAGGTACTCTTCTTTTAAATTCTACCTTGATGCAAGTGTTGTTTGATACGGGTTCTTCACACTCTTTTATTGTTGCACATATAGTTGATTTTCTAGGTTTAAGGGTAGAAATGATGCCCTTGGTTTTAAAACTTCAAACTCCTCTGGGTTGAAGAGAGTGTCGAGCCTTCTTGTGTAGAGCATGTTGTATCGTTGTGGGTGAGGTTGAGCTAATGTGGAATTTATCAATGCTTGAGATGGATGGGTATTATGTAATCTTGGGAATGGATTATCTGGTGGTGTTTTAAGGCCCACATCGACTGTGATGCGTGAACATTGGATTTTACAACACATGATGGCCTTATACATCTCTTTAGAGGAGAGAGACATGAAAGGTAGGGTGCAATGGGTTTGTTGGAACCAGCAGTGGGCATGTTATTGTATCAGTTGGCGGTGTTTTCTTTGGAATCAGTAGAGGGTGTTGAGCAGAGTGTTCTTCCATTAGTGGTGGATCCGTTCATGTATGTCTTTCCCAAATAATTCTTTGGGTTACCTCCGATAAGAGAAGTGGAGTTTACGGTTGATCTCCTTCCAGGGACTAGTCCTATCTCACTTTTGTCTTATAGGATGGAACCAGATGAAATGTGGGAATTGTAGGTCTAGTTGGAAGAGTTAGAAAAAAGGGTTTATCCGGCCTAGCACTTCTCCATGGGCAGTGCCAGTGTTTTTTGTGAAAAAGGTGGATGGAACTTTGAGTCGCTGTGTTGATTACTATAGAATTAACTAAGTTACGACAAAGAACAGATATCCACTTCCACGAATTGATGATTTGTTTGACCAGTTCAGGGGAGCCTAGTGGTTCTCTAAGATCAACCTGAGGTCGGGATATCATCACTTGCGGGTGAGGAAGGACGATATTCCTAAAACAGCTTTCAGAAGTAGATATGTCCATTATGAATATGTGGTTATGCCCATTGGTCTAATGAATGTGCCAGTGGTGTTCATGGCATTGATGAATTGGATATTTTAGAGTTATCTGGATTCATTTGTGGTGGTGTTTGTAGATGATATTCTGGTGTATTCAAAGACAGGGGTGGAGCATGAGCATCACTTGGAGGTAATTTTGGGGATCTTGAGGGATCATCGGTTGTATGCCAAATTGTCAAAGTGTGACTTTTGGATACAGTAATTTCGTTTTCTTAGCCATGCAATTTCTGAAAAGGGGTGTTTCAATGGATCCAAAAAATATAGAGGTTTTTATCTCATGGAAACTGCCAAATAATGTGTTTGAGATAAGGAGTTTACTTAGTTTAGATGGGTATTATCAGCATTTTGTTTGTGATTTTTCACATTTGGATTCACTGATGACAACTTTGACAAGAAATAATGTTCCATTCCAGTGGAATGAACAATGTCAGTAGTGTTTCAAAGAGCTAAAGGGTCACCTTAGATCAGCACCAATCTTTGTTTTTCCAGAACCAAGAAAATGGTACATGGTGTATTGTGATGCATCGGGATCAGGGATGGGGTGAGTTTTCATGCAAGGGAATCATGTGGTTGAATATAGATCACGATAGTTGAGAGTGGATGAGAAGAACTACACAACTCATGATTTGGAATTGGTAGTAGTGGTTCATGCTTTGAAAGTGTGGTTTCATTATCTCTTTGGTGAGAAATTCATGGTATACACAGATCATAAGAGCTTGAAGCACATTTTCTCACAATGGGATTTGAACTTGAGGCAAAGGAGATGGAATTAATATCTCCAAATGTTTGATTTTGACTTGATGTACACACCGGGTAAGGGAAATTTGGTGGCAGATACATTAAGTAGAAAATCATATGTCCAGGTGGTGAAATAGGAATCGGACCAGTGGCAGTTGATGTCGGTTATAGCCGATATGTGGTTGGAATATGATGACCAGGGAGATAGAGTATTCTTCCTTCTGGTTTTGTTGATTCCTGACTTGGTTGGCCTGGTTAAAGAGGCACAAATATCTGATTCTGAGTGTGTGACCATGGGGTCGAGAATCAATGGAGTGGAGACCATTGAGGGTTGGAAACTGAATGGATATTAAATTTTGTGTTTTCTGAATCTGATGGTGGTACCAGTTTCTTGTCAGGAGGATCTTCTCAGGTCTTATCGTTATTCTAGGTGTTGTTCATCCTGGAATTCAAAAAATGTATAAAGCATTAAAACTGCAGTTTTGGTGGACTGGTATAAAAAGGAGAGTGGCTGAGTTTGTTTCGAGATTATTGACTTGTCCGCAATTCAAGGTATAGCATCAGAGGCCAGTAGGAATGTTTTAGTCTTTACCAATCCCTATCTAGAAGTGGGAGCAAATAGCAATGGATTTTGTCATAGGTCTCCTAAGAATGGTCAGAAAACACGATGCCATTTGGGTGATAGTGGATCGTCTAATGAAGTCGGCCCATTTCATACCGATTCGTGAATCTCATATGGTGGAGAATCTATCCAAAATCTATATCTGGGAGGTGGTAAAGAGGCATGGTGTTTAAGTTTTGATTGTATCTGATAGAGATCCAAGGTTTACATCTCATTTCTAGAAATCCTTGCAGCAAGCCCTTGGGACACAGTTGACTATGAGCATGCGTATCACCCCCAGACGGATAGTCAATCCGAGAGGACGATACAAACTTTGGAGGATATGTTGTGGGATTTTGTCATGGATTTTGGTTGCTCGTGGGAGGAGAACTTTTCATTGGTTGAGTTTTTATACAATAACAGTTATCAGGCATCCATATATATGGCTTTGTTTGAAGCGTTGTATGGGTGGCCGTGTTATTCTCCACTATACTGGGTGGAAACGGGTGAGTCCACGATGGTGGTACTGAGCCTTGTCCAAGAGACTATGGAGAATATCAAGTTAATCAGGAAGAGAATGGAGATGGCTCAGAGTCGTTAGAAATCGTATGCAGATTATCGTCAACGGTCGTTGTTGTTCAAGGTGAGTGATCATGTTTTCTTGAGGACCCCTCCTAGGTTGGGACATAATTGGTTTGGAAGGTAGGGGAAGTTATCTCCAAGGTATATTGGACCTTTTGAGATTCTTGAGCAGGTTGGTGAGGTGGCTTATTTTTTGATTTTTTCACCTAGTTTCAGTGTGGTGCACAATGTGTTTTATGTGAAGCAGTTGAAAAAGTATAAGTCGGATCATGACCATGTGATTAAATGGGATCATGTTGATCTAGAATCAGATGATTAGTTGGTGCATGTGCAAGTGCAGGTTATGGATAGGCAATAGAAGGTCTTTCATGGTAAAAGCATCGGTTTAGTTCATGTTTTGTGGGAGCATGGTTAGATCCAAGAGGGGACTTGGGAGCGGGAGAAAGAGATGGTCGAGCAATGGCCCGAGCACTTTCGGAAAAGGGTGGTTTTATACTTTCTGAGGATGGAAAGAACAATGGTGGGGAGAATTTAATACCCCCAGTTTGAGGTATATATCCTTTTTATGCATTTCTATGTGTTTAAAGTGCATGGGATAAGTTGAGAAGAGTTTGGGAGAGTTTGGAATGGTTTTGAATGAGTTTAGAGGCTTTTCTTAGGGAGCACAGTTTGATCATGGTTAGAGGAAACTGTGTAGGTGCTCCAGGAAACTGTGCAGGGGGAGAAATTAGGCTTATCATGGCCTACGCACGGTTTTCCAAACCATGTGAGGAAACTGTGTGGACCCCTCCTCTTGAGAAAGTAGCGTGTGCATGGTTAGCGCACGGTTTTCCAAATCGTGCGGGATAACCGTGCAGCCACTTAAACGTAGGGTTTTAAGTTCCGGGATCCCTTGGTCTTAACATATTCCTCTCAAAATTCTCTCCCACTTGAAACTCTCTTGGGATTTTCGACTCTCAAGGGTTGGAGGGACTCTCCCACACATTTTTGGAAGGAAATCAAAGGGGTTTCAAGGTGTTTTGAAGGTGATTTCTCCTGAGTAAGTCTTATCTCATGGTTCATGTTGGTTTTCTCTAGATCCTTTCTTCTCCCTTCTTTATTTTTCTAGATCTACATCCGTTGCATGTAGATATAGGGTTTTAGTTTCCTTGGATGTTGATTTTAAGGCTTGTGGATGTTAGGGAAGTGGATATAGAGACGTTTTGGTGGTGTGTTCACCAGATTTGAGGTGTGATTGATTGTGGGTCAATTTCATCAGAACCCTAAAGGTAGGTGGCTTCTCTCTCGACTCCACTTGGTTAGAACTAGTGTCTTTTTGATATAGTTAATTTGTTTTGATGAAAATTAATTGTGTCTTGATGTGAAAAATTGATTGGAAATCCCTTGGGTGATGATTTGGGGATTTTGGGGGAAAATGGGTTTTTTTGATGAAATGTTATTGTTGTGGATTTTAAAATGGAGATTTTTAAATGGGTTGATGAGATTGATTTTGGAAAATGGTTAATGAATTTTTTTTTCAATAAAGATGTTGTTTTATTGAAATGTTATTTGTCATGGAAAATGATTTTCAATAAATGGGTGATTTATTGAAGTGGATTGATATGCAATGGAATTGGTTGATTGCATGATGTTTTGACCATGATGGGTTGTCTGCTTGGTTATGGCTTGATTTGAATGTTTTGTGAAAGTGGCGAGAAGTACCACTATAAAAAGGGGATGGATACTAGACGGAAGGACCACCATCAAAAGATAAGTGTATGGGAAGTGCCACTAGTTTTGAATGGGTGAAATGGGTTGGAGGGAAGCTCCACCATTATGTTTTTTTTGTTGTTTGTTTCTTTGCATAGATGGAACTAAAGTGTGAATGGGTGAATGGGTTGGACGGAAGCTCCACCATTACGGTTGTTTGTGTGAATTGATTTGCAAGATGGAAATTGTTGTGCTAATGTGTAAATGATGAAATGGATTGTGACATGTTTGTTTTGGCTTTCTCTTGGTTTGTTGGTTTGGGTGAGATGGCTTGGTAAGGGTTTGTTTGGCTTATGGTAATGGTTTCACTTGTGATTATTTTATATAAACTATTTTATATAAATGTGCTAATTGTTTTATCCTAGTGTCATGTGTAGGGAAGTCATTTGGGGAAAACCTATTGAGTTTTAGTACTCAACCCCCAGCTTTGGCACAATGATGTCTTTTCAGATGTTGTGTTCCATGATGTGGGAAAAGGTAAGTCATATCCCTCCTTTAGTTGTGCATTGTGATGTCTTGGTGGAGCTTAGAGCTTGGAGCTGGGTGTGGAGCTGTGGTGGTGTCATGGCTCATGGTGTTTGTTTTTTGGTTTCCACTTGTACTCTGATGTGGTGTAGGCATGTCTAGTTGTATTGTTTTTTGGGTTGTATTGTGGCACAAATTGGTTGTCTTTTAGAATGCATGTTTGGGTGTTTTGTTGACATGCATCATATAATGGTGGTTAGTGGATTGTTTGGTTGGTTCTGTATTAAGGGAAAATCGTTCCCCAAATTGTTCTCAGAGCCCTCGACATTTATTGCCAGCCCTTGGCACCTTGGGAACATCTCTTAAGGTCAAGTAACCCTCACTGCCTCCTCAATCCAATGAGGTAGGGGCAGGGTGTTACATTGTCGGTGGGTGACTTGACCATATGGTTGGTGGCCATATGTTAAACACAAAACCAATATGGAGAGAATTATTAAGACCATGCCCCAACTCCACATGGCTTGCTAGGCCCTGCGAGCTCATGGAGGCCATTAGTTAGACTCCCCTTGTCATATCCCAACACCAAACAATCAACAAGAAAAAAGGACACTAGTAAAACCAGACTTGCCCTGGAAACCTGAGGATCAGAATGAGAAAGAGTTCATGATGATCTTCCCACACATAACCCTCAAGTCTCAACAATCCTACTCCATTTACCTTGACATACCCTAAATAACAAAGGTTCTCTAAAAAGAATGCTCTGCTAAGAGTCGACCTCCTTTGATGCCATTTTGTCACAAACTAGCCCAAGTCGACCCTGAACTGGTCACCCAGGCTAGCTCACGAAAAGTCCATAGAGGCATCCCTGATCCTCCCGGGATGGCGACAAGCACCAATGGAATAAATAGAGTAAAAAATGGAAATGATTTTTCCCATATATAAACAATCAAAAAAATAGCGGAAAGAAATGGAAAGCCCCAAATATATTTATTTAAAAATTTAACTGAACATTATTTGTACAGGAAACAGAAAGTACAACTAAACCAACAACTCAACTGAACAAACCCGATAATCAACTAACTCCATGTGACCCTGTTGGTCACTCTCCAACACAATGATCACACATCTCCCAAGGCGATCTAACTCAATTGGAAACTTGCACAAGGGCTAAAAACAAAATAAGACTATAAGTGTGAGTAATAAAACTCAGTAGGTTAGCCCGATATTCTATTCCCAATGCACATCCTTTAAAATAAAATAAACATAAATTTCAAGTTTTAAATATAACATATAAAGGTATGTTTTCCAAATGAGGTCTTATGCTATAAAAAATTTACCAGACAAAAACATGCATGTTTTATAAAATAGAATGATAGAAACACTTTTCAAAGAGGTGCAACTTCAAAATGAAAATAGTTTTCAAGAGGGATTCTTTAAAGAATGTACACTTTTAAATAAATCACACACACTACTGAATTTACCAAAAAAATACATTGTATGCTGACGGTGAGTACAAAATAGGCAATGATCACAAGTCACGGGAACACCCCTAGGTACTAGTTAGTTGTGAGCCCCAGATACCTTGTATCTCGGTGAAAGTAACCATAATAAATATCCATTTTCATGCACACAAGTCACTAGTATGGAGAATACCAAAATCCTATTGGTCCCCCAAAAACATCATCATCACAGTTTAGTTAGTGTTTTCATCATCAAACTTGATATGTGAAACAGGGGCCAAACCCCATGGTATCACTAGCTTACTAGTATACCTATGCCCACCTAGATACATGGATTTTCCCTTTTTGTGCTCAAACAAGTTACACATTGATAAAATACCATTTTATCCTAATTATTCCATTTAAAAATCATACACACATCAAACAATCCACACACATGACTCACATTTCTTTCACAAATCAATAAATCACCTAAATTTTCATAAAACAATTTCAAGAAGTATAATGAGGACTTGCACATAAAATCCATTACAAAATAATCTTTTATGGCCAAAAACCCACAATACCATATCAACCCAGATTTGGAAGCCCTAAAAAAAATTAATAAATCAATTTCATGAACTTCAAAATTTCCCCAAAAGATAGAACATGAAATACACATGGAAACCATTTTTATAAGAAAAACAAATGCCAAACAGGCCTTTAAGCCTTTCTCAAAACTAACATTTGACAACGGTATTCATTTCAATTTTATTAAGGAGGTGTATAAACACCATTTAAATCATAAAAACACTTCCATAAATGTATTAAAATATTCAGGTTACATATTCCAAACACAACCATTTTCATAAGAATGTGAAATGGTCCATTTTACGGCAACTCGGGCCAAAACATGTTGTAAACCAAAACCCATTTGTTTATAAAACCAAATACAAATTGGAAAGCCATAAAAGGACCCAAAAATAAAAAATTTTATTCTTCCAATGCATTTATAAATCCAAACAAATAATTTTATATCAAACTTAACACATAAAATCCAACTGTGTAATTTACCGAACACATGACATTCCCTTTTAAACAAAACAATTTATTTTAAACACTTGACAGGGAATAAAACAACAATTTCATGATATATTTTGTACAAGATATTTCAAAATATTAAAAATACCATAAACCAGGTTCTAAACCTCACAAAATAGTTGTCAAATATAGAGAAACATTTAAACAAACACTTAGTGTACACTTTTATGACAAAACAATGCTACTTTTCAAAAAAAAGGGTTAAACAACCATTTTTTCACACCAAGAAAATTATCCAAAGGATGAATAATAATAATAATAATAATAAATATCATATGAAAACAATAATAAAATGATGAAACTTAAATGATAAATGCATGTTCAAGGGATATCCTACCTCAAATCCTTGGCATAATGGAAACACACACCCAATATCACTGTCTGAGGGTTTACAAACCCTAAACCTATGATGACCAGTCCCAAACGAACAAAAACCCCATAAAAATCATGGTATAACAGAACCCTTGGTCTATCATGACTAGGGGAGATTATAAAATAAAAAAATAATGAAACGAGGAAGAAGAGGGAGGAGAATGAATAAAAAATCTCACCTTTTCAACTAGAAAACTCTTCGTCTTCCATTATATCTGCACCCTTAGAGAAAAGGTAATGGGTTGAAAAAAAATTTAGAGGCTACTAAGGTCTGGAATAACCAATTAAAGAATAATTGTGGGAAAAAGAGCTTGAATTTAATTATTTATGTATGAAACAATTTACCTTCTCAATTCTGGATGATTTGTGGAAACCTGAGAATGTTAGCCCTAATATTAGCTTCAAATGAGCTCCAAAGAGGTAAAATAGACAATTAGGGTGAGGATAGGTATTTTGGATTCTTTTGGGAGGTAGAATCACTGAAAAATATTAAAAAATAAAAAGGATATAAAATAAACAATTATTTTTTAAAAACTGGAAATGGGCCCACGTGTTGGACCAATACCTAAATAAGTAACCCAAATTCACCATGATTATGAATTATTAAGGGGTCCAAAATGATATGGAGGTTTGAATATGTCAGTGTATGAAAATTATCATGTGTAATGGGTAAAAAATGGTGAAAAAAATAGTTATAAAAGAAACAAATTTGGTTTTTAAAATTGTAAATGAGCTCACGGTTGGTCCAAATCATGAAGTAACCACATTTTCTCCAAAAAACTCCTAAAAAGCAATGGGGAACCAAAATTAGGGTGATTAGACATATATGTTAGTTCAGAACTCAAAATTAATATCACAAAACACTCAATAAAAGGATCAGGGTTTTCAATGAATTGGATCAAAACCATGACATGAAAAGAAAATGAAAACAAACTGGGTGTGACAAAAGTCCCCACCATTAAATATTTTCACCCCCAGAAAGCCATAACACTTTTCAACTAATAGAACAACACCTAAGGACTCCTTATCAACATAATACATCCTCTAAAGATAAGGAAATATCATTCACCAATAATGTAACTTAATACTCTTTCCCAAAAAAACACCAACTTACAACCACTTCCGAAGAATCAATAGAAAGATCAAGCCACCACCTCCACAACCAAGCCAGGAACTGGATTGTTGGGCCTTCTAACAATGAACCCAACGATCAACCAAAACATATTTCACTCAAAAAATCAAATGACTTGGGTTGGAATCTATAATGGGCTCCCCACCATTAAATCACAAGTACCATCCAACAAATCCTAAAGGAAAGATCTTCGAGACCCGCAGTGGGTCTCCCCACCATTAGAGAACAACTAGAAATGAACAAAAAAAAAGAATTCAAAATGAACTAGAATTTGGCCTCACCTGCACAGGACCACCAAAAATCTCCCACAACAACATAAAAACCCAAGTTAATAGGGTTACAACATGAACATCTAAACCACCCACTTCCGAACAGAGGGGACTAGAACTCGGCAAAAACTTTTGGCACGGATCCTGACCCCCACCACTTAGGGAGGGGAGGGAAGGGGATCCAATAATTAGGCCATTAAAACAAAAACAGAAACAAAGGAACTACCCAACACTCTCCACCTATGAATAGGTAACACCAAGACCACACCCGATTTTCACAGGCGGTCCACATAGGGACATTGATCGAAAATCCATATCCTTGAAGGCATAACCATAGATAGTGTGTGAGGGGTAAGTACCCCATGATTGTTGAAAAAAAGGAAAATTCATAGTAATGAGGTACCATGATAGATATATAGAAACTACAATACCATAATGGTGGAGCCAGTATCCTAGTAAATCTCCCCACAACTCTATATATTTCCTGACTATGTGAAAAACTTCACTCTAAGGCCTATGGATAGAGCCCTGAATCTTGAAGCATCTGTTGCACTGTAGTTAGGTGCTAAGGATCACACCACTCAAAAAACTCACTTTATTGACAAAACACCTTAATCTAAATAGGAACTCATAGATACATATCAAAATTCTATCTCACTCCAAATGAGGAGCATAATGGACATGGAATACGGTGAAACACATCAACATCACTGAACACAACTGTTATGTCCAAAAGAATTATCACGACCTGGAAGCACTTTAAATCGATCTGAAACAACTCTCTTTTTCAACTAACGGGATGAGGAATTACTTGAGGAGGTGGATATAGCTTGTGAAACATGAGAAATAATCCTTTGGTTTATCAATTGTAAATCTTGAAAACATATAACTATATGTGGCCACATCACAATATCCAACACATCTTTAGAAACCAACTAAACATTACCTCAAAACTGAGCCACCAACAAGATCTCATCTCAAGATACAAAAAGAGTATGACTTATAGATCACAAGGAAGCTTACTGAATAAAAAAACTCTTCTAAGACATAGAAAATACTATACACATAAACATTGGTTTATAAACAAGGGCCACAATTTTTCAGCTCAAAAAACCTTTGAAAAACAAACTAATTTGGTGGCTTTCCACATTCACCAATGGTGTTTCATCAAGTCTCACCCTCATTCACATTTCCATGCCACCCAGGAACCCAACCACCATGCCATATAGGTCATCCATCCAGATATCAATAAAACCATGCATGTGATAACCCATGAAAACACCAAAGTCTAAAACAAAATAAAATCATTCCAAAAAAATGTACCTTCCAAAGGAACACTAACCACCAAGTCAAAAACCTTTTTCATATTTCACAGAACAAACCGCACTTTATCAAGAATCATTTTCTTAAAAAAACGCACACCTTTTCCTTTTTAACAACTTTTAAAACAACCAAGCTACCCCAAACAACCACTTCCCATTTTCTGAAATTCAACAAGGTATATTTTCATAATCCAATATCCATTGAGACCAATACCCTTTCTAGGAAAACACCAACCAATCGAAACCAATTTCAAAAACTAATTTATCAGATTAAAACACTTTCCAACATCCCCAAATAGCCAATGAGCTTATACCCAAGTGGTACAGGCTCTTTCTTGGCATCTAAAAGACCCATGATCAAATCTGGGCAGGGACAAAATTTCGAGACTATAGCAGTATTGTAGCAGGGACTATAGCAGCAGTGACTGTAGCAGTGGTGACACTGTAGCGGCAGAGGGACTGTATCAGAAACTATAACAGTGGTAGTACTATAGCAGGTACTATGCCAGCCTGAGTGTTGTAGTAGTACTATTCACTAAGGGGTCCTTCAGGCCAGAAAATGGGCTTTCAAGCCTTGTATTCAGGGCACTTGGCCTTGGGCCTTTGGGCTATGTAATGGGTCTCCCTCTACCCAGTCAAAAGAGGTCTTTTCTTTAATAATAAAATGAGGCTTCGGTCCCAACCTTTAAAAAAACATCCCAAAACACCCCATTTAAAACAAAGATTCGTAATTACCTTAAAATGATTCACACTTTTAAAACATTTTATTCCAACAAACCACAAGTTTATATTTTGGATAATCCAATCCGGTTGAATCATTTCCACTTCCTCCTAATTTTTTTTCACAAAAACACAAACTTACAAAACCATTCTTATATTTAATTTTTGAAAACCCCTTTTCCACTTTTCAAAATCCAATCCTTCCTTTAAAACCCATTTCCACGATTCTCACACAGGGATTTTCAAAACAAAAATTTAGAATTCAAGAAAGGTCCAAGAGACCCAAAAAAAGAACTAGTGTTGGTGGGTGACTTGACCATATGGTTGGCGGGCATATGTCAAACACAACACCAATATAGAGAGAATTATTAGGAAAATGATCTGACTGCACATGGATTTTCAGGCTCTGAAAGCTCATGGAGGCCATTAGTCAGACTCCCCTTGTCATATCCCAACACCAAACAATAAACAATAACAAAGGACACTAATAAAACTGGACTTCCCATGGAAACTCGAGGATCAAAATGAGAAAGAGTCTGCGACACTCTTCCCACACTTACCCCTCAAGTATCAAAAATACTACCCCATTTACCTTGACATCCCCCAAATAACAAAGGTACTCTTAAAAGAAAGTCCTACTACGAGCCGTCCACCTTTGACACCATTTTTTCACGAACCAACCCGAGTCGACCCTGAACCGGTCACCTAGGCCAGCCCGCAACAAGTCCCGGGAGGCATTACCGATCCTCTTGGGATGGAGACAAGCACCAAGGGAATAAATAGAGTACAAAAGGGAATGATTTTTCCCATATATAAACAATCAAACAAACAGAAAAAAGAAATGGGAAGCCCAAAATATATTTATATAAAAATTGAACTGAACATTATTTGTACAAGAAACTGAAAGTACAACTAAACCAACAACTCAACTGAACAAACCTGATAACCAACTAACTCCATGTGACCCCACTGGTCACTCTCCAACACAATGATCACACATTTCCGAAGGCAATTGAACTTAAGCTGAAACCTACACAAGGGCTTAAAACACAAGAAGACTATAGGCGTGAGTATTGAAACTGATGGTTAGCCCGATATTTTATTCCCAATGCACATCCTTTCAAATAAAAGAAACATAAATTTTAAGTTTTAAATACAATATATAAAGTTATGTTTTCCAAATGAGGTCCCATGCTATAAAAAAATTACCAGAAAAAAACTTTCATGTTTTATAAAAAAGAATGCTAGTAACAATTTTCAAAGAGGTGCAACTTCAAAATGAAAATAGTTTTCAATACGAATGATTTAAATAATGTAAACTTTTAAAAAAATTACAAACACTACTGAATTTACCAACAAAACACACCATATGATGATGGTGAGTAAAAAGTATCCAATGATGACAAGTCACAGGAACACACCTAGCCACTAGTTATTTGTGAGCCCCAGGTACCTCGTATCTCGGTGAAAGTAACCATAATAAATATATGTTCTCGTGCACAAGAGCCACTAGTAGTGAGCATACCCATAACCTAGTGGTACCCCAACAACATAATCATCATAGTTTAGTTATTTTTTTCATCGTTAAACTTGCTACCTGAAAGAGGGGCCAAACCCAACAAGATCACCAGCATACCAGTACACATCCACCCACTTAGATACCCGGGTTTTCCCATTTTTTACTCAAACAAGTTACACATAGATAAAATACCATTTTATCATGAATATTACATTTAAAAATCATACACAAATCAAACAGTCCACACAAATGTCTCACACTTCTTTCACGGATCAATAAGTCACCTAAATTTTCATAAAATAATTCCAAGAAGCATAACAGGGCCTTGCACATAAAATCCAATCCAAAATGATCTTTTAAGGTAAAAAACCCATAAATTCCATATCAAATCAGATTTTGAATCCCTAAAACCAATTAATAAATCAATTTAATGAACCATAAAATTTCCCCAATAGATAGAACATGAAATACACATGGAAACCATTTTTGTAAGAAAAAAAATCTCAAACGGGCCTTTAATCATTTCTCAAACCTAACATTTGACAAAGGTATGCATTTAAATTTTATTAATGATGTGTATACACACCATTTAAAGTAGAAAAACACTTTCATGAATTACTTAAAACACTCTAGTTACATATTAAAAACGCAACCATTTTCACAAGGATGTGAAACGGGCCATTTTACAGCAACTCGGGCCAAAACATGTTGTAAAACAAAACCTATTTCTTTCTAAAACCAAAACCAAATTGAAAATATATTTAAGGACCAAAAAATAACATTTTTTATTATTCCAATGAATTTATAAATCCAAAAATAATAATTTTTAAATCAAACATAACACATAAAATTCAATCAGGCAATTTACCGAGCACATGACATGCCCTTTTAAACAAAACAATTTATTTTAAACACTTTATAGGGAATAAAACAACAATTTCATTCCATATTTTATAAAAGATACTGTAAAATATTCAAAATACCATAAACCAAGTTCTAATCCTCACAAAATAGTTGCGAAAGATAGTGTAACATTTAAACAAACACTTGGTGTGCACTTTTATGACAAAACAACACTACCTTTCACAAAACAAGGCTTAAACAACCATTTTGAACCCTAAGAAAATTATCCAAAGGCTGAAAAATAATTATAAAAATATATATCAGATTCAAAAAATAATAAAATGATGAAACTTAAATGATAAAAGCATGTTCAAGGGATATCCTACCTCAAATCCTTGGCGTAATGGAAACGCACACCCAATATCACCATATGAGGGTTTACAAACCCTAAAACTATGATAACAAGTCCCAAAAAAACAAAACCACCATAAAAAATCATCGGATAATAGAACCCTATGTTTATCTTGACTAGGAGTGATTATAAAACCAATAAATAATGAAAGGATGAAGAAGAGGGAGGAGAAAGGAGAAGGAATCTCACCTTTTCAACTAGAAAACTCTTCATCTTACATTATATCAACACTATTAGAGAAAATTGAATGGTTTGGAACTTTATTTAGAGGCTACTAAGTTCTGGAAGAACTAGGGAAATCAGATTTTTGGAAATAAGATCACGAATTGAATTATTTATGTATGAAACAATTTACCTTCTCAATTCTGGACGATTTGAGGAAACCTGAGAACTTTCTCCATAAACTTAGATTCAAATAAGCTTAAAAGAGGTAAAATAGATAATTGGGGTGATTATAGGTATTTTGGATTCTATTGGGAGGTTTAATTACCAAAAAATATTAAAAAATGAAAATGATATAAAAGAAACAAATTATTTTTTAAAACTGGAAATGATCCCATAGGCTGGCCCAATACCTAAATAAGTAACCCAAATTCACCATGATTATGAATTATTAAGGGGTACAAAATGATATGTAGGTTTTAATATATTTGGGTACGAAAATTATTAAGGGTAATGGGTTAAAATTTTTGAAAAAAAAGAGTTATAAAAGAAACAAATTTGGTTTTTAAAACTATAAATGAGCTCATGGTTGGCCCAAATCATGAAGTAACCACACTTTCTCCAAAAACACCTGAACAAGCAATGAGGAACCCAAATTATGGTGATTATACATATATGTTAGTTCCAAAATAAAAATTAATCTCACAAAAAATCCAAGAAAAGGATCATGGTTTTCAATAAACAGGATCAAAACAATGACATGAAAAGAAAAAGACAAAAACTGGGTGTGACATAGGGTATCGCTGAAGTTGGGCAGGTACATTTCTCCTTATATGATTTTGTATTATAGTGGATTTTGGGATGATCTAGGAATATATGGCTAGTTCCTATCTTTTTGTTTCAATAGGTTATCTAGGGCTGGTCGTAACCAATATGAGTGATGGGGTGTTTTTAAAAATCTATTGGGGGAAAGTTATTGCCTTGTATGTATTTTATTTCATTAGGAATGAAGGATTGAACCTTGGATAGTTTAGTGAGATTTTAGAGATACTTTAAATAAGGTATTCTAATAATTCACCATAGGGTGGTGTTTCTAGTTCTGTTTGGAAGATGAGTTGTGTGAGCTGCTCATATAGAAGAGGGATGTGGGGGTGTGTTGTCATAAATTAGGTGATGAGTGTTGAATGTTTTATATGTAGGGTTGGAGTAGGTCTTACTCTTAGTATATGAAAGTTTATATAATCTTGGAGAGTCTTATAACTATGGGTCTAGTTTGGGGTTTCCTTAAAATGAAAATTCAAGGTTGATGTGTGATTTGTAATCATCTGATGGTGTGAGTCAAAGCGTGAATTAACCTAACAAATATGAAAGGGGAATAACTAGATGGATTTAGTTTATAGATAAATTGGTAACTAGAAATTGAATTGAAATGTTGAAAATATTTTTATGAATAAATCATTTGGATTGGTTTTATTATTATGAATTAAGTAAATAAATTTCTAATCCCATCTTGGGGTTCAAATTATGAACATGATAAATGGTGAATAATTAAGTGGTTATGATATTTTAAATAAAACTTTTCAAAAATTCTTAACAATAATGGGATAAATTCTGATTAAGTGATGGGATAATTAAATATATAATAGAACTTCCTTGTTAGATATTTTTATATTTTTATTGTGATATTTAATGATATATCAATGTTTTTTGTCTGTTTTGGCCATCATATTTCCTGATTAATACATGTTTCCTACACATGGGTATGATGTTTTTATTATTCATAGATTTTTATATGTAATATGATGCACTTCATGGATCATATAAATTGATGATATCTTGAAGTGGGTCATAATTGAATAAAGGTATATCGCATGATATATGAATAGAAAGTTCAGATGATGTGTATATGGTTTTTATTCGATTCTTGTATTCTTGATCAGTTAGTAAGTTGGAAGGGTATTTGAATTAATAGGTACGAGTGGTGGTAATTTTCCAAGACTTATTTCATCCTTATTATATTATTAGTGATATCACCCTTTATAATATATAGTTATGATTTATCAAGTTAAGGAGATTATTTCCAAGGATATGCTCATTTATTTTTGATAATGGAATATCCATGTAATACAGTGGTTGTTGGTGTTGAAATTAGAGGTGTTAATTATTCTTACCTCTGACTATGACTGTCTACATTGTTTTACTCTTATTTTCTACATTGCCTTATTCTTCTCCATTCATGTCTATCACAACACATTAATTTAATGTGGATATTCATTGATTTGAAATATGATCTTATGATTACTCCCAAGTGATCACCCCTCTACAATATTTCTTAAGTTGTTTTATAGGATAACTCATGGGAGATCGGGGATGTTGATATTTGAGTAGCTAGAGTAGAGCTTTAGTATCTTAGTCTTTCATTTTCATTAATTATATTGTACATGTTTCATGTATAATATTTTGGATTGTGTGATATTATTTATATATATATATGGAGTTCATTGGTTATATTTTTTTCTTGGGAAATAAGAGGGAAATTCCTCCCATATTTATGATAGATACCCTCAATTCTAGTTTCCAACCTAGAGACTACTTGATGTAGGCTTCAGGAGTCATTATCATCTTCACAGTGGGGTCGGGTTGTAATAAAGCAGTAGAAATGCTTTTGGTTAAGTGTTAAGATAGTGTTTTAGGTTAGTCATAGGAAATAATTTCATGGTTCTAGTAGAGAAACAATTTCATCTAAGCCTAGCATGTGATATAAGTAGAGAAGATCGAATAGAACATTAGTATTTAGGTCCCTCTTTTATTAATTCGAGGACCATATTAGTTTACTAATCATTTTTAGGTTAGAATACACTAATTTTAGGGTTAAAATTTTAGGAGGGGTATATAGATCATTCTTCTGGGTTGTATTCTAAGTTATGATTTTATTCATAATTTAGATTAGTCTATTTATTTATATTCTAATAGTGGGTTCCCAAGACCCAAATTTAATATTAATTTTTATAACAATTTCATTTATATAGTTTGATATATATATTTTTTTATTCTTACAATAATGGTATTGATATTTCTACATCCATTGTTTATATGGAAATTTTGTTATTTTATGTGTCATATAAAAAGGTTATAGAAATTTCTAGATATAATGAGAACCTCAAGATACTATAAAATTAATATTAAACATATGTTCTATAGTCTATATACATCATACTGACAGGGCACAAATGATTTATGACTATTAGGTTTTGGGATCTCATAATCATTGAGATTTCTTCTCATTAATATCTCACTTTGTGATCTTGAGTGGATGAGATCATGAGGATAGACCCACAAATAAGAACACCATATGTTTTGGGTTTCATTGGTTATTCCTCTATATGAAAATGTGTATTGGTTTTCAGACTTTAGATCATTATCAATGTGTATCATTAGATCACTTACTTTTATGGAAGGAAAAAACCATGAAATTGAATTCATGGAGAGGTAGCTTGTGTTGGGTGCATCATTGGTGGTATGGCATTGTTTGAATAATCAAGATATAATTTTTCTCTTATGAGTTAAGGAAGATATATCTCATGGGTCTAGGTTGACTAGGATGGTAGTACCTTTATTAAATCAATTTCCATGGTACCAAAAGGTAAATATTTCCATTAAGGTCATTAAATATATAAAGTAACAAAAGGATGATGACACAAGTTTCCATCCTACTTAATGAGGTATCGTGAGACAAATAGATTATATTACACAGAACATGTTCATAAGAGGTATTCATGGCTATGAAATTCCTTATATCCTTTGGGACCATGATGGGATTCTAGACTCCACTTTTTGTTTGTGGGTTGGACTCTCTACTATTGAGATAAGGACCTAGAGGGACACACACTAAGTAAATCCAAAAGTTCCACCTATTATAACAAATAGGAATTTATAATGATGTGGTACCCATATATGGATTATGAATTTAATGAGTTCTATTTTATGTTATTTAGAGTATGCCCCAAATTTGGTTTTGAGTGATTACCCTTTTCTCTTAGGAGTGGTCTTACCACTTTTAGACTCTACCCAGTCTTAGGATCATGGGGTGGTGAAAAAATCATCCCTACACTTGGAACCCATCAAAGTCTTTTTGAATCACCAACCTCCCTCCTTTTATGGTGATCAATGTCCTTTTTAGGCCATGGAATGGATGTATAATGTTGATATAATATTTAATTCTATAAAAACCCATAATATTTTAAGGGTGGTGGTTATTGTTTCTTTACTCAAAGAACCTAGTTGAGTGTGGTGGGAGATTGTTGTTCCTTCTCATTTTTATGAGGGTATTTCCTAGAAATTACTCAAAAAGAAATTTATTCAATGGTACCATTATGTGGAATTGAAGAAAGAAAAGGAAATCGAGTTCATGAAACTTCATCAGACTAAGTTGTTAATGAGGGATTATTCCAATAATTTCTTGGATTCGGTCTTCCCAAAAGAAGAGGCATCTTGTATTCTTCCAGTGTGGAGAATTTGTTAATTCTAATCCATCTTATTCAAAATATTTGAGGGTTTTTCTTTGATGTGGCCACTTGGGCCATCATCAGAGGTTCTATAAGCTAAATTATCAGAATAAATGGTAATATCCAATGTAAAATTAACTTGGGTAAACATTTTATTGTGATTTTATCCAGTATATTTTGGGACTACTATGTATTTACCTTTATGGTTGGTGGTGAATTTTTGATTTGGGTGTGTGCCTTTTCAATTTGAGTTATTACCTCCTTAGGTTCTTGTGTATGATTGTGGATTTTTTATTTTGAGGGTGGATTATTGGTGGATGAAACATGGGTGAAACTTGGGTTCATGCTTAGAAAACTATGATTAGTTGTGTTCCTATAAAATCAAGCAGTTGAGGGCCTGGTTTTCATTTTATGGAATTTCCTTAGGGTGATGTTCTGGTTTGAGCTCACAATTTTCCTTTTGAGGTTTTCATGACCTGGGTCAAAAACCCATGTTGTTTTATGATTATTCATTCTAATGGATGGTGTTTTTTATAACTTTGGTTGGATGTGTTTGATGGAATTGTGGATTAGTATTCTTTCATGGTTTCTCGAGTGTTTTATATGTTTGTTCATGCTTGGTTGAGATATATTGTTTCCTTAGGTGTTTCATATAGGTATCCACTTTAGAAGTGTGTCAAGTTACCAAACTGATTCTCCCTCATGTGATTGGAATAGGTTTTTACAATACCTAGGCCACACCTCCCCTTATACAAGATACTAACGACTAGTAGTGAGGGTCTAATAAATATAGTGGGGAGACTATACCCTCTACTACAAAATGAGAATCATAGTGGAAATAAGATAAAAAATCAATAAAAATAATTTCAATAGATAAAGAATCACTTACAAAAACAACTAAATATAATGAACCATGTCATTTCATATTGTATTCATACTAAATTTCATTCTAAAACCCATAAAAGTAACCAACTAAAAGAAATAATCAAAATAAATACTCCCAAAATCATCCTTGATGCCCATACTTGGTCCCATATACAAGCTCTGGCCCTAAAAGGTAAATTCAATCCATCAAGAACAGAACCCCTTGCCATTGTATAGACCCACATCCTTTAAGTATACTTAGGTACGAAATGTAAAATCAAATAGGGTGTGAGTAAAACTCAATAGGACTCCACTAATAGTGTCTAAATAAATCCAATCTGAGTAATAGTGCATATAACTATATGAAAAACAAGGACATCAATTATAAATTAAATGAATAAAAATTATAATATCCCACTGACCCTAGAGATCTAGGTTAACACTCGGGGTTAGCCATACCTACTTTGGGTCATACCCAAAAATGGTTCATGTACCAATATCCATTCACAATAGACCCAAGGTGAATTCTCATGCTAGGGGATAATTACATATTCAATTCAAAACATACCCATGGTCAATTCCCATTTTGGTGAAAATTACATTTTCAATGTATCAAGTAAAAGCCAAAGACAAAGCATACCAATATACCAAAACAGGCCACACATGTTGACTGTATGAAATTTTAGTTAATTCATTCCAAATACCATTCCAATTACAATCAAATTCCAATATTCCATTATTCCAAGTTCCATTTCACATGTTAATTCTTCTCAATTACCAAATCACATGACAAACCATGTTTATATTTCCAAATTCAAACACCAAGGATGAAATGTTTCACAAGTTTTGACCCAAATAACAACCCATAATTCTAAAATTTAGTTCAAGAACACTAGATTCATATAATCTAGATTTCCATCCTAGGGTCAAGGATAGGCACACCTCATGGGAGGTTGACAATATAAGGTTTCACACATGAAAAAACCCAAATGGATAAGTAAAATTTCTAGGTACATAAATTCAGGGCATAAAAAATTTTACCAATTAAAAGAGGTTATGAACACAGTACGATGGCATAATTTCACATTTTACATATACTAGAATCCAAAATCAGACTATATAGAGACATTTATACCACTCACCTCAAAATAATAGAAGAAGAATCCAAGAATCAAGTGTATAGAAGAACAAATGACACCAGAAATCCTTATAGATAGTTATAGACTCATCCCATTAGGGATTAACAAAGAAGAACCTATAAGAAAATGAGAGGAATACATAAAATCTAGGATATAATCACTAGAAGTAGATGTCTGGATCAAAAAATGGATCAAAGGATTGAAATCTGGAATTGGAGAATCCAAGGAATAACTAAATAACAATTTAGGATCACTAATCCAAAATTGGGGTTGAAACAGAGGTATTAAAGATATTAAAATAAGTTTAGAGTAGGAATTACAGGCCTACCTCTGATTAAAATTCAGACATACCCCCACTAAAGAGTCATTATGATCTCAACAGCTAGTTAGAGAATTCATGTAATATTAATAGGATAATTCCACACGTAACGGCTAACTAGTGTCACTAAATAAAATACTCTAATTCTTTACACTACTAGATTTTATCAATGACATAGTTCTGATCCCCCCAAGCACCTCTGAGGCACCTTTTAGACCAGGAATGATGCTTTATTGTAGAATTTAAAGAGTTCCAAATGAAAATTAAAAGGGATAAGTGAATGGATAATGGAAGGGGTCTTACAACCTCCCAAAACTATAATATATTTTCTTTAATATATTCCCCCATGCATTACTAATTTCTATTAGTGAATAACTTAGGCCATTATTCCCTCATATCTGACTAACTCTCCCATGGCTTCTCCTGAACACACCCATGATATCACCACACTCGCACTAGGGGAATGGTATTTCCTTGAATAATCTTATCACCACAATCTAAAATATAGATCATATTTTACTCAAATTATGCATAAACTTTAAGCACAAAATCTTTAATATCAATCATGTGAGAAGGATTAGATTGATATCTCTAAAGCTAATAAATAAGAAACTCGTCATGCATAAAACTATTGTTTTGTTTAAGATATAATTGATAAATTATTGGATCAATCCTATCCACTACATCAAATGGCCTAATGAACCTAGGAACTAGCTTCCCATGATTCTAGATATGGAATTCCCTCAACCTAGGTGACTCCCGAAGAAAAACGGGGGGATCAACCTCGAATTCCAAAGGCTGCCTCTAATGGTCAATATAATATTTCTACATGATCTACATGATTTCCAACCACTTCCTAATTAGTTGAACCTTCTGAGATGCATCCTATATGATACTAGGTTCAATAAGAACTGACTCTTCTACCTTTAAGAAAAATAAGGGAAAATGACACAACATTATGTATAAATACTCAAAATGATCAATTTCGATCAATTCATAGAAGCTATTATTTTTGGAAAAAATTATGAGATCTAGATATTTCTCCTAATAACCACTAAATTCCATAACATAGGCTCAAAAAATTTCCTCTAGAATCCAAATTATCTATTCATATTGACCATCAATATAAGGATAATAGGTTGTTCTCAGAAAAACTTGTGAATAAATTGCCTTTTGAAGACCCTACCAGAAGAGTGATGTAATGTGGGGATCTCAGTATAATACAATTCTCTATGAAACACCATGAAACTGAACTATCTTCCACACATAGAGGTTACCCATATCATCAATGGTGAAGGTATCCAAGATAGGTATGAAATAGTAAACCTTTTTTAGTCATTACAAGATCACCCACACTACACCATTTTTCCAAGGTGTCCTAGGTAAACTTATCATAAAGTCCACAGTGATATCATCCCACTTACATTTTGGAATTGGAAAAGTCTCCAATAATCTAGTATGTTTTTCATGCTTGGCCTACACCTACTGATAGGTGAAACATCACACCATGAATCCATCCATCTCTTTCTTCATTCGTGGAAACTAATGTTTCCAACAAAGGTCATGATATATATTCATCAATCCAGTATGTAGCGATCATCTTGAAGCATAGTATACCCTCATAATATCCTTGTGAATTCTTATAGGGACCAAGATATAACCATGTTCATGGATAATTTCATCATATCCCATAACCTAGTCCGCTGGTGGCTCCCCACTATATATGCTTTCCCTTAGGTTTGAACCATCTGTATTAGATAACTTCCCTCTCTTATTCTAATTTAGAAGTGAGGGGAAAATATAAGTCAATTTCATAGTTTCTCACCATTAAGACTCCTGAATATCGAGATGCATATCTGAAAAAATCACCATCATCCACCACTCATCACATAATTATCACACTTCTTGATTTTCTATCTTCCTTCTCATCACATTAACAGTGATGTTTCCCTTTTTGAGAGTATAGGATAGCTCAAAGTAAAAATACTATAAGTAATTAACACACCTCCTCTATGAAAGGTTTTGATATTTCTTCAAAAAGATGTACTTAATGATTTTTTGTCCATGTATACTAAAAATATCTTTCCCAATAGATAATGACACTATCATATTAGGGTGTATACCACCATAGCTAACTCTATGTCATGGGTTAAATAATTCCACTCATGCAATCTCAACTGCCTAGATTCATATGCAAAAACTCGACCCTCCTCGATCAAAACTGCTCCAAGACCAACCCCTAATGCATTTAAAAACACTGTATACTCCTTACCTAACTCAAGTAAGGTTAGGATCGATGTTTTGGTTAGAATTATATTTAATTCCTATAAATTCTCCTCAAAATCATTTGACCACTCAAAACCACACCCCTTTCTTGGTCAATCTATATATAAACACTTCTAGATGGGATAAGACCTAGATGAATCATCAATAATAGCCTTCCAAACCAAGAAATCTATAAATCTCAAAGAAGTTATTAGGATTCAAAAAAAACACCAAAACTATCACCATATCCAGGTCCAATAACACTCCAACCCCTGAGATAATGTGGCCAAAGAGGTGCACTTAGTAAACCCAGAAGTGAAATTTACAAATATTGGCATATAGTTGATTCTCTCTCAACATACTCAAGACTATTTTAAGATATTGGGCGTGATAATATCTATATTGAGAGTTCACCAAGATTTAATTGAATAACATAACCAAAAATTGATCTAGATATGAATGGAAGATCTGATTCATCAAGGTCATGAATACTGTTAGTGTGTTTTTTAGACCAAAAAACAACACCATGAACTCATAAAATACATTATTGATACTAAAAGAAGTATAGGGAATATCAAATGGTATCACCCTCAACTGATGGAACACTGACCTCAAATCAATCTTGGAGAATATTCAAGAACCTCTTAGTTGATCAAAGAGATCATCTATGCAAGGGAGGGGGTACTGGTTCTTAATTTTCATCTGGTTAAACCTCTGGTAATCCACATATAAATGCAAGATTTCATCCACCTTCTTGAAGAATAAAATGGGATAAACCCACAGTGAAATACTAGGTTGTATGAATCCTTTATCATCAAGATCTTCTAACTGCACTTTCAACTCTTGGAGATCTTCTGATTTAATCATATTGGGAGGGATGGAAATAGGTTTAGCTCTTGGAACCAACTTGATAATGAACCCAATATCAAGCTCAGGTGGTAAGTCATAGAACTCTTCAGGAAATAAATACTAAAAGTTTTCCACCACTGGAGGAGAGAAATACTATTATAAATCACCATCATCTATAATAGGGCTCACTACCTAGGCCATGAGGTAATCTAATTTGTATTGAATCAGTCTTGCATGACCAGCCTGAAGATCCCACTCACTATGATATACATAAATACCACCTTCAAGAGATAGAAAATTCACTTTCCTCTGATAATAATTGATATTATATTCATACATAACTGTCCAATAAATACCCAAAATCAAATTGAATCCAACCATTTATAGCACAAATAGATCTCAGATTAACTGATAATTATTAATTTCAAGAATACACTCCTTATAGATTCCCTCTAATCATACCCCAAGTAGTGTATTGATGGTCATAACCCCATCCATTATTTCCATAGAAAAACTCAATACATTGATTAATTGAGAATATATAAAGTTATGTGATACTCTTATATGAATAAAAATGAAAGAAATAGTATATTTAAAAAGAACAGTACCTCTGATGGTGGAGGAACCTGCATCTAGATTGGTAGTAGTAGACCACATTGAGTTCAACTGGCTCATTCATCTACCATGGGATCTAGCCTGACTTCCATATGATACTCTTTCCTACTGATATTTTTGCTTCTACACCAGGGTACCATGCCCCCTACCCCATATTGTGTGACTGTTGTAACTCCATTTAAATGAATGCTAAGGGGTAATTGAGTCCCTCCCAAACTTTTGGGCCTGCCATGATCCTCCTATAAAATTTTTGTAGGTGACCCATATTACCATAAGTTTGGAAATACAATGGAGGCAAAGGAAACTATCAACACTTGTGGATATCCTTACCACACTAATAGCACGTCACTAGGATACGATCCTAATATGGTGGTCCACTCCCCTATCTGTTCTACCCACCATTTCCTTGGCAGAAATTCTTATAGTAGCACTTCTTACAGCCTAAAGGGGAACTCTTTGATCATCCCATTAGGATTTTCTTCCCACCACTTAGAGCCTCCTTTAGGTTCCTTTAGGTTATGAGATCTTATTTACCACATCATAAGAGTTTTTCATGTGGAATATGTTCACCTATGATTTTATTTTGTACCAAATCCCATCCTGGAAGTTCTTTTCCCAAATTATTTCATATCCTTCAAATTATGGAGAAAAACATTGTAGGTTGGTAAAATGAAAAACATATTATATCACATACATGCTCTCCTAATTCAAGTGAATTAACTTTCGATCCCTTTCATTCATCTATATATCTAGATAGAAGTGACTTAGGAACTTTTATTTGATTTGGTCAGCTCCCTATGTTGTCTAGCTTGCACCAGGATGCCCCACTAGTGTTTGGATGGTCCTCATAGTATATAGGTAGAAAGATTCAACCTCCTCTCCATGGGTGTATCAAGGTGACCAAAGATCGTATAGAAAGACTCAATCTAGAACTCCCTACCTGAGGACCTCCATCCCCATCAAATATTGGTTGGTGCTATATTTGGAACTTTTCCATATCAGATATAGAAGGAATAGAATTATTAGTATCCCTATACGTGGATCAAATGTACTACAAGAAATTATCATGGATCTAATCATTAATCAGATTCCTTGGATCCATAGGAAGTTCTAGTTTCATTGCATGAGGTGTGTGATCATTATAAATATTCTAATTTTCAAAAAAAATATAATGAAAATAAATTTCTTTATAATGGTCAAAACACTCCTCATATCATAGGAAAAAATTATATTAAAACCCACAAGGAAGGATAAGGAGAAATATATAACCATATATACTAGGTTACTTAAAATATTGGATTAACAATTCAGTTACCATCCTGTAATAGATTAATTTATTTATTTTATTGGATATTTCATAAAATTTATGCATAGTCTAGATAGTAAGATATATATATAGTAAATATATGCCTATGATGATAAATACATGATTAATTTATTTCCTACATTAAAAAAATAACACACGTATACACACCTCATTCCATACTAGCCCATGAGTAAAATCTCATAAATCAATAACATCGTTCAATAAGTGTATCACCTAAGGTGAAATAACATCACAACTGTAACAATTAAGTCTCATGAACAAAAATACCCTATCTAGAAACTTGTGTTTTATCCCAAACATAGGTTAGATAATCTCTGACATAAGATCATTACCAAGATCTAAAACATCCTATCCTTCTCTCAAAATTTCCCAAATAGTAAAGAAAAAGAAAATACCTAAGCTTTAATTCCACTTTTGTAATTTCCCTAACATGGTTTTACCTCACATGACCAGAACAGGTCACCATAAGACCTTAGGTATGCCTCTCCATATGCCATAAGATGCTAAATAACATCAAGGGTCTAATAAATATAGTGGGAGATTATATCCTCTAGTATAGAATGAAAATAATAACAGAAATTAGATAAATAAATCAATACAAACAATTCCAGTAGATAAATAGGAAATTTCAAAAACAACTAAATATAATTAACCATGTCATTCCATATTGTATGTAATACTAATTTCATGCTTAAATATATACAAGCAACTAACTAAATGAAAGGCTCAAAATAAAGACTCCCAAAACTGGTCTTAAACCCCCTGATTAGTCCCATCTCCAAGATCTGATCCTAGTAAGTAATGTCAATAAATCAAGAACAGGGCCCCTTTACCTTATCTTGTCCTATATCCATCAAGTCTGCTTAGGTACCAAACGACAACCCGAACAGGGGGTGAGTAAAACTCACCAAGACACCGCCAACAGTGTATAAACAAATCTAGTCTTAGTAATAATACATGAAACTATATGATAAAAAATTATATCAATTATAAATTAAATGGAGAAAAATTAAAATAATCCGACTGAACCTTAAGCTCTAGGTTGACACTTAGGGCCAACCATACCATATTTAGCATAATGCGGGATGTCTCTATCCATACCTACAAATGGTTCCAGTATTGGTATCCAATAACAATATACCCAAGGTGAATTCCCATGCCAAGGGTTAATTATAGAATCAATTTATAACTAACCCCAGGTGAATTTTTATGCTAGGGGAAATTTACAAATTCAACTCAAAATAGACCCAATGTGAATTCCCATGTCCGAGCCAATTATATATTCAATATATCAAGTACAAGAAATATCCAAAGAATAATAATATAATAAAACATGACACACATGTTAACTGTATTCCATTTTGATTAATTCACATCAAATACCAATTACCATTCCAATTAGAGTTACATTTTAACATTCCATTTTGCCAAGTTCCATTCCACATGTCAATTATGATCAATTACCATTTCACTTGTTAATACAAGTCTATATTTATAACTTTAAATACCTAGGGTGACAAGGTTTGATCTAAATATAAAACCATAATTCCATAATTCAGATAAATAACACTATATTCATATAATCTATATTTACAACCTAGGTTCAAGGCTAGGTGCACCTTGCAGGTGGCCAAAAGCCCAAGGTATCGCACACCGAGGGACCTGATGAGATCCATGGAAAGTATAGGTATAACGATTTAGGTCATGGAAGTGATTAATAATTGAAATATTTTATACATGTAGAGTTTAATTGTGATATCACATGTTAAATATACTAGTAATTGAAATCATACCATAGGGAGATGTTTTTGACCACCAGACTCAAAAGAAAAGAAGAAGAATCCGAGAATCAAGCATTAAGATCAATGTAAAACACAAAAAATACCCATGGATAGTGATAAAATCATCCCATTATGAATGGAATAAGAATAACCAATAATAAAATTAGAGAAAATTTTCAAATCTGGAAAAACTCATCAAAACTAGATGTTTGGATCAAATAGTGGATAAAAGGATCGAAAGATAGAATTAAAGAAGCTGTGAAATCCCTGGAGAACACATAAATATCACTAATATTAAATTAGGGTCAAAATGAGGGATTATAGATATTAAAATAGTTCTATAGGAATAATTATGGGGATTATACCAGTTAAATCTCAACATACCCCCATCGGTGAGCCACTGCGATCTGACCGACTAGCTAGAGAGATAACATCTAGTTGGTGCTTCTACAACAGATAGCTGGGGAATTCCTATAGCCTTATAGGGATACTTCCTCACCCAAAATATAGATAAAGGAACTAAAAAAACTCTTATGCTTCTTTCCACTACTGTGTTTTAGTAATTCTGCCTATCTGAGCCCCTCGAGCACCTCCGAGACACCTTTTAGACTAGTAATAATGATCGATTGTGGAATTTAAAGAGGTCCAACTAAAAATTAAATGAGATAAGTACATTGATAAATAATAGTGTATTATAATTTTTTTTATCTCATGTATCATCATTTAATATGAATTATAAAATGGTGGGGAGACCTATATTAACGTTTTTTCCTTTAAGACTCATCCTAGTGGTTAGGGAAGTGTACTGTTTGGAGATATTTTGGGAATATTTTTGGATTTATTTTACTATATTTAGGTGGTTGTACTATGTTTAGAAGATTACCTTGTCAATTATGATATATTTCTTTATTTCTGATGTCACTTTTAGTTGAAACTACCTCCTTTCTTGGGGTCCCATGTAGCTTTTGATCGGTTACCTTCTTCTTAGACCAAATACCTTCTAGAGGAATAAATTTTTATAGTGGGAAGAATTATTACACCCCAACCTTTTTTTTTCTTTATTATTTTATTTATTTTCTATTTTTATCATCATACATTAGTTTTGGGTAAAATTACCATAAGTTGTCAAACTTTTAGGCTTTAGTGTTAGGCGCATGTTTTGTGTATGGTTATTAGAAACCATACAGCCTTCGCATGTGAATCCTATAAGTAATTGTAGAGGAATTCACACAGTTGGTCCATGGTTTGAAGAAATATAAATCCAAACCATGTAGGTGCTTAGTGCTTGTATATAAGGGGATTCATGGCCAGTTCACGATTTACTTAACTATATGGACTAACCATGTGATCTTACCAGGTTTTTTAAAAATGTTATTTTTCAAAATAAAACTTCCTTGAATTAAATGATTTCCCCCACCCATTTCCTCCCATTTGGATCATAAAATCCTAGGCACATGATAGGGATCCCTCTCCCTTTATCCTCCTTTGATACAAGACTCATCCACCTCATTTTCAAGTGGTTTATTTAAGTTAATCCCCTCCATTTTTCTTATTCTTCTCTCTTCCTTCATCTTCCTCCTATTTACCTTGGTTTTAATTCCTTATCACAACCCTAAGAGTAGTTAATTCATGATTTGGGTTCATGGTTTGTCCTAATATGTGTTTTTTATTGTTTTAGTCTTGTAGGTATTGTCATCTTGTGCGTTTTAGCCTCTATTATTTAAGGAAGCCTGTTGTGGAATGTCGTGAGGGGTTACAACTTGAAAATAGGTTGTTTTTTTGTAATTCCTTTAATTGTAACTTTATTATGTTCTTGAGGGTTTAAAATGTTTTTTTGTTAAATTTTATCTATATTTGATAGTTAGAGTGGGTTTTATAGTTGTTCTAAATTGATTTCTCACTAGTCATAAAGGGCATTCGAATATGTTTTCATGTTTTTAAGGGATGTATAATTTTTTTCCAAATTCTAAAATAATTTTTAGATACAAACTGCTTATGAAAGTTTTTACATGGATTGTTTTAAATGAATTTTTATTATCAAAATTATTTGACCCATTTTGGGTATTAAAATAGATAATGTGTGGATTTTAAATAACAAAGTGGTGTGGCATATTTTTCCAATTACTTTAATATAAATAGAAATTAATTCTTTAAAATATTTTAAGAATTGTTTTATAAATTTTGTTTTTAAAATGGATTTCATTGATGGGAAAAAGGGATCAAAATTCTGAATCTATTTTCAAGAAGGTTTGTTTGACACTTTTAAATGGTTTTCATGGGTTGTGCATATGTAATAACCTATTAATCCCTATTAATATATTAATTGTATCCTAAGAGGTAAATATAATTTATTGATATTCATGATGTGGAAATATGGGTTGTTTCTTATGATTTAGTAGTATGTGAGATGAGATTTATAATTTTATTGATGGATTTTTTGATCATTTGATTTTATTTCTTGCTCACATCCCATTAATTATATACATGGGAACCATAGTCTAAGAGATAGGTCTAAATTTATGCTACACTAGTTAGTAAAAATGCTTCTAGTGTCCCTTATTTTTATGATATCTCAAGGATAGTGTAAAGGGTCTATTATGATGATATTTGTGTGGGCTATTCAGATGGGTTATTTTATTTTGGACACAATATAGGCCAGTGGTTGGTCCTTTTTTATAGTCTATCTAGGACCATTTCACCTTAATACCTAGTGTATTTATCATTATACCTAGTGTTGTCTATGAAATTACATTAGGGATTTCCCTTAACTCCTTTTTTAACCTATGGTTTGATTGGTGTTTATAGAATCATAGGTTGATCACTATTTCTTTATAACTTTTAATTATTCATTTACTTGATTTCTTCTTGAGGGTGTTTATTTTTACATGGTTCTCTTACTATGTGATCAAAAAAATTTATATAAAAATGATTTGGAAAATGGGTTTAGAATGTCTTTTCAAGGAAATAACTAGTTTTAAAGGGTTTTATAATACTTTAAAGAAAGTTTTTAAATAAAATCATAAAAATATAATGTTTCACCTTTTAAAAAAAATTAAAGATGGATTTTTAGGAAAAAAGGAAATACAATATTTTTTATTTTCCTTTTCATACTCATGAAACCTATTTTTTATATATAATTAAAACTAGAATAAATGAATTATATTTTGGAAGTAATTTCACAAGCTCATTGGTGATATCCTACTAGGATTGTTTCGCTTGCACCCTTTATACACCAACTAGTGTATGAAACTCTTTTTTTCTTCATGTTTCTTAGGTTATGATCTTATTCTTCATGCTTGATTTTTTTTGGACTAATGGGAGTTAGTTTAGGATTTGGTGAGCGATTTTGGGTCACATGGAGATGGGTAGAAGCTATTTGGTTTTGGTTCTTCTTTTGGATGCTTTTGTTCCAGCCTTCTCGACCCCATTTTCTCTTTCAATTCATTTTGGAATATGAGATTTTATTTATTTCTATATGTTAATTTCATGTTATGTTTCATTTTTATGAGCTTCTTGTATTATTTCTACTACTTTTTATCTTATTGGATGTATTGTTTTCTTTTTAATATTGAGATAAACCTTTCCTAAGAGTGTTTCCTTGATTCCCATCCACTATTTTCCTACCTATGTGGATCAATAATTCAATTTAAACCTTTTTTTGGTCTGGATTGGGTGCCAAAATGAGAGGTATCTCGAGATGATTTGTGACATTTATTATAATTAAATGTTATTTTTATATAGGAGTTCATTTAATTACAATGCATGTTAAAGTTATGAATTATTAATATTAATCATGAATGATTTAATGAAATTTTGTGGTGAATTCCTATTATATAATGTGCTTAGAAGGAATTAGTTATGAATGGTTGAATTGTAAAGTAATGTGTTATACATGAACTGGTTATTATAGACAACATTTTTTAGATTGTTAAATTCAATAAGTGGTTTATTATTCAAACATGCTATGATATATGAAATATTGATTATTAATTATTCCATGATAAAAATTCCTTGATAAATTTTTTATTTATATTTGATCACATACTTCAATAAGCATACCATGTTTTTATTCAAGTAAGAATCATGTAAGCGAAGCATGTTATAATTTTTAGGAAGTTTAAAGAAGCATGTTAAGATGTTATTAAAAAATTAATATAATTCAGTTATTATAAATATCTCATGATAAGAGAGGATGAAAATGATTATTCTACAAGTTCTACATGTAACATTGTAGATAATATTGACTTAATATTAAGTGTTTTATTGATAATAATTGTTTTTATTATGTGTTGATAATTTTATTTTCCTTAAGATGCATGTTTAGGTAACTTAGTACTCTATTGAAATATGGAGGTATACCAATGCATGTAGAGTTTGGAGCTTATTTTAGTAGATTTTGGATGATCCAAAGGGATTTAAAGGTGTGAGTAAGTGGTTTTAGGTGGTGGCCTTTTATAAGAGGGAGGAGGGGAACTTTAGGAAAGTATTGAAATATTAATTTACTATAAATTTATTTTCAGTTTATAGTGGTCCCAAACTCATTTATTTCTAAGATAAGATGATTATGGGTCTAATTTTTCTCAACAAATAAAATTTATACATTTTTTATTTTATTTTAAACCTTACAATTTTTATTTATCCTTATTTAATATATTTAATTTTATTTGTGGTAATAATATTCTACATATTAAATGGTTATAAATATTTACATATGTGTTGTAAATGGTCCATAATTGGATAATTTATGAAATTTTAGATCATATAATTTTCACTTTGTAATTTTTAAATATTTTTTTATTTTTTAAATAATTTAATAATATGTTATTTTTATAAAATATCAATAGTATCAATTTTGACACTATTAATTTATTTGACTTTAAATAAAATCCACACAGAAGATAAATTAGAACCAAAATATTTAATACACTCCTAAAATGTCATAGTAACCTATAAAATTTTAGTAGAAAATTAATTAGTACATGTAATATTTATTTTAATATTTTTAAAACCATTTATTCGATATTTCTATCAATAAAATAATTTCTACCTCACTATTATGTCATCATTAATGGTAATTATTTAATCTCTAAAAATTATAAATAAATTCACATGATATAAGTAATTTGATTATATTATTTTATACTATTTAATTTTGATGTTTTAAAATGTTTATCACTATATTAAAATTATTATACTTATAAGAGATAACAGAGTGACATGTTGTCACTTTATTTTTTTTAATTATAATTACATCACTTTCATGGAAAAATTCCATTAAATGAATCAATTATAAACCTTAGTTTATATTTGTAGACTTTAATTCATCCAATAGTATTTTTATAAGTGTTAGGGAAATTTTATTATCTTTATCATATTGTTTGTCACCCTAATTTACCTGATTTACCTATAAATGTGGTAAATAAAAATTATCATGGTTACTATTCATAATATCCAAAAAATAAAAGTAACCCATTAACATAATTTTCAACCACTGATTCCAAATATGAAATATATTTTTAAAAATTAAAAATAGATAAGTTTTATTAATTAATTTAAAATTAATTCCCATTGTCAAAACCAGAAAGATGGTTTTTAAGAAGTAAAAAAAATAAAAATATTAACATGTTTTTATGTCCAATTTAAATGTGAAATTACTTCCAATGTACAAAATTTTATTAAATGATAAAAAAATAATCCAATTTAACTTTAAAACCAATTAAAAATATAATCTAACTATACAAATAAATTAGATGAAAAGAGAGTTTTGAATTAAAATGCATTATTTTTCACTACTCATTAAAATATGAATTTTAACAGAAAAATACCAAAAATTCAACCAAAGTAAAATTTGATGTCCCAATTCCAAATAAAGTGTTTATTTTTAAAAATATAATATATAAAAGTGTTAAAAACTATATTTAAAATTGGTGCCCAATCAAAATGCGGAAAAATTTCATTTTTTGAAAAATACTTCTTTTATTGGAAAAATTGAATTTGTTCTTGTATCATGTTCAAGAAAATACATAAGATTAATTTTAATGTTATATAAAATTAAAAAATTTGTTAATACTATTCATAATGGATAGTTTTTATCCCATTAAATAATAATATTTTAATAATATATTTTTTTAGTGAAACTCGGTATTGCGTACAAAGTTATCGAGGAAGGTTGCTCTTGCATATAAAGCAACACAAGTCAGTGTTGCGTATAACATAATTCAAATATATTTCTTTTTACATTAAAAAAAATTGATAATCAATGTTTCGTGAAATGAATTCTTTCAAAATAACTTGAAATTATATGTAACACAAGACAAGTATAGTGTTGCTTATACTGCAAGCTAATACAGTGTTTCATATATCACAAGCTAATCTTGGTGTAGCGTACAACACAAGACATCAAAGAAATTAAAAATAATCTATCTCATAAAATATCTGGGTGTAACATTAGAAATTTTACCTTTACTATAAATATGAAACAACCCATGTGAATATTTTGAATCCTGTGTTTAGAATATTATTGCCCGCTACATGTCCTTTCTCCTTGTAGCTTCATTTCAAGCCATGAGATGCATGCTTAATCTAAATATGAATCTATGTCTGTGTCTGGTTCTTTTGATCATCTATCAAATATTAGTCTATAATTTGTGAATTAATGTGGAAACCTCTTTAATACATGTTTTATGATGGATACATATGATTGAGATGTATTTTCACTGTCTAATTCAAAAAGGCGTAGTGATTCTCTTGATTTTTCAGGCATATTCATAAAGTTAAGAAAAAACAAAATCGGTGAAAAGTGTTCCTTTTTATATTTTATTTTTTCTTGGATATCTTTTTTTACCTATGCTTCCATTTAGTTTAATTTTTTTACTTTTTTGGATTACATTGTTTTCATGTTCATTTTTGAACCAAACTTGGAAAGGTATCAACTTGAATTTCTATACCACTCACTCTGTATAAACACGTCAACAATCATTGGTGATAGTATGCACCATGTCGCAACAAATTTTTTTGTACCTATTATATTATTTAATCTTTTATTTAACCCTTGATTTAATGTTAAAATTACATAGATGATACTTTCTCTTATTTCTCAAAAATATTAATAATAATATGATGATAAGCTTATAGAGTACTTGACAAACACTGGACATGGATTAGTATTATTTTAACCTTATAATTGTGTTCTATCTCTCTATCTCTCTATCCATCCTATCTAAGTTTTGTTACTATATTAAGTGGAATAATTTCAATCCTTTTCCATGCACATTATTTTTAAATTACATCTTTTACTTTTAAGCCTACATGCGTGTAGTTTAAGTCTTACAAGAAAATCATAACATATTTTTTGAAAATAAACTTGAAAAATATAGTATCATGTGATTGAATTTTAGTTAAGTAGGGAGTTATTTTATAGGTGGATGGTATGTTTCACATATTCAAATGTTTGTTTAAATGTTGTGATATCATTGAATTTGACCACTGAAATTATTTTTTTGGGTGTTGTGAATTGTGTTTGTAACCTGAAGCTATCTAAATTTATTTTATAATATGTTTTTTGTGTAACAATTTAGGTTGTGTTTAGTTATAAAAATGGATTTCTTTTTTCAATGTTCTTAAATTTATTAGTTAAAATAAGTGGAAATTTTTCTTAAAAAACAAGAATGGTAATGATAGTTTTTTTAGAAAAAAATCATGTTTTTTGGAAATTGAGAATGCAATAAAAGTTAAATCACATAATTTCTTGTTTTTTATTTATATCTAAGATACATTCTACCACATTTTCAATACATTTATGGAAAATGGAAATGGAAAATTATTACAATAACAAAACACTACCTTAGTATTTCTATGGATGGTGTATTGTTTTTATTTAAATGTTGATTTTTTTTACATCCCTAAGTTCCAAATCTCAGTTTTGCTTCATATATTTTTCTATTGTGATGTGAAACTGTTTAATATCATTTGATGCAGATTTTAGGATTTAGTGGGTCTTCCAATTATAGGGGTGCATTAGGCATGCCTAGTTAAGGGGAAATGAGTGATAGGGGAAATAATTCTTTTTACAAGGTCTCTTATGGTATGTAATACTTGGTTGATATCAATTGCATATTTTATAACTCTCTAAATGGTTTTATCCTATTCAACTGGTGTGTTCTATTAAAGGAAGTATCATCCCTCTTTTTTTATTTAAATTAATTTCCCTATGTTGTTTTGATGTGTTTATTTAAAGAATATATGTGAAAAATGATTGTGATGTACTGTTTCATGCAATTTACTTATGTGTTCAACTTCTAAACCCTCATTTTTTACCAGATTAGATGCCCTAATACTATTAATGTACTAAAATATAGCTTCTTTACCGGTTGTGTATTCAATTTTTTTTTAGATTTATTGTTAAATAAGTGCATTTTTTCCATTTATTTAAATGGTTTTCTTCTTGAATTTTAAGTGTAAATGTTTTTCCATGAATAGAACAATCACCACTTGTTATTTTTTCAATCGGTTATCACAAGTGCAATAAAAAGTTTTAAATAAGTGATGTGAAATGGTGCCTAAAATCACTAGCCATTATTCACATGAGATCATCTTAATTATTAGTTATTTTTTATTAATTTTTAATTTTTTTAGTTTATTTGTTATAAATTAATAATTAATAATTATTAATTATTAATAAATAAAAACAAATAATTAAACTTTAATTTATTAATTACTAATTATCTATTACCATTTATAAATTATTAATCACCTCTGGCTCAAAGGATGAATTTTATTATTATTATTTCTGGATAATTATCTTTTAAACTAGGTTGATTTAGAACCCTTATATGACCCAAAATTCTAGAGACATGGCTTGGGGTCCTAGAGGCAAAAAAACCTTTAGATTACATAGCCCGAAGACCCACACATGCCTAAAAATCACATTGAAACAACCTCTCCTGAAAATCTATCATTCAACTCTGCTAGCTCATCAAGTTTTCAGCCTCTCCATTGCCTGCATCGACCCGATGGGTGCTCTATGTAGCCATTCGCTATTTCCATTGACCGGTCATACCATCGGTGCACTTTTAATAGACTCTCTACATTTAGACTTGGTATATCTTCATCACCCATAGTCAACCTAAGGTGTTCCAGTACAAACCCTAGGGTGGCCTCGAGGCCCTAAATAAATGGCCTAGAGGGCCCAGTGGCCCGAAGGTCCAAATACATAGCACAAAAACTCAATTCAGATGAATAATACTTATGTTATAGTAAATCACTATAGTATTTTCTACGCACTACTACAATATTGGTATAGTGTCACATAAATCCTCCACCCAGATTTGAACCCAGGCCATTAATACAGAATCATAGGAAACTTAACACTCAGGTAATCCCCCAACTACAATTATTAATTATTATTTATTATTTATTATTTATTATTTATTATTTATTATTTATTATTTTTAATTAATTGTTAACTACTAACTACTAGTTATTAATTAAAAAATATTAAATATTAATTATTAATTATTAATTATTATTAATAAATTATTAATTCTTACATCTAATTTAATTATTCATTATTTTCATTATTCATTATTAATTATCATTGATCATTGATCATTTATTATTTACTAATTATTAATACATAAATCTAATTTAATTATTAAATATTTGTTATCAATCATCAATTGCCATTATTAATTATTAATACATATTTATATATTATTTATTAATTATTTATCACTAATTACTAATTAATAATTATTTATTTATTATTTACTAATGATTTTCTGAAATAATAATTATTTAAAAACTAAATTTATTGTTAATTTTTCATTATTTATTATTATTTAGTGATAGTTATTTTTTAATTACTTTTAAATATTAATATGTTTTAGTTATTAATTGTTAGTTATTTATATTTACTAACTATTAATTATTAATTATTAATAATCAATTATCAATTGTTGATTATCAATTATTAGTATAGGTTGTGTGGGTGTATATTTATATGTGTTTATATATATATATAATTATATGTGTGATTTTTTTTATTTATGTATATATATATATATGTATTTATGCATATTTATATGTATTTATGTATACATATATGTATTTATATATATTTATATATATTAATATATTTGTGTTAATAATAAATTATCAATTATCAATTATCAATTATTAATGTATGTTATGTGGGTGTGTGTATATATACATATATTGATGTGTTTTTATATATATAATTATGTGTGTAAATTTAATTATATCTGTATATATTTATAGAGATTTATATGTATTTATGTATATTTATATATATTTAAGAAGTTGGTGGATGATGAAGACTTTGAATTGGTCTTACCTAAGAAATCTAGATCTAATGAGCTTACTCCAAGTTTTCAACACATCTTAGTTGATGTGAAAACTAATCAAGAATTCACTTGATGGTATTCATGAGCCCCTCTCAACATGGAGTGTCCCTCTTCCCTCGTTGAACCACTAGACCCTGGTAAACATAGTTTTAGTTTACTTTAGATCTTAAATATTTCTAATAGTGGGGAGGTTTTCTGTGAGGAATTCAAAAATGCTCATGGGGTCATCCGTATTGAAGAAAAATCCTCGGGAACTAAGACTATTAAGGTATGAAACAATTCTATTCTAATGGTAGTATTAAAGGGATTTGGTCATATTAGAGAATAGAATCCTCAGTCTCCTTAGGATCCCACCCCATCATATGATAATATTGATCCTTAAGTGGATGATGGTACCTGGAAATACCCAATAAATGGAGGAGGGGGCATTATCTGAGAGATAAGGGTGGTGGCTGATCCCATAGATGAATAATCATTTCCTATTTCCTGGAAAACTATTTTTTTTATCTTTTTATGTGTTTTTTCACTGGATTCCTTTTCCCACCCCCCTTGTACTTGGTGTTTATTTTATTTTCAATAAATTTTAGGACCATAGGCTATAACTAATAGTTCACATCGTCTTGGTATATTTATATATATTTATTTAAACTTATATATATTTTTATGTATTTTTATTTATATAAATTTATATTTGTATGTGTATGTATTTCTATTAATAGGAATTTATATTATGTATATTAGTATATTAACTATTATGTTAGTATAAATAATATATGGTGACCTTTATAAGTGGTAAAGTCTCCTGATTTTTTGGAAGAAGTTTGGGGTTAAAATCCAAGAATCTTTTGATAATTGATGAAACTAGAATAGGTTATGTGAAGGGTTTGATGACCATTTTTGGGAAATAATTATTTGGTATTTTTTAAAATAAAATAGAAAATCGTCACTAAATAAAAAAAGCACGGCTAAAAATCATTATGAAATAATTCGGAGAGGTTTTTTAAATCATCATCAAATAATTATCAATGCCACTAATCCTTGCATTATGTTCCATAGTGGAAGATGTAATTGACCTTATATTTTTGTATCAATGAGTTCTAAGTAGTTACTTTTGTATATCGCCTCTTAGATTTGTTTTAATAATCACATACACCTTTTGGTGTTCTAACATTTTAAATTGATTTTATCTCGGTATTTTTGTTTGAGAATGAAGATAATTTGTCAATGGACCAAACAAATACTTAAAATAGAGTGAGGAAGACCAAGATAGGATCTCGCACAATCTAATACCACATGTGTGGGATCCTCTCTTAGTCTTCTTCATTCAATTTTAATTATTTTTTTTGGTCCATTGACATCTTATCTCCATGCTCAGACATAAATACTGAAATACGCTCAACTAAATATTTTAGAACACCAAAAGGTGTATGTGATTATTAAAACACATCTAAGAGAGTGAGTTACAATATTTATTACTTAGAACTAAATTATGAACCAATATAAGTTCAATTACATCCACCACTATGGGACACAACACATGGATTAGCAGTGTTGGGAATTATTTCACACCGGATAGCTAGTGGAATTGGATAGAAGCAGCTAATCTGTAGGAAGCTCATCAGTTAATCGATGGAATACAATGACTACCCAGTTGATTATTTAGCAACAAAGTAATCCTACAACATTCCTACCAACTAACATATGGCATTGAGTAGCTAGCTGGCGGTGTAGAGTTAGCAAGTCAATATGTGCATTTATGGTTGTCTTCATCAGCTCTGTTGACCCCATTACACATCCAAATCGTCCCTTGGACCCCCATAGGATATAAATATCACCCATGGGAGCATTTACTAGCAACCATTATGAACAATTGTGAACTATATCGATCAATATCAAGTGACAATGATCATCGTCTTCAAAAAAATCCTCTTGAGATCCCTTTGTATTTCTTTCTCTAACACTTTGATCTCCCATATTTCTCTCTCTCTCATTATCTCAATTTCATCTTCTCTATATTTTTAGAGAATTGAAATCTTTTATTCAAAGGGTTTATTCCTAAACAAATATCATATTTCTCTCTCTTTTTGTGTTTTTTTAAATCGTCAAAACAAAGGTCTTTCTCTTTGGGTCCTTGTAAAACCTCCAAATCCAAGGTATATTTTTCTGGGTTTCTTCATAACTATTAAAACCAAAGGTTTTTATTCTTTTTGGGTTTATTGGTTAACTATAAATTAAGGGTCTATATATTCATAAATCCTCAATCTATTGGGGTTAGAGGTATATGGGGTCATAATTGAGCTATTTTCAAACTTCCTTAATGAATTGTGTGTCTTATTTACTATCCACATATTTTAACTTTTAATATTTTTATTTCAATTAGTCATTTAATCTCTTAATTTATAAATAATGTAATATCTTAATTATTATAAATAAATAACTCACTTAGTTAACTTTTTATTTCTACTATGATCATTGTTTTTAATTTCAAATATGGTTTTCAATTCCTTTATGTTTTGATTATTTTATTTTAATTATATTTTTAATAATTGTATTACTCTTTTCTTTTTAATTTTTTAAAAGTAAATTCACCCCCTTCTTTTCATCTTACTCCAATAAATAACCACCCAAATAAGTGATCATATTTTCTTCAACCAGTGCTCAAGTGAGATGATGATCCCATGGTATAATTATAATAAAAAGGTAAACAATTACCACCACTGGTAATAATAAACATGGGTGAATGAGTTATAACCCTATGAATAAAGCATGGGTGAATTATTTTTCATCATATCTATAAACATAGTGAATGATTCATCACCAGATTGTTAAATAAGATAAAAAAATCATCACCAATATATTAACAAAGTGGATAATGCATCACCAATAAAGGGTGACCAATATATCACTAATACCATATCAAGGGTGAATTATGTATCACCAATATAATAAAAAATGTGAATGGTGTGTCATAAATAAAATAAAAAAGGTGAATGATAAATCACCAATAAAATAAAAAAGGTGAACAATTTATCAGCACATAAACAAGACAAAGTTGAATGAGTTATCACTGACATCCCTCATGGAGGTCACTCACACTATATACCTGACCTCACTAGACCAAGATCACCTGCTAGGCTACCCACACCCAAAGTTTTGTACACCTAATTACACTAACTCAAGCTAGGCCTCCCTTAGTATGGCTTAGGATCCCATAAAACCACTCATCTCATAATGATCTAACCATATTGATCACTAACTACCAAAAAATCCCATAACAAGGCTAATTTCCCATAATCTCATCCCATTTATCTACTTCCCTTCATCGAGGAACATTAAATAATTCCTCAAAAGTCCTATTCATTCGATTCATTGGTAAAGAAACCCCACAATGGTTCCATTTGAAAGGTCTCTTGGTTTTTTCTTAAGGTGACATGACCATTAGTGACAAAGTTATCAAAGTATAATGATTGAATGACCTATAATGATTTAGATAGTCCATAGTAACCACTCATCACGCAAGGTAACACAATTTATTTCCATTTAGGGTCATCCACACCCTCTCACCAACAATTATATATCAAACAGTGAATTAAACTCATATAAAACAAATTAAATTTCTATATAACACCTACCTCATATTAGGAAGAGCCTTAATGTCAAATATCGTTGGTTAATTTAGGTTCAATATATGGAAATATTGAATTAAACAATGTTGGATGTGCACTAAAATGTACATGCATGAGATTCATGTATACATGCATATAATTCATGAGACACACATATATATAATATGATATTATATATATAGTGTACATTTTATAATTCATTCATGTGATGCGTTAATATAATATATATATGTGATATATATATATATTATTCATTTATTTATCTATAATAGTTTATTCATCAATTATATCATATTATTAATGGATTAACTGCATTGCATTTATTTATTGAAATGAATTCAATAAATAAATACTCAACAGACAGCAATGCATGAGAAGCATTATGAATAGAAGATGCCTTGGGCACTACTTATATGAGAGGATGATTTACTATCCTTTTTGGTGTGGTGTTTGCGATGTTTATAATCCTTTTAGAAAACTCTCTTTCTACCAAAACCCTATTTATCTCATTTAGGAAGGCGTTATCACCCCTTCGGTTTTCAGGTACCCCCACGAAGCATTCATGGATCCAAATTTATGGTGTATTAAATCAGAGGCATGATGTTTTTGTTCAATTATCCTCATCATATTCCACAAACATTCTCCATGGAAGGAAGATGAAAGCTGGTGCAACTTTTGAATACTACGTACTCTGTTTTACAGTTTTTTTACTTGTTATTTCTTGAATATGGATCTTCCTGTGTTTTGGGTTTTATTTCATTGTAAATAATCATTATATGATCATAAAAACCTCATCAGTGGTATAATATGTATTTTATTCAATAATAATATCTATTTTGATCATTTTATTTCAAATAAAAACAAATTAAAATGTTTTCATAAAAATAGAAACCATGCATAAAGGTGAATATAATCTACCCTTACACGATACCCTTACACAGAAGATCAATGTAAGGGTAAACTGTCATGACCCATCCCCCAAGGCCCATGTCGTAACTACCCCAAGCCCTCCTTCCATAGGCCAGGGGCTAGAGACTAGCACCAAAGGCGTAAATCCCTAAACTGGGAAGGCATTGACTTTATAACTTCAACAAACACAACTAGAGCACAAGCGGAAGCAAAGTCTAAGTAAAAACTGAATACAGAAGAAGTACTGGAAAGTACAAGGGCTAGAAATACAAGCCCAACAGTAAAGTATAAGAAAATGACAAATAGGTACAACTAAAAACACAAACAGCTGGAAGGTGCCTAGCAGCTCCTGGATTGTCCACCACAGATCCTACCTAAAGGGTAGGTACCGATATCCTCCTTAGTGTTACATGTCCGTTCATCTCCTTCGAGTACTGACTCGTCGTGGGGTCCACCTCCGGGTACCATCCAGTCCCCGTACACTTTGCCTCGGTCAGCGCTGTCTGTCGTCTGCATCCAACACAATGAGGTGCGGGCATAGCCCAGGGGTGAGTATAACAATACTCAGTAGGGACCCCGAGACTCTAAAGGTCTCACAAAATCCATGAAGGATAAACCATAGTAGAAAGATACAATCATGAAGTATCAACCAACCCTACTTAGGTATATGCCATTACATATACCTAAGTTATCAATCACAGTCAGGCTCCAACTATCGATCCCAAGCATAAACCATTCCACAAAAGAAGTAAAGTCAATCACCACATTGATAATAGTTGAAAGACATGACTCATCTCGCATGGGTATACAACTCACAAAGAGGGGTAGAGATTATTAGATGTAACCTCTGAATCATCTCCTCTATCAAACCCACATAGGATCCTGGAACAATATTAGCACTATCGAACCCACATAGTATCCTAGCACATAAGTCATCACTGTCAAACCTATGTAGGATTCCGGTACAGTAGTCATCACTGTCGAACCCACATAGTATCCTAGTACAGAAGTCATTGTGGTCAAACCCATGGAGAATCCCGCTACAGAGGTCATCACTATCGAAACCACATATGATTCCGGTATAGAAGTCATCACTGTAGAACCCACGTAGGATCCTGGTACAGAAGTCACTTTTGTTGAACCCATGGAGGATCCTGGTACAGAAGTCATCGTTGTCGAACCTCCAGAGGATTCTGTCATCTCATTCGCAGCCAGCCCTAGGGTTCCCGCACACAGCACGCTCGATTCCAGGAGGGTCCACTCCTCGAGCCAAGTTTCAATACATCAACTATCACGAATTCCTGAGTTGACGTATCTTGTAGTTCCGTATCATCATAAGGAACCCAACACGAGAGATGGTGCATCAATCAGACGCCCGGTCTGAGAGTTATTGGCATTTCCATTCCAAGGGGCCGGTTGGATTTCGGGTACAATCCAACCCGGCCATACTCCAACCTCATCTGAATCCTATGTGGAGTATTCAAAAAGGAAAATCTCATCAAAAGCAATCCAACATAGTTGATGGAACGTCAATCAGATGTCCGGTCCTTAAGTTATAAGTGTTTCTGCTCTGAGGGCCCGGTTGGTTTCGTGTTCGAACCAACCCGTCCATACCCAAACTTCACCAAAACCTTGAGTGTGGTATAGATAAATGACCATCTCGATCCAAGGAATCCTACGCAACTGACAGTGCTTCGATCAGAGGTCCTTAGCTCATGTTATGGGAGAAAAACCAAAAAGTGTTCCGAAGAGGGGGGTTTGGGTCCGGTCCAACCCGGCCCAACCCGCCCTAGGTCTACCAGAACTAAGTCGACCCGACACGGATCCAGGTCCGGCCCGGCATCTGCGGCTCGGCCGCAGCTCGACTGGCTGGTTGAGTGCATTATGTGCAAGGCACGGAGCGGGGGGGTGTCCCGTAACGGCGTCGCCAGCTGGTGTCGCTCGTCCTTCCCGGAACCCGCGGATGTGGGTTTCGCTCCACCATCGCGGCCGGTACCGCGGCGGCCTTCCACCGATAGTGTGCAAGGGATGCCACCACCCCCAGGAGCCTGGCCACCGCTGCGCTCCTCCACGGGCCACTGGAGTCATTTCGGTAGTCCGTTTCGCCTCTCTTCTGTGCCTACGGCCTCCTCGGGTCCTATTCTTCACTGCAACAGCCTCAAATAAGGGTTTCCATTCCGTTCCCCATTGTCCATCATACCGCGCATCAAGAACGAATTGGCGTAGGGTCCGGACTTGTTCGTCAGCCTGTGCCCTCCGCGTTAGAGGCTCAAATAGTAATCCATCTTATAATTGAACCAGAAACAAACCCCAACATAATCTCTAACCCATCCCACAATCAACATCCATTCTGCGGATCAACAAGTTTGGGGGGTCGATATGTGTTTGTAGTTTTTATCCAAGTTAAAAGAAGAAATTAAAATAAAGGAATTAAACCTCAAATTCAAAACCCTACCTCGATTGTTGTTGACCGTTTACAAGTCACAGAAAATAGACATCGCAGAAGACAGACATTGTTTCGTCTATGTCGGAATAAGTAGAGCCTGGTGTAGTCGAGTCGAGTCGACACCGTCAGTGTACTTTGTGGGTGTTGGTGCTTCCCTTTCTTGCTCCAGTTGAAGATGGTTGAAGGTGTTGCTTCACGTTCTCCGAGACATGGGGCATTCTTCGTTTAAGAATGGCGTTCTTCATCGAGAAAATTTTATTTCTCCAAGAGTTCCTCCCAATTCTTCTCAAATCTCCACACCCCAAACTAAAATAATAGGCTATCCTATTATTTTATTGTTGACAATCTTTTCAAAAGATTTCAAAATCTAGAATTAATTAAATTGAATAAGTTCGATTCATTAATTAGATGGTTGGCACACTTAATGAGAGGAGGAAGGTGGAGAGTTCACCCAAAATAAAAGAAGAGTGCTAGATTTAATAAATTCAAGGGGAGTTAAAGGGGTTAGGTGCTTATGTGGGACCCACCACATAATATCCTCCCATGGGAGGTTAGGTGGGGGTGGGCCCCTCCTCGAACTTCCCTTTGGATAAATTAACCACCACACATTTTAAAAAAAATATGCTACACATATTTTTTATTAAACTTAGAAATCCCCCAAAAATTAACTTCTACTCCCGATAAAATGCAACTGCGGTGAAGGTCTCCTTAAGAGAATACCAGTGTTGCGAGTTCATCGGTATCCTCGCATTTCAATTCCAAGCACCGGTTCAAAAGATATAAAATCTCGCACGTATGTTTACTGAATGTACCCAAACAAAACTTCAGAAATTGATTCCGGGCACACCAGGCCTCAGAATCAAGCACCGTTAGAAACCGCGGACTCATAAAATTCCCATGTATTTAAGAAAAAAAATTCCACCGGATTTCTGGGTCTTTAAATTCTCCCCATCTCAGGGATTTATGTCTTCATAGGCTAAATCACATACTAAGGGAACAAATGGGGGTACTGAGCACGCATCTGAGCCTCTCGCTCCCATGTTCTCTCCTAGAGGTTCCCCTGCTGCCAGCAAACACGCACCAGAGGAATCGACCGTCCATGCAGGACCCACTTCTGTTGATCCTCATTCTCCACTGAAACCTCCATGAAAGTCTCCTCGTTATCAATGTCCATCTCCCCATGGTCGATAATGTGGGACGGGTCGTACACGTATATCCTCAGCTGAGATACATGGAAGACGTCGTGCACCCGGTGCAACTGAGGTGGAAGATCCAAGAAGTAAGCCACCTCTCCTACCCTGCTAAGGACCTGGAATGGTCTGAAGAATCACAGAGATAACTTTTCGCCTCTGCTAAATCTCCGTACACCTTTTCAAGGTGAGACACGTAGAAAGATGTGGTCGCCATCCTCAAATTCTAAAGGTCTCTGTCTCCTGTCAGCATATGACTTTTGTTAGCCTTGCACAGTCTTTATCTGCTCCTAGATGACCTGCACTTCTTCCGTGGTAGCTCGTACTATCTCTGGTCAGTAGGAAGTTGTCCGACTTGGTAATTCAGTCGACTATCACCCAAATCGAGTCGTGTCCCTTGTACGTATGTAGAATACCTATCACGAAGTCCATGGATACCTCACCCCTCTTCCACTTTGGGACCTCTAAAGGCTAAACCAAGACTGCCGGTACCTGATACTCCACCTTCACTTACCGACAAGTGAGGCATTGAGAGACAAACTCCGCTACTTCCTTCTTCATATCTGGCCACCAGTGCTGTCATCGAAGGTCCTAGTACATATTTACCACTCCTGGATGTACCACTAAAGGGTATGTGTGGAAATCCCACAACACTTCCTCCTGAAGTGAAACAGGTACCATGGTACATCCTCTGTAAGGAAATGAAATACTCCCCACATTCATAAAATCCTTCGAGTGCTTTCCCTAAGGATATCTGAGCACGTCGTGTCTTGCAGTCAGCATCCCCATGTTGCGCCTCCCCAACTCGCTGAGGAATTAGGGAAGTGTCTATGAGAGATTGAAGAAAGGTTGCTCTGTCCCGATCCACAAAGGATATCTACAACGTGGCCATCTACTATGTCACCTCTCATAGAAGCTGAATTCCTATTCTCCTACTGAGAGCATCGGCTACAACGTTCCCCTTTCTAGGAGTATAGATTATCTTGAGGTCATATTCCTGGAGGAATTCAAGTCATCATCGCTGTCTCAGGTTCAGGTCCTTCTAAGAGAATATATACCTGATACTCTAGTGGTCAGAGTAGATTTTAAAGCATTTTCCCAACGAACTATGGGTGAGACTAGCCAATTTAAAAGAACTCGTCTACACCCTTATTCACCTACATCCTACAAGAGCTGTTAAGATTTCTTCTTTGCCGAAAAGAGAATCTCATCCCCTGGATGAATCACACCCATTGCCTAATATAGTCTATCCTAACATGAACGGTACTAATTCATGACATGGACGACGTCGTAAGGCCTCGACGCTACTACCAAGAGATCCAACTGTTACTCTCGTCTCCAAGGGTTGAGTCACACTATCAGCATCAGTGTGTGGTCACTAGGTATCCTCCAATAAGAATCTCAAATGTGAGGGTCAAGTCAGCAGTTTTATCCAGAATCTCTTAGTATTATCCACACAAAAGGCAGGAAAACAAATGTCATAAGGAAAAGTGTCTTTTTTTACTGCAGCTCAAAGTACATAGACACAAATAAACCACAAACAATGACATCAATGAAGCTAGAAGCTTCATGAACAAAGGACTCTATGCCTAGAACTAGTCCTGCTCCTATCCACCTGCTTCCGGAGCACTATGGTCATAGGCCTCAGCTGCCTAAAGATGAGCTCTACCATGTCCACCCATTCCCCGCGGTCGGGGTGGACCTCCTGGTGGTGGTGGTGGTAGGGCCTCGAAACGTCGTCCACCACCTACTGCTCGACCAGACCCTATGCCACGTCATCATGATCCCAGCAGACCACCACGTTTGAATTTCTGCCTCTGCTGGGGAGGTCTCTCTACTACCTGCTACTCATTTCCAGGGCGGGTCAGGTAGTCTCGAGCCATGTGACCTTGCCCGCCGCATGCATAGCGTTGCCTGCTCCTCGTATGGCTAGCTCTGTCTCATGTTCCCCGCACAACCGAAACTGATTCATGCAGTCGATCACCTGTGGGTCTAGTCCTCTTTGACCCCTACGTCATATGTCTACTGCCAGCTGTAGAAGAATATGGTGCGTGTCGACTAGTGATGGGTCTCGCTGTTGGAGACTGCTCATCAAGGAAACTCTCTACTAGGAGGGTTCGCTCCAATATCCCCATCTGCAGCGGGATGTTGAGGGAGATCATCGAAGCCCTGATCTCATGCCTAAGTCCCTGCTCAAAGGTCTGGTCCCTAAAGAATGGATCTCGTACCATATCTGTGGAGTAGCGTGAGAGGTTGGTGAACCTCACTAAGTACTGAGCTACTGTCATGTTTCCCTACTGTAGATGAAGTAACTCTTTAATCCTCACCGCATGAAGGGTTGCTGGTATAAACTATGCCTGAAACAGTCTCCCGAAGTCTGTCCAGAGTAGTGATGCCTCGTCATACACCTGAAGCATCAGGCTCCACCATCTGCCTATTTCTTCCTGTAGAAGACTCGCGACAAGGATCACCATGAGGTCGACTGGTGTCCCTACCAATATGAAAACTCTCACAAAATCCTCCATCAAATCCTCAGCTACCTGTGGGTCCATCTCTCTCCAGAACCTGGGTGGTCTCTAGCACTGGAACTCATGCAATGCACTCAGATGGTGTGCACTCTCTACTGCTGGAGCTGGTGATATCAATGGCCCAGCGGGTAGTGGTACCGCTGGTACCTCCTCTATGATGGGGCCCTGCATTGAGGCCTCATCGCTCGGTGGGATACCATCTCGTACATAACTTGAAATCCTAGTTGGCTGCCTTTATTTGGGACATCCTGAAAAGAAACAGGTGTGCCACGGTTAAAATAGTATATCTGGGGAGCTGACACAAAGAAATCACGAAGAAAATTTTTTCAAAGGAAACACACATGCAATAAGTGTTTTCGTGCACTGATTCGGGAATCAGAAGTCAGAGTCTTAGTGTATAGATACATCTATTGCTGCACCAACACTAGTTTTCCTAAACTAATAACCACACCCAAAACACTTAACACTATTGTTGTTAAAATAATTAGAGTCCAAGTTCTGTGGTAGAACCGACTCCTCTGATACTAATTTGTCACGACCAGTCCCCCAGGGCCTGTGTCGTAACTACCCCAATCCCGCCTTCCATAGGCCAGGGGATGTCGACTAGCAACAAAGGCGTAAATCCCTAAACTAGGAAGGCATTGCATTTATAACTGCAAACAAACACAACTAGAGTAAAAGAAAAATAAAACTCTAAGTAAAAACTGAATACATAAGAAGTGACGGAAAGTACAAGGGCCAGAAATACAATCCCAAAAGTAAAGTACAAGAAAAGGACAAACAGGTACAACTAAAAAGACAAACATCTGGAAGGTTCCTAGCAGCTCTTGGATCATCCACAACAGATCCTACCTGAAGGTTAGGTACTGATAGCCTCCTCAGTGCTCCACGTCCGTCTGTCTCCTCCGGGTACTGACTCGTCATGGGGTCTGCCTCCAAGTATCATCCAGTCCTCATACACTCCGCCTCAGTCAGCACTATCTGTCGTCTCTATCCAAAACAACTAGGTGCAGGCATAGCCCATGTAGGGGTGAGTATAATGATACTCAGTAGGGACCCCGAGACTCTCAGGAACTCACAAAATCCATGAAGGATAAACCACATTAGAAAGATACAATCACAAAGTATCAACCAACCCTACTTAGGTATATTCCCATACATATACCTAAGTTATCAATCAAAGTCTGACTCCAACTCTCGAGGCCAAGCACAAACCATTCCACAAAGGAATTAAAGTCAATCACCACATTGATAATGTTTGAAAGACATGACTCAGCTCACATAGGTATACAACTCACGAAGAGGGGTAGAGATGATTAGATGTATCCTCTGAATCACATCCTCTGTCGAACCCACATAGGGTCCTGAAACAATATCAGTGATGTCGAACCCACATAGGATCCTGGAATAGAAGTCGTTGCTGTCAAACTCACGTAGGATTCCAGTATAGTATTCATCATTTTCGAACCCACGTAGGATCCTGGTACAGAAGTCACTGCTGTCAAAACCACAGAGGATCCCGGTACAAAAGTCGTCACTGTTGAACCCACGTAGGATTCCAGTACAGTAGTCATCGCTGTGGAACCCACATAGGATCCTGGTACATAATTCACTGCTGTCGAACCCACTGAGGATCCTGGTAAAGAATTCGTCGTTATCGAACCCACAGAGGATTTCATCATCTCAATCGCAGCCAGCCCTAGGGTTCCCGCACACAGCACGCTCGATTCCAGGAGGGTCCGCTCCTCAAGCCAAGTGTCGATACATCAACTATAACAAAGTCCTGAGTTGATGTATCATGTAGTTCCATCTCATCATAAGAAACCCAATGTGACAGATGGTCCGTCAATCAGACACCTAATATGAGAGTTATTGGCATTTCTGTTCCAAGGGGCCGGTTGGATTTCGGTTACAATCCAACCCTGCCATACTCCAACCTCATCCGAATCTTGTGTGGAGTATTTCAAAAGAACCTTCTCATCAAAAGTAATCCAACATAGTTGACGGCACACCAATCGTACATCCGGTCCTTAAGTTATAAGTGTTTCCACTCTGAGGTCCCGGTTGGTTTCGGGTTCAAACCAACCCGGCAGTACCCAAACTTCGCCAAAACCTTTAGTGTGATATACTGAAATGACTTTCTCGATCCATGAAATCCTACGAAACTAACGGTGTGTCGATCAGAGGTTCGTAGCTCATGTTATGGGAGAAAAACCAAAAGTGGTCCGAAGAGGGGGGGTCTGGGTCCGGTCCGACCCGGCCCAACCTGCCCGGGGTTGGCCCGAACCAGGTCGATCCGACCTCGATCCAGGTATGGCCTAGTAGGGCACAGCCCAACCCAGTGGCTGTGGCTTGCCCCATGCAAGGGCGGCCCTTCCTGCGCGGCAGGCGGCCTGGCCCGCACGGTCGGCTGGCCAAGCGCGTTATGTGCAAGGCGCAAAGTAGGGGGGTGTCCCGTAACAGCGGCACCAGATGGCGTCGTCCGTCCTTCACAGAACCTGTGGATGCGGGTTCCGCTCTGCCGCCAGTGACCCGCGCCACCGCGCTCCTCCGTGGGCCACCGGAGTCATTCTGGTGGTCCATTTTGCCTCTCGTCTGCGCCTACAGCCTCCTTGGGTCCTGTTCTTCACTAAGGCGACCTCAAATCAGGGTTTCCATTCCGTTCACCATCGTCCATCAAACCACGCATCAAGAATGAATCGGCGGAGGGTCCATACTTGTTTGTTAGCCTGTGCCCTCCACGTTAGAGGCTCAAACAGTAATCCAACTTATAATTGAACCAGAAACAAACCCCATCTTAATCTCTAACCCATCCCGCAATCAACATCCATTCTGTAGATCGACAGGTTCAGGGGGTCGATCCGTGGTTGTTGTTTTTATCCAAGGGAAAATAAGAACTTAAAAGAAAGGAATTCAACCTCAAATTCAAAACCCTACCTCGATTGTCATTGACCATTGACGAGTTGCAGAAAACAGACATCACAGAAAACAGATGTAGTTCTATCTACGTCGGAAGGAGTAGAGCCCGGTGTAGTCAAGTCGAGTCGACACCGTCGGTGTACTTCGTGGGCAGCGGTGCTTCCCTTCCTTGCTCTTGTTGAAGAACGTAGAAGGTTTTGCTTCACGTTCTTCGAGATGTGGAGCATTCTTTGTTGAAGAATGGCATTCTTCGTCGAGAGAATATTATTTCTCCAAGAGTTCCTCCCAATTCTTATCAAAGTTCCACACCCCAAACTAAAATAATAGGCTCTCCTATTATTTTATTGTTTACAAGCTTTTCAAAAGATTTCAAAAGCTAGAATTAATTAAATTGAATAAGTTCAATTCATTAATTAGATGGTTGTAACACTTAATGAGAGGAGGAAGGTGGAGAGTTCACCCAAAATAAAAGAAGAGTGGTGGCTTTAATAAATTCAAGGGTAGTTAAAGGGGTTAGGTGCTCGTGTGGGCCCAACACATAATATCCTCCCATGGGAGGTTATGTGGGGGTGGTCCCCTCCTCCAACTTCCCTTTGTAGAAATTAACGACCACACATTTTAAAAAAAAAATATGCTACACATATTTTTTATTAAACTTAGAAATCCCCCAAAAATTAACTTCCACTCCCGATAAAACACAATTGCGGTGAAGGTCGCCTTAAGAGAATACCAGCGCTGCGAGTTCATCGGTGTCCTCAGATTTCAATTCCAAGCATCAGTTCAAAATATATAAAATCCTGAATGTACATTTACTGAACGTACCCGAACAAAATATCAGAAATTGATTCCAGGCACACCGTGCCTCATAATCAAGCGCCGTCAGAAACTGCGGACTCATAAAATTCCCATGTATTTAAGAAAAGAATTTCCACAGGATTTCTGGGTCTTTACATAAACTTATTATTACCTTTACAAAATTGGTTTGCATAAATTTAGTACCCTTACGTAAAGGGCTATGTGTAAACCTATTTGATGATTTACTCTTATGAAACGTGAGAAGCATTAAGTTTACCTATACACAAAGGAGTTGTGTAAAGGTAATACCTTTATGCAAGGGAGCTGTGTAAATATAATTTTTGTGTTACTTGTACGCAGTGGTATCGAGTTGTGTAAAGGTAAAACATACCGTTATATAGGCTATTAAAAACATCAGTTACCCTTACATAGAGTGCCTACATAAGGGTAATAAAGGGATATCATTACTCATAGTAGGGGTGTTGCGTAAGGGTATGCAGAATATTATTAAAAAAATTGTTGTTCATATATTAAATGTTTTTAATGGTTTATAATTTTTTTATAAATTGAAAAAAAGGTATTTTGGGATATTTTAATTTATAAGGATTTTATAAATAAATTAATTAATTATAAATTGTTCATAATTAATTAAATATATGTCTATGAAACATTTTTCCCAAATATTGAAGGTTAATATTTTGAAATACCTTTTGGTAAATTAAATGGCATGCCTTACGATCTATAAACAATTTTTTATTTATAAAGGTGATTTATAGAGTTTATAAATTATAAAATATATGATATTTATATTATATAAAATGTTTATATAATAGATATTGAATTATAAAATGTTTATAAATCATAAAATATCATATAAATGATATTTAATATAAAATATGAAGGGTTTCATATTGAAACGAATATAAAATGTTTATATTCTTTCTAATTTATAAAAATTTTATAATTAGTATTTATTTATGAATTATCCATAATAGTCTCATGTTTTTGAAAATAAATAAATCGTTTATTTATTTGTTAAATTTCTTTGATATTCATGTTTAGTAAAAAAATATGAAATATAAATATTGTGTATTCCTATTTATATGATAAATTGATTCAAGGATAGGTCCTTTTAAGTTGTACTAGGTATGATATCATAAAATTTATTTTTCATTTACCTTGACATAGATTTTTAATTTTAGTTATGAGATTCAGAATAGTTGTTGAGAATCGTTTGTGCATATTATGTATTATAATTTTCATGAATTTAATTATCTATTGTGTTAGGTCTCCTAGATTATAGGGAATTGGGGTTGGAACACTTACTTTCATGGAGGATTTACTTATCTAGGAAATTGAATTAGGTTTAGTATCTTTCATCCTAAGTTTAGTCATGTGGAGTTTATCAATCTCATATAACTCTATTCATTTACATGAAGTTTTCATGTACCATATACATATGATGTATTTGGATATGTGTAAATATACTTGACTTATGTTTTTGGGTGATTAGAATATACTTGTGGGTTTTGTAATGAGTTACACATTAATGTGGTGTGAACACATTAATTTATTGTATGGAATTGGGATTTCCAAAACTAAATTGTTAGAAGAATGAATGCACAAAGGGAATAAAACAAGAAAAGACAATGATTTCATAAGATGTAATAATTACAAATTTAATACGAATAAGATATATATTAAATTTATGATGACTTAAAAGAAAACCCCACAAATAATAATTGTGAGATTCCTTATCAATAAACACTTATCAAGAACTTGATCATCCAACTGAGTAGTTTCATGCCAAAGTGGGATTCCCTTGGATTATCTTATGCAATAAAGATAAGTAATGAGTAACTCAGGATTATTCATTAAGTAATTTCATGCCAAAGTGGGGTGCCCCTGGATTGTCTTTTCTATATTATTTTTGATGTTTTATTTGGGATACACTTATCTAGAAAACACCAAGGGTTGGGATACCATAGAAATAGAGTTGAGTGAATCCATATGATGGATTTGGATAAGTGGTTATTTGCTCAACTATCTAGGAGTGAGAATTGCTCTGATTGAGATGATTCCCTACCTAAAAAACTAGAGTAATTAGTTTCACAACAAAGTGGGGTCATTTATTAGTGTAATATGAATCTTGGATCACTAAATGGATATGATATACGGAGTTATCATTTTTAATGGGACCATTTTCATTTAAAACCCTTAATGAAAATCTATAATACATGGTACTCACATATTGATTTCTTTGTTATAGATTATAACATATTTCACACTAATCATATTGAGATCATTAATAGGTATGACCTATAAAACATTTAAATATTTTTATCTAGTATTGAGAAGTGTTGTCAATGAGAAACATTCAGAGTACCCAAATGTGAATGTTATAAAAATCGATTTCCCCAACTCTGACTCGTGGGTATTTGATACCAGGTGTGAGTCACACATTTGTACTGACAAACATAGACTCATATATAGAAGGTAATAAATGAAGGGTGAAGTATATATTCATGTTGGTAATGGATAAAAAATTTCTTTATTAGTGTTCGGTACTTATTATCTAATTTTACCCAGTTTGATTGATTCTAGAATTGAAAAACTATTATTATGTTTCCGCCATAAACATGAATTTAATTTTTTTTCTTGTTTAAAAAAGAGGATATTTTCATTCATTATTATGAACAATTGTTTTTCTATATATAATAAGATTTTTTTTATGAAATTTGGAATATAAGGAATGGTTTATATATTATTTATGTGGATAATCCTATTTATAAAATTCAGAATAAGAAGGTCAGAGTTGAGTCTAATTCCACCTAACTTTGGAATTTTTTCCTTGGATATATAAATGAGAAATTCATTCAAAGTATTCATAGATATGGATTATTGGAATCATTCGATTATGAATCATTTGATACTTGTAGATCTTATTTATTGTTAAAAATGAAAAAAGTCACCTTTTAGGAGAAAAGGTGTTGGATGTGCACTAAAATGTACATGCATGAGATGAATATACACATGCATATGAGGCATGATATATATATATATATTTATATATATATGTACATTTAATACATGCATGTGATGTATGTATTTTTCATACATGTGATGCATAAGAATAATTTATATATATTATTTATTTCTCTCAAATGGTTTATTAATTAGTTACAGTCCATTATTAATGGATTCAAGGATTTTCATTGAATTCATTAAAAATGTTCAATGAGTAATAACCCAATAGAAAAAAACACATAAAATGCAAGATGATTCTGGATTCGGCTATATAAGAAGATGATATCATCTTCCGTTGGGTGTGTAGTGTATGAGACTCTACTAAACTATCTTCCTCCCTAAACTCCATTCATCACATTTGAGAAGGAATTAGTACCTCTTCAGGTATTGTGTATCCACATGAAGCATTTTTGGATCCATTTTTCGGTGTATCACCTTAGAGGCATGGTGCTTTTATTCACTTCTCCTTGTGATCTTCATCAACCATTATCCTTCAAAGGATAATGATTGCTACTACAACTCACATTTTCATGGTACTCTATTTTGCAATAATATTAACACATTGTATACTTGAAGATAGATATCCTATATTTTGGGTTATATTCCACTAAAAATAGTCATTAAATGATAATAAAATACCCATCAGTGGTAGTATAGGTAGGTTCATCAAGATTTATATGTGTTTGAAACACTAGTTTTGAAAGAAAAAAATAGTGTTCTCGTAAAACTGAAGGATGATTACAGATCCTTACATGAGATGAGTAAGGTAAATATGATTTACCCTTACACAGGTTTTCTATTAAAATTTTATGACCTTACGTGAGTCACTTTTTAAAGGTAGATATTCCTTTACTCTAACACAATACCCTTATACATAAGGTATGTGTAAGGGTAACCTCATTGTTACCTTTATGAAAATGGGTTACATAAAGATAATACCCTTATACAATAGGTTTACATAATGATCATTGACACTTTACCCTTACACGTAAAGGTATTAAAGCCACTACCTAATGGTCCCTACTTACCTTTACAAAATTTATAGAATATTTAGAGTATCCTTATACAATGTAGTTTTGTAAAGTTAATACATTTATATGAAGGTGCTACATAAATATAATCTATGTATTACTTTTATGCAGCGTTGTTCAATCAAGCTTTATAAAGGTAACTTAAATTTTACCTTCATGAAATCTTTTGAATATTTTAGTTACCCTTGCACATAGCATTTGTTTAAGGGTAAAATGGATAATACCCTTATGCAGCTAGGGGTTCTGCATAAGGGTAATCATAAAGTGTATTTAAATTTTGTTTTTAAATATTAAATGTTTTTATGGTTTATAAAAATTTTATTGTAAGGGTTTATATTTTCACGATCCTTTTTTTATTCTATGGTTCTATTGGTTTAAGAGTATTTTCATAAATTTAGAATTTGTATTATTTTTTTTGTAAATTATAAAGAGCTTTTGAAATGGTTTACAAATTATAAAAGTAATTTTACTGTTTTAGAAGTTATTTTAGAAATTTAAGTGGGAGTTTTGGAAATGATTTAATTTTTTTTTTATAAGTGTTTTAGGATTTTGAAAGTAATAATAAACAATTTTATTAATTAATTATAATTTATTTTAATTAAAAATTTAATATTTTCAATTAAATATCTACCTTTCTGCATGAAAATGGAGTTTTGTAATGGTAAGTCCTATTTTTAAAGGGGTGTGTAAGGTTAAATATTGTTTTCAATGTGTTCCATAAATGTACTCTTCTTTTTCTTCTTGTTTTTTAATGTAAAACATGATTTTTTATAGGTTATTTAAGGGTAACTCGGATCTCTTATGCATTGTGTAATAGTAAACTGGTTGTGTAAGGGTTTCCTCCCCACTGTATCAAGGTGATCTAAACTCCCTATGCTTGTGTAAAGGTAATTTTAAAATCCTTAAGGTTGCATAAGTGTATTTTCGTGAGGGTATAGTTTCATATGTGTTATCTGACTAATATTAAAGGGTTCATCAAGTTTTCTAATTCCCATGGAAGGGTAACTTTCTTGTTGAATAAAAGAAATCTAGGATTTGAGGTGGCTGCTTAAGGGTAAAGGTAAATTTCCTATACCCACATAAAATTAGCTTAGTTTTTAAATAGGATACGTAAGGGTAAGTTGTATCTTACATCAAGGTACTGGTTCACATAAGGTTCATCTGTTAAGGGTAACCTTGTTGTCACATAAAATTAAGAGGATTTGAGCTAGCTACATAAGGGAAAAGGTGAATTTCCCTTACTCGTGTAAAGGTATCCTAGTTTTTAAATAGGATACATAAGGGTAAGTTGTATCTCATGTAAGGGTACCGACTCATGTAATGGTCATATCTTAAGTTTTTTAAGGGTATAAATAAGTCTCCTCAGCATGTGTAAGGGTCATCTGAGTCTCATGTAAGGGTAATAATGATATTCCTATACCCACGTAAGGGTAATTATCCTTGTAATATTAAAATCGTATTACCCTTATTCAGTGTTATGTTGTCACATAAGGGTAGTGAAAAATATCATGAAAACCTAGTTTTCCATCCCAGAACCTCATGTAACACATTTATAACATAATTAAGAGAATAAATGTGTAAATTATTGGTTTTTATCTTGATTAAGAGTTTTAAATTTAATCTTTTTAATTCTTCTAATTTTAGGAGTTATAAATATGTTTTTTGGGGAGTTAGTTAAGAACTAATTAAATGATGATTTAAGATCTGCATGGTGAATGTATCTGTGTATTCTAAAATATCAGATCTCCCCCTTTGAGTATGTCTTCTTTCTCTAGCTTGGATGATCTCGAATCCTCCTTTAGAATATTTCAAATCCATCTTCTGTTGGTCTGAGCTTCTTCCTCATGCACCAAGCATGTTTTCCAAGATGCAGAATTCTCTCTCTCTCCTTTGGTTGGTGTTTCAATGATAGAACCTTTCTTATCTAGGAATAATATATGAAACTTCTACTTTTTTATACTATATAAATGTGAAATTATCATGATTTATACTTCTTTGTTTATATGGATGTGATTAACCATAATCTAATAATAATTTAGAAAAAAAATGCATGAGGAACAGATATGTGGTAATTTAGAAATTATAAAAGAGGAGGATACATTTCATTATGTGTAATTATATTAATGAATAAATATTAATTTTATTATTTTAGATGGAATAATTTATGATAATCTAGTGATTCCAAAGGTTGAATATGAAATTAATGTTGTGAAATATTGATAATAGATTATAATTTAATTGTTAAGAAAAGAGAGAATTATCTCATGATAAATTTATCTTGAATATTCAAGTGAGGGAAATTTATATTTCATTTGGTAGATAAATAATTCCTTGAAAATATTATAGAATGATTTGTAAGCTTTATTCTCCCTTTAAAATGATCATAACATGTTGTAGAATGTTATTATTTCTACATGAAAATTTGTTAAAGTATGTTTGGGATTAAATTGATAATTTTTAATATTCTTGAAATAAATATAGAATAAGAAATTATATATTTTAGAATAATGATATTTATTCTGAAAATTATTCAAGATATAAAAAGTGATAATATTATATTATGATGTTAAAATACTTAAATATTATTGATGAGAATTATTGGAAAATTATATATATTATTTTTTGAAATAGATATTGTCTCATGTGATTTTTTTATTATCCTTTTACTAAAGATTATTATTTCATGCATAAAACATTAATCATGCTGAGTGATGATTATCACGTGATTGTAATAAATTCTTAAAATAGAAATATTATCACATGTGGAAATATTAATATTCATGTTTGAAATATTTGGGATGTGTTATCACATGTTTTTTAAATGTAGTTTTTTGGATAGTGTGATATATACTGTTATAGTTGTTAATAATGATTTAAATTATTGTATATTTGATAACAACTTAAAGCTAGTAATTATTTTATTGAATTAAAATAAGCATGTTGAAATAATTATCATCAGAATTATAAATATATAAAAAATCAGTTTAAGGTGGAACACTGGATGAAATAAATATTGACTTGGAAATTTATAAGGTTACAGATGCTAAGATTAATTGTTCAATTAATTGGATAATTAAAGATGTTAATGAGAATCAATGATTTATTAAATCATTAATTTGGGGTTGAGTTAACCTGATGTTGTTTGATAAGGGATAGAATAACTTGTTTGATTTGGCCATAGTCTTCTTGGAAATTATGTATGGAATAATACATTTAATAAGTATTTATGCTATATGGATTTATATACTTGATGTGATTGAATGATAACCATGAATGGTTAGAATAATGGGTGGGAATTCTTAAGACTGCGATGGTGGAAGAGGGTGCTAGTTATGGTGATGATATGGGTGGGGATGCCTAAGGCTATAATGGTGTCATAGATTTTTTTTATGATGATGATGTTGACATGATATGTCATATGTGATATTATGTAAAGTGGTGTCAGGGATGACATCAAGACTGATAGAACCGGTTGAAGTTGGTATTAACTATTTTTTTGTTGAAAGCTATGATGCCTTCTTGATAATGAATCTTATTATTTGATGGCCTGGTGACTGTATGTTTTTATATAATCATTTTCCAACTGTAGGAATCATTTTGATATTGTGCACTATGAGTGTGTCTTTTATGTGGTAGTTTGGAATGAGTCCTAGAGTACTCATAATTTTATGAAATGATAAATGAATTAATGAAATAATGGGTTTTGTTTTTGATGATTTCTTTTGATGATGAAATAATTTAGAATACAAGAAATTAATTATTAGAACTTGGTTCAAAATAAGAAAATATTAATCTAGAATGGAAAATGGTAATAATTAATCAATGGATAACTAATTAATTAATGTTTATCTAGGTGTTTTTATGATTTTGATACCTAGGCCTTAACAGTGGTTTCCAAGAGTTCCATTTGATGTTATCGACATATGTTTCTAAGGCTTGGTAGTTTCCCATAGTGTGTTCATGAGCCTTATATATATCATGTATGTTTTGTGATTTTTATACCCCCCTCTCCAAGTAGAGAACTATGTGTCAATACCCAAATGTTTTGGGGGTGTTTTTACTAACATACAATATGGTGAGGATGGATAGTTGGATACCTCTTATTCCCTACTCTCTCTTCGAGGTGAAGTTATTACGCACAAGCAATGTTGGCTTGCAGATTTTAGTGCACATTTTGTTGTGTTTGATGAGAGGATAATGTAGTTTATAGTGGTATTTGTGCATGGTAGGAGTATATGGGGTTTATATACTTCATGTTCTTGATACCAAACTATTTTGGTTATGGTAATGGTTGAGATATGATGTGGCGGCCTAAGTGTCTTTGGAGGGGATTTGATGACCAATTGAATGTTAGGTTCTTGGCATGATGTGGTTTCCATTGTTTCTTTGGTTAAGTTGTTATGTAATGATCTAGGTGTCTTCGAGAGATATGTGATCTAGTGGCCCAAGTTTCTTTGGGTAGGATTACTATACATAAGAGATGAGAGTGGAAGAACATATGAATTTGGGGCGTGAGAGTAGAAAACTTGTGTTAAAGCTATTCAAGGTGCCCTCTTTTGTTATTATATTATATAATCTATTTTATGTGATACTTTGTGAGATATATTCATGGTCAGGATGATAAAAGAATAGTAAACCTATTTTAGTGATGATCTGGTTTCATTTTTTTACTCACCGATATTTAATATGTTTATTTCACATTCTACATGATAGGTTTCAAGGAGGATCCTACTAAGTATACATGTTATGCTAACCCTAAGTATATATAAACTATTTTTATGGTCAGTAATAGATTCTTGATGACTGTACTATACATTACCAATTTGAGGAGTTGTTCAGGAGTTGTTAGGGCTTCGTGGTCTTTACCCAGGATCTGTTTTAGTATTTTCAGTTGTTTCAGTTATATGTCATTACATTTATATCATGTATTGCGATTGCTTATTCTTTTTTTATGAGTATGAGTTTTTTGTTGTTTCTACCTTATCTCTCTCATTTCTCATATCTTAGAGGGTAATTATTCCTATATGTGTGTATTTTATACCCTTTGTGTTTTTTCACAAACCATTGACCTATTAAAGGTGGGATTTAAACATCATTATCTCCATTATCTAGGATGGGTACCTTTGGAGATATGGGGTCATGAAAAGGTGGTATAAAAGTTGATGGTTGAGAGATAATATGAGGTTTGGAGTTAGATAATGATGAGGATGCATGATTTGGTAGGGAAACAGTTCCATCTAGGCTTATTTCATGTTGTAAACAAGGGAGGAAAACTAGGACATAAGATTTTATGTGCTCCCAAAATCTGATGCAAGGAAATTCAAATTTATTGTATATTATAACTGAAGTGGTGATTCTTGTAGGATAGATACATAGGAAAGGATCAGGAATCATACTTTTAAATGCATTTTTTTAAACTGGGTAGAGAATGAGAAAAGATTAAAAATTAAGAAACCAATTAAACTTAAGTAATTTATGTATCAGGTTAAGAGTCCTCGATGTTTTTTCTTTTTCAGGAGTGGCTCTAGGTTCAAATCCCTATCAGGTTCATGCCGAATACATTCAAAAAGATGTGTGAGAAAATCTCTGCAAATTTGAGGGAAAAAATGACTTTTATTAGAGGAGGAAACTCTAAGATTTATAGTTCCTAAGTTTGAAGAAGTCTGAGGCATCCATTTCAGATTTTGATACAAAGGTTTGGTTGGAGTAGGTGTTGCCAGCCTTTAGTTTTAATTGTTCTTAGAGAGAGCACTAAGATTTGTTGGTTGTGACATCACCATGTTAGAAAGCTTGACTATGGTGGTTTTTGTTCCTCAGAGCTTATAAGGAGTTGGCTATTTTTTGAGGATGTTCTTAGATCATTTTTCAGGGAGAGATTCTTTCTTCGACCACAAGGGGGAGGCTTATCAGTTGGTGATATTTTCCCTTCATTATGGGATTTATGATATCTGATATTGATGTGTGGTGAGTATTTTTAATTTCCTTGTTGATCCTGAAACCCTTTGATTATTAGACATTTGACGTTAATTACTAGGTATATCACCATTATTTGATTTTCATAACTTCATAATGAGTATAGGGAAACCTCCTCATTTACTTGATTAAAATCCACCTAATAAATCCTTGATCAATGATCATTTATATCACTCCAAACTTTTAGTTTACAACCCACACCTAAATTCCTTTATAGGTGATAAGTATAACTCATTCCTTATACATGGTGATGAGATGGAGATGTGGTATGAGAAAAGGGTTTCAATGACCTTGTTTATATAATTATATTACACTCACCTATGTCCCTTGTTTAGTCTAGGGTAAAGGGTTCTTGTATATCTTAATTTTTTTAATCAATATAATCTTCACTCATTCCAGGTGATATGAGACCTGGTTCAAGAAAGGAGAATATTTTGATTTTTCCTTTAATTTATTTCTTCCTAGGTGTTGGTTTAATTACTATTTATTTTTTGAAATAAATTATGGTATGATGTGGGTTGTGAATATGACCTTGTTTATAATGTGATTGTGTCTGAGGGTGCTTACATACCTATATAGGATTTCTCTTGTACTATTTATTTATATTATTTCATTGAGAATATGAATAGAGGGAACACTTCACATGTCATTAAGAATTATATTACAATGTGTTTTAAAAGCATGTGAGTGAGTTAGTGACACCTAAATCAGATAATATCATGGTATGGTGGGTGAGTTCATTTTGTTTTTATTATTGTGAAAGCTCTGTTGATCTTGGTGCATATTATGATCAAGAAATGTTATGTGATGTTGATATATAACTCTTTAAAGTAATGTATTATGCCTATGGTAAATGAGATATTATAGCCTTTTTAGCTTTTTCATTATTATTCTCCTGGAAAATAAGGTTTTTTTAACAAACATGGAAGAATTTTAATGATAGATAATATGGATTGTTTAAGCCTCATGCTTTTTTTAATGCATTTAATGTTTGAAATTTGATTTCTCTAAGTTTTGGAAGTTATATGAAATATTAAGTTGCTAAAGAACATCGTAGATCTATATCAGTTGAATAAAAAGAAATTAATGAAAGTATATAACTTGCATATGTATGTGTGTTATCTAAGAACTCATCTTAAATATGAAATGTTTTTGGAAAAGGAAAATTTACTTTGAGAATGTCATCCTTTGGAGTTTTATTTATTATATATAATAATATTTAGTGAGTCCCTCTTGAAAAAATTAATTTTTGATAAAAAATTTTCTTGAATAAACAGTTTCAATCTTTCTATAAAACTTGTTTTTATTTTAAAAGTGGTTTTGAAAATGTATTGAAAGTGTTTTATTATAGAAGTTTCTAATAAATAACTTTTTTTATGAAGTCTTAAAAAGGGTTTTCATTTGATGATTTCTTAACCAGTCAAATTATAAACACAAAGAGACATAGTGACAATTTTTTATTAGTATATTTTGAAATTTAACGATTTTTAATGTGAAATTACTAGATAAACTCTCAATAATAAAGGGATATTTTGGAAAATATGTTTATTTTTTGAACTCCTTAACCAACATGAATTCTATTTAGGTTAATGTTAATTGATTTTTTTTAAAGTTTCCCTTATGTAGAATTATTTTAACATTATGTTTGTTTGATTAGATATACTAGGCTTGCTGTTTTTTTTGTTATCCATGTGGCCTTTGATGTTACCTTTCTTAGGAATGAGAGTCACATATGCATGATCACTATTTAGAGTTATTAATAGATTTTTTTTATTTTTATAAGATGTTTGATCTCATGTTGCTTTTGAGATGGATATTCTCCCATGATGTAATGTTTTTTTAATAACATTATTCTTATTTGAGAGGTATCGTACCGGGAGATTGTTTTAAAGTGTTGTGTAGTTGTAAACTTTATTCCTCTAGTGGTTGAAGTTTTCCAAATATATCAAGATCCTTTAGTGGTATCTCACAGGGTGGTTAAATTCTTCCCCATTCTTTTCCTCTCTCTCCCATGTTTATTTTAATTATTGAGGATATAAATTGTTTAGGTGGTATCTAATATTAGGGTATATATTTCCTTGATACATTCCTTTGTTTTTCTAGGTTTTTTGATGATTTCTGAGTAATTTCATAAATTTAGAAATTTTATTAAAAATTATTTTGTTAATTGTAAATAGGTTTCAAATGGTTTACAAATTATGGAAGCAGTTTAATTATTTTAAATGTTAATTTAGAAACTAAAGTGGGAGTTTTGGAAATGATTTAATTGTTTTTTATAAGTTTTTTTTTTGTTTTTTAAAGTAATAATAAACACTTTTATGAATTATTTACAAGTTATTTTATTTAAAAATGTATCATTTTAAATGAAATATCCACCTTTACACATGAAAATTGAGTTTCATAAGTGTAAGCCTTATTTTTAAAGGGGAACATAAGGGTAGAGATTTTTTTATATGTGTTTTGTAAGGGTAATCCCATTTTCTCTTTATTTTGTAAAGGAAAAAAAGGAGTTTTTATAGGTTATATAAGGGTAACCTAGATCTCCTATGCACAATGTAAACGTAAACTATATGTGTAGGGGTCGCTTCCCCACTGGGTAAAGGCCAGCCAAAATACTTATGCTTGCATAAAGGTAGCGCTAAAATATTTAAGGTTACATATTGGTGTTCACTAAGGGTAGAGTTTTATAAGTTTTGTTTGACCATTGTATTAGGGTCCAAGAGGTTTTCCAATACCCATGTTAAGAGTATCCTTCTTTTCATATAAAAGTAATCCAGGATTTGAACCGACTGCATAAGGGTAAAGGTGAATTTATTTTACCTACATAAAGGTCAAACTGAGGTTGTGTAAAGGTAGTCTAGTTTTTAAATAGGATATGTAAGGGTAAGTTGTATCTCGCACAGGAGTATAGAATCACTAAGGATTATCTCTTAAGCTACGTAAGGGTACAACCGAGTTTCCTCAACTCGTTTAAGGGTCATCTGAGTCTCACATAAAGGTAATAGAGATATTATTATACCAACATAAGGGTAATCAGCTATATAATGGTAAAACCATATTACCCATATGCAACTCTATGGTGTCACGTAAGGGTAGAAAAAAATCTCCTAAAACCTATTTTCCATCCCAGAACCTTTTGTAATGTGTTTTCAACATAATTAAGGGAATAAATGTGGAAATTTGTGGTTGTTGTATTGGTTAATAGTTTTCAATGTAATATTTTGACTTCTCTTAATTTTAGGAGATATGAATTGGTTGTATGGGGAATTCATTGAGAAATAATTAAATAAAGATTTAATATTTATGTGGGGACTGTAACTTTGTATTCTAAAAAACTAAATATCCCCCCTTCAAGTCTCTCTTGCTTCTCAAGTATGGATGATCTCAAAGCTTCCTCCAGAATCTTTCAAAGCCATCTTGAGTTGGTTCGAGCTTCTCCCTCACATGCTAAGACTGTGTTTATCAGATATAGAATTCTCTATCTCTCTCTCCTCTAGTTGTTGTTGCAACATGAGAACCATTCTTCTCTAGGTAGGGGATTTGTGACTTCTCCCTTTTCATACTATTAAAATGTGAAATTATCATGATTTATACTCCTTTGTTTAGATGGATGAAATTAACCATAATTAGATAACAATCTAGAAAATAATTTCATGAGGAATGAATATGTTTTAATTTGGAAATTATAAGAGAGAAGGATAAAATTTATTCCATGTAATTATGTTAATGAAATAATATTAATTATAGATTTTATTTATAGAATTTGGTGTAATAATTTGTAGATTATAAAGTTTTAAGATGAAATTAATGTACTAAAATATTGATAATGGATTGTCGTTTAATTATTAAGAAAATATAAAATTATCTCATGCCAAAATTATCTTGAATATTCTAGTGATGGAAATTTATATTTCATGTTGTGTATAAATAATTCTTTTGAAATATTATAGCTTGTTTTGGAAGATTTATTCTCCCTTTAAAATGATAATTACATGATGTATAATGTTATTGTTTTTTCATGAAGAATTGTTAAAGTATTTTATGGTTTAAGTTGATTATTTGTAAGATTATCATAAGAAAGAGAAATAAGAACTTGCCTATTATATAATATTGATATTTATTCTAGAAATTATTCAATATATATATAAAGATATAATATCATATCATGATGTTTAAATGATTAAATATTATAGATGATAATTATTGGATAATTCTGTATATTATAAATTTAAATGGTGATTTTCACATGTGATTGTTTTATTCTTTTACCAAAGAATATTATTGTATGTGTAGAAATTTAATCATACTAATAGATGATTATCACATGATTTTAATAAATTCTTGAAATAAAAATATTATCACATTTGGAAATATTAATATTCAGGTTTGGAATATTTGATATTTGTAATCGCATGATTTTGAAATATATTTATTGCCTTTGATATTTATAATATAGTTTGTTGTCTATTGTTATAGTCGTTAAGTATATTTGATACACTTGTAAACTTGATAACAATTTAAATCTGGTAATACTTTGATTATAAAAGAGGCATGTTGAAATAATTATTGTCAAGATTGTTGATATATGAAAAAACATCTTAAGTAGGAACATCGAATGAAATAAAGTTAGCAATTAAAATTTATAAGGATAGATCTGTTGAGATTAATATTTAAATTAGTCAGATAATTATAGAAAATAATGAGAATTAATTATTGATTAAATAATTTCTTTGGGTTTGAATGAGCCTGGTGTTGTTTGATAAAGGAGTAAAATCCTTGTTTGATTTGGACATAGTTGAATTTGAAATTATATATGGAATAATAAATTTAATATTTGTTTATTATCTAATGATTTATAACCTTTATGTGATTGAATTACAACCTTGAATGATTAGAATAATGTGAAGGAATTCATGAGGCTTTGATTGTGGAATGAGGTGCCGGTTATAGTGATGATATGAGCGGGGATTCTTGAGGATATGATGGTGGTATGGAGTGTAGTTTATGATAATGATGTTGACATGTGATGTTGGATGTTATATTATGTGCATTAGTGTCAAAGATGGTACCAGGACTGATATAATAGGTTGATTCCATACTTACCTATTTTTTGTGCTAAAAGATAGGATGTTTTCTTGATGATGAATCTTCTTGTTTAATGGCCCTATGACTTAATGTTTTTATATAATTAGTTTTCAAACAAGGGAAATAGTTTGATACTCTGAACTGTGAGTGAGTCTTTTATGTGATAGTTTGGGATGAGTCCAAGAGTACCCATAAGTTTATAAAATAATAAATGAATTAATGAAAGAATGAGGTTGGTTCTTATCGATGTTTTTTTTTAGGATGATGTGCCTAGGAATAAAAGAAAATAATTATTGAAACTTGGATCAAAATATAAAAACGTTAATTTTGAAAGGAAAATGGAAATAATTTATTAATGGATAATTAATTAATGTTGATCTTTATACTTTTATGATTTTGATACCTACGCATTAGCAATGGTAGTCGGTAATTTTGTAAAACGTTAGTGACAAATGATTCTAAGGCTAGGTAGTTTCCCTTAGTGTTATCACAATAATTATATATATCATATATGTTTTGTGATTTCTATAAGAACCCCACTCAAATCGAGTACTATGTTATGACACCCAAATGTTCTGGGAATGTTTTTCTAATATCCAAGATGTTGAGGATGGTTGGTCGGATACCACTCTTCCCCCACCCTCTCTTCCAGGTGATGTTCTTATGAAAAGGTTGTAGTGCACTTGTGGTTTTGTTTGAAAAGAGTATGATGTGGTCTATAATGGGGGTGGGCATGGTAAAAGGAGAGCATGAGGTTGATTTCATTCATTCTCATAATACCCTACTATTCTGGTTGTGATTGTGGTTGATATGTGATGTGGTTGAACATGTATCTTTGGGTGGGATACAATGGCATGTTTCACATGGGGTTCTTGGCATGATGCAGTTTCCTAGGTGTCTTTGTGAGAGATTTGATATGATGACCCAGGTTTCTTTAGGTGAGATATGACGTGATAAACTAGGTTTCTTTGGGTAGTATTACTATACAAAATAGATGAGAGTGCTATGACATATGATTTTGGGGTGTGAGAGTGTAAACCCAGTGGGAAAGTGGTGTGGGGTACCCTATTTTGTTATTATATTATATAATCTCTTATATGTGATACTTAGTGATATATAACTATGGTGAGGATGAGAAAATAATAATAAATCTGTTTAGGTGGAAAGTTAGTTTCAATTTTTTACCCACTGAGCTTTAGTATACATCTTTAACATTTTTAATGAGATTTCTTAGGGAGGATCCAAAAAAGTATACATTTTATTCTCAACATAAATATATATATATATATATTGTTTTTAAGGTCATCTGTAGTCTCTTTATGATTGAGATGAACATTACTAGTTCAAGGAGTTGTTTAGGAGCTGTTGGAACTTCATGGTCACCGTCAAGGATATGTTTTAGTGTTTTTAGTTGTTTCAGTTGTATGTCATTACATTCATATCATGTATTCATATTTATTATTCTTTTATTATGAGGATGATTTTTTGGATGTTTCCATATTATCCCTCTCATTTATTATATATTATATGGTAATTCCCCCCATCTATGTGTATGGTATACTCTCAGTTCTTGTCTCCAACTCGTGGCCTATTTGCGGTGGGCTTCAGACATCGTTATTTACCTTCTCTCATTTTCGACCCAAGATGGGTACCTTTGTGGGGGGTCATCATATAGTGGTATCTAAGGCGATGATTGGGAGATAGGTTGAATTTTGGAGTTAGTAACTAGATATGATTCATGAATTGGTATGGAAACAATATCAATTGATCTTGGCATGTTCTATAGCAAGGGATACCATCCAGGACATTCGATTTTAGAAACCCCTATGAAATGAAGCAAGAACCTTCAAGTTTACTGGATATGGTAAGCAAAGTGATGCTTATTTTGGGGTAAATACCTAGTAAAGTTTCATGCATTATACTTGTATGAGTATGTTTTTGAACTGGGTAGACAATTAGAAAATGTTAAATTTGAATTAACTAATATACCTTAAGTAATATGTGTCTCAGGTTATGAGTCCCTAATGTTTTCTTATTTTGTAGGAGTGAGTCTACATTGGAATCCCTATCAAGTTTGTACCAAATACGTTCAACAAGATTTTTTAGAAAATCATAGTAGATTTGAGGACAATAATAACAATTATAGAAGGAGTACACTCTGAGAGTTCTAGTGCTGGATTCTATATAAGTATGAGAGCTCTATTTTAGATCATGGGACAAAAGGATTGGTTAGATGAGGTGGTGATACCCTCTGGTTTGAATCTTTCTTGAAGAGATCATTGAGCTTTGTTGTCTATGATGATGTTGTTTAGTATAATTTTACAATGGTAGTTTTTGTTTGTTATATTTTTTTAGGAGTTGGTTGTTTCATAGGGGATGTTATAAGATTAATTTTCAAGCCAAGTTTCTTTCTTTGTTCGCAAGGAGGCATATTCTCGGTCAGTGATGTTTTCCCTTTATTATAGAATTTATGAGCTATGCTCTTGATGTGTGGTGAGACTTTTCAATTTCCTTATTGAGCTTAGAACCCATTGATTATTAACCCTTTGAATTTAATGACCAGTTTTATCATCATTCTTCAATTTTTATCCCTTCAAAATTAGTGTAGGGTCACCTATTTATTTTATTTATTTAAAATCACCTAATAAATCCTTGATCCATGATCATTTTTATCACTTCAATATGTTTGTTTCCAACCCACACCTAAATTCCTTTAGATGTGGAAAGTGTAACTCCATATTTGGACCTGGTGATGAGATGGAGATGTGGTATGGGGAAATAGTTTCCCTAACCTTGTTCATATCATTATATTACTCTCTTTTCAAGAACTTTTTTGGTCTAGGGGAAGGGGTTCTTGTATTTCTTCCTTTTTTTAATAAATATAATATTCACTTGTTCCATGTGATATCAGCCTTGGTTTGGGAAAGGATAATATTTTGATTTTTCCTTTAATTTATTTCTACCTTTTTATGGTTTAATTACTCTCTCTATTGTGGAATAAAATTGTGTATGATGTGAGTTGTGAATGTGACCTTGTTTATGATGCAATTGTGGCTTGGTGTGCTTACATATCTAGAAGATATTTCTCTCTTATTTTTTACATATGTTATGTCCTTGAGCATATGAAGAGAGGTAAAACTTCACATATCATGACGCATTATATTGAGACACATTTTAAAACCATGTGAGTGAGTTAGTTCCAACCAATGCGATTAATATCATGGTATGGTGGGTGAGTTCCTTTGATTTGTATTTTTGTGATAGCTCTATTGATCTTGGTGCATGTGATGATTGAGAAATTTTATGTGAATTTGATATACAACTCAAGAAATTAATGTATGTCACTTGTGTTAAATGGGAGATTATATCCATTGTATCTTTTTCTTGAGTGTTCTCCTAGAGAATAAAGTTTTTTTAACAAACTTTGAATAATTTTAAAGCTAGATAAGGTCGATTTTTTAAACCCCATGATTTGTATGTAATTCATGTCATGTGTTAAATTTGAGTTCTCTATGTTTTAAAAGTATTTTTTATTAATATTAATTTTAAAAAGATCATGGTAGAGTTGTTCTAACTGAATTAAAAAAAATTGATAAAAGAATGTAGCTCTCATATGTATGCGATTTATCACTAAACTCATGTTAAATATGAATTTTTTTATAAAAGGAAATTTTACTTTGAGTATGTCATCATTGAGAGTTTTATTCATGTTGTTTTATAATATTCAGTGAGACCATTTTAGAAAACTTTATTTTGTGATGACAAGTTTTCTTGAATAAATGATTTTAACTCTTTCATGAAACTTGTATTTATTTTAAAATTTTGTTTTGTAAATGTATAGAAAGTGTTTTCTTAGATAATTTTTTGATAATTAACTTTTTATGGAGAAATATTAAAAAGGGTTTTCATTTGAATATTTGTTAAACTACCATATTATAAACACAAATAGACTTTGTTAAAAAAATTATTAGCATTTTTTAAAAGTTTAACAAGTTTTAATGTGAAATGTTTGGATACATTCATAATAAGAAATTAATATTTTTGGAAAAAATTACATTTTGAACTCATTAACCAGTATGAATTATTTAGAAAAATGTGAAGTGATTTTTTTAAAGTGTTCTTTCTATAGTGTTATTTTAACATTATGTTTGTTTGATTGGATATACCTAATTTTCTGGTTTTGTTTTAGTTATCTATGTGGCCTTTTCTGTGACCTTGACTAGGATGAGTGTAACAAATGTGTTCTCACTATTTCGAGTTAACTAAGTCTTGTTTTGTTTGGATAAGATTTTTGATATCCTATTGATATATGAGACTGATTTCCTCCCATGATTTAAAGTTTTTTAATGACATTATTCATGTTTGAGAGGTATATCCCCTAGGATATTGTTTTAAAGTGATTTTTAGTTGTACACTTTGTTCCTCTAATGGTTGTAGCGTTCCAAATATAGTGAGATCCTTGAGAGGTATTTCATGGGGTGGTTAAATTATTCCTTATTATTTTCCTCTCCCTCCTAGATTTTTTTTAATTATTGAGGCCAATAATTTTTTTGAGAGGTATCTAATGTAAGGGTACAAGTTTCCTTAAGAATTTCCTTTGTTTTTATGTGGTTTATGATGGTTTAAGATAAATTTCATAAATTTAGAAGTTATCCTAAAATTATTTTGTAAATTATAAAGAGGTTTTAAAATGATTTACAAATTATGGAAGAAGTTTCATTGTTTTAAAAAAAATTGGGAAATTAAAGTTGGAGTTTTTGAAATTATTTAATTTTTTTTAGAAGTATTTTGGGTTTTTAAAAGTAATAATAAACCATTTTCTTAATTATTTATTTTTTTAAATACAAATTTATTATTTTTAATGAAATATCAATCTTTACACATTAAAATGAACTTATGTAAGGGTAATTCCTATTTTTAAAGAGGTTTTTAAGGGTAAATATTGTTTTGTATGTGCCTAATATGGGTAATCTACCTTTTCTCCTTATTTCGTAAATGTAAACATGAGTTTTATAGGTCACTTAAGGGTAGCTAGGATCTTTTATGTGTTGTGTAAAGGTAAACTGGCCGCATAAGGGTAGATCCCTAAGTGTGTAAAGTTTAACCAAACTCCCTCAACATGTGTAAAGGTAGTTTTGAAATCCATAAGGATACATAAGTGTATTGTCATGAGGGTAGAGTTGTGTAATAGTCATCTGACTGATATGTAAGGGTCCAATGGGTAAGTATAACCTAATTGTCACATAAAAGTAATCTAGGATCTGAAATGACTGTTGCGTAAGGGTAAAGGTGAATTTCTTTTACCTGTGTAAAGGTCAATCCAAGGCTTCATAAAGGTAGACTAATTTTTAAATAGGATACACAAGGATAAGTTATATCTCATGTGATGGTACAGACTCGTGTAAGGTTCATCTCTTAAGTTGTGCAAGAGTACAAATGAGTTTCCTCGATTTATGTAAGGATCATTTGAGTATCACATAAGGGTAATAGTGAGATTATTATACCTACGTAAGGTTAATTATCTATTTCATGGTAAAACTATATAACCCTTATGCATGTATATGGTTTCATGTAATGGTAATGAAAAAACTATTAAAAACCCTTTTTTTCATCCCTGAACATTTAGTAATGCATTTTAAATTAAATTAAGGGAATGAATTTGGGAACTAATGGTTGTTATCTTGGATAAAAATTTTCAATTTTATCTCCTTAATTTTCCTAATTTTAGGAGTTATGAATAGGTTTTGTGGAGAATTAGTTGATAACTAATTAAATGAATATTTAATATATGTGTGGAGAGTGTATTTTTTTATTCTAAAGTACTAGATCTCCCTATTTGGGTCTTTCTCCATTCTCAAGTCCATATTATCTCAAAGAATATTTGGGAATCTTGTAAATCTATCTATAATTTTTATGAGCTTCTTCCTCATGCGCCAAGCCTATGTTTCTAGGATGAAGAATTCTCTCTATCTCTCTCTCTCTCTCCTCTGGTTGATGTTGCAATATGAGAACCCATCTTATCTTGGTAGGTGATCTATGAATTATCCTTTATCATATTATCTAAATGTGAAATTATCATGATTTTTAATCCTTTGTTTAAATAGATGTGATTAACCATAATCAGATAATAATCTAAAAAATAATGTCATACGAAATGAATATGTGGTAATCTAGAAATTATAAAATAGGATGATACATTTCTTTCCATGTAATTAAGTTAATTAAATAATTTTAATTCCAAAATTTTAGATGGAATGTTGTATGATAATATAGATATTTCAAAGGTTGAATATGAAATGAATGTAGTGAAATTTTGATAACTGATTATTGTTTATTTTTTTGGAAAATATATAATTATCTCATGTTGAAATTATCTTGAATATTCAAGTGAGAGAAATTTATAATTAATGTTGTAGATAAATAATCATTATGAAAATATTATAGCATGTTTTGGAAGGTTTATTCTCCCTTTAAAATTATCATAACATGTTGTATAATGTTATTGTTTTCTCATAAAGAATTGTTAAAGTATTTTATGTATTAACTTTATAATTTGTAAAATTAATGGAAGAAATATAAAATAAGAAATTGTGTGTTGTAGGATAGTGATATTTATTCTATAAATTATTCAAGAGAGATAAATACATAATATCATGCAATGATGTTAAAATGATTAAATATTATTGATGAGAATCATTGGATAATTCGGTATATTAGTAATTAAAAGGGATATTATTGTGTGTTAATTTTGTATTATTTTAATAAATAATATTATTTAATGTGTAGAAATTTAATCATGTTGAGAGATGATTATCACATGATTATAATAAATTCATGAAATATAAATATTATTATATGAAGAAATATTAATGTTCATGTTTGAAATATTTGGGATGTGTGATCACATGATTTTGAAATATTTTTTTCCTATGATATTTACTTGGTATTGTGCTATCTATTGTTATAGTTTTTAATAATGGTTAATATGATTGGAAATTTGATATTATTTTAATTCTAGTGATGCTTTGATTTTATTAAAATAGGAATGTCGAAATAATTATTTTCGAAATTGTTGATATATGAAAAAGAATCTTAAGTTGTAACGTTGGATGAAATAAATTTAGCCTTGTAAATTTATATGGTTAGAGCTGCTGGGATTAATTGTCATATTAATTAGATAATTAAAGATAGTAATGAGAATTAAGGATTTCTTAAATCATTACTTTGGGGTTGAGTGAGACCAATGTTTTTTGGAAACGGATGAAATGACTTGTTTGATTTTTCCATAGTTTTCATGACCCCCTCCCCCCAAAGAGAACCCCTCCCAGGTCAACAATGAGAGAAGGAGGAGGGTGACCGCCTGAGTCCTACCTCTAGTAGGCCCTAGGTTGGGGACTAGTATCGAGGGTATAATAAACATACAATGGGAGGTATTTCCCTCTAATAGAACATACATAAGAGAGATATAAGACAGAAAGACTAATCAACACCTACTCAAGTACATAAAAGAACCCAAGTGCATACATGTAATGTCAAACAATACTAAAAAAACTTAAAGGTAAAAAACAAGTACCAAAAAGGTAAACTCAACAATGACCACAAAGCACAAACAGGTCCAAAAAACCATAATCTAGTAATATCTTGGATGATCTCCAACCTTCTCCTAATACCCTTAAAAATAGTTTATATAAAATTATATTTAGAATAATAGTATAATCAGTATGATCATCCTCAGAGCCTCTCATGAAAAAGATAAAGAAAGCTTACTAAATCCCAACGAACAAAAAATTGAAACTAAATCGGAACCTAACCAGGTATACTAAGTTCCTAGCCTCACCAAGTATATCTGTTACTAAGTATCTCATATAATAAATCATGTATTATATTAATAAATCAACAAGGGTTCCCCACTACCATTTCCCCAATGGTTTTTCACTTTGTCCCAACGTTGCATGTCCTAATCAGTCTCTCTCTAAAAGTAAGTTAGCCTACTAAAACCTACGATAAGTGTCACAACATGAATCATGTGCATTGCATCATCACATCATCTCATATTACATCTCCATAAAGTAACCAAGTAGTTCTGGGATCCACAACAAACCCTATAATGTGTATCATACATTGGGTATTATAACTCAAGTCATCACAACCTATACATTGATTAAGGTACCTCAAGACATCACATACCACACACTTCATACCTATAATAATCCTTTAGAAACTATATCAAGAGATACATGTGTGTGAAATAACCACAATTCATCACACCCCTCTACACACATATATATGGAAACTAACTACCATGTATACCAATACTTAATACTACCAAGATAAGAGAGTGGGGTTAGAGGGGGTAGTTATCTATCCATCCTCTCATCGGGATGTTGGGAAAAACAGCCTCCCAAAGTCCACTAGGTGACAGTCACCCTAACTGACTTGGGTAAGGTGGCATATGAAATCACCGAATATATAGGATATAATATATATCACTACTACACTATTAGAATAACTTATTACTAAGCTCACCTACAGTTATCTTCACTTAGACACTCAGACGCCACTCTTAGGGACAAGATATCCTATAAGCACACAACTATTTTAAGGAGCTATATTAAATTACTTCTTTACTTTTTACAATTATCCTTTTATTATTAACTCATTATCCATTAATTAACCATAATTATTATTCCAAATTACATTACATTAATCATCAAAGTGTAGTGCATTCCCTTTGGAAATATTCCAAACCGAGTCCATGATTTCCCAAGATCAACTCTTTTGAATTCCAGCATCAACCAACCCCATGGGTTAAACATTTATTAAAATTTATTAACCACTATATATTTCTAGGTACTCTAGGAAAAACCATCATAAACTACCACTAAGATAAATTCAACCAAGCACATCCAGCTACCTCGAGTAGTGGGGAAAGGAATATAGATAAACAATCAACCTAGCCATCATCCATTAAACATATTCATTAACAAGAAATAATACATCTTTATCACATCAATGAATAAACCCAGATTCAACCTATTATATTATATATGGTTCCATTACTGATACCCTCAAGCATATCCTAGTGTATCTCGCCATCACGAGAATCAACTGCTACCACAGCATCCAGCCCCCCCCCCCCGCCCATATCCCACCATCTATCCTAGGATCTTCCATCATGGCTCACATCACACAGTGAGATCACATCCATATCACATCACAAGTCATTAAGAAAAAAGTATAGTTAACAAGGAAAACTAGGCCCTAAAATAAGGCATATAGTCTTCACATGAAAATGGGATCTCACAACCCTAACACAAGTCATTCGACCTTCTCAAGAAAACATGCACTTTTGGAATAACATTTTCAAATGAGCATGCATTTAGAATCAATTTTATTATAATCAAATTACAAAGAAAACTGGATTATAAACATGCATATTCTTTAAATTCTTAAGAAAATTAATCAATTCATCCCATATTTACATTATTTACCATTTTCCAATGAAAGTAACATGTTAAAATGATCATAAAAACACGATACACAAGCATATTATAGATAGAAACTATCTATAAAATCAAGAGGCAAACTTTTATCATGGTATTAAACAACAACATGTGATTGTTATCCAATTATTTATTAATCTGGTTCAATATTTATTAGGTCAATTCTATTTCCATACAAAGGGATACACCATGGTCAATTTATTATTACACATAAATAAAAGAGAAGCAAAAAATCCCCTACCTATAAGGTGTCAACGTTCTTCACTCGAGAATGAACCAATGATGCAGATCATGGTCACTTCTCCTATAAGAAGCTTTATCCCTCCAAGGTTATCATGAAAAAAAATGACCAAAATACATAATAACATGGATAAGAGATTTTTTTATGAAAATTAATAAACTAGGGGAACAATATTGAATAAACACAAGAGGATAAGGGATAACTAACCTCAGATCATTTCATATCCAATATAGGAAGCTGAGAATTGATCCCCTTCAAAGGGATCCCAAAACACCTGAAGAATTTTTTTTCCTGCATCGGTCTTTGGGAAAGAATGCATAGGGCTTGAAAAAACGTGAGCTGTTATAGGTTATTGTTGACACTACTTGAGAAAATAACCAAAAGGAATATGAGGAAGAACTCCAGGTCATTTAGATCCAAAAGCAAGGTTCAAAAAGTAAAAAAAAGGAAAATCAACAATACTCCCAAAGAGATTCGGGCTGGAATAACTTCACGAATCTATGCGGTGGACCTACGTGGCCGACCTATGCAGCAGACCTATGTAGCTAACCTCCATGGCGGATATTTGTGCCCGAAGATTTTTTATGCACATCTATGGATAACTTGTGCAGTGGAGCTACGTGACTTACCTATGCGGAGTAGCCCCACGCCATAACTTCGTGCCAGAAGATGCTTGGTGCACCTCCACAGAATACCTATGCGGTGAATCTACACAAAATACCTGTGCTGGAAGCATTTCGTTGACCTGGCCCATCTTTGCCTATAAATAGAGCCCTTGGGCTCTCAATTTTGGGAGTGAAAAAAATTGAAAGACTCTCTTAAGCTCCCTTTGCGTTTCTCTTTCACCTAGATCCCTCAAATTGTCTCAGGTAGCTCTCTAAACCACGAGAGAAGAGATAATTAAATGGGATGGGCATGTTTTTAAGTTCTTTACATTCTTCAGTCATCATCCATACCTAGGTGGTATACTTGCATGCCATACCTGCATGTTATACCTGCGCTCCATACCTGCACGTCATACCTATGCGGGTATACCTATGTGGTACAGCTACGTGGGGTACCTACGTGGCATACTTACGTAAGGGACCTACATCAAGGCAGGGTATCTCCTTCCTTGGTTCCCTTATCTAAAAGAGTCTAAGTTGAAGCCTTCACCAAAACCTCATAACTTCTCAAACCTTTGGGAAAGGCACATCAACGTGTCTCCTATTTGGGTTTGTATTTCCACAGTCAGAGGTTTCCCACATTTGTTTCACAATGAGGTTTAGATTAATGGGATATTTTTGGGTTAGTATAACCATAGTCACATGGAATTTTCTCCCAGAAACAGTGTTGGGAAGTTCATAGTTTGGAGTAGGGTTGGCTACCGGCCTCTCCCTTCTCAAAGAGGTGACCCGGAACCTCAAGTCTTTGGTAGAGAAGGTACACTTCACACTTGTTGTTTCACGCAAGAATAGGAGAGGTCTCCCTCCCATACCAGAACCAATTTCAGGGCATCCATCCTGGTATAAGCCTCTCATCTGCACCCCTTCTTCCTTATATTGGACCCTTTTCCAATGTAAATAGAACATAGGGTAGGTTCATCACCTCTCCCTCTTCCACGGTTGACATGCCCACTTCCATCAGCATGGAGGAAAAATTTTGAAGTGTGAAGTGTCATTGTTGAATCTTTCACATCCTCTTTTTTCTCACACCAAGCATGACTCACGAGATCTTAGAGATACGTGATGGTTACAACATGTGCACAAAAACTCATTGGAAGGAACTTTGGTAACTCTAATTACTATTCAATCCAAGATACTTAGGAAGCTCTTTCGGGGCCCAAGATTACGAGATATCCTCCTCAGAAATACAACCTTAATTCCCCATATTTTGGAATCCTCCTTAGGAAATAATCCCCAAAATTCAATCCTCAAATCAACAAGGCATCATTTTTCAGAAAGTAAGCCACCGTACTCTCCTATGAGACACATCAAACTATGTGGGTTTGATTCCCATCCATATGGGATACGTAGGAAGCCTCCTTGAGGTTCAAACCCAACATTTCAAATCAACCCTATTATCTTTGTCCCATATTCCCATCAGGGTCTGATCTTACTCGGAAACACATATCCCTTCCAAGTTCCTTGGGATGCTTCAGCATAAGTCCCACATTAAGTTTCAACTAAGCACCTTCTTCTTAGAGGTCCTTATCACGTAACCTTAAAAGGTATGATGTGTCCTATTAAGCGACACCAAACTATAAGGGTTCTTATTCCTTTCACAAGGATGCATAGGTAGCCCATTTTACTGTCATGATCCCAAGATCAAAACAAACCTTCATCTCCTTGGATGACATTAAATTCTAGAGTGCCCCACTGAGTGGCTTAAAAACCCGTATCATCACAATGATGATTAAAAGAATCTCTAATCAATATATTAGAGGATAAAATTAATAGAAAACCTCGAATACATACGGATATTTCCATTAATGAAGAACCCTGAATACATACTGATGATTTTAAAGTTTTACACTTGTTAATATGTGATTATAAATTCCAAGGTATACTTATGATATACTTGGTTAATTAATAAGGATTCATGAAAATATTTTATTTTTACAAAGAGAGTCCCAGGGTAGACAATAATTCTCCCCAAAAGGGTGTGATGAGTCCGACCTCCCATCCTCTCGACCAATGCACGTTCTTAAGTATCGTAAAGTTCAAAACTTAACAAATTCCTTCATTTGGAAAGAAAGTCCTATTTGGATAAAGAATTGTTGGAAGTTTCTAGTTCCATGAATAAATCCAATGGAAACTGCTTGGAAACAGTGATTCTTAAATCTAGAACACACGTTTCAAGGAACTATGAAACAAAAATGGTGAACCCGATGTGAATCCTTAACCAAGATAATAATGTTACCCACATGTTAGGCCCCTATAAATTGATAAAGGAAGGCCATACAAAGGAATTAATCAAGCATGTATCCATCTGAAAAAATGTTGCTTTAATAGAGCCTGTTGTTGTTCTTAATTTTCCATAGAATTCTCTTCAATCCAAAGAATGGCTTTCTCCAAGACAATATCTATGAATTTCCCGACTGCTGCTCAAGCTGGATCTCCATCCATGGGAAGGATGTTATCACCAACCCAGCATCTTCAATGTTGGGTCTCTAATGTGATGGTGAAGAAATATTTCCATCACAGTACAATACCAACTTTGGAGGCTGCTCGATAGTCCCTCCAGGTCAACAACAATCCTCAATCATCTGGCCAATGACGACCAATGATAAAGAAGCATATGGTTCCCACCACTGTCTCCAACTGTTTAGGGTCCTTATCCCCATAACGCAACAACCAGTCCCTCCTGTACTTTAGGGAGGTGGATCAAGAGGTCACTCAAGGCCTCAATTCAATAATGCAGGAGTCCTTCATGAGGACTCCCACTAGAAATCACTTCCAAAATCATACGGTATTGAACCCCCAACATGATGGGGGTGTTGCCTCTAGACGTTCGCCCCAGGTCTCTCAGACTCAGGCATGCAAGACGAGCTGCCAGGGACAATGTTCGGTTAACAGGGAGTAGGTTCTCACCTTTACCTCCTTTGGATAATTCCATCGACCTAACTCGATGGAAAAAAACGAGCGGGTACATACACTAGTTCGTCCTAATTTTTTTTCTTAGCAGGATCATCTAATAGAAACTCATCAATCCCACCAGATAAACCTAGTGGAGTACCGTGAACAGGCACAAACACCTACTCACAAGTTATCAGCCAGTCAACAGGCTCGTCCGACTGCATTTAAAGTGGCCTACCAATCTAATATGGTGGAAACTAGTAAACAGGAACATACACCAATTTACAATAACCAATTTTGTTAGTAGTCTTGTCTGCCAGTATTGAAGGAAGTCCATCAACCATACTTGATGGAAAACATCAAGCAGGCACATACACTTTCCAATGTTCATCACATCTTCCAATAGTCTCGTTTGGTAGCACTCAGAGAAGTCAGTCGGAAGTCTCTGATGACAAATTTGGGGCAGACCCAACTCTCTACCCCCATGCATGAGAACTATCAATATCTATTGATAGGAAAAGGAGGACAGGAGCAAGCACATACACCTACTCCCGATATGGAATGGACGTATATTCATGTTCCAGTTGCTGAAGTCACCAAACACATCTTATCAATGGTGAAAGGGCAGACGCATATCCCTTCTCATATTCTGGAAGCATTCCAGGATATTTTAACAACTACTTCAGTAGTATCAGGGAAAAATACATATAAATCTATCCCCACACATGGGATGACACATCGGTATGCCATCCCAGAGCAGATACACACCTCTATTCCAGTCTAAGAGGGTCATGGGGAATATTATTTCATATCATATGGACAAAAGGATTAGGAACATACACCCTTTCCAATTGGAGTTAATCAGTCCATTCCAGTAACTATTCCAAGGTAGGAATATGCACCTACCCATTATAACCACTTCTCCCAGCAGGTGGCCCCAACTATGTATAAGAGAACATCTAAAAAGAATTCTTTCCAAACACCGTTGGAAAATCAAGAGTCAAGCTGTGATTTAGCTCCTCTTAATGCTGGAGTTCCCGAAGCCCTCAGACATTTATCTATTGATGCTCAAGATCCTACCCTCTCATTACCAAATTTTGGGAGTGGTAGTTGTCATTATGAAGTTTATCATCAGACACTTCATCATGAAGGCTTGCTTCATAAAAATTCGGTCAATCCAGAGTTCCTATCTCTAGATGAGAGCCACAGCAACCCTCCGTGTAGCTAGAAGACCAAGGAGAAAGAAGATTTATCCCTTGCTGTAATCCACCATGGTGATCCTCCCAATAATGGAATTCTCTACGAAATTTTTCTCTGAAGTAGTATCTCACATTGTCAAAACAATTCCATAATTGAAAATTTAGTAACCATAAAGCCCTATTATCTTGAGTCACTTTCAAACATAAGGCCAATAATATCTGATGCCTTTTCATTTACGGGTGAAACACTTTCTTAGTCAAAGGACATCTTAAGGGAATGGTCATTCTCCAAACCTCCCTAGGGTCATTTATCTTCTAATACATAGCATCCACTCTGTTTAGATCAAGTGTAGAAACCTCTTGTGAAAGATGATGAAGATGTGTTAAACATGAGGAAACAATTAGATAAAGGAGAAATCCCAGTCATGTTCTGGCCTTCGGAAAATTCTCAGTTTGATATTCCAGAATTGATGACAGAATATTTCATTCATGACATTCATCTCAACTTATGGAAAACTCTTCACCATTTGAAAACTAAATTCTTACCATATGATGAATATCAAAATCATGTAAAGGTAATAAAAGGGTTACATCACCAAATTTACTTGGCATCTCTTTTAGTTTCCCAACATCTAAGGGTTGAAAAACAACAGAGATCCCTTCAATACGTATGTATCAATGCTCTAAATATGCTATGCCAATTACTTTCTGATTCCACATCTAGTGTTCAAATTAGAGGATAGGGTGTATATGGAGCATTGCATTTCACTACACTCCAAAATCATAAAAGTCCACCAAATGTGGTCTCATTCAATGTTATTGCCCACGGTTGGCCCCAATTAATAGGTTTTGTATGTAATCAAATATACGCTCAAGAATAGGCCTCAACCACTTCTCATCAGAATATGGCCCAAAGAAAAGAAGTTGTTGAGATAATTTTACATCAATCCTCTGAGAATCTTGAGCAAGCGTCCCATTTAGAGGATTCCAGGTGTCATAGGATGAAAATTTATGAAATAGCACAGCGATCTTCTGAAACAGATGATTTGATTTATTTTCGGATGATGCACCCAGCTAATGTCCAAACCAAAATCTGAAAAATTAGAAGATCAGTTGCATGAATTTTTGTTGTAGAAGTTCAAGAATCACCCCAGCTTTCCAGGTTTGGGGCTCATTTAATTCAACCTTCAAATTCATTAAACAATTTTCAAATAATTAATGAAGAAGAACAGGATCAACCCCAGCCTGCAAGGCTGGGGGATTTTTCACATCTACAGTTCCCTCCATAACGGAAGTCATTTTTCTCCCAATTAGGGAAGAATCCACAAGGAAAGTGTACAACTGAACTATCCAATGAATTCTCTTCATGTTACTATCGGCCAAAAAATTCTAGGGAATTATTTATATAGGAGAACGGGGTCTCGTAAAAGAAAAAAAGGGAGACAATCTAGCAGAAACACTGACAGAATTCCATCAATGGATTAGGCATCAATGAATATTATCAACACCATTGAAAAAGATCCTCTATAGAATAATTCCAGTTCAGGGGAATCAGAAGATGAAGTTCTTGTCCATAATACGGTACACAATGAGGCAAATTAAGAAGGAATTTGTACCTAAAATCAGAGGCTTACCCAAAATTTAGGTATGACTTCAAATAACCAACTCCCCCTCTCTGAAAGGTATATAACAAGGAAAAAGGAAAAATTCAGATTGTATCTCACTTTTCCACTAGATAAGGTCAATCTCTTTCACTTGAAGAGAGATTTTCATAGAAAGAAGAGGAAATGAAGGATTTAAAAAGACTCAACACAGAGTTACTTTGAATTAGTATTTCTGCTAGACGGTATCCCCAGGCTAGTCCTCAACTTGAAAATCCTATAGGTGTTCCTCATTAGAGGGGATTTGTAGTAACTATAGATGCGGATAATGAATTACCTCCATTGTGTATACAACCAAGGCAAGTATCAACACCGCCATCAATGGTTATACCATTTGTTGCACCAGCTCAAGCTCCAGTTGTTATACCTGCACAGAATCCAACTCATCTAGATATTCACCAAATGCTTATGAACACAATTGAGGCATTAATGACTCGATGGGAAGCTATGGAGGAATGAATTGAACTAGTTCAACCAAAAAAGAGAGCATACCCTGAATGGGTGGATGCAATTCCTCCCCCACCAAATTTTTTGAATACCATATTCCCAATATTTAATGGTTCAGGAGATCTGGAACAACACATAACACATTTTGTTTCTCGTTGTGATCCTATGATGGTAACTTCTCAACAACAAGAAGCAGTTCATCATAGGTGTTTTGTGCAGTCATTACAAGGACGAGATTTTGTCTATTATATAGGTTTGAAATCTCTATCAATTATTGGGTGGGAAGATCTCAGTCAGAAATTCATTCTTCAATATAGCTCAACACTGCCTAAGATGACAGTTTTTGATCTTACCAATTGTAAACAAAGGGAGAATGAAAGAGTTTCTTATTTCATTTCTCGAGTGAAGGGATTAACATATTCCTTAAGTTTAGCACTCCCTCAAAAAGATATGTTGTCAATCAGTGTGGAAAATCTATGTGATGAATTACACATACCATTGATCCCTGTGAAATACACAGGAGGGTTTTGAGAGATTACTTCAATTGCTCAGTAGGTAGAAGACACTATTATAGAAGATTAGGCTAAAACTTGTGTAATTCCATCAGCTCTAGGAAGGAGGATAAGAAATCCAGAAGTTTCTACAATCACACAAAAATAGGCACTTATACCTACTTCTACTTCAAGACATTCATCATACTGAAGGGCTCCACCTCCTGAGCATCAGTAGCAATGACTGTCTCATCAATATGGTCAAAGAGATCAATGGAGGAAATAGTTTGAGTAATGTTAGGACCAACAGGGGCCTATATACCCTAAGGGGGGGGGAGTTGAATCAGGGTATGGATATTATTTTTCAAAATTCTTTCTTCCCCACTGGATCTTGACCTCTTTATTACAAGGGTCACTTTGTTTTCACTTGTTTGTTTATTATGACCACTTCTTTTCTTCTTTATCTGATTATGATGCCTTAAATGCAATGCAGGGAAGTAAGCAGAAATACACAAAGATTTTTACTTGGTTCACCCTCACTGGGCTACGTCTAAGGAGCATACAACAATGATGTGACACTGTACCAAATCCAGTAAAGAACACTACTGTTTACAAGGTTCGAGCTAGATCACTTTTATGCCCAGGCTCACTGCCTTTACAAGGTTTAGGGTCATCTCACTGCTTTCTCAAGGGTCACTCCCCGTTTCTCTCTCTGGCTCACTACCGGTGGATAGGATCACCTTCTTCCTCTTCCTTTGCTCACAGCTCCGAAAAGGATCCACTCACAGTTTATAGATTTGTAGGTCTCTTCATTATCACTAATGAATGCATCCTCTATTTTATGTAGATGCTCTTTTGAATTCCAACTTTCACCCGTAGATGAATCTCACTTTGCACCAAAGGTATCGGGCAATATTCCAGCTTTCACGCAGCCTTGAATCACTGTCATGCTTCAACCATACCCGACACCCTTATCTAGGATGGTGCGCAAGTCTCGGAATGCAAGTTACAACTGGCACACAAGTCTACCTCAACCACTTGCACGACACAAGCTTCTGCAACTCCAAACTTGCGCGACTCACACCCTTTTACGCCCAATCCAATATTGGCATGCAACCACCAACTATCGTGCTTCTTCAAAACTTGGCGCGAAAGTGTCACCAAACCACTTGCGCGACACCCCCTTTTTCAACTCAAAACTTGGGCGATTCCCTTCCTTTCTCAGCCAAACCACTCTGGTCATGCATCAATCAACTGGCGCACAACTTCTACTTGTGCGACCACACCACACCTGTGCAACGGGAGCTCTAATTTTCTCTAAGTGTTGAACTCTCTACCGAATGAGGAGGGTTCGACCTCTATTTATAGGCATTTGGACACCCTGCGCGATGGCACGCAAGTCTCCTCTCGGCGCACAAGTTTCGGCATGCAAGTCTCTATCGCGCAAGTCACTTGCGTGACCAACCCAAAAACTTGATCACCCCTTTTCCCTTTTTCCTATTTTGATGTTTTGATCTTGAAAAACACATGTCACGCAAGTTTAATATAATTTAAGACAATGGTGTGCAAGTCCCTTTACCAAAACCACTTTTCTCCATTTGTCGATTTTCAGGCCCAAAAATTTGGCAAACATTGGAAAACGGTGCCACCTTGTATTTGCTCTTTTTGTACCACCTCTAGATCATCCATTCCTTTGTCGACATTCATGAATAAAACATGGATCATTAACCACATCCCTTGAACTTGACATGCCACCATTAAATCCCCTTTGTCAACAAATTTGTATGTCATGGTTTGTTTTGTCAACAATCACAACACAGATGTCCACTTTTTCAACAAACACAATCACCTCAAAAATGCTTCAATGAAACCATGAGGTATTTTTTCCCAACAAGTAATTAAAGAATAAAGTTTATTATTTCATGAACAAAAAAGTTCTTGGTTACTTCATCTCAGCCATAGAAATCAATTTGGTTCAGTTGCCAAGGCCGAAGAAGCCAAATAAAGATGGAGATGGAGATCGTCCAAATTATTTTCCCTTTCATCAGATAATGGGGAGCCCCATTCAGGAGTGATTTATTTTCAAAGACCTTATACAAAATATTCTAGACTCTGGACAAGTGAAATTGAAAAGTTCATTAGCTCAAGTAGCATGTGTTACTATTACTAATCTAGAGGAAGAAGGTGAATGGAAAGAAGTTAAAGTAAAAATGTGCAAAAATATGATGATTGGATAATCAGGAAAATGATCAACTGGACTCATGTTATTTTGAAAACAAATTTGAAACAACCAATTGTGTCTTCTACCACTCTTTCCACAGAAAAATCATCTTCATCAAAAGTTTTTTCCTCAAAGAAACAAAGTGGTCATAAATAAGAGCATTCAGAAGAAGACAAGCTCGCATCAAGGCCAAAATTGTTCTTAAACATGGAAGTTTTTATGAAATATATTTTAAAATCATGGGCACCACCCCACCAAATGGTACAACCATAAGTAACCTGTCAGGCAGAATCCTCATCAGACAAAGAATTGATCTTTGGTTCCGTTAATGTTATCCATTTAACGGATCCTTATCCCAATGGTTATTCTGATTGAATTGAGCCAGAATTATTTATACCTAATTGGGGAACTAGAGGAAGAGGAAAAGGTCAAGGATACAGGAGAAGACGTTGGAATTCTAAAAATGACCATTTTAATTCTACACCTTCTCGAACCATATATGCGGTAGAAACTTGTGGAAGAGCCCTTCAATGGGCTCAACAAGAACAAGGAGTTTCTTTTATGAATGAAAGGCTCAGTTCTGACAAAATTATTTTGGAAGAACGATTAGTAGTAACACCATCTTCATCTCAACAAGTGAATAAAACTTGTTAGTCTAATCTTCCAAAGTTAGGAATATCCCCCACTTCTGTTTCAACATAGAATATGACTGCATCAGACGCATCAACTTCTAAAGCAACTGCAAAACTGCATCTCCATTCTGAGAAATGCAGACCTTTGGATCAAAAGTATGATATTTTGAAATAATTGGCCCAAGTACCAGACAATTTTTCAATTCTATATGCTTTGAATCTATCAAAATATCTTCAAGAGGTACTCATTGATTCTTTTTCAAGTCCTCAAGAGTTTGAAACTGAAGTTGTTGCTGCTGAGGTTTATCGTATAGAGAATGATCCTATAGAATTTCATGCATTCATATCTTTTATAGAAGAAGATTAAGACCATGTGGTACATGGGCATATCAGACCTTTTTATCTGTCGGGAAAGTTCAATAAAATAGATATCTGATGATCCTTCATTGATAATGGCTATGGGGTCAACCTCATTCCCGTTCGTACACTTCATCGATTGGGCCTAACATAATCTGACTTATCTCCTTCAACTTTAATGTTTTAAGGATATGAAAAGAATTAACAAGAACCTCTGGGAGGAATTAAACTCAGAACTCAATTTGGAGATCTTGTGTCTAATTAAGATTTCATGGTTGTTTGTCAGGACACAACCTTCAATATTCTTCTTGGAAGGCCTTGGTTGCATCAACATGCCATCATACCTTCATCATACCATCAATGTATGAAATACCATTTCAATGGTAAAATTGGGACATTGTATGGTGACAAGGCTCCATTAAAAACATCTGAGTCTCAATACATTGAGGCAGAGTTTTATCACACAAAAGGAACGAAGTCCATGATGAAGGAAATAACCAGAGTAAATGCTCCAAATGGGATAGAAAAGATTCTAGAAAATCCATTCATGCATTTGAGTAAAGATTATATACTAACCATTAATCAAATTGAAAGGTTAAAACCAAATCCATGCACTTATCCAGTAATTCCCATAATGTCAATTAGGACAATTGAACCTGACAACATGGGAGAAATTATTGATACACCAAGAAATGGTGGAAGCCTGAATGGAGATGTTTTCATTTCATCTGCTGAACTAAAACAAGCCTCTACTTCATCAATAATATTAGAAGAAATTGTTTTAATGCTAAAGGAAGACAAATAAGTTGATTTTAAATCCATAAATCCCTCTTTATTACCATAGGAAGACCCTTCGTCATCAGTAGGGTCAGACATGGTGGCCTCTTCTTCGAAATATTCAAATACTGACTCCTCCCCTAACTCTGGGAGTTTTTTCTTGTCATCCACCATGAAAATAGAAATAGAAGAGGTAACGTATAATGAAAAAGAAGAGGAATATCTTGGTGATGCTCCTCCATCATTTGAAAAAGGTGTTTCTACCACCGTGGATGAACTCCGATAAATAAATCTGGGAAAAGAAGAAGATCCACGCCCCACTCTAATTATTGTCATCATGTCCTCTAAAGAACAAGAGGTGTATACTTCCTTTCTAAATAAACATTGAGATATATTTTCTTGGAATTATATAGAAATTCCAGGTCTTAATCCTTATATAGCCACCCATTATTGGGGTTTTCCAGAAGAACATTGTGGATTTAAGAAAGCAGCAAGAAGGACACACCCAACTCATGCCTCTAAAATTGAAGCTGAAGTTGATATGATTATAAAAGATAAATTTGTCAGGGAAGTTCACAATCCTAAATGGCTGGCCAATATTGTCCCAGTGAAAAAGAAGAATGGGAAAATTAGGGTATGCATTGATTTTTTGGATCATAACTGGCATTGTCTTAAAGATGATTTTCCAGTCCCGATTACAAAACTTCTAATTGATGCAACAGATGGTTATGAATCTCTTTCCTCTATGGATGGATACTCTGGGTATAATAAAATCTAAATGGCCCTAGAGGATGAATAATCTACAACCTTTAGATCTCCTCAAGGTGTGTTTTTCTATAGAGTAATTCCCTTTGGCTTAAAGAATTTAGGTGCAACATACCAATGTGCCAAGCACCATATCTTCAAACCCTTATTAGGGAAATTTGTTGAATGTTATGTGGATGATTTGGTAGTCAAATACAAACAATTTTACAATCACTTTGCTGATTTGGAAACCATATTTCACAAACTTTGGCAACAAAATTTGAAGATGAACCCCTTAAAATATGCTTTCGGGGTAACCTCAGGAAAGTTTCTTGGCTTCGTTGTATGCCATCGTGGTATCGAAGTTGATCCTGAGAAAAAAAATCAATCCTTGGTATGTCACCTTTTCTAAATTTGAAATAATTAAGAGGACTTCAAGGACACTTGGCCTATATTCAGCGCTTTATCGCCAATTTGGTAGTAAAATGTTTACCCTTCACCAGATTAATGAAGAAGGGAGTTACCTACCAATGGACTGAGGATTTCCAATAATCATTTGATAAACTCAAGAAATATCTCTTGATTACACCAGTATTGATGCCACCTATTGAAGAAAGACCACTTATTCTCTATGTGACAGATTTAGAGTGATCACTAAGTGCCTTCCTCACCTAAAAGAATGATGCTGGGAATGAAAAAATCCTTTATTATCTCAGTCGCACTATGCTTGATGCAGAAACTCGGTATTCAAGTATTGAGAAGTGCCGCCTTGCATTAATATTTACATTTCAGAAATTGAGACACTACCTACAACATCATGAGATCCAATTGGTATCTCGTAATAACTCACTCAAATTTATCCTCAGTCTCCCTATGCTTACAGGGCGTCTAGCATGGTGGGAGGTTATTTTGCAACAGTTTGATATCCAGTTTGTGCCTCAAAAGACAATAAAAGCCCAAGATCTAGCTGATTTCCTTGCTAAGAACCCATCTGCGGAAGACACATCGTTTAATACTAAACTTCCTGATGAAGAGGTCTTCTCTATTCAAGATAATTCCCAAACATGGGAAATGTATTTTCATGGTGCTTCTAGAAATCCAACGGGTAAGAGACTGGAAAATCCTAAACTCAACAAGGTTGGATTAGGAATTGTCCTTATTCCCCCAGAAAAGGTAGTATTGCCTTATTATTTCCTATTACCATAATGTGGTACCAACAATGAAGCAAAGTACCAAGCTCTCATTGCAGGTTTGTAATTGGCCCTTCAGGTGAAAATGGATCATTTAAAGGTAAAAGGTGATTCAGAATTGGTAATCAAACAAATTAATGGGGAATATTATATCAGAAAATAAGAGTTAATCCCTTTGTGTGATTACATCATAGAGTTAATGGTTGAATTTCCCTCAGATATGACATTTTCCTATGTCCTGCGATCACAAAATGCCCAATCAGATGCATTGGCTAATGCAACTACATCCTTGTAAGATCCAAATCAGTATGAGATGGTTATCAGCATAACCCATTGTCATGTGGTCTTACCTTTTGTTCAAACCATAATGGAGAAAATTAATGAAATTTACCCTATTTCTGAACCATATGGTCATACCACGGGATGGAGAACATCCATCATGGAATATCTTCAAAATGGGGTACTTCTTCCAAATAGGGCAGAGAAGGAGCATATCTGGTGACGAGCTGATAATTTTACTCTTTATGATAGTCCAGACCACCAAAATATCCTTTACAAGCAATAATTTGATGGAATTCTCTTCAGATGTATTGATCGAAATAGACCACAGCCGTCATGAAAGAAGTACATTTAGGAGCTTGTGGTGACCATAAATCTGGGCACATACTCTCCGATCAGATCCAAAGGCTTGGATACTTTTGGCCTTCAATGCCACCAGATTTTACAGATTTCACTAAAAAATGCCATCCATGTCAAGTGCATTCCAACTTCATTCATCAACCCCCAGAGTTGCTACATACAGCTAAATATTTCTGGCCATTTTCCTTGTTGGGAATGGATGTAGTAGGGCCTTATCCTCCAGCCATGGCTAAGAAGTTCATGTATATTCTCACTACTATTGACTTATTCTATAAATGGGATAATAAAATACCTCTAAAGGAAGTCAGATCCAAAAGAATTATTAGTTTTGTCAAAACTAATATCATCACTGGATTTGGTGTCCCTCATACTATTTTGATGGACAATGGCAGCAATTTTTGTTCTGATGAAGTAAAAAAGTTATATCTGGAACATAATATCAAGTCCAACCACTCATCTCACTATCATTCAGCGGCCAATGGACAGATAGAGGCCTTCAATAAGACTCTATCAAATATACTCCAGAAGATGGTGGATAAAGATAAGAAATCATGGCCTGATAAACTTTTGAATGATTTATGCGCTTATCAGACAACTACTCGTACTGCTACTCAAGAAACTCCTTATTAATTGGTATACGTAACTGAAGTAGTTTTTCCAATTGAAATACAATTTCCTTTACTTATAGTTGCAATATTTGATTAGTTGTCTAAAGATGAAAGATCTCAGAAACGGTTCAATGAGTTGGAATGATTAGATGAGAAAAGTTTGCATACTTTGCATCATCTATAAGTCTATCAGAATAGAATAGTGTGATATTTTAATAAGAAATTTTTCCTTCATTCATTCTTTCAAGGAGAATTGGTATTGGTCTTTAGGACTCTAATGATACCAGGAAAGAAACCTCCAAAACATGAACCAAAATGGGAAGGACGTTATTCCATACATAAGGTCTATTCAAATGGAGCTTATTCTTTAATCTCAATGGATGGGGAGCTCATTACATCTCCAACAAATGCGAGATTTTTTAAGAAATACTTTGTGTAATTATACACCATAATCCTCACTGTAAGACTTAAAATTGTACAACCATTGTGTCCTAGTTGCAAGGCATTAAACTGCATAACAACTACATTAGTCCTCACTGCAAGACTTTAAACTGCACAGTACAATGTCGTTGTTGCAAGACATAAAACTACACATCACCCATGTACTATTTTCAATACATTAAACTTCATAACAACCATAAACATCCATGATGCATGCCGTTAAAGTGCATAACATCTTCATCCTTGTCGCATGACATTAAACTACATCACATCATATGTACAACTAATTTTTTCTATATTTAACATTAGAAGCTTCCATAAGAAAATGTCATTAACGTCATCACTACTTCTTAGTAGTACATGAGTCCCTATCTTTCCTATGTCGGAGTCAGATCTGCATAGAGACCATGTTTCAAGAACTATGTATGGCTTGATTCTCATTTTCAATGAGATACGTAGAGACACCTGAATCTCCAAATCTTGGCCCAGCCACAATCACAAAAATCTTCTTATATTATTTTTATCCTCCTGTATATGAATCAGATCTATACAGAGAATTTTCTTAAGACATATGATTTGGTCCTTATACCATTTTATATTTTAAGATTTACTGTTCTCTCAGAACGTGTAAAAAAGCCATCATTCTTCATGTCAAACTCCATTAGAACGAGGAATGATTGTTTCAAGAACTACGTATGGATTGATTCTCACTTTAAATGAGATACGTAGAGATTCCTAGATCTCCAATCTTGGTCCCATCTGTGCGATAAAAAACCCCCCTTTATTTCTTATATAAAAAACAAATATGCATAGGGAATGTTTTAAGAACTATGTATGAATTGATTTTTCCCCCAGCAAGACATATAGTGACACTTGGGTTTTATCCCTTAATACAGTTACAATATGTCTTTCCTTTCATATCGGTTCATTGTTGTCCTTACCACATGATGTTAAACTTCATGGAAATCTAATACCTCTATTCTTCATTTGCATCACCTTTGCATTATAAAAGAAACCCTTACTGCTCTGTGTTTCTCACAACGAGCATAGCTCACGTGGGCTTAGGAATTGGGTAAATGGATTCTTTATATAAGGTGTTTTAATTTATTATGGGGTTAATAATGTCCTCAATGCATGACTCAATACTTCATAGTATAATTTCCTCACTACATGACTTAAAACTTCACATCATCATATTCATTCAAAGGAAATAAAGAATGTATCCATTTTACATATGAGTCAGATCTATGTAAAGGACATAAAACTCATAAACAATATTGATTCAAACTTTTATCATGTGCATTAAGCAATATCTCCTTTCACATTTTACACTATTAATCTTGAATATTTCTAGATTCTCATAATATTCCTTACAGTTTCTGGTGATAGAGTTGCTAATATTTAAGAGCTCTTTTGCCTAACTAGGCAGCACGTGCCCTTAAGCATCCTTGCATAAGTTGCCTACATAACATGCCTATCAGCCAAAAGATGACATTATTTGGCTATGCAACATATGCCCCAGTTGGCCTTGCATAATATAGCCCCCATAACATGCTTTTTCAAATAATGGTAATTTTGTTCTTGGTTATAGTATCTTTGACCCCTTCAAAATTTTAAGACAATATATAAGAATATATATTTTAAAATAGTCATTCAAGTAAGTATACTTGTCCCATTATACTTTTTACAATATGAAAATCTTCAAGACCATGGTTTACACATTTCGGTCACCATGTGTTTGATGCTATAGGGAATAACCTTGAATTCACTTGGACACATATCATATATTGTTTCCATTTCTGTTCCTAGTTGCATGAACTAAAACTACAGACACCATATCTTTTACGTTTGGGTCAGACCTTCATAAAAGTCGTGTTCCTCCGATTCATTTAATATCTTGATTGGAAATACCCTTCCCATATTCAGGTACCTTTTTCCATAAATCAAACTCTATGATTTGGAAAATCTGAATCTCCATAAACTTTCTTCAACTGTTAGCAATAGAACATCAAACTTCTAAGAGATCTTTTTTCTGACTATGCAGCATGTGCCCTTAGGCGGCCTTTCATAAGTTTCCTACATAACAGGCCTATCAGTAAAAAGATGCCACTATTTGGATATGCAGCATATGCCCCAGTTGGCCCTACATAATACAACCCTTATAATGGGTTTGTCAAGTAATCGTAACTTCATTCTTAGAAAAGACTTCCTCTAATACTTTTAGCCCTTTTCCCATATCATTCTTTGGTTCCAAAAATTCCTAATTCAAAGTTTACAATTTTCACTTCCATACCTGAATATGATAGTATGTTTCCAAAAAAAATTATCAAGAAATTGAGAGAGTTTTATCATACCTTTGGTCAGAGCTAAAGACTCTAAATTAAAGCCACACAATTTCATCACTGCATAACTTAAAACTGCACAGTACCAATTTCCTCATGCATGACTTAAAACTGCACAGTACAAATTTCTTTACTTCATGACTTAAAACTACATAGTACTATATTAGAAATATCCCCTTTTCTGATAAATTTTTAACCATTAATCATACACCAAATTTTTAAAAAAATGGGTTTCCTATTCATGACTTATGTTGGTCTAAAATAGCCCTTTTTAATTCTTAACATTCATTTTCTTGGAAAAACCACCTATTGTGGTCTTAAGTTACCCAAATATTATTTCCCCCAATCTATCAGCAGAAAATGTTAAATTCATAAAGAACTATTTTGCTTGACTATGTAGCACATGCCCTTAGGCAACCTTGCATAAGTTTCCTAAATAACAGGCCTATCAGTAAAAAGATACCACTATTTGGTTATGCAGCATATGCCCCAGTTGGCCCTGTATAACGCAACCCCCATAATGGGCTTGTTAAATAATGGTAACTTCTTTCCTAGAAAAGACACCCCTTATGTTGATACAGGTTTTAGATTTGGTGACCATAAAAATCATGACTCAAGATTCCCCTTGGAAATGTTTAAAGAATATTAAAGCAATTCTTAGCCACTGATTCTTGTTTGGAATCTAATTCAAAATTTATGGTCAAAGCTATTAGACCCTAAATATAAGCCCTTTATAGTCCAACATGCATGACTCTAAACTACCAGTAACAAAAGACTCAGTACTCATTAGATTGAGAGCCTACAAAGGGAACTCTAAAAAAACGTTGAGTCCTAGCTCACAAAACATACATTTTTTATGATTTAGGTAATACTGATCAATAAAAAAGGAGGTAAAAAGACAAAAAAAATTGTGTGGTTATCCATACAACCCTAGAAATAGTCAAATTATTCTCATTAGGTCCCTCGGCTTAATAAGAAAATTTTGAGCACTTCATTCTTATTATTATAATAATGATTGTTTAACATAAAGGAATCATTATCATCATTTAATTTTCATATTGCAATCATGAAAAATAGAAATGAATATTTTTATGATTGCAAAAAAAAAATTCATTTATTCATATGAAAATAAAGGGCCATCCACAAAATGGAGCCTCTCTATCATGTTTTATAATAAACTCTCAAAATGAATTTTCATTTGTTGGACCACTTCATAAGCTCTATCAGCTGCCTATTGAAGTTGAGATAGTTGAGAAACTCCAGCCTCCTCTGCTTGATGAAGTGTTTCCTTGGTAGTTGAAATGGCAGTTATCCCATCTAATTGGGTTTCTCCTAATGTATGATTCAACTGTTCAAGATTGTTATGAACAACATCCAGTTGTTGTTGAAGATATAACAACTCCTTCATGGTTTCTTTGATTTTTTGGCTAATCTCAAGTGATTTCTTATTATGATTTGCCTCCTCCTTAATTACTATAGCTTGAAATCCTTCAATATTTATGCATCATTTAGCCTCTTCAAAATCTTGTTGTAGCTTATGCTCCTGCTCCTATCAGAAAATAGTCTCTTTCATGGCATCATAGATTGGCCAATAATTAAATCCACCAAATCCCAATACGTAGAATAATGCTGGGAGTTTTGAAAAATGGGACAAAAATTCATTAAAAGGCTTTTCGGAAATTATTCTCTAGATATGCCACCATGTTTTCTTACGTGCCATACAAAGAGAGTATTGCATCTCTAAGTTTGAATCTAAGTCACTACCATGAGGTAAAATGTACTCTGGAAACAGGTCTCTTAAAGAGATGCCTTGTTCTACTTCTCTTGGGACAGTAGAAGCTTCACCTTCTGATCTAGGAACTGATAACCCTAAATGATAAAATCAAGGTCATTATTAGTTTCAAATGGAGGAAACAAATATGATTCAAACAGCTGATTATATTTACCCAATAATAAGCCATCTACTTGATTGGATTCATTCCGTGTATTCTCAGCCTCAGTGTTTTGAGTAGATGTTTCTTGAGAAGGGTAATTTCCTTGAATTTGCTCAGTTATGACATTTGAAGGATTTGGAACATCTCTTGATGAAGGATCCTCTGTAAATATTTGTCCATCCCCAGTGGAAGAATAAAGTGGAACATCCTCTTCCTGAAGAGCCTTTGCAACATTTTCTGTAGATAAAGATGCATAAGGTGAACTTTGATGTAAATAATCAAGTTTAAGAGCAATTATGTATGAAAAGAAAATACAAGAATAGGGACTTACATCCTTGAACTTCTTCATGAAAATCCCCAAACTCCTTGATGGAACCTGGAATATCAATATTTGGATTAAGGGTGTCCATTATTTCAGTGTATATGGCCTGAAATGTTACAAAATCCTCACCATTTAAGGTATCCAACAAACATTGGTTGATGCCTAAATTGGATCTGCTAACATTTTGTTCTATTGGATCTTCAATTGGTATACCAGCATCAGGTCTTTCTAGGTTTGGGTCAACATCAACATTGGTCTTAGATTGACCTAGATCTTCATTCCTTTCTTCGGAAGCAATAAGAATATCAGTGTTGATTATTTCAGGATTCTTTGACAAAAGAAACTGAGGAATGTATTTAATCTTACAATGAATTTACTCTCTCTCAGTAGAGCCAGGAGAAGGTATAACTGAATCTTTTGATGATTTATCTACTAAAATTGTATATTTGTCAGCATAAACCTGGGTTTCCCCTGGGGATTCTTTTTCTGGTCTTGAATAATCAGCTCTTAATCCCTTGAGAGAAGAGAGAGATATAGATCCTAAAAGAGGATAAAACATGGTTACTAGAATATATTGAGCAAGTTGTATGCCCTAAGTATTGTATAAATACTTACTCCTTCGGCGAATGCTTCAAATCAATCTCATTGCTCTCTTGAATTTTTTTTAAAAGCTTTGGGAGAGATCAAAACACTCCTCTTAGCAGGGGAAACTTGAGGTAATGGTTGAGGATTATTTTTCACCATTACCCCAGTCAAGATTCTTGCTCCTGGAGAAAGTTCTAGAGAACTGGGAGGATCATTTGTTGTGTCAAAAAGAGAGCCTGCAGGTCCATACTGAGGTGATTCAAGAATTGGTTCAGATATTTCTTCTCTACATTCAAGCTGCATAAATATATTTTCATCAAGGTTAATGATGATAAATGGAAAAACAGAGTTAAGAAAAAAGAAAAATGGAAATAAATTCTCAGTTTTAACATAAATATCCCACTCCTCCTCAGAGTTGATAATTACCCCTTCGTAGACTCCTAATTCCAACATTTGATATACTCGTTTAGAGGCTACGATTTGTTCATTAGTTGAATATATAAAAACCTCTAGCTCCACAATATACTTTTGTACTTCATCCAAGTTATTGTCTGGATTTCAATCCAAAGGTGGCTTGATGTCACTAATATTTGGTATTCAAATTCCATGCTGAAGAAATGCCCAGGCATCCCTAATATCATAGGTTACACTCTTCTAATAATGAATGGTTGAAGTTCACACATAATTCAATCTTGGTATGGTTGATTATGGAGGATATTCAACACCTTCTGATTGGAGAACTTTTTCAGGCCTTTTTTCTTCAGAAAGTTCAACAGATGGAATAGGAATCTCTATTTGATGGTGGCGACTGGATCACCTTGACATTGGAGGTTTTTCTACTCTAGACATGGACTTCCTGTTATACCCCATACTAAGACATTTTGAGGGCTCTGAAACCTTCAAAACTTTTGTATCATCTCTGGCCTTAGTCTTCTTACCACGATTTCCACGTGCAACAGTCGTTGTAGCTTCCACTCGATATATTCCTTTTGTCAAAGCCCCTTGAGGATATGAAGAGGCCTAAGATTTGGAATACCCATCTTCCAATCCAATCGATGCATCTGGTGGAGGTAGCGTAATCGACAATTTGGATACCTCTAAATCCATTAGAATCCATAATTGTCGCGCTACCATTGGGTGTTTCTCCTGTCCGACATACGTAGGTGGAAAAGTGTTTGATTGTTGAAGGCATCTAAACTGAAGAGAAAACCTATAGGGAATATAAGTCTTGCAGATAATTTCACCATCAATCCTGGTTGATAATACGCCATCCCTGAATCCCATCATATAATATCTCAACTCATAATTCGTTTCTTTACCATCATCAATAAATGTTCCAACTGGTGGGTTACCAAAAGGAAAGAATCTGAATTCTCCCAAGACATTCAATACCTACAACACCTCGTTAGGTATCAAGTTTAGAGTCTTAATACTAGAAAAATTTTGTAAAAATGGGGTGAATCAATCATTGGGAACTCTGACTGAATTCAACACTGAGTATGAAGAAAATTGTGTTGCAATCCAGCCCCACAACACTTGGAATGGCCCTAAAATCCTAAATGGAGCCTTCCCATTGTATAAATGCAATAGGATATGGTAAATTCTTTCTAATACAGGGGTTTCTAGCCCAATATACTTCCCCTCTACCAATTTAGATGCAATGATGAAAGTCACTGATCTTACACCACCTCTGGATTCACAGACTGGAAGCAAATAAACACTTATCCACATAGCAAGGAAGGCAGATAAGTGTACTTTTGCATCTATATTGGGTTTGAATTTATAGTCCCAGTGCTTATAATCACATATTTCCAGAATAGGCCAATATGTGCCTGAAATGCCTCGCTTATCTGTATAAGGACAAACAGTAGGACGTCCACAGGTTGGACCTTCCTCTATTGTTGGTTCTAAGAAGTCTTCCATCCACACTCTAGAATGAATCTCTTTCCTGTCTTTAGGTAAATTCTTCACTATCTTAAATAATTCATGAGCTAGCAGTTGTTTTCTATAAGCATTACCCCATGTTGTAGTAGGCAGAATGAATTCATCATACATTTCCCCAAGAATGGGAACTCTGTCTAATTGGTAAATGTCCTAGAGACTAATATTAACTTCACCATGCATCAAATGAAAGGAATCTGTTTTTGGACTCCATTGGCATAGTAATTCAGGAATGAATTCATTTTCATAAACATAAGTTTTACCCATCCAGATAGCTTCATATATATGAATGTCTGATAACTCTTTTTTGAATTCTGCACAAGTATGACATACCCAGAATGCCCACATCCACTCGGGTTTTACACCACCTCCAGAATGAAGGTCCCAATCTCCTTTCCAACTATTAGATTGATCTGTTTGAGAAGCTCGAAAAGTGGAATCATAACAATGTGGTCTTGGATATACAACATGATCTTTCGTATCGGGAGTGCAACCACTATGATGAAGGATGCAGCTAATAGGGATTGTTCCTTCTTGTATTGGAACCCTCCTTGCACTAATATTCATGCAGTTACAGTTGGAGTATTGAAGAAACCAATTATTTGGAAAGTGCTTATTAATAGATAGAACATGGGCATATTGAAAAATCCCATGCCCGTACAAGGGTAAATAAGGACTTTGTGTGTAGTCATGTTGGTATGGAATCAGACCCTTTCATAGCCCAGGAAGAGTACTCTCAACAATGTCATAATATTCTGGTCCGAATATCTTCATCATTTAATTTTGGCGAGCCTTATCTTCTTCAGTATGAGTCATCAAATGAGTCATTATTTCCTAAAAAAGAATTACCAAACTTCCAGGTCATAATTTTAAATAGGAAATCAAAAAATGGCAAAGGACACTGTTCGTGTTGGTCCTTCGATGAGGCCAGTTGCGTAGGTCCTTTGATGAGGTCTGTCGCGTAGGTACTTCGACGAGGCATGTTTCATAGGTCCTTCGATGAGGCCTATTGCATAGATCATTTTCTAAGGATCCTAGTGCAACCCCATCAGTGAAGTTATTTGGCGTATCTCCATTGCATAATTAATTTTACCTTGAAAAAGTTTCAAAGAAATTATGCGAGAGCACAATTCAATAAGAGCAGGGCGAATGAGCTATACAATGAGAGATACAAAATTTCATAGAAAGCATAGATGAAGAAAAAAATCATGAAGGGGGAGACCTATTTATAGGAAACTAAAAACATACCGATCCAGACTTCGTGAAACCTCGCCATGTCGTACCTTCGTAAAGCAGCTGCGCGGTACACCTGCGCTGTTCAGAAACATACACCTTAGGACTCGATCCTATTTGTACATTTTAGATCCAATCATGAGGGGTGGATTTTATTGACACTACTTGAGAAATTAACTGAAAGGGATATTAAGAAGAACTCCAGATCTTTCAGATCCCAAAGAAAGGTTCGAAAATTACCAAAGGAAAATCAACAGTACTCCAAAAGAGCTTTGCGTCGGAATAACTTCACGAATCTATGCAGTGGACCTATGTGGCCGACCTACGCGGCTGACCTATGTTGCAGATCTCTGTGCCCGAAGATTTTTTATGCACCTCTGCGGAGCACCTACACGGCGAAGCTATGAGACTTACCTATGTAGAGGAGCCCCACGCCAGAACTCTGCCCCAGAATATGCTTGGTGCACCTCCGTGGAATACCTACACGGTGAAGCTACAAGAAATACCTATGTGGTAAACATTTCATCGACCATGCCCATCCATGCCTATAAATAGAGCCCTTGGGCTCCCTATTTTGGGACTAAAAAAATTGAAAGACTCTCTGAAGTTCCCATTTCATAGATCTTACGCCTGGTAGCTCTCTAAACAACGATAGAAGGGATAATTAAATAGGATAGGAATGTTTTGAAGTTATTCACATTCTTCAGTCATCATCCATACCTGCATGGTATACTTGCTCACTATACCTACACGGTATAACTGTGTGCCATACTGTACGCCATACCTGCGTGGTATACCTATGCGGTACAGCTACTCAAGGTACCTACACAGAATACTTGCGTGAGGGACCTACGCGACCAACTCAAGTACCCTTTTTAAAATCCATTCACGGCAAGGTATCTCCTTACTTGGTTCCCTTATCTGAAAGGGGATAAGTTGAAGCCTCCACCAAAACCTTCTCAATTCTCAAAAATTTGAGAAAGGAACATAAACATGTCTCCTATTTGGGTTTTTATTTCCATAGTCAGAGGTTTCCCACATTTGTTTCACAATGGGGTTTGGATTCATGGGATGTTTGTGGGTTTGTATATCCATAGTCACATTGAATTTTCTCCCAAAAAAAGTGTTGTGAAGTTCTCAGTTTGGAGGAGGGTTGGATACTGGCCTCTCCCTTCTCAAAGAGGTGACCTAGAACCTCAGGTCTTTGGTAGAGAAGGTACACTTCTCACTTATTGTTCCACGCAAGCATAGGAGAAGTCTCCCTCCCCTACCAGAACCAATTTCAAAGCAGCCATCCTGGTATAAGCTCCTCACCTTCACCCCTTCTCCCTTACATTGGACCCTTGTCCAATGTAAATAGAATATAGGGTAGGTTCATCGCCTCGCCCTATTCCACGGTCGACGCTCCCTCTTCCATCATCATGCAGGAAAAATTTTAAAGTGTGAATTGTCATTGTTGAATCTTTCACATCATCTTTTTTCTCACACCAAGCATGACTCACATGGGCTTAGAGATACGTGATGGTTACAACATGTGCACAAACACTCATTGGTAGGAACTATGAGAAATCTAATTCATGTTCAATCCAGGATACATAGGAATCTCTTTCAGGGCCCATGCTCATGTGATATCCTCCTCAGCAATCCAACCCTAATTCCCCCTATTTGGGAATCCTCCTTTGTAAATAAGCCCCAAAATTCAATCCTCAAATCATCAAGGAATCCTTTTTCAGGATGTAATCCCAGACTCATCTCTCTCAAAGGACCATACTCTCCTATGAGACACATAGAACTACGTGGGCTTTGATTCCCATTCATATGGGATACGTAGGAAGCCTCCTTAAGTTTCAAACCCAACATTTCAAATCAACCCTATTCTCTTTGGTCCATATTCCCAACAGGGTCTGATCTTACTTGGAAACCCATATCCCTTCCATATTCCTTGGGCTACTTCAGTATAAGTCCCCCACTAAGTTTCAACTAAGTAACTTATGCTTAGAGGTCCTTATCACATGACCTTAAAAGGTATGATGTGTACTATAAAGCGACACTAAACTATGAGGGTTCTGATTCCTTTCACAAGGATACGTAGGTAGCCCATTTTACGGTCATGATCCCAAGATCAAAACAAACCTTCATCTCCTTGGATGATAATAAATTCCAGAGTGCCCCACTGAGTGTCTTAAAAACCAGTATCATCCCAACGATGATTAAAAGAATCACTAATCAATATATTAGAGGATACCATTAATGGAAAACCACGAATACATACATATATTTCCATTAATGAAGATCCTTGAATACATACCAATGATTATAATTTTTTACACATGTTAATAAGTGATTATAAATTCCAAGGGATACTTATGATATACTTGGTGAATTAATAAGGATTCATGAAAATATTTTAATTTTAAAAAGAGAGTCATGGAGTAGAAAATAATTCCCCTCAAAAGGTTTTGATGAGTCTGAACTCCCATCCTCTTGACCAATTCACGTTCTTATGTATCGTAAAGTTCAAAACTTAACAAACTTCTACCTTTGGAAGGAAGGTCCTCTTTGGATAAAGAATTGTTGGAAGTTTATGGTTCCATGAATAAATCCAATGGAGACCTCCTGGAAACGGTGATTCTTAAATCTAGAACACATGTTTCAAGGAACTAAGAAATAGTTATAAAGAATAATTCACAGGGGATATTTATGGAATAAGCCCCTTATTTACATTGTAAACATGTCGAATATTAATTTTCACTAAAAAACATGTCTCCTCAAACCGCACAACCTTCATTTAACTTTCACTGTAAATGTTAGGTTTACAACATAAATCCCATGGTCTCAACCACACAATCCATAAAACCCATTTTGGCCCCATGCAATAATTACACCATAAAACATGCTTACATTGTAAAACCCTTTAGGCTATAATTATTACTTATGTCGTAAAACACACTTATGCTATAAACCCCTTGTGACAACATGAATTTTCCCTACTTATAGATTTTAGTATCCAAACACCACCATACCTTCCCTAAGACTCTTCCAAGATCCATGAGATTTTAAAATACACAAAGGTTCGGTCTAGATGGATCTGGACCCTTACAATAGTTTCCTATGAAATTATGTGTGAAATAATACATTTTATATGTATTTTTTCTCTATGGATTTAGAGTCCTGATATGATTGAATGATAAAATTGAATATTTGGAATAATGGTTTGGAATTCTTGAGTCTATGACGGTAGAAAAAAATTCTAGTTATAGTGATGATATGGGTGGGGATGCTTAAGGTTGTGATATTGGAATGGGGTGTTGGTTGTGATGATGATGTTGGCATGAGATTCCAGATGTGATATTATGTGAAGTGGTGTTGAGGATGACACCAGGACTAATAGAATAGGATTAAGCTAGGATTACCTGTTATTGTTGTATTAAAATATGGGATACTTGATTGATAATAAATTTTCTTGTTAAATTTCTGATGGCTATATGTTTTTTTATAATCAGTTTCCAACTATGAGAAGCGGTTTGATACTAGGCACTGTGAATGAATATTTTATGTGTTATCTTGGCCTGAGTCCTAGAGTACCCAAAGGTTTATAAAATGTTAAATTTAAAAATAAAATAATGGATCTAGCTGTTGATGCTTTATTTTGATGATTACATACTAGGGAATGTAAGAAAATAATTAATAGTGTTGATGAAAATTATCTCATAAGATTAAAATGTTAATCTTGAGAGGAAAATGATAATAATTAATTAATGTATAATTGATTAATTAATATTGATATTGATTCTTGTATTCTTTTGATACCTAGGCCTTAGTAGTGTAAATCAAGAGTTTTATGAAACATTAGTAGCTGATGAGTTTTAGGATATATAGTTTCCCCTAGTGTGGTTGTGAGCCTTATATATATTAGGTACATGTTTTTATTTCAATATACACCCCACCTATGTCAATAACTATATACTGACACCCAAATGTTTTGTGGGGTGTCTTTTAGAACATCCATGATAGTGAGGATGGATAGCTGGCTACCCCCTCTTCCCCACTCTCACTTCCATGTGAGGTTCTTACACAGAAGTTGTGATGGATTGCAGATTGTAGTGCACTTGTTATTGTGTTTGATAAGAGGATGATGTGGTTCATAGTGGGTGTCATTAATGGTAGGAGTATGGAACAGGGTTGATTCCCATATTCATGATACCCTACTATTTTGTTTATTCTAGTGGTTTAGAAGTGATGTGGTGGCCCAAGTTTCTTTGGGCGGGATGTGATTTCCAGTTGCATGTGGGGTTCTTGGCATGATGTAGTTGCCTAGGTGTCTTCGGGTGAGATGTGATGTGATAGACTAGGTTTCTTAAATATATATATGATATGATGTCCAAGTTATATTCAATCAAGGTTATTATACATAAGATATGGGAGTGAAAGGATGTATGATGTTGGGGTATGAGAATAAAAAAGTAGTGGGAAAGCGGTACAGGGTACCCTCTTCTTTATTATATTATATGATCTATTGTATTTTATACTTGGTGAAATATAGGCATGATAAGGATGTAAAAATAATAGTAAACCTATTTAGGTGATGATTTGGTTTCAATTGTTCACTCATTGGGATTTAGTATGCTTCTTTCACATTTTTCATGAGAGGCTATAGGGAAGATCCTATCAAGTAGACATGTTATGCTCACCCTATGTATATAAAAACATTTTTTTAGGTTAGTAGGAGTTGGTTGGTGATTAATATAGACATTACTAGTTTTAGGAGTTGTTTAGGGTATTTTTAGCATCTTGTTCATTATTTATTATCAATTTCAGTGTTTTTAGTTGTTTCAATCATATGTCATTACATTCATATCATGTATTGGGATTTCTTCTTCTTTTGTTATGAGTAGAATTTGTTTGGTGTTTTCTACATTATCTCTCTTGTTTCTCATATCTTTGAGGTAATGACTCCCATCTATGTGTATGTTATAACCTTTATTCATTTCACCAACTTGTGGCCTATTTGAGGCAGGCTTTGGGCATCATTATCTCACTTATCTCTCATTGTTGACCCATGAGGGGTACCTTTGGGGAGATGGGGTCATGAAAGTTATAAATCGCAATAAAAGGTATTTTTAGATATTTCAATTTATAAGTATTTTATAAATTGATTGATTAGTTATAAATTGTTATAATTAATTAATTAAATTTTTATAAAACATTATTCTCGAATATTAAAGGTTAATATTTTAAAAATAACTTTTGTCAAATTAAATGGTATTCCTTATGATCTAGAAATAAATTTTTAATTTATAAATCATAATAAGTGATTTATAAAGTATTTTAAAATTACATAATATATGATATTTATATTATATAAAATGTTTATATAATAGATATTGAATTATAAAACTTTTATAATTCATGAAATACCATATATATTCCATTTAATATAAAATATGAAGGTGTTCATATTGAAATGAATATAAAATTTTTATATTCTTGCTAAATTATAAAATTTTATAATTAATATTTATTTATGAATAGTTCATAAATGTATCATGTTTTGGAAAATAAATAAATAAATTATTTAATTTTTAATTTTTTTATATTCATTTTTATTAAATAATTTATGAAATATGAATATTGTGTATTCCCATTTATATGATAAATTGATTCTTGGATAGAGCCTTGCATATCATTCTATGTTTGATATCATAAAATTTATCTTTCATCTATCTTAACCTTAGTTTGTAATTTTAGTTATGAGATTAAGAATAGTTGTTAGGCATAGTTTTTGCATATCAGGTGTTGAATTTTTCATGAATTGAATTATCTCTTGAGTAAATTCTCCCCAGGTATAGGAACTTGTGGTTAGACCACCTACATTCCTGGAGGCTTACCTTGGCTAGGAAAGTGAATTGGATTGCCTATATATCGCTCTAGGCTTACTCATGTGGATTTTAATAGTCTCATATAACTCTATGCCTTACATGAAATGTTCATGTACCTTATCTATATGATGAATTTGGATATGTATGAATACACTTATCTTGTTTTTTTGGTGATTAACACAAAATTCTAGGTTGTGTAATGAGTTTCACATTAATATGGTGTAAAAATATTAATTTTTTTCATTGGAATAGGGGTTTCGAAAACTAAATTTTTATAAACATGAATAAAAAAAGAAATAAAACTTGAAAATATAATGATTACATATGATTTAATAGTTATGAATTTAATATTCATATGATTTATTTTAAATTGATGATACTAAAAACCCATCAAACATTAAGTGTAAGATTCCTTACAAAGAAACACTTTTCAAGTCCTTGATCATGCAACTAGGTAGTTTCAAACCATATTGGGGTGCCTCTAGATTATCTTATGTAAGGAAATAAAGTAATTAGTGACTCAAGATTATTCAATGGGTAGTTTCACACCACAGTAGTATGCCCCCTGATTATGTTTTCTCATCTTGTTTTTGATGTTTTATTTGAGTTACACGTAGCTAGGAAACCCCAAGGGTTGGTATACCATAGGAATAGAGTTTATTGAATCCATATGATGGATTTGGATAAAGTGTTATCCACTCAATTATCCAATATTCACAACTATTATGATTGAGATGAATCCCTACCTAAATAATTAAAGTAATGAGTATCATGAAAAATCAAGGTTGTTGCTTAGTAAAATATGGATCTTGGCTCACTAAATGGATATAATGTAAAGGTTAATAAATTTTATTAGTATAATTATCAATAAAAGTCCTTCATTAATATATATATAAGACGTTATATTCATCTTATAGAAATTTCTATTGTATATAAAAAGAAACATTATCATAAAATTAAACATTGAAATTAATCCTTGAAATGAGAAGTTTAAATTAAGTAACTCCTAATACTGGTAGCTTAAGAAAATTTATTAAGAAAGGGAAATATTCTATGTGTTAGAATAGTTCCTTCTTAGGTAACCAACTATTGAAATTTTTCAACAAGTGAATCTTGAGGCTTATAGAAACATGAAATGATTCATTTAAGTTTTTAAAGGCACTAGATTCTAATTGACCTATGGAATTCTAGTCTCATATATTCAATATGATTTGGAATATCAATGATATTCAATATTATTGAATATGTTGGGAGAGACTAAATAATTTTTATAAGGATTATTCTAGTTAAGTAATTCATTATATTTTTAATTATGGAAATATTCTGAAAAGATGAATGTGTTCAGGAAAATTTTACTCGATATTTTCAAAGTGTTAAGAATAAATTAACTAGACATAATATTTTTAGATTATTGTATTGTGTTGATAGTAAAAATGTGTAAATGTTAAAACTAGAATAATAAAGTTATTTGGAAAAGTATAACAGGTTATTTTAAACTTGAGGGTACTATCATGAAGAATTAAAGATTCCATATGATGGGATTATATAAAATACCTGAAGGGGTTTGGGAACTACATAGAATTTACATGTTAGGTATTAATGTTATAGAAATTTATTCTTTGATTTTTAAGGGTATGTGAAACAAAGTTAATGTTTTAAAAGTATTGTAAATATACAAGAGTTCAAAATCAAAGGAATAATTGAAATATTTTATAGTTTTCATTCAAGTGATGAAGAAAATAGTTTCTATATAAGAAATTTGAATGTAAATATGTTTAGATATATTTTATGAATCTAAGTAAATTAAGTTTATCTTAATATCACTTCTCTTATATGATATGAGGTGATTAATTGTACACACTAAGTTTTTGATTCATTATGTACTATAAAATGTTTTGAGAAGATGACATAGATAAACGTGTTTTATCCAGGATAAAGTGAAATTTGTTAAAATATGAGGGAATTTGATTCCCACACATAGTGGTGTATTTTAATGAATAAAATATTATTTTTAAATAAAATACATTAAACATGTATAATACTATATGAGATTTGGAAACAATAGATTATTTGTTATATATTCCTACTAAAAGGAAATATGTTTTATTTTCTAAAACATAAAGTAGTTTTTGTTGAGTCTTAGCAGGATATTCCAAAGAGAATATAATTTCTAAGGGGCCAGTGAGAGTATGTTTAGACTTAGAGAAGTTAAAAGTTAACAACTAAAAGATTATACCAATCTAATTTTAAGTGATTATTTACATCATGTCCTAAATAGTTAGGATGTGTGACAATAAATAGAAATGTAAAGAGTTGTATTTAGTTACCATAACAAGTGAAAATCACTATTCCCTATTAGTTTATACCCTCCAATACACAATTTTTATCACTTGGAATCCTAAAAGAGTTTAGGGTATGGTGGTATAGATAAATTTAAAATAGTTATATTAGTTACTCTAATAAAGTGGATATCAATTTATCCTAAAATATTTTAGGATTCACTCATAGAGTGATAATGTAAATAGTTACATTATTGAAAAAATATTTCAATGAAAAAGTTTGATGTAAAGGGTTCAAAGGGTGATGATGATCTACTTAGAAATATTTCTATGTAAAAAATAGAATATAACATTGTAAAAGTTTTTGTTATAGAGTTAAGGAGTATGAATATAAGTTTAAAGAGTTAAACTTAAGGAATATAATTTCTAAGTATCATCATTATTCAAACTATTATTCTCTATAAATTTTACTCACTAAAAAGTTAGTAATAGTATTTTAATAGATTTTCACATAGGGATGTGATTAGAATTACATATGGATGTAATGTTTAAAAACCATTTTTTAAGTAATAACATGAGAGGCATGTAGAATATATGGATATTAAAAACTTAATATATTGGTTGTAATGGTTGTAAACATATCATGTGTTTATAATAAAAGAAATCTCCATTTATCATTCATTCATGTGTTCTACAAATTTACTTTACATAAACAACTAAATGATAAATATCCCCTCAAAGTATAAACTTTGAGTTGTCTCTAACCAATGATAATCATGGAGTAAAATTGTTTGTGATGATATGTAATGGTTATATTGGATAGAATCTTATATCCATTATAAAGGGTTATATATGAGATAGGAATAATATATTATTGTGTAAATGAGTAGAGATTTATTACTTGGACTAATCCATGAAAGTATATCTCATGGAATATCATACAACCATAGATATAATTAAGGGTTTATGTTTATTTTCAATCCTTCTTACCTGAGGTCGGTGATATACCTAGAATGATAACCTTAATACTTTGATACCCTACCTACACAAGTCAAAATTTGAACTTAGCTATCTAGGGGGTGTTTGGGTATGTTGTTCATCATGTCATCAGTTGGAGTGTAGCCAATATGATATTTTTTCACTTGTATGAAAAGAAAATACATTGTGTCCTTGGTTGAATTAAACCAAGGAAATTCATGGAAATGCTTATTTGTTTCACAAATGATGTTTTAAACTACTTGGATAAGTGACTTGTGTTGTACTTATCAGATAGATGACTGACATGTGATGTATTCATTGACTTGGTAAGTCTTTTTCAAAGAATCAAGAAACAACAAGAGGGAAATACTAGATTGACATGTTCAATGTCTAGTGGTCACTTGATGTCATGGACAAAAGGAATATATTGGTATACATATGATTCATATGATATATCTTATGGTGGACATATTTTTATAGAGATAAGAGTATGTTTGATGGAAATTACACCAAAACCCTTAGTATCGTGAGTAGCACTGATGGTTTGCTAGAGGCCCCTCATTTATTAAATCTATGAAATTGGCATTTCATAATTATTATTAATGCTTCTAAGGCCCGCAGGGTCACATAGTTAGGAACTTAGATAAGAAGAAAATATTGGATAGAATGTTTGTTCAAAATGAAGATATTTTGATGAAAAACCATATCCAAAAGAGTTTGGATAGATTTTCAAAGAGTTGTGAACTTTTTCATAACTTTCTTATATAAATTTAGTACAAGAGGGAGATTGTTGGATGTGCACTAAAATGTACTTGCATGAGATGCATGGAAATATTAATATGATGCATGGGATATATATATATATATATTGATATTTTATATATAAATGTACATTTAATACATGAATGTGATGCATGTGATGCATGTATTTTTAGGCATGTGATGCATAAGAGTAATATATATATATATATGATATATATATTATTTATTTCTCCTAAATGTTTTATTAATAAATTAAAATCCATTATGAATGGATTAAATTATTTTCATTAAATTCATTCAAAATTTTCAATGAATAATAACCAAACAGTCTGAAACATATATGACGTGAGATGCCTCAGGTTTTGACTATACAAGAGGATGAGATCCTCTCATGTTGGGTTTGTATGTAGTATGAAGTGTGTGAGCCTCTACTAAACTCTCTTAATCCTGAAATAATGTTTATATCATTAGAGAAGGCACTATAATGCCTTCAGATATCAAGTATTCTCATAAAGTGTTTATGGATCCATTGGTCGTTGTATCACCTCAAAGGCAAGGTGCTTTCATTCACTACTTGGGATCTTTATCAACCATTCTCTTTGAAAGGATGAAGATGATTGTTGCAACTCTCATTTTCCATGTACTCTATTTTTCAATAATATTAACACATTGTAAACTTAAAGATAGATATCCAATATTTTGGGTTATATTACACTAAAAATGTTTATTAGATAATCATGGAAAATGCATCAAAAGGTGGGAGAGCTAGTGGACTATTGGATCTCATACATAGTGATGTATGTGGATCAATGAGTACTTGATAAAATAGTGGTTTTAGGTACATTATTACTTTTACCAATGAATTTAGTCAGCGTGGTTATGTTTTTATGATGAAACATGATTATGAAACTTTAAAAAATTTCAAATAGTTTAGAAGTAAGTAAAAAATAAAATAGGAAAAAGTAATAAAATCCTCTAATCAGATCGAGGTAGTGAAAACTTGAGCTATCAATTCATAGATATTCAGAGATATTGTGGTATTGTTTCACAACTAACGCCTCCAGGAACACTACAATGTAATGGTGTATCTAAAAGGGTTAATCGTACCTTATTATACACGGTTTGATCGATGATGATTTTATGTGACCTTACTATCTTCTTTTTAGGTTATGTTTTGGAGAGTATTATACTTATATGAAATTTTCTTCCATTTAAAATAGTCATAAAGTTACCATATGATATATGGATTAGGAAACATCCCATTATATATTTTATGAGGATTTGGGGTTGTGAAGAACTTGTATAACTTTTGGATTTTGATATGTTATCCCCCAACTTAGAAAATTGTGTATTTGTTGGTTATTCTAAGAAAACTAAAGGATATTATTTCTACCCCCCCCCCCACTGAACACAAAATTTTTGTGGCTTGAGACAATGTTTTCCTAGAAATAAAACACATGGATCAAGTAGTCGGTGAAATGAAAATTGTGCTTCGATAAGTTTAAGACTAATAATTTTGAAGTGTTCTTGAGAAGGAAGTTGAGATGGTTCCATAAAGAGTTGTGGAAGAAGAACCGAATCAAGTAACATAATAAACTCTAAGGTATGGTATTATTTTTTGAGAAGATGAGATATATGGATTTTTCATGGTTAATTATGATGAATTAATGTTCATATATGATGAACCTACTTCTTAGCGAGAGGCCATTGATAGTTTTGATTCCAAGAAGTGGTTAAAATCTATGAAATCCAAGATGGACTTCATGTACACTAACCAAGTTTGGATTTGGTGAATGCACCTAAAAGGGTGATACCCATAGGGTTCTAGTGTTTTCTCTATAATAAAACTAACATGGATAGTAGAGTATCTACCTATAAAGCATGCATGGTGGAAAAGGGTTACAAAAAAGTTCATGGAATTGACTATAAAGAGACCTTTTCACATGTTGTGATGATAAAGTGCATTAAAATTTTTATATCCATAACAACTCATTATGATTATGTGATATATAAAATGGATGTCAAAACTTCATTACTTAATGGGAATTTAGATGAGGACCTGTGTATGATACGACCTGAGGTTTTTGAAGTTCCAAATGTGAATTCTAAGGTTTTCAAGCTACAACAGTCTATTTATAGACTAAAGAAAGATTCTTAGAGTTAGAATATTAGATTTGATAATGTAATCAAATATTTTGGTTTCACCAAGACTGTGGATTATTCATGTATATAAAAATATCTTAGTAGGATTATAATAATGTTTCTAATACTATATGTAAATGAAATATTGACCTCTTGACACTTCATTCTATGAAGATAGGGTTGGGTAAATTTTTCTCAATGAAATAAATGGGTGAAGCCACTTACATACTAGATATAAGGATCTATAGAGATAGATCTAAGAAGTTTCTTGGACTGAGTTAGAACTCATATATAGGTAAAGTGATAAAGTAATTTTGAATAGAGAACTCTAAGAAGGGGTCTTTACTAATGCTTCATGACATGAATCTTACATATATTTAGGATCCTTCTAAAGAGTTAGAAAATATGTATATTATTACTTATGTGTTCTCTATAGTATATATCATGTATGCCCTGTTATGTACTCAAACTAAAGTCTCATATGATTTAATAATAACAAGCAGATACCAATAAAATCCTAGAGAGAGCCATTGGATTGTTTTGAAGAACATCCTTAAGTACTTGAGAAGGACTAAGAGTATGTTTTTTATCTTTGGAGGAGAGGATGAATTATATGTAAAGGGATACACATATGCTAGTTTCCAATCCAAAAATGATTATATGAAATCTCAATATAGATTTATTTTTCCTAAATGGTGGAGCAATTAGTTGGAAGAGTTTCAAACAAGCTACCATAGCAGACTCAAAAATAGAATAAAAATACATCATTGCATCAGATGATGAAAATGAAGAAATTTTGATCAAGAATTTCATTTATAGACTTGGGGTAGTCCCTAACATCGAGGGAGAAATTGATATATATTTTGAAAAAAATGGTGTTGTTTCTTAGGCTAAGGAACCCTAGTCTCATCAAAGGACCAAACACATCCTTTGAAAATACCATATCATATGATAGATCATTTAGAGGAGTGATGTAAAGATCTTATAGGTGGATACATAGAATAATTCAATAGATCCATTGATGAAACCATTATCACCACAATAACATGAGGGTCATAGAGAATCTCAAGGTTTAAATACATGAGATATTGGTTGTAAGGGTCATAGATATACCAAGTTAATATAATAAAGGCAATATCTAATTATGATTAATTCATGTATGTAATAATTTATTTTACATGAATGGTCATGTGATAATATCCCCTCAAAGTATAACTTTGATTTGTCCCTAACTGATGATAATTATAGAGTATTATGGGTTGTAATGATATGATAAGGTTAGCATGAATAGAATCTTGTATTTTTTTCAAAAAAATATATATTATATACAAATAATATATTCATGAGGTAATAAGTAGAGACTTATTACTTATATTGATCCTTTAAATTATATCCATGTAATGTCATATAATCATCGATATACTTAGGGGTGTATTCTTATTACCAATCCTTCTTACCCATGGTTGGTGAGATGCCTAGAATTAGAACCTTTATACTTTGATACCCTAATTACATGAGTCAACATATGAACTTAGATAATATAGGGTTTTTTGGGTATATTTTTGATCATTTTGTTAGCTTGAGCACAACAAAGATGGTATTTTTCCACTTGTATAACAAGTTAAAGACATTTGGACCTTGATTGAATTAGGCTAAGTAAATTCCTAACCATTATTAGTTGTTTCACATATTATGTGTTCAACTACTTAGATAAATTACATGTGATTTATTCATCGAATTGGTCATATTTTTTTAGAGAATCAATAAATGATGAGATTCCAATACTAGATTGAGACATTCCATGTCTAGTGGTCACTCTATTTCATGAAAAAATGGATTATATAAGTAAACATATGATTTATATAATACATCTTATGGTGAAAATGTTTATATAGAGATATGAATATGTTTTATGTAGATCACACCAGACCCCTTAGTATCTTGAGTAGAACTGGTGCTTTGTTATAGAAAGCTCTTTACTTACATCTATGAAATTGGGATTTCATACTTTCTTTCAATATTGCAAAGGCCTATAGGGTCACACAGTTAGGCCATTGACAGAGGATAAAGTTTTGGATAATGTTTTTGTTAAAAATGAAGATAGTTTGATAAAAAAACATATCCAAAAGAGTTTCTATGGATTCACAAAGTGTTATGAATTTTTTCATAAATTCTATAATGGATTTTAGTGTAAGTTGGATATTCTTGGATGTGCACTAAAATGTACATGTATGAGATGCATATATGCATGAATATGATGCATGATATATATATATATAATGATAATATATATATATATAGTGTACATTTTATAATTCATGCATGCAATGCATAGATATAATATATATATATATATATGATATATATGATATATATATTATTCATTCAATAAATAAATACCCAATGGGTAGTAACATATGAAATGTGTTATGAATAAGAGATTCATCTATAACTTCTTATATAAGAGGATAAATTATTCTCCTATTTAGTGTGGTGTGTGTGATGTGTATGATCCTTTGATAAAACTCTCTTCCTCCCAAAACTCCATTTATCTCATTTGAGAAGGTGTTATCACCCCTTCAGTTTTCGAGTATCCTTATGAATCATTCATATATCCAAGTTTTCAATGTATTCTCTCAAAGGTAGGGTGCTTTTTTAACCAATCCACATGATCTTACACAAACATTCTCCATGGAAGGAAGATGCAAATTGCTGCAACTTTTGAATACCAAGCTCTCTGTTTTACAGTTTTATTTACAAGTTATTTATTGAAGATAGATATGGATGTGTTTTTCATTTTATTACACTGAAAATGGTCATTATATGATCTTACAAAACCCATTAAACAAAAACAACAAATTTAAGGATTTTTTATGAAGAACAATGAGACAACAAAAGAAACTAAAAATAAAGGAAAAAGTAATCTTAGAATTACCACTAGAAATATGACCAGAAGAATGATACTTGAGTCGGAGCTAGGGTGAGGGAGTATCTTAACTTGTAAGAGAATAATTTGTGGGAGTGGGGAGGTCTAATTATGTGGTTTGTTAAAGGGGGTGAAATCATTTTATAGTAATTTATCTTTAAAATTAAAATTAATTTTTTTTGCACTCCACTTGGTACTTAATGGTCACTGGATACCCAGCCAGGGGCCACCAGTCAAATGGTGGTTCACCTGGGTGTTTTTCTCTATTATTTTTTCACCAAGGTACCAAGTGGTATCCGTCATATTTTAAATGTTTCTATCATTGAACTCTTTTACTTGGATTATAACTTCCCAAATTTTTTCAACTAATTACATAGTCAAAACCCACAAAATAAATGTGTAATGACTGGAATTAAATCAAATTCATATATCAATATATATGAGTTGACTGAAAAAAATTGAATTAATATCGCATTTTACATTGGTTTCTACACACACATATATTTTTTTGCAATGTAATGAATCTTATGTTTTGATTTTTTTTGTATTATTCAACCTCGTCTATATTGTTACTAAGGCATGCAGTAGAAGTAAGTGCACCATGTATTTAAAATTTTCATCACTGGATCAACATAACTTAATATTCTGTAGTTATCCAAGCCTCGGTAAATTCCTGAGGATATAATATGAATTTTTTAAGAATAAAAATATAAATTAATGATTACGTTGTTCTGATTGATTATGTGCTCAACACTAGATCATTATCAGTAATTTTTTCTCAAAGGATCAGAGTTAGAATCCCTCTAGATCGTCCACACACAATTAAAAAGTCCGTGTGAATTATGATCATCGAATTATAGGTGCTAGAACAGAGATCCGATTATGATCTCTTTCCTTCGACCCGTGAAGGAGATTGAAGATTGAATGCTCAGAATGGGGATTTCTCTCTCTAGGATGTGGGAAAGAGGATATTAAAGATCTCAAATTTGAGTGGATGAATAGTTACTCAAAAATTTGATCCCTCTTTCTTATCTAGTGAGAGTTAAACACCTTAAAATATCCCATCACCATATAAATAACACCCCCTAATTAATCCATAAATGAAATGATATTAACAACTAACTTTGTCATAACATCAATTATATTATATCACCTACTTTTATTATATAATAAATATATTAAATGATAAAATTGAGTCATTATATTTACTCTAATTCCTAAAAATATTAAATGAACCATGAATATTAAAATAATATTCTTTCATAAAGTATTTTTCTTTATATTTACTTAATAACTTGTGAATACTTTTAATAAATAAATTCAACTCTAATTCTTCTGTAATTTAATAATAATAAATTTATTTATAAATTGGAGATCGTTTATTTTTAGATACCACTTGAACCTCGAGGTGTGTCCCACCATTTCATTCACTCCTATTCATAAGAATAGGAAAGAAATTTTTAATATGATAATTGTGTGTCCCTCTAAGACCTTATCTTGATAGCAGTAAATATTATTCATAAAACATGAGAGGAATATAGAAACTCATCAAAGTCTCTAAAGAGATAAGGGAAAGTCACAGCAATGAAAATCTTTCTACGAACACATGTCATGTAATATAATCTCTTTATATTATTATATCTCATAAATAATGATACACACCTTGTTTCAACATACATTCATTATTTACTATTCATTGACCTAACTAGATGGACTTACCTTCTGTTACCATGGCCATGGGTTTAGTAAAGGTACCACCATCATGGTCAACTAGGCTTGAGATATCACTTCCTTTTAAAAGTGAAAAATCCTATCTTGATTGTTCAATCAATGTCAAACTACTAATGGTGTACTCAATGTATGTTGTATCGCCATGACATAAATTTCATGGTTTTTTCCTTACATCAAAGTAAATAATAAAATAGTACACACTATTAAAAATATCATGTTTGGAGACCATTACCCGTGTTCATAGATAGGAATTACCAATGAAACCTGAAACATGTTTTGTTCTTATTGGTAGTTTAGTCCTCATGATCTCATCTACTTGAGATCCCCAAGTGTGAACTTCATGAGAATAAGTCTCAATACTTATAATCTCCCAACACCTCATTTTAAAACATCATTTGTGTCTAGTTAGTATGATATATCTAGACAATAGGGAATATGTTTAAGATTATTTTCATAGTATCTAAAGTTTATGATTATAGTTTTGGAAATTTTATAACCTTTTTATATGATATGTAATATAATAAAATTACCATATAAATAGTATACATATAAATATAAACACTATTATGGTAAGTGTAAATCATGTATAATTCATTGAATACATGGTATGGTTTTAGGGATCTAAATTTTAAAACTCTCCCACTTGAACTAGATCTAACTTTCTAACCATCCTTATTATCCCTCACATGATAAGATCATGCTTCTAATATGTTGTGGCTTTATTCATTGGGTTTTCCATGTCTTCATTTCATAACTAATCAGCTATCTACGACTTCACCTCCATGAGTAAGACTCCTCAAGAGATTATATCCTTGTGCATATTATTTTTTCCCCTAAAAAACTTGAAATGTTGGCTAGTAATAGTAGTAGGATTATCATAATTTATATTATGAAAAAACTTTTCTTACTAGGTGAAATTATAAGAACTAGAACAAATTATTGTATATTTTTACACTGCTTTTTTAGCTACATCAAAAGCTTCAATGAACTCAGTATTTATATATATGGATACCAATAGCTTGAATGAGATTTTTTTTCTAATTAACTTATCTTGAATATAATATTAGATCATATTGATCTAAAGGAATACTAGTTTTTGTCCCATTTTATCTAATGTCCCTTACTCTACAAGTACTAGGAATTTACCCCTTATACTTCATCAAGTACAATAGAATAGTTTTTACTACTTACCATGGAGTTATTCTATATATAATAGATATTTTACCACCATAATGTATATGTTGAAAATATCACATTTAGTACATAACATGTCATATGTGATTGATCCATCAAAATGTGTATGGAATTAAAATCATAACATTAATATTCAACTATGATTCATATATGCCTTATTGTGGAGATATTTTAATATGAAAATGGTAATAATTCTCTCTAATATTTTTCCAAAATGTATTTTTTAATACTTTTTTAGTATATATACTTTTGACTGTGTCTAAGAAACCCATTAGATCTACCTCAATATATCTTGTTCCCTAAAACTTAGGTTTCTGATTTAAGTCAGTCTCTAGAGAGTTTCTTTAATTCGAGTATTAACTAACCATAACAATATTTTATCAAACATATTTTCCTTTTAAAATTGTGGTGCTACCACTAACCTCTTATACATATGTAAAAAATTCATTCCTAATAAATATTATATGATCTTGTTGCTTACTTTAATCATAAACTGGATTTCAGTAAATTTTACCCCTTATTTTCATTCAATGTTTTCACCAAATATTTTTGTTTATAATATATAGACACTTTCCAAGAAAGTTAGTATTGATATCCAATTACAAATAAAATGATCACAGAATGTGGAAATGATAAGTAACTCTCTAATGGATTTAGGCATAAAAACTTGGTATAACCAATCAATCCTTTTTTGTACTACTCTTGTAACACCCATGTAATGTTTACCACTAAATTATTAATATTTTAAACATCTAAAATACTAATAACATATAATTTGACACATGAAATCCATTATTGAATTTTAATCAAACTTTTTAATATTATCTAATTTTCATACGTTGCTTACTTTTAGGAATCATTATTCTCAATGAATAAATTATCACCAGTTATGGTGAATGTAAAACTATTACCATGGTTTTAACATTCCTATATAGTATGTATCTATAGAACATTCCTTTTCCACAAGACTTGGGGAACTTGTTCCTATGCTGACAACTTGTGCATCTCCGACATTGACTAAATCCTAGTCAACCATGCTCCCATTATCTTAAATATAGATGTACAGCCTATTATAGAAATATATTATATAACTTTACTACACCTTTTATATCACAGGTATTTATATAATTTCCTTAGAAACCTTTAGGATAATTACTTTAGATTCACATTGTGTCTTGGTTGATGCAAGTTTGTTTATATCCTTTAAAAAACACTTTGCAACTAAACACATGTTATTGTGACATGATGGATTTATATCATACTAAAACTAATATGATATCCATTTTTAATCATAGTTGGAATATGGTTATGGGATACCATCTCTATTTGTGAATCATGTCTTGAAAATTAATGAAAGTATTTAAAATAGATATATATCTTAACATTGATTCTCCTTTTACTTACAAAATGACTTTGATGTGTATAATTTAGGAATTATTCAATTCTATATTTTAATAATCAATGTTTTAATGTAAGACTCGTCATCGATCCTCCTTACTGACATCTTATATTTTATGTGTATAAGGGAATGTATATTTAGGAATTACTTCATGGAATATTATAATGATCGATGAATTCTTGGTCAATATATTATTTAGAACATGGGCCTGAAGAAACTCATATCTTCTCAGCATGAATATTTCATAATTCACTTTTACATTCCTTAAATATATTAAAGGAATCTCATGAATTATATTAATTTACCACTATCTTATCCTTGGAATAGTTCATACTCTCTAGATGAACAAATTCTTAATGCTTTTTGGATTACATTTATTTCTAAAGGTTTCTTTTTCCAAACCTAAATAATTAAATTTGTATATAATACCTAAGGTCTTTAACTCAAATGATTCTAAAACCCATAATGGGTATATCCTTGAAAAATAATTTGTTTTATTAGATAAATAATTATCTTTCCACAACTGTGTATAATCGAGTCTTACATTTTAAATTTATTAGTTATTTCTAATGATTCAAACATTACTGAACCATTAGTTAATTAGAAGACACCACAAACAAAATTCATTATGAAACTATAATAATGTATCCTTTTTTTCCAAAGTAAATGAGAGATAAATTTGTTATTAATACATAACAAAATCTCAATAAGAATCATTAAACTTTGTTAATAGAAGTTTTGTACTTCTCATCGCTGACTCAGGAATCACCCTTTCTCATCCACTTAAAGAATGAACCTTACTTCTTGTAATGTTTATTTTATTACTTATTCATTGTATTTCAATAAAAATATTTGATATAAATATTTTATTTAATACCCAAGAATTAAAATAGAAACATCACTTATGATTTATGAATATACTTAAAGAAGAAGTGACTACTTGATTCTTTAATTCATTTCATAGAATTTAAACTTCCATAGTATTGATACATGACCTACAAAGAAAATAAAATATCATTGGATGATAAACCTATTTTCTTTGAAGGATGCTACAAAGGTTCTACAGTATTTCAACTTGTTCACCATAAGAACTAAAGATTAATCTTTCTTCAAGTTCTTATCTACCTGGTGAACCTTATCCAGAAGGTAATGAAGTGTTTCCTCCATACTATTAATTTTTTAATATTAAATGAAATTGGATTAATTGGGTAAAAAATATAAGAATGGGATTAATTGAAATATCTTGATCCATCTTTCAGTTTACACATATTTAGTCTAACCATCGCCTAATTTGTATCTTTCTTTACTTTATCCTTTCAAGCTTCTCAAAGATGATACAACATGTGATATCATCCATGTCCTAATGTTGTATCCACAATCATTGGAAATTGGTGCTTGAATTATAATTTAAACATAAAATGTGATATACATGAGTCTCCTATAAGCATCTTTCTTACCCTCTCTTCCTGAGGTGTCACAACAGATAGTTGGAACTCCAACACATAGAATTTCCTATATCATAGCTCTTTGCGCAAGCCCTTATACTAATCTTATAAATTCATGCTGGTTAGGAAATGTTATTTTTCAAATAGTAATCATAGTATATCTACGGTATTATTTCCACTTTATATAAAAATAATCACTATAATATTTTAAATTTTATCTTGATTACCTATTAGACATTACCGATTAATTAAATTATTAAATGTCTCTTGCTATTTTATCGAACCCTAGTAGCCCTCACTACTAGATTCTAAATACCCAGTCACTATAATATTATATTGATAATAATCCATTAAACCACTCCTCATAGTTCAAGATATGGATACCCCACTACTCTAAGAGTTTCAAGGTAAGTGTTTGACTATCCAACCGCATTAACTTGAAGCTCCTTAAATTGTTGAGTGAAGTCTGAGATTCTAAAAATTGAAACCTAGATTTATTCAACACTTTTCCTCTAAATATAAAATAATATAGTTTTGACAACTTATTTTCTAATATATTTATTTAATTCAACCCATCACACTCATAAGAACTCCCCATTAGTAGGATGCACCCTCAACTGGGGCTGACGAGCACCCCATAAACATGATTTTGTTCAAACTCAAATGATGGAAGGCACTATGACTTAATATTTCTTTGAGGATTTTATTATTTCCCAGTGAATGAAATAATTTATTATATAATATGCACATAATATGTGATGGCACTCACAAATAACCATATAGTAAATAGAAAAGCATCCATCTTGTCTTAATTCATTTTAATCTATGAAAAAATTGTTTATTATTTTATGTGTTCCTAGAAACATTCACATTCAAAAAAATAATAAAAAATGTATAAATTAAATAAAATACCTAGATGATTTTGGGAATTTGGTATTGGTTGATCCATTTATACATAATTAATCAACCATGTCCTTAAGGGTATAATAACTGATTTGGGTCTTGATTCATATTATAATTCGCACCTCGGTCCAATGTTTCCACATCTTTTATGGGATACCACCTTTCCTTGGTAGGGTAAAAATATTATAATTCCATCATCATAATACATACTTACTCACACACAGGTTAGGGGTATCAAGATGTTAAAAATATAAAAATAATAATACTGGTGGATTCACATTCCCCTATAAATATTAAACGAATAAATACGGTAGTGCCAGCTAGGAAGGTGCAACAGGGGTGACCAATCATACCTTTTTTATTAATTTTTTTTAAATATCTAAATTCCAATGGAAGCGAAACCCACCCCATTTTTTAAAATTATTGAGGATTTACACAGAGGGTTGGAAATTATGCTGGCTAGAGATTACTATTCTAATCAATGGAATTCAGTAGGAATTTAGGTTTTCACTAGAAGATGCCACTGATGACACAACCCGAGAAAAATTAACACATATATAAAATATATTTTTCAACTTTTAATACCTCTAAAAAAATTTAATCTAAATTAAATTTTTAGATAACTGTAATTTAGTTTTCTGAAATCAGATCGATGTATGGTCCATTTCATTGAGATCGACATGAATCCCTATACTTAAATTTATGGAAAATTAAATCTTCTTGGATTAGAAAATTAATGCGATCACTTTGATACCAATTTTTGGTATCGGGGCATGCGGTAGAAGAAGGTGGGTTGGGGATTTGAAATTTTCATCACCATATTGATGTAACTTCATCGTCTTCGGTGATCCAACCCCCGATAAAGGCTTTAGGATCGTGCATGAATTTATTTAAGCACAAAAATATAAATGAATGATTACATTGTTTGGATTTATTACATGTTTGACAATATCCCATCACTGGTGATCATTTCTTGTAGGATATGAGGTTGAATCCCTCTATGTTTTCTACATATGATTCAAGAGTCCACAGGAATTCCGATCATTGAATTCTAGGTGCTAGTGTGAATGTCTGATGAATGCTTTAGTACCCCGATGAATACCACCATCATGTTCCTTAGATCCAAAAAGGAGATCAAATATCAAATGCTTATAATGAGACTTTATCTCTCTAGGATGAAATAAGGAGGAGATAGGAGCTCTCAAATTCAAGTGTATGAATAGTCACTCAGAAATGATCTCCCTCTTTCTTATATAGTGGGAGTTAAACACCTAGAAAGGGTTCCCTGACCCAGTATAAATAACACCCAATAAATAATCCATAAATAACACATTATTAACAACTAACTATGTCATAACATCATTTATGTTTTATCACATACTTTTAATATATAATAAGTATATTATGTGATATAATATATTCATTAACTCAACTCTTAATTACTGTAAATATTAAACAAATATTGAATATTAAAATAATATTTTTTTTGTATAATCTTTTTATTTTTATTCACTTAATACCTTTTGAATACTTTTAATAGATAAATTCAACTCTAATTATCTATACTTGAATAATAATAAATTTATTTATTTATTGGTGATCATTTATTCTCGGACACCTCTTAGACCTTGAGGTGGGTCCCACCATGTCCTATACTTCCATTCATTAAAATAGGGAATACTTTTGAATATGTTAAGTGTGTGATCCTCAAGTACCTTATATCTATAGTACTGAATACTATTCATACACTAAAAGTGGATTCTAGAAACTCATCAAGGCCCCAAAGGAGATAAGGAAAATCCAAAGAAAATATAACCTTTCCTACAAACACACACTACATAATATAATCTATTTGTATCATGATATCTCATAAATAAGGATGCACACATTATTTCATCATCCATTATAGATTTATTATTCATTAACCTAACTAGATGGACTTAAATTCTTCAACCATGGTGATAAATTTAGTAAAGTTACTACCATCCTAATCAACTTGGTCTGAGATATCACTTCCTTTTGAAAGTGAAAAAATTTATATTTATTATTCAATAAATGTCATACTACCAATGGTGCACCCAATGAAAGCTACCTTACCATGAAATAAATGTCATGGTATTTTACTTGCATCAAAGTACATGATCAAATAGTACACACTGATAATAATCTCAAGTCTGTACACCATTATACATGTTTGCATATAGGAACTTCCAATGACACATGAAACATGTGGTGTTCTTATTGGATGGTTAGTCCTCATGATCTCATCTACTTGAGATCTCCAAGTGAAAGATTCAAAAGAATAAGTCTCAATAATTATGATCCTTCAGCACCTGATTATCAAACATCATTTATATCCATTCATAATGATGTATCTAGACCATATGACATATGTTTAAGATTAATTTCATAATATCATAAGGTTCTCATTATATCCCTAGAACTACTATAACCTTTAGATATGACAAGTAATATAATGACATTACCATGTAAATAGTTGATGCAGAAATATCAACACTGTTGTAGTGATTGTACATCGTGTATGACTCACTATATCCATGATATGATAATCCAAAAGTATTGTTTAAGTTGGGTCTCAGGAACCCACTTTTACAAAAATCTATTGACCTTTGTGATCTTTTAAATCCAAAAATTTCAAGGTTAGACCACATTCAATGTTAGGAAAATATATAATTACATAAATCCATTCATCTAAGTGGTTACTAAAGGTGTCAGTATGAATGTTCATTCTAGATGAGTGGTCGTTGTCTTTGGAATATCATAGATAACTTGCCGATAACTTTCTAATTTTCTTGATAAACTCTGCTATTGGTTTTGAATGAGAATATAAACCTTAGTCTTCAATTTATGTATTTTTTACTTAATCATGTTAGTCCTCACCTTTCCTTCCATGAGATAACTTATTGAACACCTTTCTTGATGGCTTTATCAGTGTAGTTACATTCAGTTTATGGGTTTTCATGATCAACTTCTATTATGGAAGACACTAGGAGTCACTACAATAAAATGGTCTGAAAATGATTAAAATAAAGAAGAAAAGTAAAGAAGATGAACAAGACACAACAATTTACATGGTTTGAAAAAAAATACCTACATCCATAGACAGGCATAATTTTTCTATATTTCAGGAGAAATATTAAAAAGAAAATTATCAAAATAGCCAGACCCTAGCTTGAATGGGTCCTTAAAGAAACATAGTGAATATTAAATCATGTTGTTCTAATGCTATCAACTGCATAGTAAGTCCGCCATGCTATAGTGATAGGTGGATGGAAGTATGTAGAGCTATAATTCTCTATTATTGTTAGTAGTTAACCTTGCTACAATACTTATGAAAAGTCTGAGCTGCAGCAGTCCCCTATCACAGGATGCTATAGTAAGTCTACACTTTCTACAGTGTCCTATCAATATCACTTAATCAGATCAATTATAGTCTATTTATAGATTCTGCAATTCCTAATCTATGTCTCATATTCAATTGATCCATGAGAGTTGTGGTATGGTGTACAATCTGGGTCACTATCAGTTGACCCAACTTCATCTAAGAGGATTGGGCTACACCATTCAAACACCTTCTGGTGATCACCTTTCATATATTCACTTTTAATGATTTCTTTTAATAATGAATTCAAATTATAATATTTTTCTATTTTTCTTATGTGTTCATCTTTTGTGATGATATTTCATGTTGTCATATTCTTTGGTTTCTTTCAATGCACGGTTTTCATGATATTCTTTTATGTTTACTTTATGTGAACTATTTTTAATAATTACCTTTGAAAATTAATAAACATGGTGTTTTTTAGTGAATATAAGAATAAAATCCATCCTTCATTAATAACATATCATGGACACTTTCAATTTTTACTTACACTCATCATTTTCAATGATACATTTTGAAGGTTGTATTTCATGCCACCACTTTCAATGCCTTCCTTCCATAAACAATCACTTTTATCAACCATTCATAATTTTAATAACAATAAATAAATTAAATATATTTATTCATAACATCCTCACTTATCATGTACCACTATCCATGATATAATATTATTGATCATTGTCTCTAACAAATTTAAAAAAACTATTTGTAAAACACTTTTAAAAAGGTATAAGAAAATTAACTATATTTTTTAACATAAAAACCAATTCCAAAGAACATTAATCTCAAAAATAAACTCAAATGATAAAATAAATTCACCTCAATAAATTTACCACCAACCCCATATAATATTTTAAATTAACAACAAAACATGACAATTTTTCAAATACAACATACACAATTTTTCACTATGGTGTAATACATGGAAAATTACAAATAACAGGTCAAAAATTTAACTGTGATATTACAAGTTACTTAAATTTAAATTTTTCAATACTTTTAACTTTATAGTTTCTTTTATTATTTTTATTCATGATTTCAATTTAAACATTAGTTGATGTAGGTCCTGGATAGAGGCCCGACCATTGGGGGTGAATCAGTGGTCGAAATCCAATATGAACTTTTCCTATTGTTATCCTGTCCACACCACTTAATTTTCATTGTTGGTTAGTTCATGGATCATATAAAGGTAAAAATAATTATAAGTATTATTATGATAGGTGATATATAGGACACACATGGAATGGGGTTACAAGGTTCACAACTCTCTTTTCATCAAGTGGTTATGTCCTTGGTGAACATCGATTATCATCATATTGTCCGCATAATTATCTTGTTACCAATGATGAAAAAAGTGATTTTTGGAGTATAAAGATAGTCTGAAACTTCTAAAATAATTTAAAAGATAATTAAAATATAAATATACTATCAATAATAATCTATCTAGTCTGTGTGATCTTTCCTCTATCCTTCTCAAGTGTCTCTAAAATATGGACTAGGTTTGCACCCCTATTCTTCGCTCAAGAATTACCCATATAGGTGGCCCTCTCATGACTTCGTGAAATCAAATACAACATGAATTTAATAATATCTCTCGTAACAGTATGGATGACCTTTTATAGGGATATTTCTTATCTTCCTATATTTATCAATGATCTTGATCAATGCATGAGTCCCAAATGGCCCCATGTATGTATTATCCTTGTTTATTATAAAGTCAAATTCATCTAGTAGTATACTTATTTACCATAATTTAATTAATTGTTTCATTCCTAAAATATAGGGTATATGATTTTAACATATTTAGGAATTAACTAGATTGCAGTGTGGCACTCCAAATCATGGTGCAATGTAGACTATTGTGGCATGATATATTGCTTCACAACATAAGATTTGGTCAAAATCATATATAAATATATTGATAGAAATATATCTTAAAATATCTCATCTGGTCCACTGGATATAATCTTCCATATCTCCTGATATTTATAGTAGACATGTTGCAGTGTGGTCATGGTGCTTACTGTGTGATCACCATGGTTTTTTATTCCAATAAGTCATTTGAAAATCACAACATGGATTTCTGCGGCATGAGAACATCCTTTAAAAAATGATCAATTATCTTTTTGTGTAAAGTAATTTAATTCCTCAAGACAATTTATCTCCAATATTTGATGGGTTTTCTCAGAATATGGTCATATCCCCACAACTCATCAAGAACAACATACACAAAATAACAGATGCAATTGTTTCATGATACTCATATATAAGAGTAAAATATTCTCTTAGACCAACTGACCATGGAATAATAATATCTCTTTTATCATTATATTCTATAAATCAGATAATCCTTTATTCCCAAACATCTACTTCTTCTCCAGTGCCCTTTAGAAACCATAATGACCTTCAATATTCATCATGATGTTATGGGATTGCCTTAGGGCCCTTCATTCACGTTGATCCTCAAATTTCATCTTCAATATTCATTATCCAAGTGATAAGACATGTGATATTCAACAAGTACAGCTTCTAAAGATAATCTAGAAGGCATGATAACAAAATATGCACATATGAAATATGTTATTAGGTCATTAAGGCCTCTTCATAGGTAGAGTCCATAGCCAAATCTGTTAGATGGTTCATTCCACAAAACTATTGATTTGGATATTAATTTTGAGGGATATCCATCCCATGGTAAACATTAACTACTACAAATAAAACCTACCACTACAATCCAAACTCATGAAAGTGAGCCAAAAAACCATTTCTTTAGCCTTTATCCATGGGTTTTTGGACTGTGGATCCAAATATCATTGAAATAGGGGTATTTCCATGGTATTTGTCAGAATATGGAAGAATAGGTTCTATATCTATGATCTAAACCATGGTTATAGGTTTTATATAGCTATAGTCTATACCATGGATTTAGTTAATCTATAACCATGGTTTGGACCATGTCTATAGGTTATCTAAATCCATGGTTTAAACCATAGTTTTAGTAAAAAAACACCATTTTTGAAAAAAATTCCAAAAACAACACTAGACAATCCTTAAAAAGAATAGAAAAAATAACACATAACACACATCAAAATGTTAGTTTATATCTAATGATAAAAAATAGAAATAGATAAATATATTAATACGTATACATATACTATCAATAATTTCTCTCATCACTAGTCCCACCTGAACACTCATAAAAGAAATAAACATCAATTCTAATGTCAATAACATCACCACCAGTATCATCATGCTCTCCACAAAAATCATTATCATTACCACCATCATCCTCACCGCTATCATTATCAATAATAGATGTACAATCATCATTATCCTCATAAATAAATCACACATGTAAAGTATTGAGTTTTCCTTGGGTCTTAAATTTCTGTTATCTTGGATTTATTAGTATCAAGATGGAGTTTTAAAGTGGTTTCGTGATGAAGGGTGATGTTTTGGATCTCTAGGGACAAAAACACCTATGGTGTAGGTCATGCTCTGACCATTTTGGATCTATGGTCATAGGATTTGTCCATAATGGTTCTTGATAGACTTGGGGTGTGAAATTATTATTTTAAGTGGTTTGGTTCTTAGATGATTTCCATATGGTAAAGGAGGATAGGCATTACACACATTTTGAAGGGAATTGGATCGAGAGAGGTTGGTTTGTGCATGAGTTTGGAAATGACAAGGAAGGATCATTCATGTTGTGGTCTGAGCCACGATTCATTGGAAATGGTGAAGATAATTTCTCCATGAAGTGTTGGGATTCCTAAGAGAGTTTTGGTTGATGGAAACATGACTTTTTGGGTACTAACATGTTTTGGTTGTGGTTAATCCTATTTTAAATGGTAAAAACAACCACCAAGATTTTGGGAGGATAGATATATTCCTTATCTTTGGGTAAATATTTGATGTAGATATTTAATTTGTTGTGACCTCCTTCAAATAAATCACTATAACTTACTCCTAGGTTATATCTAATTTGAAAGAGGTAAGTTGAGTGATATTTAAATGGGGGAAACACATGACCCATGAATCTGGATATTTTATATTTTAGGTTACTATCTCTCCTCCCCTTCATTACATTTTATTTCTTCCATGTAATTATAGTAATAATCATGAAAGGGTATGGAGGATAAATTGAGGAAAACTGGAATGCATCATGTTTGAGGGAACCTATTCCATAATTTCTAGGCTTGGAAACAACTTCCATTGCATGGATTTTCATTAGCTTCATTGAGGTAGGAAATTTTTGAGATTTCTTCTATCTTCTAAAATTATTTGTTTATTGATATACATTGGGAACTCTAAGATACCCATGTTAAACCGATAACTCTTTAATTGTTATCCCCATTGATTCAAATGATTGTAATTATCATAATTCCTTTATATTATTATCCCTTTACCTGAATGCTTGGAACTTCCATCATCCTCTTGATCAAAACTCATTTTTTTAATCTTATGATCCATGTTTGTTTATAACACTTCAACAATTTATGAACAAACCACATTAGAAATTCTTTCTAACACTATAAGTTATTACTATACCCTTGGGCTTGGTGGATATATTTTGGTTAGGGTGGATGGGATATTATTTACTTATGAATTCTATTATCAAGTCATCCCTTGAGACTAGAATAACTGTTTTATCCTCAGGGAAGGGTTTATTATATGTCATCACTTCTTTCTCTACTCCGTTCACTAAATCCTAGTATTGTGGGTTTTAGTTTGAGAGAAGGGGATTTTGTATTCTTCATCTTTCTACATTTCTTTAGTTTAACTATGCCTTATTTAATGTGATTCCTCTCTTGATTGTTTTAGCATTTTCACTATTATTAAACTATTATGAAATTATATATATTGTTTCTATAAAATATATTTTATAGTGTACATGAATAGGAAAATGATCCAGAAGTGGCAAGGTGAGCATGTTTTTTTAACTTCCTCCTTATTTCCTCATTCGTATATTGAGCTAGTAATTTATATTTGATTATAACGTTGTATATATATAGATAAATTTGGTCTATAACATGTGTGAGAAATGGGAAAGAGGGCGAGGATGAAAATCTAGAATTTAATTAATGAAATGCAAAATTTATAGAGAATGGGAATATGAATGAAATGTAATCCAAAAAATAATTTTGGCTAATATGATTACTAACATAAGTATGTAAATGGGGTGGTTATAGTACTAGGGTGTCGCTGAAGTTGAGAAGGTACATTTCTCCTTATAAGATTTTGTTTTATGGTGGATTTGGGGATGATCTAGGAATATAGGTCTATTTCCTCCCTTTTTGTTTCAATATGTTAGCTAGGGATAGACATAACCAATATGAGTGATGGGGGTGTTTTTGAAAATCTCTTGGAGGGAAGTTATTTCCTTGTATTTATTTTATTTCATCAGGAATGAAGGATTGAACCTTGGGTAGTTTAGTGATATTTTATAGATCCTTTAAATGAGGTATTCTAATGTTCATCATAGGGTGGTGTTGATAGTTATGTTTGGAAGATGAGTTGTATAGGTTGATCATATAGAAGAGGGATGGGTGGGTGTGTTATAATAAATTAGGTGATGAGTGTTTAATGTTTTATAGGTAGGGATGGAGTAGGTCTTCCTCTTAGTATATGAAAGGTTATATAAGCTTGGAGAGTCTTATAACTATGGTTTTGGTTTGGGGTTGCCTTGAAATGATGATTCAAGGTTACGGTGTGATTTGTAATCATTTGATGGTGTGAGTTAAAGCTTACATTAACCTAACAAATATGAAAGGGAAATAGCTAGATGGATTTAGTTTATAGATAAAGTGGTAACCAGAACTTGAATTGAAATGTTGAAAATATGTTTTTGAATAAATTATTTGGATGGGTTGTATGATGATGAATTAATTAAAGAAATTTTGAATCCCATCTTGGGGTTCAAATTATAAACATGATGAATCGTGAATAATTAAGTGGTTATGATATTCTAATTACCACTTTTCAAAAATTCTTAATAATAATGGGATAAATTATGATTAAGTAATGGGATGAGTAGATATATAATATAACTTCCTTGTTAGATATTTTTATATTTTGATTGTGATATTTAATGATATATCAATGTTTTTGTCTGTTTTGGCCATCATATTTTCTGATTAATACATGTTTCTTAGACATGGGTATGATGTTTTTATTATTTATAGATTTTTATATGTAATATGATGAACTACATGGATCATATAGAAGTGGGTCATAATGGGATCAAGTTATGTCACATGATAGATGAATAGGAAGTTTGGATGATGTGTATATGGTTTTTCTTTCATTCTTGTCTTCTTGATCAGTTAGTAAGTTGGAAGGGTCTCTGAATTAATAGGTATGAGTGGTGGTAATTTTCCAAGCCATATTTCTTCCTTATTATATTATTAATGATATCTCCCTTTATAATATATATTTGTGATTTATCAAATTATGGAGATTATTTCCAAGGATGTGATCATTTATTTTTGATAATATAATATCTATATAATACAGTGGTTGTTGGTGTTGAAATTAGAGGGGATAATTATGTTTACCTCTGAATATGACTGTCTATTTTGTTTTTCTCTTATTTTCTACATTTCCTTATTTTTCTCCATTCATGTCTATCACAACACATTAATTTCACATGGATATTTGTTTCTTTGAAATATGATCTTATGATTACTCCCAAGTGATCACCCATATACAATGTTTCTTGAGTTGTTTTATAGGATAACTCATGGGAGATCAGGAATGTTTCTATTTGAGTAGTTAGAGTAGAGCTTTAGTAGCTTATTATTTCATTTTCATTAATTATATTGTATATTTTTCATTTATAATAGTTTGGATTGTGTTATATTAATTTTTTTTATATATATGGATTTCATTGGTTATATTTTTTTCTTGGGAAAAAAGAGGGAAATTCATCCCATATTTGTGATAGATACCCTCAGTGCTAGTCACCAACCTAGGGACTATTAGAGGCAAGCTTCAGGGGTCATTCTCATCTTCACAGTGGGGCCATGTTGTAATAAAGTGGTATCAATGCTTTTGGTTAAGTGTTAGGATAGTGTTTTAGGTTAGTCATAGGAAATGATTGCATTGTTATAGTAGAGAAACAATGTCATATAAACCTAGCATGTGATGTAAGTAGAGAATATTGACTAGAACATTAGTATTTAGGTCCCTCTTTTATTGATTCTAGGACCTTATTAGTTTACTAATCATTTTTAGGTGGGAATACACTAATTGTGGGGTTAAAAATTTACGAGGGGTATATGCATCATTCTTCTGGGTTGTATTCTAAGTTATGATTTTTATTCATAATTTAGATTAGTATATTTATTTATATTGTAATAGTGGGTTCCTGAGACCCAACTTTAATAGTAATTTTGATTAAAATTTCATTTATATAGTTTGATATATACATTTTTTTATTCTTACCATAATGGTATTGATATTTCTACATCCACTGTTTATATGGTAATTTTGTTATATTATGTGTCGTATATAAAGGTTATAGATATTTCTATCTATAATGATAACTTCAAGATACTATAAAATTAATCTTAAACATATGTTCTATAGTCTATATACATCATACAGATAGGGAACAAATGATGTATGACTATAAGGTTTTTGGATCTCATAATCATTGAGACTTCTTCTCATTAATATCTCACTTGGTGATCTTGAGTAGATGAGATCATGAGGATAGACCCACTAATAAGAAAACCATATGTTTTGGGTGTCATTGGTTTTTACTCTATATGAACATGTGTATTGGTCTTCAGACTTCAGATCATTATCAATGTGTATCATTTGATCACTTACTTTTATAGAAGGAAAAAACCATGAAATTGAAGTCATGGGGAGGTAGATTGTGTTGGGTGCATCATTGGTGGTATGGCATTGGTTCAATAATCAAGATATAATTTTTCTATTATGAATTGAGGAAGATGTATCTCATGGGTCTAGGTTTACTAGGATTATATTACCTTCATTAAATCCATGTCCATGGTACCAAAAGGTAAGTATTTCCAGTAAGATCGTGAAATATATAAAGTAAAAAAAGTATGATGACACAATTTTGCATCCTACTTCATTAGGTATCATGATACAAATAGATTACATTACACAAAACATGTTCATATGAGGTATTCATGGATATGAAATTCCTTAACTCCTTAGAGACCATGATGGGATTCTAGACTCCAGTTTTGGTTTGTGGGTTGGACTCTTTATTATCGATATAAGGACCTAGAGGGTTGCACACTTAGTGAATCCATAAGTTCCACCTATTATAATGAATAGGAGTATAATATGATGTGGGACCCATGTGTGGAGTATGAATTTAATTAGCTTTGTTTTATTTCATTTAGAGTATGCCCCAGATGATATTTTGAGTGATTCCCCTTGACTCTTAGGAGTGGTTTTACCACTTTTAGACTCTACCCAGTCTCAGGATCATGTGGTGGTGACAAAATCCTCCCTACACTTGTAACCCATCAAATTCCTTTTTAATCATCAACCTCCCTCCTTTTAAGGTGATCAAAGTCATATTGAGGACATGGAATGGATGGAGAATGTTGATATAATATTCAATTCTATCAAAACCCATAATGTTCTAAGGGTGGGGGTTATTATTTCTTTACTCAAAGAACCTAGTTGAGTGTGGTGGGATATTATGGTTTCTTATCATTTTAATGAGGGTATTTCCTTGTAATTACTCAAAAATAAATTTATTCAATGGTACCATTATGGGGAAGTGAAGAAAGAAAATAAAATTGAGTGTATGAACCTTAATCAGGCTGAGTGGTTAGTGAGGGAGTATGCCAATAATTTCTTGGATTTAGTCTTCTCAAAAGAATAGGCATCTTGTATGCTTCCAGTGTGGATAATGTGTTCATTATAATCCATCTTATTCAATTTATTTGAGGGTTTTTCTTTGATGTGTCCACTTGGGCCATCATCGGAGGTTCTATAAGCTAAATTATCAGAATAAATGGAAACATACAATGTAAAATGGATTTGGGTAAACTTTTTATTGAGATTTTATCCGGTATATTTTGGGAATACTATGTATTTCCTTTTATGGTTGGTGGTGAATTTTGGATTTAGGTGTGTGCCTTTTCAATTTGGGTGATTTCCTCCTTAGGTTATTGTGTATGTTTTTGGATTTTTTATATTGAGGGTGGATTCTTGGTGGATGAAACATGGGTGAAACTTGGGGTCATGCCTAGAAAACTATGATTAGTTGTGTTCCTATCAAATCAAACACTTGAGGGCATGGTTTTCATTTGATGGAATTTCCTTAGGGTGATGTTCTGGTTTGAGCTCACAATTTTCCTTTTGAGGTTTTCATGACCTGGGTCAGAAACCCATGTTGTTTTGTGATTATTCATTCTAACGGATGGTGTTTTTTATAACTTTGGTTGAATGTGTTTGATGGAATTGTGGATTAGTATTCTTTTGTGGTTTCTCAAGTGTTTTATATAGTTGTTCATGCTTAGTTGAGAGATATTGTTTCCTTAGGTTTTTCATATAGGTATCCCCTTTATAAGTGTGTAAAGTTACCAACCTAATTCTCCCTCTTGTGATTGGAACATGTCGTTACAAGACCTAGGCCACACCTCCCCTTATACCAGATACTAACGACTAGTAGTGAGGGTCTAATAAATATAGTGGGGATATTATACCCTCTAGTACATAATGACAATCATAGTGGAAATAAGATAACAAATCAATAAAAACAATTACAATAGATAAATAATCACTTACTAAAACAACTAAATATAATGAACCATGTCATCTCATATTGTATTTAATACTAAATTTCTTTATAAAATCCATAAAAGTAACCAACTAAAAGAAATAATCAAAATAAATACTCCCAAAAATGTCCTTGATCCCCATGCTTGGTCCCATATACAAGCTCTGACCCTAAAAGGTAAATTCAATCAATCAAGAACAGATCCCCTTACCATTGTACAGACCCACATCCATGAATTATACTTAGGTACCAAATGTAAACTCAAATAGGGTGTGAGTAAAGCTCAATAGGACTCCACTAATAGTGTCTAAATAAATCCAGTCTGAGTAATAGTGCATGTAACTATATGAGAAACAAGGACATAAATTATAAATTAAATGAATAACAATTATAATATCCCACTGACCCTAGAGATCTAGGTTGACACTCGGGGTTATCCATGCCTACTTTAAAATGATGTTATATTTCTTTGTTCATACCCAAAAATGGTTCATGTACCAATATCCATTCACAATATACCCAAGGTGAATTTTCATGCTAGGGTATAATTATATATTCAATTCAAAACATACCAAAGCTAAATTCCCATTTTGGGGCCAATTACATTTTCAATGTATCAAGTAAAAGCCAGAGACAAATCATACCAATATACCAACACATGCCACAATGTTGACTATATGAAATTTTAGTTAATTCATTCCAAATACCATTCCAATTACATTACTTTCCAACATTTCATTATTCCAAGTTCTATTTCACATGTCAATTCTTCTCAATTACCAAATCACATGACAAACCATGTTTAGATTTCCAACTTCAAACACCTAGGATGAAAAGTTTCACAAGGTTTGATCCAAATAAAAACCCATAATTCCACAATTTAGTTCAAGAACACTAGATTCATATAATCTAGATTTCCAACCTATGGTCAACGATAGGCACACCTCATGGGTGGTCGATATTCTAAGGTTTCACAAATAAAAAAACCCAAATGGATAAGTGAAAGGTCTAGGTACATAAATTCATAGCATAAAAAATGTTACCAATTAAAATAGGTCATGAACATAGTATGATGTCATAATTGCACATTTTACATAAACTAGAATCCAAAAATCAGACTATATAGAGACATTTAGACCACTCACCGCAAAATAAGAGAAGAAGAATCCAAGAATCAAGTGTCTAGATGAACACATGACAGAAAAAATCCTTATAAAAAGTGATAGACTCATCCCATTAGGGATTGAAGAAGAAGAACCTATAAAAAATGAGAGGAAGACATAAAATCTAGGATAGAATCACCAGAAGTAGATGTCTGTATCGAACAATGGATAAAAGGATTGAAATATGGAATTGGAGAATCCAAGGAAGCTCTAGAGAACCATTTATATCACTAATCCCAAATTGGGGTTGAAATAGATGTATTAAATATATTAAAATAAGTTTAGAGTAGGAATTACAGGCCTACCTCCAATTTAAATCTAGACATGCCCCCACTAAGAAGTCATTATGACCTCAACAGCTAGTTAGAGAATTCCTGTAATATTAATAGGATAATTACTCACCCACCAGCTAACTAGTGTCACTATAGAAGATCCTCTAATTCTTTACACTACTATATTTTAGAAATGACATATATCTAATCCCCCAAAGCACCTCTGAGGCACCTTTTAGACTAGGAATGATGCTCAATTGTAGAATTTAAAGAGGTTCAATTGAAAATTAAAAGGGAGAAGTGATTGGATAATAGAAGGGGTCTTAAAACTTCCAAAACCTATAATATATTTTCTTTAATATATTCCACAATGAATTACTGATAGCTATCAATGAATATACTATGCCATTATTCCCTCATATCTGACTCACTCTCCCATTCCTCCTCCTGAACACACCCATGATATCACCACTCTCACACTGGGTGAATGGTATTTCCTTGAAGAATATTATTACCATAGTCTACAATATGGATCAGATTCTCCTCAAATTATTCATCAACTTTAAGCACAAAATCCTTAATATCAATAATGTGAGAAGAATTAGATTGATATCTCTAAATCTAAGAAATAAGGAACACATCATGCATAAAAATGTAGTTTTTTTGAAGAGATAATTGATACATTATTGGATCAATCCTCTACACTACATCAAATGGCCTAATGAATCTAGGTGCTAGCTTCCCATGATTCTGGATATGGCATTCCCTCAGCCTAGGTGACACCTGAAGAAAAATTGGGTGATCAACCTCAAATTATAAAGGCTACCTATGATGGTCAATATAATATTTATACATGATCTACATGGTTTCTAACTGCTTCCTAATCAGTTGAACCTTCTCAGATGTTTCCTATATGATACTAGGTTCAATAAGCACTAACTTTCCCACCTTTAACCATAATAAGGGAAAATGACACAAACCTATGTATAAATACTTAAAATGATCCATTTTGATCAATGCTTGGAAGCTATTATTTTTGGAAAAATATATGAGATCCAAATATTTCACTTAAGAACCACTAAATTCCATAACATAGGCTCAAAAAATATCCTCCAGACTCCGAATTATCTATTCATATTGACCATCAATATAAGGATAATAGGTAGTTCTCAGAAGAACTTTCAAATCAATTTCCTTTTGAGGACACTACCATAAGAGTGATGTAAAGTGGGGATCTCAGTCTAATACAATTCTCTATGAAACCCCATGAAACTGAACTATCTCCCACACATAGAGGTTACCCATATCATGAATGGTGAAGGTCTCCATGATAGGTAAGAAATTGGAAGCCTTTTTCAGTCAATCCAAGATCACCTACACTGCACCATTTTTACAAGGTGTCCTAGGTAAACTTATCATGAAGTACATGGTGATATCATCCCACTTACATTTTGGAACGGGAAAAGTCTCTAATAATCCAGTAAGTTGTTCATGCTTGGAATTCACCTACTGACAGGTGAAACATCACACCATGAATCCATCCATCTCTTTCTTCATCCTTGGAAACTAATGCTTCCAACAAAGGTCATGGTATATATTCATCAATACAGTATGTAGAGATCATATGGAAGCATAGGATACCCTCATAATCTCCTTGCGAATTCTTGTAGGGACCAAGATATGACCATAGACATGGATAATTTCATCATCTCCCATAACTTAGTCAGTTGGTGGCTCCCCACCATATATTCTTTCCTTAGTTTTGAACCATCAAGATTAGATAACTTCCCTCTCTTAATCTAGTTTAGAGGTGAGGGGAAAATATAGGCCAATTTTAGACCTTCTCGCCATTAAGACTCCTGAATATTCAGATGCATATCTAAAAAAATCACCATCATCCACCACTCATCATAGAATTATCACACTTCCTAATTTTCTATCTTCCTTCTCATAACATCAACACTGAAGTTTCCCTTTTTGAGAGTATAGGATATCTCAAAGTCAAAATACTATAAGCAATTAACACACCACCTCAACAAAAGGTTTTCATCTTTCTTCAAAAAGATGTGCTTAAAGATTTTTTGTCCATGTACACTAAAAATATCTTTCCTAATATATAATGGAACTATCATATTGGGGTGTGTACCACTATAGATAACTCTAGGTCATGTGTTAAATAATTCCACTCATGAAATCTCAACTTCCTAGATCCATATGCAACAACTCGACCCTCCTCGATCAAAACTACTCCAAGACCAACCCCTAATGAATTTAAAAACTCTGTATACTTATTACCTAGCTCAAGTAAGGTTAGGATCGGTGTTGTGGTTAGAATTATATTTAATTCCTATAAATTATCCTCAAAATAATTTTACCACTCAAACCACACCCCTTTCTTGGTCAAGCTAGATATCGACACTTCCAGATGGGAGAAGTCTTAGATGAATCATCGATAATAGCCTACCAGACCCAGAAAGCTCTAAATCTCAAAGAAGTTATTAGGATTCTACAAAAAAAACCAAAACTATCACCATATCCTGGTCCACTGACACTCCAATCCCTAAGATAATGTGGTCAAAGAGGTGCACATAGTAAATCCAGAAGTGACATTTATAAATATTGGCATATAGTTGATTCTCTCTCAACATAATCAAGAATATTTTAATATTTTGGGAAGGATCGTCTCTATATTGAGAGTTCTCCAAAATTTCCTTGAAGAAGGCAACCAAAAATTGATCTAGATATGAATGGAAGATCTGATTCATCAAGGCCATGGATTCTGTTAGTGTAATTTTCAGACCAAACAACAACACCGTGAACTCATAAAATACATTCTTTCGACTAAAATAAGTATAGGTCATATCAAATGGTATCACCCTCAAATAATGGAACCCTAACCTCAAGTCAATCTTGGAGAATATTCAAGAACCTCTTAGTTGATCAAAGAGATCATTGATGCATGGGAGGGGGCACTGGTTCTTAATTGTCATCTAGTTTGGCCTCTGGTAATCCACATATAAATGAAAGATTCCATCCACCTTATTGAAGAATAAAATGGGAGAACCCCACAGTGAAATACTAGGTTGTATGAATCCTTTATCTTCAAGATCTTCTAACTGCACTTTCAACTCCCAAAGCTATGTTGGTTTCATTATATTGGGAGGGATGGAAATAGGTTTAGCTCTTGGAACCACCTTGATAATGAATCCAATCTCAAGCTCGGGTGGTAAGTCTGAGAACTCTTCAGGAAATAAATACTAAAATTTTTCCACCACTGGAGGAAAGAAATACTATTGTAAATCACCATCATCTATAATAGGGATCACTACCTAGGCCATGAGTCAATTCAATTTGTGTTGAATTAGTCTTGCATTACCAGCCTGAAGATCCCACTCACTGTGATATACATAACTACCACCTTCTAGAGATAGAAAATTCACCTTCCTATGATAATCATTGATATTATACTCATACATAACTATCCAATCAATACCCAAAATAAAATTGAATCCAACTATTTATAGCACAAATAGATCTCATAGAAACTGATAACTATTAATTTCAAGAATGCACTCCTTACATATTCGCTCTAATCACACCCCTAGTAGTGTATTAATGGTCATAACTCCATCCATTATTTCCATATAAAAACTCAATACATTTATGAATTGATCATATATAAAGGTATATGATACTTTTATATGAATAAAAATGAAAGAAAGAGTATATTTTAAAATAATGGTACCTCTGATGGTGGAGGAACCTGTATCTAGATTAATAGTAGTAGACCACATTGAGTTCAACTGGCTTGTTCCTCTACCATGGGCTCTGGTCTGACTCCCCTATGATACTCCTTCCTAATGATATTTTTGCTTCTGCATTAGGGTACCATTCCCCCTACCCCATCCTGTGTGACTAGTGTAACTCCATTTACATGACTGTTAAGGGTTAACTGAGTCCCTCCCAAACTTTTGCGCCTGCCATGATCCTCCTATAAAATTTTTGTAGGTGACCCATATTACCATAAGTTTGTAAATCCACTAGAGTTAAAGGAAACTATCAACACATGTGGATATCCTTACCACACTAATAGCATATCACTGGGATGCAATCCAAAGATGTCGGTCCACTCCCCTAGCTATTCTACCCACCATTTTCTTGGTGGGAATTCTTATTGTAGTACTTCTTACTACCTAAAGAGGAACTCTTTGATCATACCATTAGAACTGTCTTCCCACCACATAGAGACACCCTTAGGTTTCCTTAGGTTATGAGATCTGATTTACCACATCAGAAGAGTTTTTCAAGTGGAATATGTTCACCTATGATTTGATTTTGTACTAAATTCCATCCTGGAATTGATTTGCCCAAATTATCTCATATCCTTCAAATTAAGGAGAAAAACATTGTAGGTTGGTAAAATGAAAAAAAAATATTCTATCACATACATGATCTCCTACTTCAAGAGCATGAAATTTTGATCCCTTTCATCCATCTATGTCTCTAGATAGAAGTGACTTAGGAACTTCTCTTTGATTAGGTCATCTCCCTATGTTGTCGAGCTTACACCATGATGCTCCGCTAGTTTTTTTATGGTCCTCATAGTATATAGGTATAAAGATTCACCCTCCTCTCCATGGGTGTCTCAAGGTGACCAAAGATCATCTAGAAAGACTCAATCTAGAACTCGCTACCTGAGGGCCTCCATCCCCAGCAAACATTGGTTGGTGCTATAGCTGTAACTTTTCCAGCTCAGATATAGAAGGAATATCATGATTAGTCTCCCTCTACATGGATATAATGTACTACAATAAATTATCATGGATCTAATCATTAATCAGATTCCTTGGATCCATAGGAAGTTCTAGTTTCATTGTGTAAGGTGTGTGCTCATTACCAATCTTCTAATGTTCAATAAAAAGATAATGAAAATAAATATATTTATAATGGTCAAAACACTCCTCATGTCATAGGAAAAAAATTATATTAAAACCCACAAGGAATAATAAGGGGAAACATATAACCATATATACCAGGTTACTTAAAATATTGTATTAACAAGTCAATTAACATCCTGTAATAGATTAATTTATTCATTTTATCAGATATTTCATAAAATTTACAGACAATCTAGATAAGAAGATGTATATTTAGTAAATATATACCTATAATGATAAATACATGATTAATTAATTTCCTACATTCCAAAAATAACACTTGTATACACACCTCATTCCATACTAACCCATGAGTAAAATCTCATAAATCAATAACATCGTACAATAAGTGTATCACCCAAGGTGAAATAACATCACAATTGTAACAATTAAGTCTCATGAACAACAATCCCCTCTCTAGAAACTTGTGTTTTATACCAAACATACATTAGATACTCTCTGAAATAAGATCATTACTAAGATCTAAATTATCCTATTCTTCTATCAATATTTCCCAAATAGTAAATAAAAAGAAAATACCTAATCTCTAATTCCACTTTTTTAATTTCCCTAACATGGTTCTACCTCACATGACCAGAACAGGTCTCCAAAAGACCTTAGGTATGCCTCTCTATATGCCAGAGACTGCTGAATAGCATCAAGGGTCTAATAAATATAGTGGGGAGAGTATACCCAATGGTATAGAATGAAAATAATAATAGAAATTAGATAAATAAATCAATAAAAACAATTCCAGTAGATTAGGAACTTTCAAAAACAACTAAATATAATGAACCATGTTATTCCATATTTTATGTCATACTAATGTTATTCTTAAATCTATATAAGCAACTAACTAAATGAAAGAATCAAAATAAAGACTCACAAAATTGGTCTTAACCCCATGATTACTCCCATATCCATGCTCTAATCCTAGTAAGTAATGTTGATAAATCAAGAACAGGTCCCCTTTCCCTTATCTTGTCCTACATCCATGAAGTATGCTCAGGTACCAAACGACGACCCGAACATGGGATGAGTAAAACTCGCCAAGACACCACCGACAGTGTATAAAAAAAATCTAGTCTTAGTAATAATTCATGAAACTATATGATAAAAAATTATATCAATTATAAATTAAATGGAGAAAAATTAAAATAATCCCACTGACCCTTAAGCTCTAGGTTGATACTTAGGGCCAACCATGCCAGCTTTAGCATAATGTAGGATGTCTCTATCCATACCTACAAATGGTTCCAGTATTGGAATCCATTCACAATAAACCCAAGTTGAATTCCCATTCCAAGGGTTAATTATAAAATCAATTTATAACTAACCCCTAGTAAATTTTTATGCCAAGGGAAATTTACATTTTCAATTCAAAACGGACCCAATGTGAATTCCCATGTGCGAGATAATTATATATTCAATGTATCAAATATAATAAATATCCAAAGAATAAAAATATAATAAAACATGCCAAACATGTTAATTGTATTCCATTTTGATTAATTCATGTCAAATACCAATTATCATTACAATTAGAGTTACATTTTAATATTCCATTTTTCCAAGTTCCATTTCACATGTCAATTATGCTCAATTACCAATTCACTTGTTAATAAAGGTTTATATTTATAACTTTAAATGCCTAGGGTGTCAAGGTTTGATCTAAATATCAAACCATAATTCCATAATTTAGTTAAATAACACTATATTCATATAATCATGATTTACAACCTAGGTTCAAGGCTAGGTACACCTCGTGGGTGGAAAAAAGCCCAAGGTTTCGCACACCGAGGGACCCGGTGAGATCCATGGAAAGTATAGGTATTAGAATTTAGGTCATGAAAACAATTAATAATTGAAATAGTTCATACATGTAGATTGTAAGTGTGATATCACATGTTAAATGTAGGAACTAAAATCATACCATAGGGAGACGTTTTTGACCATCCACCTCAAAATTAAAGAAGAAGAATCCAAGAATCAAGCATGAAGATCAATGTAAAACACAAAAAAAACCTATGGATAGTGATAAACTCATCCCATTATGGATGGAATAATAATAAACAATAATAAAATTAGAGGAAATGGTCAACTCTGGGAATAACTTATCAAAACTAAATGTTCGGATCAAACAATGGATAAATGGATCGAAAGATAACATTAGAGAAGTTGTGAAATCCCTGGAGAACACTTCAAGATCACTAATCTTAAATTAGGGTAAAAAATGATGGATTATAGATATTAAAATAGGTCTATATAAAGAATTATGGGGATTCCCCCAATTAAATCTCGACATACCCCCATGAGTGAGCCGCTGCGATCTGACCGACTAGCTAGTGAGATAGAATCTGGTCGGTGCTTCTACAACAGATAGCTGGGCAATTCCTATAGCCTTATAGGGATACCTACTCACCAAAATATAGATAATGGCACTAAAAACTCTTATTATTTTGTCTACTACTATCCTTCAGTAATTTTACCTATCTGAGCCCCTCGAGCACCTCTGAGACACCTTTAGACTAGTAATAATGATCAATTGTGGAATTTAAAGAGGTACAACTAAAAATTAAAGGAGATAAGTACATTGATAAAGGATTGTGTCTTATAAAGTGTGTTCATCTCATGTATCATCATTTAATATGAATTATAAAATGGTGGGGAGACCTATATTAAGTATTTTTTTTCTTTAAGACTCATCCTAGTGGTTAGGGAAGTGTAGTATTTAGAGATATTTTGGGAATAGTTGTGGATTTACTTCGCTATATTTAGGTGTTTGTCCTATGTTTGGTATATTACCTTGTCAATTATGATATAATTATTTATTCCTGATGACTCTTTTAGTTGAAACTACCTCCTTTCTTGGGGTCCCTTGTAGCTTTTGATCGGTTTCCTTCTGCTTCGACCAAAGACCTTCTAGGGGAAAAATTTGTTATAGTGGGAAGAATTATTACACCCCAACCTTTTTTTTATTTTTTATTTTATTTATTTTCTATTTTTATCATTATACATTAGTTTTGGGTAAAATTACCTTATGTTATCAAACTTTTAGGCTTCATTGTTAGGCGCATGGTTTGGGTATGGTTATTGGAAACCATACAGCCTTCACATGTGAATCCTATAAATAATTGTAGAGGCATTCACACAGTTGGTCCATGGTTTGACTAACCATACAGAAAAACCATGTGGGTTCTTAGTGATTTTCTATAAGGAGATTCATGGTCCGTGCACGGTTTACTTAACTGTATGGACTAATCATGTGAGCTTCCTAGGTTTTTTTAAAATGTGATTTTTCAAAAAACAACTTCCTTTAATTAAATGATTTCACCCCACCCATTTCCTCCCATTTGGATCATAAAATCCTAGTAACTTGATAGGGATCCCTCTTCCTTTCTCCTCCTTTGATACAAGACTCATCCAACTCATTTTCAAGTGGTTTCTTTAAGTTAATCCCCTCCATTCTTCTTATTCTTCTTTCTTCCTTCATCTTCCTCCTATTTTTCATTGGTTTTAATTCCTTCTCATAACCCTATGAGTAGTTAATTCATGATTAGGGTTCATGGGTTGTCCTAATATGGGGTTTTTATTGTTTGAGTCTCGTAGGTATTGTCATATTGTGTGTTATATCCTCTATCATTGAAGGAAACCTATTGTGGCATGTTGTGAGGGGTTACCACTTGAAAATAGGTTGGTGTTTTTTTTAATTCCTTTAATTGTAACTTCATTATGTTATTGTGGGTTTTAAATGTTTTTTTTGTTAAATTATATCTATATTTGATAGTTATAAGAGTTTTATAGTCGTTCTAAATTGATTTCTCACTAGGAATAAAGGGAATCCGAATATTTTTTCAAGTTTTTAAAGGATGACTAATTTTTTTCCCAAATTCTAAAACGATGTTTAGATACCAACTGCTTATGAAAGTTTTTACATGGATTTTTTTAAATGAATTTTTATTATCAAAATTATGTAACCCATTTTGGGTCTTGAAATTGATAAAGTGTGGATTTTAAATAATAAAGTGGTGGGGAAGATGTTTCAAATTACTTTAAGGGAAATATAAATTAATTCTTTAAAATATTTTAAGAATTGTTTTATAAATTTTGTTTTTAAAATGGATTTCATCGATGGGAAAAAGGGATCAAAATTCTTAGTCTATTTTCAAGAAGGTTTTTTGACACTTTTAAATGGATTTCATGGGTTTTGTGTATGTAATAACCTATTGAGCCCTATTAATATTTTAATTGCATCCTAAGAGGTAAATATCTTTTATTGATATTCATTATTTAGAAATATGGGTTTTTTATTATGATTTAGTAGTATGTGATATGAGATTTATAATTTTATTAATGGATTTTTTGATCATTTGATTTGATTTCTTACTCACATCCCATTAATTGTATACATGGGAACCGTAGCCTAAGAGAGATGTATAAATTTATGCTACACTAGTCAGTAAAAATTCTTCTAGTGTCCCCCAAATTGTATGATATATCAAGGATAGTGTAAATTTTCTATTATGATGATGTTGGTGTGGGATATTAAGATGGGTTATTTTATTTTGGACACAATATAGGCCACTAATTGGTCCGTTTTTATAGTCTATCTTAGACCATTTCACCTTAATACCTAGTGTATTTATCATGATACCTACTATTGTCTATGAAATTACATTAGGGATTTCCCTTAACTTCTTTTGTAACCTATGGTTTTATTATTTTTTATGGAATCATAGTTTGATCACTATTTCTTTATCACTTTTACTTATTCATTTACTTGATGTCTTCTTGAGGGTGTTTATTTTTACATGGTTCTCTTACTGTGTGATCAAAATCATTTTTATAAAAATGATTTGAAAAATGGATTTAGAATGTGTTTTCAATGAAATAACTAGTTTTAAATGGTTTTCTAATATTTTAAATAAAGTTTTTAAATAAAATCGTAAAAATATAATGTTTCTCCTTTTAAAAAAATTAAAGATGGATTTTTAGGAAAAAAGAAAATATGACATTTTTTATTTTCTTTTTGATACTTCTGAAACCTATTTTTTATATATAATTAAAACTTTAATAAATTAAGTATATTTTGTAAGTAATTTCACAAGCTCATTGGTGGGATCCTACTGGGCTTGTTTCGCTTGCATCATTTATACACCAGCTGGTGTATGCAACTCTTTTTTTCTTTTTGTTTCTTAGGCTTTGATCTTATTATTCTTGCTTGATATTTATGTTGGACTGATGGGAGTTAGTTTAGGATATGGTGAGTGATTTTGGGTCACATGGAGATGGGTAGTAGATATTTGGTTTTGGTTTTTATTTTGGATGCTTGTGTTCTAGCCTTGTCGACCCCATTTTCTCTTTTAATTCATTTTGGAATATGAGATGTTATTTATTTCTTTATGTTAATTTCATGTTACGTTTCATTTTTATGAGCTTCCTATATTATTCCTACCACTTTTTATCTTATTAGATGTTTTTTTTCTTTTTAATATTGAGATAAACCTTTCTTAAGAGTGTTTCCTTGATGCCCATCCACTATTTTCCTACCCATGAGGATCAAGAATTCACTTTAAACCTTTTCATGGGCTGGATTGGGTGCCAGACTGAGAGGTATCTCAAGATAATTTGTGAAATTTATTATAATTAAATGTAAGTTGTATGTAGGAGTTTGTTTAATTACAATTCATGTTAGAGTTATGAATTATTATTATTAATCATGATTGATTTAATGAAATATTGTGGTGAATTCCAATTATATAATGTTCTTAGAAGGAATTAATTATGAATGGTTTAATTTTAAAGTAATGTGTTATACATGAACTAGTTATTATAGACAACATTTATAATATTGTTAAATTCAATAAGTGGTTTATTATTCAAACATGCTATGATATATGAAATATTTATTATTAATTATTCCATGATAAAAATTCCATGATCAAGTTGTTATTTATATTTGAGGACATAATTCAATAAGAATGCCATTTTTTGATTCAAGTATGAATCATGTAAGCTAAGCATGTTATAATTCTGTGTAAGTTTAAATAAGCATGTTAATATGTTATTAAAAAATTAATATGATTCATTTATTATAAATATCTCATGATAAGAGAGGATGAATATGATTATTCTATGACTTCACCATGTAACATTGTCGATATTATTGACTAAATATTATGTGCTGGATTGATAAAAATTGTTTGTATTATGTGTTGATAATTTTATTTTCCTTTAGATGCATTTTTAGGTAACTTAGTTTACTACTTGAATATGGAGGTATACCAATGCATGTATACCAACGGTTTAAAAAATCTATTGGTATAGTATCTTTTTACCAACGGTTTCACTAAACTATTGGGAAGGGTGGCATGTAGAATATTTTTACCAACGGTTTAAGTAAACTATTGGGAAAGGTAGAATATTACCAATAGTTTAAGTAAAACATTGGGGGAGGTTGACATACACAATTCTATACCTATGGTTTTAATAAATTGTTGGTACCGGTTATCCCAGCTCGAGGGCTAGGGCAATTTGAGTCTCTCTGCGGCTTAGCGTAGAGAATCATTCACCTATACACCTTTAGTTTTTTTGCCTACTTATCCTGTTATCCTGCTTCCCCACATGGTCCTCCTCCACATCTCTTGTCTTCCCCACTTCTCCTATGAACACACATCCCAACATAATTCACCATCACGCCTCCTGTATTCCCCACATCTTCGATTCTCTTCTCACCCCACTTCTTCTAGGGTTAACCCACTTCTCCACATTGTTCACCTCCCCGTTTCCATGCATCTTCAATTGTCTACTCATCTCCTTGCTTCCATTCTTAACCTGCTTTGTCAAATTATTTCCTTGTGCTTCCCGGCTTCACCACAACATATTCTGCATTCACCTCAACTTCTCCACTTCTCCGATTCTGGGTTTTTTTGAATTCATAAAAGGTTTTTAATTTGTTTAATTAAATTTTATTTTTAGTATTACATTTATATTTTCTATAAAATATTTTTTAATTTTTTATCTTCAAGGATCCTATCTCACTATACAGACATCTATTTGAGAAAAAAGACGAAAATCAAACTTCCTTCACCTTCAATAATTCCATGGTATAGAAGTCTATTCAAAATAAATCAAGGATTTAATGGTTTAAGGATAAAGATAAGCTATTTTATCCTTGATTGGTCAAATATTTTTATTCTAGATTTTGAATCTGGTGATACCAGGGAAACCAATCAAATAGTAGTAAGTTGATAAAATTTGGTATTATTTTCAATAATCTAGGCTAAAATATTTAATGTGTCTCATTTAGGAAAACATAAATATTACCAATATTTATATCTTTCTAATCACTAAGAGTTTTATTTTTTAATGCCTTTGAGAAGTTGACTGGGAATAGGACTCCAATAAAACCAATTACCCAAGAATTATATGTATATTTCTAATTTTTAGTTAATTTTATCTATTATCTAATTATCCCCATGAAATGGTACTTCAACAATTTGAGGAATCAAGATTTTCTCATTATATATATGATTAAAATTGTAGTTTAAATAAGATTATTAAGTTATATCATGAGGCATATCAAAAAACTATGATAACTCTCACCCATGTTTAATTCTCTACCTTACCCTAAATATATATAATACACATTTTATATTAAAGGTTATCTTCTTGAGGGGGTGTAATTAATTTTCTTTTTTTTGTTTTTTCTTGAATCATAAAATTTATAGGCATATGAAAGTTAATTGGAACCCATGTAAAATGGATTGTATAACTGATAATTAATGGTCTATGAGATGTTTAATCCTAATAATAATCATGTTATAACAATGGAAAAACTATATCCTAATCTAGAAAATGATGATATAGTTGAGTATTCTTTAGATGAAAATGAAGTTTCTTTAGATGTTCCAGAACAAGACATAGACGTGGATGAATTTAGTGTGGAAGCTATGGGAACCCTTGATCAATTTAGATATTCTTATTTTGTGGTTTCTTTTAGATCTCCAAATTCTCCCACACATATACCCTCTAAAAAAATAAAAATTAATGATGAAGACCTTAAGTATAATGATGTATCATTAAGTGATTTATTTTCAATAAATAGTGTGGGAGGATAGTGACTCAGGAGAGTTTGAAATGAGTGGGAGATGTTTTGAAAATTAATCTTCTTTAAGACCAATAGATATAAGGATTCATAAACTAATTACAATAGAATAGACTCCTATATAGATTCCCCTCCTACATCTTCCTCAGTTTCACCTCTTATTCCTATGAGAGGTGTTTTTAATTAAGACTAAATCAAATGGATTGTGGGAGATTAGTTGAAATTAAATTTGGATGAGTTTTAAATGACCAGGGTAATAGAGTAAAAGGTATTTTAAACACAAGAGTCATAGACTATTGAACTAGATAGATGGTATGTAAAGAAAGATGGAAAATATATATATATATAATTCGAAGGTCTGTTAATTTTTATCTAAGTAGGGGGTCCACTAAGTTCTATATAAAGACCATGTTCAGATCATAGGTTAGTGATATAATAGTTCATCTACTAATTAAGGCATTCAAAACTCATGTGGAGAAGTTAAAGGTTGATAATCCTTTTTTGGAAGCATTTTTATAGAACATTTAGGTCTGTTTTCAATCCATGGAGCATGGTTCTAGATCTATAAAATTCTTTACTAGACTACTCAATAAATATCTCTATACTAGAGTGTTAATATAATATTATATAGAATGTGTGGTTAATCCTTTCATTGTTTTGCGTTTTTGTGAACTTTCAATTTTTCATTTTTTTTTATTTTGAGTTATTCCCATTTTCTTTATGTTTTGGTTATGATGGATCATGGTATACTGTTTGTTTTTTCATTGTCTAGGGTTAAATTGAAATGGAAATTTTTAAATGGGGAAGTTTAAAAATACATTGATTTTAATAGAAAACTTAAGAATAATTTTATAATGATATTTATATTTGGAGAAGTGTATAAAATGTTTTGGATTTAAAATGATAACCTATTTTTTGGAAAAAAATTCAATTCCATTTGAAAAAGGGATAGTGTTAATTATTTTCATGGTTTTGAAGTGATATTAATAAAGCATAATTAGAATATTTTAAAGGATTTATTCTGAATGTACTTTTAAAATAGATTCTTTTGAACTATTTGAATGTTAGAAATGTTTTACTAAAATATATAATTGTGTTTAAATGATTTCAGAAACAATTAACATTTATATTTATTAGATGATTTTTTCAAAACCTAATTAGTATAAATGATGTTTTAATAAATAAAATTTATTTTTGAAATTAGTTTTGATAAAAACATGTTGGGTTAAATAAGAGAATTTGGATAACTTATTAAATGAAGTAAAAGTCCATGTTGTTGGTTTTTTTATAAATTTATAAAGTATTTGTTTTTAGTTTTATTTAAATGATGTATTTAGATCACTTATTGTTCTATTTTATGTCTCATGGGGATGGATTTTTGAAGTCCATTTTGATGGTGTTTGTGTTTCTTATTTTAGAGTATATCCCCATTTGGATTTAGTGGATTATTTGGTTGATCAATATCTTCCTGGGATTGTTGTTTTGTTTGCTTCAGTCTTAGAGATTTTTGTTCTTCCTCTCTTTTCCTAATGTGGGAATTATTTATGAGAGTTTCAAAACTTTAATCCTACTCATTTCTCTGGGTAACAATATTCTTAGGATGAATTGGTTTTGGTACTAAAAGTAGAGGATATTTTTTATCCAACTTTATATTTATGAGTCTCTTAAGGTTCTGTTTATAACCATCCTACTAGAGGGTCCAAGTTATAGGTGGTGGAAGTCTATTATTCATACTAATCCAGATAAGTACTATTCTTGGAAAAGTTTCAAGGCATGGTTAAATTAGCATTCTTTCATAATGAAGTGAAGGTACTAATGGCTATAGAATTTTCTAGGCTCAAGTAAAGAGATGAAATAGTGTTCAAGTACACAAATCATTTTATCTAGTTGGTGCCATAAATTCCTAATCTATACTTGGATGATTCCTTATTATCTTAGTGGTTTGAGTAAATTCTTTGATCAGACATTTCACTAACTGTTTCTTCCTTTGGAATATACTTATATAGAGTAGCTTTGAGATAATCTATCAATGTTGGCACAAGATTAGTAGGATCACCAGAGGTATTTCATGTTTCTTTTATTCTTGGGTGTGGTGGAGGAATATCTGATAAGGTAACAGGTAAGTGTGATATGTCAGACCATATAAGCGGTGGTTTAAAAATTATATTTTCTTTTCTCACCAGTTTCTTCTAGGATAAAATATTTGGTTTTATATCAGTGCCAAAAAGTGGGACATAAGAATATTTCTTGTTAGGAATCTAATAAATCTTTCATACTTATGGTCATTTGGTCCATCTATAACGATCCTATTGAGGGATTTCTTATAATAGAGGTAGATATAAATATATCACTTCGGAAGAACCTTTGAATCAACCTATTAAACTTGATAAATGTGTCATAATGTTTTGATTTTCCTTCTGATGCAATATGTTTCCACTAGTTAACCTTTTATTTTTGGAGGTTGTGTTTTGGTTTATTTATGATTTTTAGTGATAAAGTTTTTAAATTTCTCTAGATCATGGATTTTATCTTGGTTAAATAAGTATCTAGTTTATATGGCTTCACACATAATATATTATCATGTTTTGTGTTTATAGACTTTATTTAAATGAGTCTAAACAATGTAAATATATTGGGTTACATGAATCAATTTAGACTACAAAATGGAGTATTTGGGATATTTAATCCATTAAGGTTATTCATATTTGTTTTTTTATATTGGTTAATATCTTAACTATCCAGTATGAGATATTTGTTGTACTGGTATGGATTTTACCTTTTTGATCGATAGTGATTCTCTTCATTTAGTGTGATTAGAACTTTCTTTCCATTGTTACCTTCATACTGGTAAGGCTCTTATTCCTTATTTCTTTTCATATGAATGATATTAGAACATATATATATTCTTCTAAGAAATTTATACCTCATATAGTAATAACTCTATAAATATGTATACATAATGGTTTTCCTTCCAATATTGAGATTTTTATCTTAAACACACGTGTTCATGAAGTTCCAAAATCATCCAAAAATGTCTTATTTTTTTGAAACTTTTCTTTTAGATTACATTCTTCTAGAAATGATATAGATATTTCCTTTATTTTAAAATTTCAAATCTAGAACCTGGAATTCCTTACTTTTTATGGATTCCATATAGAGAATTTTCACCTTCTCTTTTACCTTTGATAGATAGAAATTTATATTAAGCTCCCTAAACTTTTGATCATTCTCTTTTGTATGAGTTTCTATATCCTTTAATTTGGTTCCAACTTCATTTCTAGTAATATCCTCTATTGTAACTCAATTTTGAGAGAGAAAATAATTTTTATCAATTCTTTATCTATGACTATATATTTTCTGACTTTGTGGGTACTTTCTTGAAGTATGTAACTTTTTTCTTTCATCATGGTACCCATATTCTACTTGCTGCTATCTTACTTGTGTGATGTATGTTGCTTCATATGCTTCCTTGATGGAAGCCTACTATGTTATTCCCTATTTTTTCTTATGATTCCCTACTTCCTACTGGCTGGAAGGAAGCTTGTTGTGTGTGTATGTGTGCTAGAAGAAAGGCCGCTCGAAGATAACTCATGTAAAATTTTGAATTCCTTTAATAAAAACCACATCAAATTTTAATTACTTAAAACTTTTACTTACCATACTAATATAATATGAAACCATTTTTAATTAATCTCTCATAAAAGTAGTTTCTTAAAAGATTTCATTTGAAATACCTAATTGAATATGTTGCATAGATATATATAGTGATTATTGATCCTACACCAATCCTTTTATCTCATAAAAACTAGAATTGGTGAAAATATTTCATTGGAAAGGAGGAAAATGTTTGATGAATTCAAATTAAGAGTCAATCATTCTCTTCAGCGAATGAGTATTAACTTTAGAAATAGAATTTTATTTCAAATATTTAAACTAATCTAGAAAAGATATTGATTCCTCTAACACTTATATAGAATCATCTATTTTAATAGGATGATGATTCCTAAGTAGGTCACTTTTAATATTCATCATCTTCATCATGCTTGAAAAAAATAAAACTGGGATTTTGAGTGTCCAGCATCTCTATCTTGTGAAAAATGAAACTGGGAATTTGTATAGACTCTTTCACTTCCTTTTTAAAAAATGATCCTATATTCTTTTCATAAAATATCTATTCCCAATTTTAAAAAATTATAAATTTATTCAACATGAGATTCATTTAACTCATCTAACCAAGATCAACAACTCTTCCTAGTAGCACTTGTTGATCTTGTATATGTCACATTCCACACTTCTAGTACACACTTATTTCCCTGTGTACAAGAATCACAATACACACTACTTGAAATATGTATATCACTTCTACACATCATAGTACACAACAAACTGAATTAGAAATCATGGTAGATTACTTTTGTGGAGTCTCTAGTTCAATGATCTAGGATTTAAATTAAATAGAGGGAGGAATAGAGCATCTATTTATTCATAAAAAACCTCTTGTTTCCTAGTAATAAGTATTCAATATGAGTATGAGGTGTTTATTCATCATTTAATATTAGTAACCAAACACATTCATCTTTATTTTAGTAACCAAATACATTCATATTCATTAAGGCCCTGGCCTGTAGGACATCCAACACATCCTACCATATCCCAGTCATGTCTTCTCTATTTTCCCACACTTACAAGGCCACGATAACTATAGTTAAATCTCATAATAAATTTTTTAACAAGATCATAATTTACCTAGATAAATTATATATTAATATAGAGAATATGGATCAAACCAGTATTTATTTAACTTCACAGGATTGATCAGTGTTCTGTGTTTTCTGGTAATGGAAAGTCGCAGGTGCAAGTGTTTATTTTCAAGTGTTTTATGTAACTATTCTATGTTTTCTGGGAATTGCAAGTGACATTGGGATTGTATGTTCATGTAAGTGTTTTTTATAGTGGATTTAGGAATTTCGTAGTGTTATTGCATTGTTGTGTGTTTTTTTCAAGTTTTCATGTGGTTTTATGCTTCTGTGTGTATGTATGATTTCCAACATCACTCAAAATTCCTAAACATATTCAACTCAACAAAAGACTTATGGTGTGGGGGATTCATATGTTGGATGCATATGTAGTGAGTGGTCAGTGGGGGATGCATATGTTATGTTTTGTGTGTTTGATGCATATACAGAGAGTGGGCAGTGGGGAATGCATATACAGTGGGGGGTCCAGGAATTGTGATTGGTACATATTCTATGTGTTGGATGTAATGGTGGATAGAGTGTGGTATTAGGTTATTCAATTTTGAAGTTGCTGGTGTAGGGAAGGGGGATGCAGTGGGGTATTAGGTGATTCAATTTTGAAGTTTCAGGTGTAGGCAGGGGGATATAGATCATTGTTAATATGGAGGGGTTTATTCCAATGATTCTAAAACCCAATTGTATCTATCTATTCTAATGGTTTAGCTTGAACTGTTGGTAAAATACCACTACAGCATCCTATACCAACAGTTCCATCTAAACTATTGGTAAAATAAATAAATTTCAGTGTCATATATACCAATGGTTATGTAACCATTAGTAAAATAAATAAATTCTAGCATCCTATATAACAACAGTTATGTAAACGTTGGTATAACCCTATTCCAATGGTTCAGATTGAACTGTTGATAAATTGATATTTTTCCCATCTTATACTAATAGTTTCCTATAAACCATTGGTATAGGGTTATCCCCATGGTGAACCTTCCAATAGTTTATGAGGCTTTCCCAATGGTTTACAACCATTGGTATAGGTTAGGTTTCCAATAGTGGTAATTGATTGACTATTATTTGGCATCATTTCCTATAATGGATTATTGTGATATTATTGTTAATATCCCTGATATGATTTTAATATGATGATATGTGGTGAATGTGGTTATTGGGGAGGAATGGATTTTATGTATAAGTATGATGTTGGGATGGTTGGAATAGGTTGAAAGTTAGGCTTTCCTTCTTGTTATGATGGTTTTGATGATGTAGTTATAGTGTTGAAAGGAAGTATTGGGGTGGTTGGTAGGTTTGGATGATGGATTTTTGGTCAGGGAATGTGTTTTCTTACTTGATATGATGTTCTCTATGGTGTTTATGTGATTCATGTGATTTTTGATAATGTATTTTTTTATGTTCAATTGAAGATATTCCATAGAAACTTCATCAATACATTGGTCAAAGTGAGGAGAAAGAGGGATCTTGGGATGAATCTTTGAAAAAGTTTCAATGTTAAAGAGTACCAAAGTTCCCCGATGGAGCTTTAATCCATGTGTATGAGGAATGGTTAAAAGATATTGAAGTTTCCTTTGAGTTGTTGAGGTCTCTATATCATTTTTTAGTCAATCTAGTGGTTATATTGTTTCTGAATGTGGCTCAAGGATAGTTGAAGATAAATCATGGAAACCCATATGGGATTCCATGGTCTATGTTTATTTAAATATTCAAGAAATATTTTATTTCTCATATTCATATTGATATCTATATAAAAGATATTAAGGATATATATATGGGAAAGATAATGTGTTTAGCTTTAGGACTCGTTTTATATAACTGGCTGGTCAGTTTCCGTGTTTCCTTTCCCATGAAGCAGATCAAGTGTAGTATTTTGAGTTCACTTTGAAGTAGGAGATTTAGTGATCCATCATGGCCCTTCAGTTTAAGTCTTGAGAATAGGTGAGTTATTGTGCAAAATTCATGGAGAGAGGACTTTACATGAGATAATATTTCAGTAAATATACTTCTCTAGTTTCTAGAGAGGTTCAGATGAATGATATAATTTTTAGGCCTCGAGCTTCACAGAATAGAAGAGTGATGTGGTATTATATAGTTGGATTATAGATTTGAGCCCTAAGTTTCATTAGATAAAGTTTCCTATGTCAGGTGAGTAGATCTATTTCTATTTTAATTCTATGGGTGAATCGTCAGTATGATTTACCTAAGGGAAACATGATTCTTAGTAATTGGTGGGTAGTTAGTTTTGGTTTGGGAGGTGAAGAATGCTCTAGGAAAAATTTGATTATGAATCTACACTATTTGATAGGTATCTTCCCATGGATACTGATCTTGGTCTTTCCTATTTTAGTTTATGTTTTTATTCTCATGGTGTGACTCATTTGTGTTGTATTTAATATAAAATCATGGGTTTTCCTATTCCTTTAATGGGATTTATTTCTCTTTCATCTTGTTTTTTTATTCTCAATGATGATAAATATTTGAGAGGTATCTAATGTATAGGATTAAATTATCCTTGTCTATTTACTTTGTTTTTTCTAGGGGTCTAAAGTGTTGATAGTGATTTTAAAGGTGGTATAATAGTGATGAGAAATGTTTTTCCTCTATGGAAACAAAAACACATGTGGTGTAGGTTGTGGTCCGACAATTTTGGAGTTATTTCCATGGTAGGTGATCATAGTGATTCTTGGTGAAGATGGAGAATGAAATACCCATTTTGATGGTTTGGTACTTGGTATATTTCCCTATAAGAAATAGGGAGTGACATTAGACCCGTTTTGGAGGGTGTGGCATCGAGAGAGGTTTATTTTTGCATGATTTTGGAAATAATGAGGAAGGATCTTTCATGTCATGGTCTGAACCATGTTGTAATGGAAAAAATAGATAAAATTTCTATATGTTTTGGTGGGCTTACAAAGGAAGTTTTGGTCATGGGATAAATGGTTGTGTTGGGTAACAACATGCCTTGGTGGTGATCAAACTTGTTTTAAATGGAAAAACAACCATCAAGATTAGGGGATGAGAGATATGTGCCTTATATTTAGGTATTTAAATATCTAACATAGAGATTTAATGTTTTTTAACCTCATTCAAACATATCACCACGACTTCCTCCTCAATCATATCAAATTTGAAAGAGAGAGGTGAATTAGATTTAAATGGGGGAAACACATGACTGTTTATTATGAGTATTTTATATTATATTTTACCATGTTGCCTTTCCTTTATTAATTTTTATTTCTTATAGGTAGTTGAAATAGGGATCATGAAAGGTACTTGAGGATTTATTAAGGTAGACAGACATGTAGCGGGTTTAAGGGAACCTCTTCCAAAATTGTTGGGCTTGAAAATAGTTTCCAAAATATTGAGTTTCATTATCTTTATTGAGGTAGGTAATTTATAATATTTTTCCTATATTCTAAAATTATATATTTCTTGTTATTTTGTGGGACCTTAGAGTTACCCTTAGTGAAATTGGAACCCTTCCATTGTTATCCCCCTTGATTTTAATGACTTGAATTACCATAATTTCTATTCAATTATTATCCCTTCACATGAATTATTGGAACTTACACTATAAACTTGATTGAAACCCACCTATTGATTCATATGAGTCATAATTTGTTGTACCACTTCAACCATTGATAACTAATGTAACACCTCAACCCCTCTAGGCTGGAGTCGGTGCATTACTTATGATATTGGAATGGTTAGAAGGAATTAAAATATCTAAGGAACGATCAGTTTAGTAGTCTTTAAGAAATTGAATACATATATGTTACTCAAATTACATTGGAAAAGTTTAAAAAATACAATACATAACGAAAACTAAAAACTGAAACCACAGGAACTCAATAAAAAATCACCTCTTCATCACCTGTTGATGGAAAACAATGAAATGGTTGAGCTAAAATGCTCAGTAAGGGTTAAAAATAGAGTAATCCTGAATACAATAATAATTGAATCATAATCAATCTGACATAATCAACATGGTATGGCGAATAAATGAAAAACTCACGCCATTAATAAACAGAGAATGAAATTGCATCCATAGATTTTGTCATAGTGAAAACCTCATGGATAGTAAAAAATAATAATGAATAAAGAGAATGATTATTAATTGGATTTCATGTATCTGGCACATGAAACTATAATACAGTTAAAATGGTTTAGTTCTATGGGCAGAAACCCATCTGATTTTTGGAAACAAACTCGAAGGGTTTGTCGCCAACTGATTTGTCTCATGAGACCTATCGATGCATTGAGGGGCTATAGCGGGCCCTACCCACCACTTCATGTCCAAATAATTATTTATAAATTGATTCAATACAAGAGAAATATGACTTTTCAATTTTTTTATAGAGTAGAGTATACAGATTCATCAATATTTCCATAATTAAAACAACTTTCCAAATAAACACTGTATGTAAAATGGTATACAGTTTAGAAAAAAAACATATACATGATATGAGATTATGGATATTTAATATAAATATAATTTCAAATGAAAAGTGATCTCAAATGGTCAATAGGTACACCACATAAGGATTATTAGTTTCACAATACAAGGTTAGTCACAACAAAATAGTAGTTGAGACAAAGTCTCTTACCACAATGTAATCAGTCGAATCATATGACCAGAACTTAATAACCCTCAAATGAATCATTTAATAGCATGAATATAAATATAATCATTTTATTATATATCAAATGGCAGTACACATATACCACATACAATAAATAAGTAGTGAACAATGAAAATCTCACAGAAATGAAAGTGAGATGAGAAACCCCTTATAACATTTCGGCATGGTAATGAGTGTTATTGAGAGGGCTCAATGAGAGATAAAGGGGTATTAAATTATTTATATGTCACAAGGGTATTATTGGGGAGGGGAAAAAACATACCCCATCATTAGGAATTAAAAATAAAATGGCACAATATAGGGGAGATTCTTGAACAAAAGTGAGAGAGAGGATCCCTTACCTTATGTTTGAAGGTGTTCTTGACTTGTTATTAAATACCAGAATAATAAAATTTAGCTTAATTAATAAATAAGTTCAGAACCTAATAAACATATAATTGATATGGTATAACCTTATTAAGTTCATTAATTTCCTTTTTTATGGGTTTAATAGATTCAATTTTATTGTTTTGGAAGCATTTTCTTACTTGGTTTCATGATTTTTTTTACTTGTATTCATGAATAGAAGTTCATTTGAAATGTTGTTAAACTTACAGAATTTTTAATATACATTATTAGTGAAATTAAAGAGATATAAATTATCTTATAATGATTCTATTTATATACCATGAGTATGACTCATTCGATGAGTTAAAAATAAATGCTTGGATTTGGCTTGGCGGTTTTGTGCACAATAAACTTGTTTTGTATTATTATTCCATATTATGAACGTGTAAAGATTATAGAACCTTAATAAAGATAAGATACATATATTATGACCTGGTTCAACCATTGAAAAGGTTTCATGACCAGTATTGAAGATATTAATTCAAATTGAAAACCCATCTTCCTTGAGTGTGATAAATTTACACATCTCGGACGGTGTTTTCATTTATTGTATAAAAGGAGGGGAAAAGAGAGATTATGATGAAATATCCCATTAGCAAAATTAAATACAGTACATTTAAGGTACTGTAATTATCATTTATTTTGGATGAGGAGAGGTGATAAGGGAGAACAAAATAATGGAACTTTGTAAAAGAAATTGAAAGAAAAGAGAAGGAAGGTTCACCTCTTGAGTACTCCTCCTTGAGAATCTCCTTAAGGCCTTTGTTTTTGGCCTTTTGGTGAGACCAGAAAGTATTGGACGTGGGGAGAGGGCTTGGGGAGATTATTTTTCAGAATTTAGGAAAGGCTTGAAGCTTGAGTGATGTGGGAGGAAGAGGGGGTGAGGGATGGTTTATATAGTGGAGGGGTGAGGAGTTTTCTTAATATTATAATCATTAATTTATTATTTCCTCTCAATACAACCAATAGTGAGTATTCCATGAACAAAAACAGTAATATATGAATGTGAAATCGAACTAATTGGGCTTACATCATCATATCATCGTCAATGACTTAATAAATTCCTTATTTAGCATTTATCCTAAATTATGACATTTTACTATTCATCAAAAATTTAAGTATTTCAGAAAAATCCCAAAAATTTACCCTAACAATTTTTCAACATTTAGAATCCAAAAATTAATTCCATTTTTCAAAAATAATTTCCTAAATATGATTAATTAAATATTTAATTAAAATCATAATTTAATCGAAAAATATAAACACTTAAAATATTCATCTTCATTTTTAAGGTGCCTGAGTTCACTTATACACTCAAGCGTATGTCTACCATTCATAAAAAGTCATATTACTATTCATAAGGGTAATTTACTATTCATAAGGGCAAGTTACTATTCATAAGGTTAGGTTACTATTCACTAAAAATTAGGTTAATTCTATCAGACTCTAAATATCATCTTGAACACAACTGTGTATGTCATATTTTTAAAATTTAAATTGCAGAGTTGGAAACTTTAAGTTTAATGGATAGGTTAAGGCTATCTCCTATAAGTAACCATGTTTTGTTCCATATAGGCTCAGTGATTCATGATATATTGGGTATAACTAGAATGTATTTAAGAGAAACATACCATGAAGTGTTTGGGGTGCTACAACCAATACACACCAAAAATTCCTTCTAATGTGCTAAATTAATATTCTCCCCTTGATCTCTATGGATACGGTCTAGTCTGGGGGTTGTTATTTACTTAGGTATTTTATTATCAACTCTTCCCCTGGGGCTGATATCGCTATTTTTTTCTAGGGTAAGGGGTTATTATATGTCATCTATTTTTTCTCCACTCCCTTATTTCAAGCCCATTGTTATGGGATTTAGTTTGAGGGAAGGGGATTTTGTATGCTTGATCTTTCTACATTACTTAAGATTAACTATGCCTTATTTGATGTGATTCATATCTTTCTTTTTTTTTAATTATGCACTAGTATTAAATTATTATGATGTTTTATATATTGCTTCTATGAAAGTTATTTTACAATAGAAATGAATGAAAATATCTTTTAGAAGTGGTATGGTGGGTATATTGATTAACTTCCTCTCTATTCCCTTATTGATATTCTGAATTGTTCATTTATATTTAATTATACCACTACATATATATGGATAAATTGATGCTAGAATATTCATGAGTAATAGAAAATAGTATGATCATATAGACCTATAATTGAATTAATGAAATAGTAAGTATCTTAAGAATGGTTATATAAATGGATGGTAATCTAGAATTAATGTTTACTGGTATGATTACTAAGTTAATTATATAAAAAGGGTGCTTATAGTATTGGTGTTTCACCAAAGTTGAGTGGGTAAATGTGTCCTTGTAAGCTATTGTTTCTTGATGGATTTGGGGATCATATAGTTCTACTATTTTTATTTCAATAGTTTAGTCAGGTATGTTCATAACCTATAGCAGATATAGAGGGTACTATTGGAAAGCTCTTGGGGGAAATTTATTTATTTGTAAAAAATTTAGTTCCTTAAGATTATTCCTTTAACCTTATCTAGTTCAATGGTAATCTATAAGTTCTTTAGAGGTGGTGGTCTAATGATTTAGCTAAGGGTGATGCTACTAGTACTGATCAGAAGATGAGTTGTGTGAGATACTAGTATAGAAGAGAGATGTTTGGGTGTGTTTTTGTGAGAGACTAGGTGTTGGGAGTTGAATGGTTTAAAGGAATAACTTTAGTGGGTCTACCTATTAGTATATGATGGGTTATATGGGATTATAGAGACTCGTAGCTACAAGTCTGGTTTGGGTTTCCATGAAATGGGGAGTTGAGGTTGAGGTGTGAGTTGTAGTCATACGATTGTGTGATTCGATGCTTAAATTATCCTACTGAATATAAAAGTGGAATAACTAAATGAATTTACTTCTAATCATAGAATTATAAATAAATTGGTTACTAAAAATCAATTAGAATATTGGAAATATGATTAATAATGAATTATTTTGATGGGTTGTATAATATTTAGTCAAGTAAATGAATTTCCAATCACAGTTTTCAGTTTAGATTATGAACATGTTGATTGGTGAATAATTACGTGGTCAGGATATTTTAAATAGACATTTTCAAATATTCTTAATGATAATAGGATGAATTATGATTAAGTAATGGGATAAGTAAGTGGATAATAATAGAACATTCATATTGGAAAACTGTATGATTTATTGTGATATCTATTGATATAGATTTTTTTTGTCCACTTTAAACATCATACTACCTAGTTAATTAATTTTTCTTACACATTGTTATAATGTTTATATTTTTTATTGATTTATATATGTGATATGATGCACTTCTTTGATCACATAATTTGATGTCATCTATAAGTGGGTCGTAGTGGGATCAAGGTATGTCTCGTGATAGATAAATGTAAATCTAGGATTATATGTATATTATTATTATTTAATTCTTATCTTATTGATCAATTACTGAGTGGCTATCCTACTGGATCACTATTTATTTGAGTTGGAAGGGCCTCTGAATTGATCGGTAAGAGCGGTGGTAATTTTTAAGCCTTTTCTATTAATAATTATATTATTGATGATATTACCCTATATAATTGATGGTTGATATTTATCAATTCTAGAAAATGATTTCCAATTATTTGATTGTTTAATTTTTATAATGAAATATCCATGTAATATGGTGGTTGAAGTTGATGTAATTGGAGGTAGTAATTGTGTTTACCTATGGATATGAATGTCTCCTTAACTTTACTCTTGTTTCCAGCTTCTCCTTACTTAGTTGTTTCTAAACATAAATTTCTTGGCACATTGATTTCAAATGGATGTTTATTTATTTGAAATATGATCCTACTAAGTGCTACTAAGTTATCACCCTTCTACAATTTTTCTTGAGTTGTTTTTCAAGATAGCTCAAGGGAGATTGAGAATGTCTTTTTTTGAGTAACTATAGTGGAGATTTAGGAGCTCTATATTACATTATCTCTATTTTTATTGTATATGTTTCATGTGGTAATAGTTATTAATGGGTAATATTAAATTTTAAGTTTATATATATGGATTTTATAAGTGGATTGGTTATATCTTTTTCATTATGAAATAAGAGGGAAATACCTGCCAAACTTTCGATAGATACTCTCGGTGCCATTCACTAATCCAGGCCTATTGAATATGGGATTCAGGGTTTATGTTCATCTTCATTGTCAACACAAGTGGAGTTTCAAAGGGGGTGGTTCATTAAAACATCATTGATAAAAAACCATCAATAATTATTTCACTCTCTAGTATAAGTGAAGAGTATATAGATAATATCTCTTTGATCAGTTTTTCATTCCACTTCTTTTTCATTCATTGAGACTCTTGTTGAACTTGTTGTTTTGTTGTCTCAATGGAGGTATTTAACTATTCCTATTTAACCATAAATTCCATGATTATAGATGATTCACTACCTAAAAAAGAATTTCTAGATGGTATTATTTTCTTTCCAAGTTTACAAATAACTCTACCATGTTGTTCTTCACCTAGGAACTAATGTAAATGATTGTCTGAGTAAGAACCTCAGCTCTAGTAACCTAGAGTTGGTATTTATTTTATTATATTGGTACATGATGTAAGGGATAAAATCACTAAGGATACATTAGTTTATAATTCTTGAAAAAATAGATACATACATGACCTTCATATTATATTGGAAATTAAAAACACAGCATGAAAAAATTTCTTGCATCCTTAAAAATCATTCAAAGACCACTTCTTCATATCCTAGGGAAAAGAAAAAAATAAAGGGATGAGCGTTGATGCTCGGTAAGGGTATCATATAGTGAATTAAATCATGAGATATAAACAATATGATAGATTGGATAATCAATACACATGTTAATTAATCAATAACTTGGGATTCAAAATATATCCATGGAAAATATCAACATAAAAATCACATGGATAAGAATAATTGAAATATTAATGAAGGAAATTAATAATGTCAGAATCCATGATTTTACTATCAAGGAATTTTTCTAAGACATCATGAACCTTTCTGTCAATTAATTGTTCCAAGACATCTTATATACCATCAATTCAATTTTCCAACACATTTTCACTGTATGGTTCGACATACATCGATAAATACCCATTCTTGTTTGTATTATGAGACCTATAAATGAATCATAAGGCTATCTATAACTGGGCATCAACCCTAAATTATATATTTTTAATGAATTCCTCATATATTGAATCAATAATATAATACACAATCAATATTCTTTATCATTCAATAAATATCTATATTAAATCAAGAATACGAAACATCAATATTTACTTAGTAAATAAAATAAATTTATTAACAAGATTTATTAAACTAACACCATGTGTAGAAATAATATATAGTTAATAAAATATTGAAATGATAAATATATCAATGATATTGAAAATATAGACATAAAAGAGAAAAATAACGTCCAATGAGTGATGTATAGTATTAGAGAACATGATCATAAGAAGGTGAATGATCTCAAAATAAGTTATAATCCATAAATCAATAAAGTATTATATAAGAGAATAAATTCATTAGAAATGATGGTTTGAAGTAAAATCAAGTCTTTCGTAAAATATAGAGTAAAATATAATCAAAATTTTTTAAAGAAACTTTCTTCAAATCTATATAATTTTACAGAAAAATGAAGTTATAAATCACTTCAAAAATTCTTTTCAACTTTTTTAAATAAATAATGAATTTTTATTTTAATATAAAAACTAAAAATTCTTAGAATAATGGAAAATAATTTTCTTTTAAAAACATTGAAACTTGTAGATGAAGTTAAATATATAATAATGCTCATGGAGGTGGGAAAAGTTGTTTATGAAGTATACATTAAAAAGAACATTCCTTTAACGCTTTTGTAAAAAATTCAAAAACCAATTGTTTGGAAAAAATTAAAAGGGTTATTTTTAAAAAATTGTAATGAAAGAAAAGTATATTAGAAAAATAAATTTACAAATAATTTAAAATTAGATAAAAGTTTATATAAACAATTTGAAGAATGTGGATATATAAAATAAATATTATCAACCAGTAGAGGAGAAATAAGTTTGGCTTTTCTTAAAAACAATATTTTTTTATTTTTAGTACCAAATAGGGGACAAGTTGGAATAAAACATGGAAGAACCAAAAATAATCATATTATAATAAAATATATGGGTTTTCAAATAAAAATATCATATAATTATTCCAATTTAAATTTAAACATAAACCATCCTGAATAAAAGTGAGATTATAAAATAAACCTTTTAGGATTTAATAATTATTGGATCAAAACCCCTTAAAGATGAAAATTGATTGAAACTTTAAATACCATTAATAAATATTAATTAATTATATAATATTTAAAAGGTGTAGTATGTACACCATATAAAATAAATTAGATTCATAATAAAAAAATATGTCTCAATGGAGTGGAAATGAGATGAAAAAACTCATACCTTGGATTCTTTCTTGGTTGGATGAATTATATCCTCTTGAATAATAAATTTAAATTTAATAAATTATTTCTTACTATTTTCATCTATATTCCATTTTTTAATGTTCTTTTATAATCATTTTACATCCATTAATTGTATATTTTTTGGTTACATATCAATTATTCAAAAATTATTTCAGTAAATTAATCAAGAAAAAAGGTATTATGAAATGTTTAAATAATTTCAATAATCTTAAAAATTTTATAATTATCATGTTTATAAATTTAATATACTTTTATAACCATTTTGTAAAAAATCCATGAAAAATTAAGCACATCATTTCAGGGAGATGGTTGTTTGAACTTACACATGAACAACATTTTCATTTTTATAACAAATGAAAAGGAAATGAAGTAAATAAATTTTTACCTTTATATAATCATAATAATATCATAAATATAATATTTATTTATTAAATTAATTATTAGTACTATCCATGTAATTTAGAGAGAAAAAATTATTCACATCACTTCATAGAGGTGGTATTCCACACATACACATGAGTAGCGTTATCATTTTCCAAATGATGGAAGTGTAAGAAATTATATTCTATATTATCTTTATAGAAACATAATTATTTCATAAATATAATATATATAACTTAAATCCATCTTAATAACCATCAATGAAAGGTGATGCTAAAAAATTAAATACATCGCTTTGTGGAAATGGTAGTCTATATATATGCATGAGTAATGATTTCATTTCCCATTGGATGGAAATGTGGTAGATAATAGTTTTTCAATAAAAATAATACCATTTAAATACATTTATGATAATAAATTAATTATATTTTGATTAATATAAGAAATTTCAAGGATTTATAAAAAGAAATAAATTGAAAGGATTCGGTTAAGATATTACCTCTTCTTTGAGAAACCTTCTTTGGATTACACCTTAAGACTTTTTGAAGTGGAATTTTGGTAAGTAAATAAACTCTAGGATGTGTATAAGTATTTTGGGAAGATATTTGGGTTGGTATTTTTTGAGATAAGTGGCTCAAGAAGTTTGAATAATTGAGGGGAGGAGGTTCCCTTTTATAAGTGAGGTGGGAGACAAACTTGTAAATACTTGAAACTTTATTATATAATATATGTATTAATTAAGTCATTTTTTCCAAACTATCATATTTATGAATATTATAAGGATAATTTTTAAATTTAACCATCCAATTTTATTTAATCAAGTGTTTTTTGTTATCTTTAATCCTTATCCCTTTATTTTGTTCCTTTTAACACATTTTATCCTTGACTTTGGTGATAATTTTTTACCATGGTTACTATTCATTATGACCAAAAATGAAATTGAACTCATTATGAAATTATAATATGATAATAACAAATATTTAATCAATTTTATAAAATTAAATTTCCATAGATGGTCAAAATTAATTTTAACAAAAGTTCACAAAACACAACGAAAACCATTTTTAGATAAATGTATTTTTAAGCATAAAAATGACTTTAAACCAAAATAAAGTATAATGTTGATTCTTAGGGGATTAATTATATTATTTTAAATAAAATGAGATTTATTTTACTTTAAAACCAAACCAAAATTGAAAGTAATCTTTTGAATACTTGATTAAAATAGAAAAACCAAAAATAGTTTTTATTTTAATTAAAACATTTCTTAGATTTTCAAAATGTCAAACATAGTTTTATAAGTTCATAATTATATTTTAAAATTCATCATATTACTTATTAAATGTATAATTTATATATAATTAAGGGTTAATAAACTTTTAATTCATTATTATGTCATTATAATGTCATAAAAGTGACATTATTTATATAATCAGTATTTTTAACTATTCACCAAAAAATTAATTATTTTTTGAAAAAATCCAAAAAATTACCCTAAGTTAATTTTGATATTATGAAATGAAAATTTAAATTATTTTTATCAAATTCAATTTCTAAAATTTATAAATTTATCTTTTAAACAAAAAATATTGTTAAATCATTTTTATAGAAAATTGACACTTTTAAACTTTAATTGTTCTTAACCTTATATAATTTCATTATTATTATTAAAAATTAAGTACTTATTTACAAGGTAATAAAAAATAAATTATTATAAAGAAATATTTTCTATATATATTTTCTAATGTGGTTACTCTCAATTATACCTTCCAATCTAATGACTAGGTTACAATAATCATATTTAAATAATAGTATTTCTATAGTATATTGTGTTTCATTTAAGATTGTTGTTGTGTGTGTCATAAGATATCATACATAGTATTCATAAACTAAAATCTTGATGTGCTAAATTCTCACCTCCTTATATAAATTACACCCTCTTAATTTTAATTCAACTTTACCCAAATTATCATGTCATTACATAATAATTTTATCAGGAATTTTGATTTCTAGGTTAAGAATAAGAAAATTATTATTTAATAAATAAATATTTTTCAAAAAATATGTGTAACTTTATAAGAATTATACCTTTTAGTGTGTTTATATAATCATAACTTGATAGTTAAGTGATACTTTCCATACAAAATGAGATAAATTTATCTTTCATTGCTTGGATTTGAGGACTTATAAGAAAATATACTTGATTTATTTTCTTGGTAGTGTTTCAATCAGTCTTTACCTCTAATTCATCTCATATTAAAATTAATTAATGAAAAATATGAATTTTTCATTCCTAAATAAATAAAATAGAATTTTAAGGGATGTTGAGATCTATTAAAGGATAGTGTTCTTCATTGCGTGAAAGATTTTCCGATTGGCGATTCCTCCTGTTTCTATCCATTTACTAAAACAAAAAATAGTTATCATAAGTAAAAAATAATATTCAATAAATTAAACCATAAAATGAAGGATTAATATTTTAATCTCAAAAATATCAATAATAACACCCAAGGTTCAACATTAATCATTCCATTAACCCCTACAACTCTTCAGAATATTCTATACCAAATTTGAGTACATCATAATCATATATTCATCCATATTTACTATAATTAACCTTAATTAAAATAAAATATTAACCCTAAAGGATATATATTATGGTGATGGTCTCATAGTCTTATAAATATCAATACATATTCCATTCTTAGAGATAATATTTCCAAGAAAAGAAACATTCTGAAGTCAAGATTCACAAATGATAAATTTCTAAAATAAATCATTTCTTTTGAGAGTCCCATGAATGATTCAAAAGTGATTATCATACTCTTTATCCCTTTATTTCCTTTACATTCATGATTCTTATATCCTTTATCTCTATAATAGTAACAAAATACCATTCTCTTTAAAAAAATTAGGGATGTTTCTTTCCACAAGTGTCACATGTTTGAAGTTCCACTCTATTTTTATTATTCTTTATATTTCATTTTTTATGGTGTTTAGACATCCTCTTTTTCTTTTGATTTCCTTTGAAAATATAAGACCTGTAGAATTATTTTTTTTAATTAATGGAACTTGATATCATATCATCATATAATGAAAGTATTTGTGATACTAAGGCCCTTTGAAGGATCATCTTAATCCCATCAAATAAAGGTTTAATCTTACTTTCCAGATTATGTATATAGTATACAACATGCACTACTATATTACGAGCTATTTTCGACGAGGCCCCATCGCAAAATCCCATTTCATAAAACGACATCACAACTAGTATTTTTTGTGATGGGTCTGTCGCAAAAAATACTATTTGCAACGGGAAACCGTTCCGTCGCAAATAGATCTCCAATTATTTACATTATATGTATAAAAACTTGTTGTGATGGGCTCATCATCCTGTCGCAAATAGATCTCTGATTATATATGTTATATATACCTAAACCTTTTGTGATGGGCTCGTCGCAAAAAAGTATTTGTGACGGGTCCTTTTACCATCACAAATAACTTTTTAAAATATATATATAAACTATTTGTGACAGAGTCCCCTTGCAAAAGGTCCCATTGCAAATAATTAATAAAACAAAATAAAAAATATTTAATAAAATTATGATTAATGAAAAAATAATATTAATATTATTAAAAAAATTAAAAAAATTAAAAAAAATTAAAATTCTCAATATTCGTAAAAAAATATAAAATATCATAAAATATTTTTATTATTATTATTATTATTAGTAAAATAAACAAATATTAAAAAATATAATACTAATAATAAATAATAAAATAATAAAATTATAAAAATTATAAAATATTAAAAATAAAAAAATTAAATTATGCAATATTCGCCCTAATATAAAAGACAAAAACTGTAAATAATTCATATTACAACAAATGATGAATTCAAATGTTTTTTACATAACAAAAAAATCATTGGGGGATAGTCTTCTAGAGGAGGTGGAGGAGTTGGAGAAGATGGTGGAGGAAACTCCATCCCTAAACTATGAGTCAGATGGTGCATGTACTCCATATGCTCATATTGTTGCTGCTACTGCTACTATCAATGCATCTCCTCCTCATGTTGCTGCTCTTGCTGCTGCTTCCATCGACGCATATTCTCCTCGTACTACTGTTGTTGCTGCTGCTGACGCATCTCTTCCTGCTGCTTCTACAAACTCTCTATAAGCTCAGTCTGAGCTCACAACTGCTGCTAATACTATGAGCTAGAAGATGATGCCTCTCCACGAGCTCCTCTCGATCTGGATGCCAACATCACAGCAGTACCATAATAAGTCACAAGAGTCAAATGAGAGTCGATACCAACTACTTTTCCCTTATCAAAGGCATACTGGGTCACCTACATCCATGTTGTCTCATCAAAATGGTGGGCATTAGTCTGATCAGTCATCTCGGCCTGACTCTCAACCTGTGTCTAAGAGGTTGTGGTCTCATATGACTCTTTCAGTCCCAATTTAAAATTAAAATAGTAAAAATATTATATGCAGTTAATTTTCAAACTGAAAAAGAAATAATATTGATTACAATCTGACGCTGGAAATCACCTGTAATCTCTTCAGTAGCTAGATCACTATACATACTCTGATAAACATTGTACTCCATAATATCGGGATGCTTAACTGACTATATTAATATAAAATAAAATTTTTATATTTAATGTTATATAAAATATTTAAAAAAGATACTTACCATATGTGCTCTACGCGTACTTAATGTATGGCTACCAGCTCGATGTGTCACCTCATGTCTCCCTCAGTTCTATCGGCCCAATGAAGATCTTCTCTGAAATACACCACTCAACCAGTGTGAACATAATTAATCCCAAACATGAGATCAAATGTACTCTAGTTGGTGGGATCTACACGACTCATCAAATATTGTCACTCATGCTTTCTTAATGGTCTTCCTTCTCAAATTGTGAAAAAATTGATGAAAACGCTCATGTATAGACACCTCACATGCCACGTGGATAACACCATGCATGCTATCATTGATGGAATACCATAAACCCTACAAATAATTTATAATATCAAGTTATTAATGAAATTAATTTCAAAATAAATATTATTTATTTATGTATTATCCAATGATTGAACATGTCAAGATGCACATCAATGGGAATCTGTTCACATGTGATCCATGGCTGAGAAAAATAATTGCGTATTATAATGATCCCCTTTTAAACAACTACATGCGTAAAACTATGAAAAAATAATAAATAATCAAAAAATTAGTATATAAATAAATTAATGAAATCTAACTAAAAAAACAGGTTACCATACCTCTACGTGCATGGATCGAATCCAAGACGTGGACGTCACTCGGGGATAGGGTTAGGAATCATCAGTCATGCAAGACTGTGCCCCCTCCATGTACCCCCAGAACCGCCAGTAGGTTGAGGGTTGGATGATCTAAAATCCTCCTCATCCAAAGTTAGCTCAGCCTCCTGCAACTCATGAAGTAGATCAGGGTCCATTTGAAACAAAAAATTATTGTTGTTAGCAGATAGTTGAAAATAACTATTACATATAGATATATATTATTTATGATTATAACTAGAATTTAATTATGTCAATGTTCACCTTCATCATTATCTTCATATCTGACGATGTCAATGTCTTCATATCCATCCTCGACATCATCAATATCCATATGAGTTTTAGTTTCATAATCTCTTTCCATTTCAAATTCATTAGTAACATCATTAACATCATCATCACCTCTGACCCTTAATTGTGGGGTGTCATCATCGATATTCATGTCTCTTTGTGAAAAAGATGGATTTTGAGTAGTCTCTTGAAAATTTTCAATTCTTTGTACTTCAGCAGAACCACATTCAGTTTGAGTAAACTAATTTTCCTGGGATTTCATTTTTATTATGATCCACCAATCACTCAGGTCTCTTGAAGTAGCACAGTACTTTGTGTAATATATTTGATGTGCATGTCGAGCTAGTAAAAATGGTTTATTTACTACAAGAATAATTTTATATTTAACATTGATGATTCCATTAATCAGATGAACACGCAAGCCTCTCTCAGTATCCAACCACCGACATTTAAACATCATTATGTAATTTTGACCTAGATAACAATGTTCAATAATTTCATCTAGCATGTCATAAAAGTCAAATTCAGTTTCTCTATGATGCGATCCTCTCAAGAAAACTCTATTTTTCATTGTTTTTTTATTCCTTATATGCATGTGTATGAAATCAAAATCCATTCACCACATATGCATTATAAGATTTAACCATTTTGGATAGTGGGTTGCTCAATATACACAGTCAATTATCAATTTTATCAGCATGTTGAAACACCTAAATTTTTTTAAAACAATTATCAATATAATAAATAATAAACTGAATTGATATATTAAACCATCAATAATTTATGTTACCAGTTTTTGAAACCATTGAGAAAAAAAATTGTCATCATTCTTCAAGAGCAGTTGCTGTAATTTGTGGAAGTTGTTTCTTTATATAATTATAATATAACCTACAAATCAATTAATTTTACTTACTATAATATAAATTATAGAATAAGTGATAGAAGCACTCACAGTACAAATGATGTCATTTCTTCACAGTTGAGCAGAACATATGTATGAGCTCTTTGATGTTCATCATCTGAAATCCATTATTCATGAAATCCACTGAATCCAAGTTCTGGATGATTAAAAACTAATAATTAATTTTTCATTTCATCATCAATATTCCCCTCATTCTATCATATGAGGTTGTTTTTAAGGGATATTCAGATTCAAAATAATGAGAGCAGAAAAAAATTCCTCTTACAAATAAACTTCAGCAATTGAGCCTTCAATTGATGCTTTGTTATGTACTTTTTTCTTTAATTTCTACATGCATCTCTTGAATGGGTACATCCATCGAAACTGTACCAGACCTCTAAATTTAGATTCATGTGGAAAATGTAATATCAGATATCTCATTGAGTCAAAGAAAGCCAGCGGGAAGATTTTTTCCAGTTTACATATAATGGCAACAACATCTTCTTCCAGTTTTCTTAGTGCATCATAGTCTGTTGTCACCACACAAATGTCTCGAAAAAAATATGATATGTCTTTTATCGGATCCCAAATCATAGAATTCAACAAACCTCTGAATCTAATCAACATATTTCTTTCTAGTATAACATGACAATCATGACTTTTTAATCTGATAATATGACCATTCTTAACACATCTTCCCAAATTGGAAGCATAGCCATCTAGAAGTCTCAAATATACAATCCACTGACAAAATAATAAGCGACTCTCTTTGGATAGTGTATAAGATTCTTTTGGCTTAATTAACCTCTATGATCTGACATTTTGAAACAGTTCAAGTTTCGGTCACCTTCAAATTTGGGAAAGATCTAATCGTGACTTTACATTATCTTTGGTCTTACCTGGTGTATCCAAAATTGTATGAAATAAATTATCAAAATAGTTATTCTCAATATGCATGAAATCCAACATGTGGCAGACCAACAAATCAGACCAATATGGAAGATCTCAAAAAATGCTCTGTTTTATCCAATTATGTTCTTTCCCAAAGTCATGAATTTTCTGTTGGTTTACTATTGTCTCAAATGTGATGGGATGTGAGAGTTTAAAGGAGAAGATTCATTAAGCAAAAGGAGGGCCGCCAATCCACTGGAAATTGTGCCAAATTATTACAATTTATTACAATTGATTTTATTTCAAATTATTCCAAATTATTCCAAATTATTCCTAATTATTCCTAATTATTCCAAATCATTCCTAATTATTCCTAATTATTTATAATTATTTCTAATTATTTATAATTATTTCTAATTATTCCTATTTATTCCTATTTATTCCTATTTATTACTATTTGTTACTATTTATTACTATTCATTTCTATTACTATTTCTTACTATTCTTTACTATTTATTACTATTTATTACTAATTATTACTATTTATTACTCTTTCTTACTCTTTATTACTATTTCTTACTAATTATTACTATTAATTACTATTTATTACTAATTATTACTATTTATTACTATTTATTACTATTTATTACTAATAATTACGAATTATTACCATTTATTACTAATTATTAGTATTTATTACTAATTGTTACCATTTATTACTAATTATTACTAATTATTCCTAATTATTACTATTTTTTCCTAATTTTTACTAATTATTACTATTTATTAGTATTTATTACCAATTATTATGAATTATTACTAATTGTTACCATTTATTAACATTTATTACTAATTATTAGTATGTATTACTAATTATTACCATTTATTACTAATTATTACTAATTATTACTAAAGATTACTAATTGTAAATATTTATTACTAATTGTAAATATTTATTTCTATTTTTTCCTAATTATTACTAATTATTACTAATTTTTACTAATTTTTACTAATTATTACTAATTATTACTTATTATAACTAACTATTACTAATTATTACAAATTATTACTAATCATTACTAATTATTACTATTTATTACTATTTATTACTAATTATTACAAATTATTACTAATTATAAATATGTTTTACTAGTTTTTCAAATTATTACTATTTTTCCCAAATTATTACTAATTATTACTAAATATTACTAATTATTACTAATTATTACTAATTATTACTATTTATTACTATTTATTACCACTTATTACTATTTATTACAATTTAGTACTATTTATTACTATTTATTACTAATTATTACTAATTGTTACTAATTATTACTAATTATTACTAATTATTACTAATTATTACTAATTATTACTAATTATTGCTATTTATTACTATTTATTACTATTTATTACTATTTATTACAAATTATTACGATTTATTACTAATTATTACCATTTCTTACTAACTAATACTACTTATTACTAATTATTACCATTTATTACTAATTATTACCATTTTTACTAATTATTACTAATTATTACTAATTATTACTAATTGTAGATATTTATTACTATTTTTCCTAATTATTTCCATTTCTTCCTATTTATTACTATTTAATATTATTTATTGCTATTTATTACTATTTATTTTTATTTATTACTATTTGTTACTAATTATTAACATTTATTACTATTTATTACTATTTATTACTAATTATTATCATTTATTACTAATTATTACCATTTATTACTAATTATTATAATTTATTACTAATTATTACCATTTATTACTAATTATTACCATTTATTACTAATTATTAGTATTTATTACCAATTATTAGTATTTATTACAAATTATTAGTATTTATTACTAATTATTAGTATTTATTACTAATTATAAATATTTATTACTATTTCTTCCTTATTATTACTAGTTTTTCTTAATTATTACTAATTAGAGTTAATTACTATAAATTGCTGCAAATTATAGCTACTAATTACTAATTACCGCTAATTATTTATATATATTACTAACTATCATTAATAATTATTAATTATTACCAATTACTAAGAATTATTACTAATAATTTCAATTTATTATTACAAATAAATACTAATGACAAAACAATTTAAATCTAATTTAATTACAACTAATCAACAATAATTAAAATTAATATAAAAAATTGAAATAAATACTAAATTAAATAAAACATAAATACTTTGAAACTTGATCTCTTATAGTTGTAGACGGCCTCACAACTTTGTAAAAAAAACTAACTCTGAAAAATTTTCACTCTAAAATTAGAGTTTGGAGAGACAAAGAAAGTAAGAAATGAGGGGAAGGAAGGAAAAACAGATGGAGGGTATATATAGGTTAGATTAGTTACGACGGAAATATTTGCGATTGGATTCTCGTCGCAAATAGTGTTATTTGTGAGGGGTCTCGTCGCAAATACCTTCGACCGCATTAATTATGGCGGTTAAAAGGGTATTTGCGACAGGTCCCGTCGTAAAAGGTGACCTACCGACACACTATTTGCGATGGGACAACATCCCGTCGTAAATAGTACTTACCGCCTCTCGATATTTGTGACGAGAGTTCCCCCCCCCCCCATCGCAAATACCCTTCTGCCCGATTTGGCGTGGAAACCGTGCCAAACCCCACATAACTTTTTGGGACAGGACCCCAAGTCCAGTCGCAAATAACCTTTCCGCACGGTTTGGCGCGTAAACCGTGCGTAACTTTTTGCGACAGGACCCCAAGACCCGTTGTAAATAATTAGTTAGTTGTGATGGGTTGATTCACCCATCGCAAATAACCTCTTCGATGAACTATTTGCAATGGGAAAAAATCCCATCATAAAAACAGTTTTTCCCGTAGTGATGCCTTGCTAATTTGGTAAAGTTAGCTTTATACTCAGCAACATTTTACTATTCCTTCTACTTTAAATTCAAAATTTTCTTCTCTATATCAACTAGTTGTTCTCAAGGAAAATATTTCTAAAATAATATCACCTTAAAAGTTCTCCATTATATAATTTATATCTCATCTTCCTCAGTATTTTAAATCAATAATCATCATTGATCCACATCTCCTTTTAAACAATATATTTCTATAATAACCTTTTCCTTTTCATTACTTCCTAATGATAGAAATATATTTTCAATGGAAACGATCTATTACTCAGCTACCAATGGATTAGTAGTTCCATTAAAGGATGGAGGCTTCTACTGCATGAAGTTTTCCAATATCATTACACTATACTGAGAAGAAATAGGTTTCTCTATAGAAGAAAGGTTGTAACATCCTGAATTCATCCCATTGGCTCGGGCGGGACCAAGATTCCACTTACCTTAGGTGATGTCTCATGGGAACCAAAGGATGACAATAAATTCCAAGGGTTTTACTGAAACATAGGGGATGATTTCCCCTTAAAAAATAACCTTCATAAAACCACTATAAAGAGACATAATATGATGCATGATATAAAACCAAAATAAACTCCAATAGTATAACAAGATGATAATTAGATTAGGATCAGAAAACTACAAAAACAAGAATCTTCAAAAATAAGACATGAAAGGCTTGAGGCACTAATATTTCACCCTAATGAATCCCCTATAAGATAACCTCCCAGATCCATCCCCCATCAACCATGGTTTTAGTATCATAATGCTCTATGGGAGACGTAATAAATATTTCCCTTACCTATATCATGATAAAAAAAACATATGTATATTCACCAAAATGCATATGATGAGGGTTACTATATTGACTTGGTATGAAATCCACCATAATCTTCCCACATACACCATAATACCAAAACAAGTTATCATAATTTAAATAAAATGACCAGAGAGTATAAAAACAGTTATCAAAAGTGATAGATATAAAATTAATAAAATAAGCCACATCAAAATCACACCCAAGGTATGAACACATTCACACATGAAACACACAAAAAATTGCATCTCCCATCAAAGAAGGCCCTACGAACAGTCCAACTCATGATTGGTACTTTTCCCTCTAAACCCAAGCCATTTCTTGGTGGTACAATCCACTGTGCCTCAAGCTAGAATGGTACCCAAGTCTGAATCAACAAGGATACCTTCTAATATAGTATAAAATCACACCAACCCATGAAATCTAGAGTGCCTCTAAATTGGCATGGCATCAAAGTCCATATCAACAAGGCCCCTTTAAAATGCATTTATGATATCACACATCTATTTCCATGTAAATTTATCAAAACCAAGCAGTTCTTAAAAAACAAAACTTTATTCCAACAATTTATCAAACATGTTATAGGTGATGAACACAACCTTTATTTTTAAATCTATAAAAAAAGATAAATATTGAGGGTTTTTATAAATTAAAAAATGAATCTTTTTTGAAAATAATTATTAAAGTTTTAAGAAAAGTGGATAGTGACGTAACAAACCTACCTCAACCCATTCATTCTAAAGTGTCGCACAATATGAAACACATCTAACTAAAGTAATCCCAAATCAATCTGAATCACAACGATATCACATAAAGATCACAACCCACCCATTCCCCAAATCAAATCAAAACATTACTAATTCACCTAATAGAAGGACAAAAGAGATTGATAGGTAAAGGGAGAATATCTTACCTTAGATTTTCAAATATCAATTCCCCAAATCTAAGGGTCAAAGATATAGTAAAAATGTTGGAAGATATCCCAAAATAGCCTGTAAATTACATTCAACTTGAGAGGAATCATGTAAAATAGAGGTTTTCTAAAACTTATACCCTGGAAAACCCCAATTCATAGTGTGAAAGGATCCTTCATGTTGTGAAAACATCATGCTTAACCTATATTGAATATCCAATCACCACCACTAGGAATATGATTACGCTAGGAAAAATCTTCATACTATGAATCATCATTGGTAGTATAATTACAAAACTAAAATTCACTGAACTATCACTCATCCCTCCAACCATAAAAGAATACTATAAAACTGGGAAAGTACATCAAAACAAGTGTGTTAAATTCTCCCATCCATTGGGATTTCCATCCAGAGAAAGCTGGAGGTTAGCGGTTTCTATAAAAAATCTTAAACCACTGGTCCAACATAAAACTTTATGGATTTTTAATTTCCCAATTAACCTAATGATATTATTAATGTAGACATATCAAATTTATGCTTTGACCTAGCAAGATATTATCATGCTCATCTTGAGATATGAAAGACAGCGAGAATCGATTTTGAATATTTGGCTTAAGAGTGGCATGAGAACAACTAATATGTAACTAGAACCCGAATCAAACTATGACTACAAGGAGATTATAGAATCACATGAAATCTATTGAATAATTAATTCAATGTTACCAAACAATTAACCTAATAGGTATAGTAAAGGAACTTGAATGGTTGCACCCAACGAAGAGATAACTTCCAACACTTACCAAGGAAACAACTCTTTAATCTTTATAATACATGAATAATAAATTATCCTTTATTAAATATACTAGAATCCAAAGATGAACCAACTTGAAAAGGAAACAATGACATAGATTATGGTATGATTCTCCAAATAGGGTCATATTAAGAATCTATTGATAACTAAACACTTATAAAATCTCTGCAAAAGGCAATCGAGCCTTCCATGAATTATCAAAACTCATCACCCACATCCTTCTAGACTAAGTATTACTTTAGACTCCCCTTTCAATAGAGAACAATTACTTTTACCCATATCCACCCTAGATCCCAAGGTAAAATCATTAACTACTAACTCAAAAGTGAAACTAGGTCTCAGTGAAAAGCGATGATCATTAGAACATGATACATGGTTAATTCATTTTTCAAATTCCCCACTACCTAATTTTGTTAGATGATATCCCCCAAACATTAATGGAAAACATCATGTAAAAGAGTTAACCAACCACCACCTTGATAAAAACATGCTTTTTAAGATAACTGGTGCTAAAGTCTATGAAAAAACACTCTCCTACTAGAAAGGTGCGTGTTAAATTCATAAAATAACCATCAGTTGATGTTCAACATTTTCTACCTTATGTACCTTTCCAATATTTTAATGGAAAATCTACTTGATACTATCCCGACATAAGAAGGAACCTGAATTGGATCCCAACATAGAATAAAAAAATTTCATCCTTTTTCCACCCTTCAGTGGCTCCTCTCTATTGAGTTTTAACATAATAGTAATAGAATGAAAATTAAACCACTGAACTTCCTTGTAATTTGTCACCCAAGTGAAGAATGAAATTCATATAAGAGGAAATTATGACATAAATTTCATTTGTACGACCCATGTTCATGTCAAAAATTGATCCCATGAATCATTATTAATCTAACATTTCACTAACCTTATACTCAAAGACTTTCAGGTTTAGACATCCACTACCCCGTTGACCATGAAATGTGAGACCTAGGTGGAGCAGTACTTAGTGAGATCAAACATGAGAAGATACGAGCAAAAAACTAGAAATAAACCTATAACCATATAGGATAAGATTTATCAAGGTATCCAATAAAATAGCTTGCTCATTTCTAAATCTAAGGAAAAGACCGTGCATGCACCCATACCCTATAAAACATCAAAGGAGGTTACTCATCACAAACTACTCTCAATTACACACAACAAACCATAAATTCAATCAAATCAGTTGGAAATTGACAATATATGGTTCCTAACCTTTCTTAGCTACTCACACCCGATTCATGTCCCACCTCCATTTGAAATATGAACATCTCCTTCAAAATATACTAGAGTAACTCATCAATCATAGAAAAAAATATGAAATTGAATTCTAGGAACCACTATATTTCCCAAAATTATATCACATACACTGTGAAGGCAATAAATTACACCTAATCTAGGCCATGTCAATGGTAATTGAGCATGATAACTAATATATATCTCAAAATATCCCATTACCCATGATATGTTGTGATGATCATCCCATAATTCATCACTCTAATAAACTTTTATTTCCCCTCCATGCATTACATCGATTACTTAGTAACAACAATAACCTATATAGCAAGGATAATAACACAGAAGCATAACTATCATAAAAAATAAGAATTTTAACACAAGAACCATTAGGGGAGAAAGTACTTAAATTATAGAAACATGAAACACAATGATCATAATGAGTTCACAAGAATAACTATCACAACAACCACAAAACTTGCCCCAAATACACTAAGGGAGTATCCAGTAATATATTTTCTAGGTAATGTGCCATTGTATTATCCATCCAAGAAATCAACCATAAGGTTTACATTCCCCCATTCACCATGTTATAACAGCCCCAAAAACCACATGTAAAATTCTGAAGTTACCGAAAAAAAGACAAGGTTTCTAGTAAAAAATTATCTTTCACAAAAATACAGTTAAAAAACTCTTTAATACCTTTATAGAGTTTGAAAAATAGTAAACTTGTTTTGAAATCCTTTCATAAAATTTCTTTAAAACTTACATACAACAGTACCACATTTATAAGAAAAAATTTATAAAAAATAGATAATTTTATATTTCAAAATAATAAAAGGTTTACTTTGAGAAATTATTTTATCTCAGGTTCCATTTCAAGAAGGGTTTTTAAATAAAAATATTTAAATATTTTGTCAATTTAAAAATACCTAAAATCTTTCTTCAAAAATTCCAAAATATCATTTTATAAAACCTTCTTTGAATCCAAAAACCATTTACCAAACAAAACTTTCAGATTACATTCTTTAATTTGAAAACTTATTTTCATCGGAATATGACTCATCAAAGAAGATCACATAAACACTAGCAACCAAATCATGTAACTACCCAGAATCAACACTCAAGCAATATGTTCTGATCATTTCATGTACATGAATAGGTTACTAAAATTATTATAAAATTATTCTCAACAAACTTGTTTAAGATAAAGACCAATTACTTCATGTTCTAAAAAACTTAACCATATGAAATTATTTCCCACCAATAAGAAGAAAACTTCATGTGATTCCTAGTTTACTAAAACATTATGTTACCAATCAATAAATACCAATTAATTTAAACCAAAAACTAAAAACCAAAATCAGTGTGTTATAGATTTACAACATGATCTAATGATTAGTAACTTAAAAATGAAAATAATCACATGAAAAATTCACCATTATAACAGACCATTCATTTTAAAATATTTGTTATGTCACATTCTATTCTACTCATTATACAAAATATACTTTTATATCTATGTACATAACATGAAATAACACATGCAATTATTTTTAACATATCATGACATCGACCATGGAAATAATAACTTAGGGTTCCTGTATGCACTTTCTACAATCAGGGTAAATATTCACTAAAACATAAAATCGTTAAATTCAAATCAACACATATAATTTCTTAAAATTAGTCATGTTTAAAAGTTTTCTATAGTGTTGACATATCATTAATCATCAAGTCAGTATTATAGTAAATATATAAACATTCTTTTTAGTACTCATTCTAAAATTGTTGACATTATCTTAAAACAATATATATTCTAATTACCGTCAAATAAATTATTTCTAATCAGATTAATTTCTAGTTTAAGTTTCTATTCCATAACATTTTCATTTTCCTTTAAACAATAAAAATACAATGGAATCATAAACACAAATCAATTTTAACATGAATAAGCAAATCCATAGTAGCAGGAATTAACAAAAACCCCAAAGAAAAAGTATATTTTACTCTTTTTATAAATCCATTTCTTAGAAACTATCGGTTTCATCCATGATCACAATCACCCATTTTAGAAACTAAGGTTATCATATTCCTATTTACCAAAACATAACCAAAAAAATATTATATGGATGATGTAATCCTAGTAGTAAGTCTCTTTACTAATGTATTATACCAAATTCTCATCAACTAAACCTGTGATGATAAATTAAAAACACACCTAGAAGTATTAAACAACACTTTTTGTACCTAAACCACCTTGTTAAATTTAATTCCAGTATAAAATGGTTAGAAACTTCATTTTATACTATACATTTCAATTCTTGACACATCGTATCTCCTTTTTAACATCCCAACTGAAGGACCATAACAAATTGATACAATTTGTAACATCCCAAACCCAAACCATTGTCTTAGGTGGTACCGAGATGCCAATAACCTTGGGTGATATCCCCTAGACACAAAATACTGGTAATAAATGAGAAGGAATTTACTAAAACATGTGGGATATTTTTCCCTTAAACAAACAACCTATATAAAATCACCACAAAGATACAAAATATGATGCATGATATAAAAATAGAATAAAATAAAATAACATAACAATATGATAATTTAAGTAGCAGTAGAATACTATAAAAACAATAAGAAACTAAAAACCCATTACATAAAAGACTTGAGGCACCAAGGTAGAACCATCGTGACTCCCTAGCAAGACAACCGCCAAGATCTAACCCCTATCAACCATGACTGAAAAATCACACTACTATGTTAGATAAGTAAAAAATATCCCCATTACTTATATCTTGATAAATGAAATCTATATATTCACTAAGGTTCATATTAATATGGTGATCATGTTAAATTAATAGGAAATCTGCAATGCCCAGACCTAGGAGCCACTAAAATGGTACCCCAAGCTAGTTCCCTATATGGACTCAAGCACACCTCCCCGTATACCAAAGGTTGTTAACTAGAATCAAGGTTCTAATGGTGTTATAGTGAAGAGAATATACCCTCATGATAAGAGTGCATCACATTGGTGTATAATAGATAAAACAACATCAGAAGTGGTAATAATGAAATAGCAGTAGAAGATAATAATAACTGATAACTGGGATGGAGCCAAATAAATTACCAAGTATGAACATGCTGAGTCACAATGGAAGAAAACAAAACTTATAAAAGTAATAAAATAAATAGAGCTATAATAAAAAAAATAACTAAATAACTAAAACTTCAAAAGGAATCTTGAGTACATGCTTTTCCACTACTCCCAAGCTTCCACATCTAGTTCTAGACCATAATGAAAAAAAGAGTAGATCACATTCCAGAAATTAACCTGTAATCAAGAGATCTATTTGGGTATGAATAATTGTCCTGAATAGAGTGTGATATATACTCAATAGTCCACCAATAATGGAATCTAATGAAATCTAGTCCATGAGTAAAAAATTAAGTAGTATGTAGGTATAATAATAAGATAGTGAATAAACAAATTTAATCATTTCTGGATCATGTTCTTCAAGGACACCTATTTGACCATACCTATTTTAGCCTAATCCAAAATGTATCTAAACATTCCATCATGTATATATACTCATATATATAAACATATATATGCATAGATATACATGCATCGGTGAGGAACCATGGAATAAGACCAAGTAACCCATATATTATAATAATAATCATAATAATATAAAGTCTCATTATTTAAATATGGGTACTAGCTCATGTATCTGAATATGGGATATGGAGTGTCATTCCAATAAATCCCAATAAATGATGTGAAGCGTCATGTACAACATCCTAATCATGGGTGTGGATCAACATGTCTAAAACCCAAAATTACGTGAAACATCATGTCCAACATCCTAAAATAAGGGGGTACAAAACATAATTTATAACAACCCTAACTAAGGCCCCTTATTACTAATCATTTATAAGGTTATCCTACTTTCCATTTGATCCCTTAACCAAGGTGTTTCGTAAAGAGGAACCTGATATTTCTCAAGGCATAATGTGTCTCATATGACCTAGGAGCCCTTCCAAGGAATTCCTACTTGGGAATCAAAGTTTCTCTCAAGACATAATAATTCATTTTACCCATTTTAGTCACATCATTTGTAAAGGATAACCTGTGAATAAAGTAAGAAGTGATAAGGTTCTAAATGAATTGTCTATAAAAATTGGAACCATACATGAAAAAAGGTATATCATAGGTCATGATAACATCCTTGACATAATGTAATTAAACTATAAAATTAGACTATTTCATTTATAAGAAAAAAATAAGGCCATGGGAATCACCCATACCTCAAAAAATCATACACAGTTTTAATTATTTCATTTAAAAAACACTCATGAGTGATAAAGGGGTCAATCACAGAATACTTTCCATACTAAAATCCAATTCAGTTAATGCTATTTATTGATTTAAAACCATCAAGCATAAATCAAGTGATAATGGAAAAATGGTTTATCAAAACCTTTCAATTCATTTGGTAATTTCACCATCAAGTCCTACGCTCAACACTCCCATAAGGGTGTGTTGGTAAAGTAGGAAATAATGATCATTTTAAAAATTTAATAGAACTCAACTTACATAGTGGTTACGATTTATTTTTTCAACCTCCAACCATGTTAAGGGGTCTGAGGACCATCACGGTGGTGATCTAAGTATTTAATTTAAGGAATTTCATATTTTAAGAGAAAAGCATGGAAGGTTCGACCTATGGAACAATAGTGCATTTTATAAATGGCATAACTTTGATGGAAAATAATATAAACCACCTACCTCATACTTATGAAGCCTCAATCATCCATCATTGGGCTTTTATTTGATCTAAAATGAAAGAAATATAGGTAATATAAAAATAATCTAAAAATAGGTCATATTATCACATATGAAAATAGTATCCAATACAATGAGATTAATGAAGAAAAGAAACAAGAGGAATCATAGTCTTATTGAGGGATATTCAATATAATGACGGAGACCTATTTTTGAGATCGGATGAAGTTGGTAGGCCAAAACCTAGGAGGAGGACAAGGGAGAGCTCCCAACAAGGCGGATGTTATGCATGGATGGGAGGATAAAAAGAGGGGTGGAGGTTTTACAGGAGTAAGGGTAGAATGGTCATTTATAGCCCTTTAAAGAGTTTCACGGTTTGGCCACATGGTTTAAAAAATCATACACCAACCATGCAATGACCTATAAAATTTTCTATAGACAACTCACATGGCCATGAAATATTGGGTGCATGATTTGAAAAACCACGTGACACCCCTTATAGGGCCGAATGGTTATGTTGCATAGTTAGCACTAACCATGTGCTAACCATTCACCCGCTATCTTTTAAAAATACATGATTCTAAATTTTGACACTCCTAGGACTCGCCCAAAATCTTGAGAAACCTTTCGGGACTTAAACCCTATCCAAAAACAACACTTTTAAGTTTTTAAACTCTCATAATTCCATTTTAAATCTTAGATTAACATTTCTCCTATCAACAAAATGATAATTTCAAACACCATTGGAAACTTTCAATTGTTTAAAACATAGTACATTAAAACCTCCACACTTTAGAACTTCTCATCCACAAGAATCCTTGGGGAACAAAAAAACATCACCTAACCTACTTGGTTTAGGTAATTCAATTAAAATGGCCATGTTGTGTTCTCAAATTCCCAATGAACCTCTAAACATACGGTACTTAATCCACTAAAAATCGGTCCAACGCTTATAACCACTATTAAAACATCAAGATGGTACTTACCCAAGCTCATCTAACCCAATACATGATCACATCATCATATGTTTCAATAGGTGGCCTATGGTGATCTTTTCCATAGGTTTCATCCTTTAACAACAAATTTTGAGCCATGGTATTTACACCGTCAAAATTTCCTATTTAAGAACATCCTCAACATCCTAGAAATTCTCCTATAATGTTCCCAATATGATAAAAATAACTCTATTAAAACCATTACTAGTTAATTTTTTTTGAAAATGCTCGACTTTAATATTCAACACATCATCAAAACTTGATTCTGATACCTTTATCCCAAGTAATACTAAGACTATTTCATGAATGGTCATCAAATACTGTAACTAGATTCTAATGATGTCTCCCATTCATATTTTTCTCCATGCTACTACAAAAGCATTGTCATATACTCGATCCAAAACCCTTGGATCATCACAACTAAACTAGTCCTGATGCATATACTAGGACTCTACCTAAGTTCATATTTGAGCCTGCACCTAGAATTTTACCAAAAAATACAAATGTACATTACTTCATTTATCTAATATCATACAAGATCCAAACATCCATCCAATGACCAATATCAAAGTCCCATAACCCTTATCACATGAGGGTCTCCTATCAGTGACAGAATCATGATCCCCACCTTAGCAGTATCCATATCATCACATCAACAAAACAAAAACCTGATTACATCATAGCCCATGCTCTGTCCATTCTTGGACATAAAAATTAACATGGATAAGAACCTTCTCATTATTAAGAATTAACATATCATCATGCATCACCCATTCCTACTTCCCAGGAATGGTTCCCACAATGATTACCGAAATTCGAATCATGATAAGGGTCAACACCCTCAAATATACAATGGTGTACTACACACTATCTGAATTACTTTAAACTGATCCTTGACCACAACTCATGAGGAGTCCCTCTCATCATAACAGAAGAAGATATTTAAGTGGATCAGAGTATAGTTGATGCTCACTCAGTATACTCAAAATGATATCAAGATATTGGGCATGATTGATACTATACTAGGAGTACACCAAGATACTACAAATTACCAATTCCATATCCAAAAAATAGTAACACGGTATTCACCAAAAATTCTATCAATAGGTGTGTATAGATCTCCCAAGACACACCCCATAAACATAGGTTATGCTTTTCTTGAAACATCCCCTAGAACCATGACTCCCAATGTTGTTTGATTGGGGAAAACTATAGTTCAACCACCTCATGAAACCCTAAAACCATTTCCATACTCTTACACTATAGTTTTAAGGCTCACACCCCAAAAAATATTATTGGTGTTTAACACAAAATAAAAAAGGTAGTATCATAAAAATTTGATCAACAAAATATCAGTCAATCCACTCTAGACTAACCTATTTAAGAGAAACCCATCTTAAAAATTGACATTTTAATAGAAAGTCCTAATCACATCACCTTAAATCTGAAGGTACCCATGATAGTTTAAGTACAACCACTAAATTCCAACCCTGATTCTTAGTGTTAATTAATGGTTGGGTACTTAACCAACCAAATCACCATTGTATTGTCTTGCAAGCACATACATGCTAACGACCCATAAAAATCCTAGATTGTTTATTCACTCCAATATGTAGACTATAATCTAGACTTGATTTAAACTCACACCTTATTTTTAAAACTCACCTTCACATGTGAGACTTGAAAGATCAAATTTAAAAATTTACTAGATTCTAGAATCCGTTTTGGCCATTTCAAATTAGTCCTCTTTGGCTGCATGCCCACTACATGGAAGGACACCTCCTCACAACCGTCATGATGCTCCCTAACTTAGGAGTTTTCTAATAATTATTTTACTAAAAATGGAAACTCCTTCCACAAAACATGCTCTATTACCACCGAACGTGGTTCCTAAACATGGAAAACACAATTATACCAAGATCTAACACAAAAATAGAGGAAACAAATCACTTATTAGTGTTCTAGAGTAGGTTATCTCTTAATCACACACATGATGCTCATCTCGAGTCACGTTCATGCACATCATCGTTATCTGACAAAAAAAATCAAAAATAATATGGATCAATAGTGATATCACACCCAATTCTTTTTACAACATTATCCTAATAACTAAGATAAATAATATTTACTTTGATGTATTAGGGATACATTTCTCTTAACAATATTTCACATCTAGTTTAATCTACCATGGAGATTACCCGTAAACATATCCTTATTGAATTAAAAATGCTTTCTCCAAGCAATCATGAAAAAAAAATAGTTTAAGGTTTTATATGACCTTGTCACTCAAACAACATGTGGTTTTAATGCATCACTTTTTAACTCGATGGGAACCATATGTAATAACTCATGCTACAATGATATCAAAATAGAAAAAATATGTGCTACACTTTCCTAGAATATGATAGAGTACACATAGATCAACTCATATTTGTGTTATCTATATGATTATTAATAGGATAATGAATCTTGAGTCATGCTCCTTTAGAAAAGAATAAAGGTCTCACGACCATCAAAATGGTTGACCATGCCTAAGGCATATCTAACTTTCTAAATTTGATCATTACATGATGTTCAAATCCTTCACAAGGATTATCTTATTGAATGACCACCCACCTACCTAGGGGTGTTTTTTCATCACTAAGAGTCATACTCAGGACAACTAGCACCTGAATGGAACCTCACATTAGAAATTTTTCATAAACATTTAAAAACTATTTTACATACGAGGGTACTAGAACAATGGTCTAACCCCTCTTTAAGCCTAAGTCATTAACTTTTAAACTATATTGACACTTAAAAGTTCGTTAGGATCTACCATCTATCATTTAGGTTTAAGTGATATAAGAAGAAGTTGGTGGTAAATGCTCACACTCCCATTCAATATAACTCTTGAATAAAAATTTAAAACTAATCTCTACATGAGGTTACATGATATAAAAACCTCAAAAAAAAGTTTCATTTTAATTCATTTAATTGATACTCATTTATCACTATATTTAAATTAACTCATATATTAGGGATATATAATACCATTTATAAAGGTAAACTATACTAATCACTTTTTTTAGTTGGATCCATGCAACATTAGGAAAAATTATCTTATAATTTTTTCTTTTTACCCATTATGTAACCATAAGTTCTCACAATTGGGCTTGATTAAAGAAAATTTCACTCACAAGATACATATGAATACACTATTTAGGTTGTAAAAATAATTTTAATTAACTGAAGCCTCATATAAACTAATCTCAAAAGTAGATAAGGTCTTGTGACATTTTAAAGGGGGTTAGTTTAGTAAGATACCATCATAAATTTATATGTAATGTCATATAAGTGGATACTGACACTTTAAATAACTATCCCATATCACATAAGCACATACCATGGGGTTAAGTACTAAATAAAGTAAGAAAAGGAAAGGTGACATATGAGGGTCCCATAATACCAACCTGGGTTTAGTTATATAGGAATCCATTCCCAATTTATGGAATCAATGCTCTATAAATTATAATCGGTATCCCATTTAAGTGAAACCCAATAACTGTTGATTTATTCAAAGATTTATCATACCCTTAGTGGGTTTTCCTCATAGCCAGAAGATGCTTAAACTCACCTACAAGTGCCAAGTAAAGCATATAAGAATTAAATTATATGGGTCATAATCCCTAATTTATGAAGGTACAAGCCTTTATAAGATTCAATCTGACTCCCATTTAAATGACATACATATGAAATTATTTGAATTTGTTAAATCAAACGAATTTCTTTAATATTTAAATTCAAAAATTTAATGTGTATATATATATATAGTTTTAGGAATTTCTATTCCCAAGTTATAAAGGCACTTTCCTTTATAAGTTACAACTTGAATTCATGTAACTTCAATAATATTTTCACCTTTGGTCATAGAAAATAACAAGTCCATATGTGACAGTTCGATTATATGGGTCACCCTTCCCAATTTATAAAGGCTTATACACTTTATAAATTTATATTGGCACCCATTTAATTATAACCACCAATATTTCAACCCATGAAACCAATGTTCCATGGATCAAACACGTCTTAATTGGTTAGTTACGGTTCCACCATCAAGATATATGGTAAAAACAATTTAGGTTAATGTATACACTTTAATAACCAATCATATATCATACTATAACAATTCATCACTACTGCAAATCAAGGCTTTAAAAGAACTAGTAAAGGGTTTTATCAATTCTTAAAAAGCATTGGTATTGTGATCGATGTTAAATGGGGGTCTTTAATAGTGAAAAAAATGTTGTTAAAAATATGTGGAAATTTTTAATTTTTCACGGACCCCCCGACCCCCTTTCTCAAAACTTACAGACCCCTTTCTCAGTGCTTTCCACTACCCATATTCCATCATGCACCCCACCTCCCTTTCTTAGAACTAAAAGTCTATACTGAATAATTTCATGTGCCTGTATTAGATCCCAAGACCTCCCTTATGTGAATTAATTCTATTTACCATTATGTCATGCATATTTTGTTTTATATTTAATGACTTTTCTATTTATTTTTATATATTTTGAAATGTGTGATATATATATATTTATACATAATTATATTTATTTAAATATATTATATACTAATATTCATTTATATGTATTAGAATATAAATAAATATATATACATATATGTGTGTGTTTATTAATACACACAAATATGTATATATAAAAGTTATATATACAAAAGAATGCATTTTAATAAGGTAAATAAAATAGATAATTTTTTAAATTAAATAAAATTAATAATAAATATTTATTTTATATATTTCAAATACATTTCTACATAAATATGTTGATATATGAATTTATACAAGTGATTTATTATAATTAAATATAAAAAAATATACATATATTTAATTATAAATAAAACTAAATTATGAAAAATGAAAAAAAAAATTAAAACCATAATATCAATATAAATGTAATACCAAGAAATAAATTTATTCCCCACTAAAAACATGAAAAAATTCAACCTTAAACAAGGATGAAATTCCATTGAATGTCAAAAAAATGGGGTACCCCGACTAAAAACTCAGTTTTGGAGGCATTCTAGGAACTTTTGGGCCTCTAAAAACATGAGAAAGGTTTACCTGTGTTTTCAGGGGCATATATCTTATCACAGGATTCAATTTGATATATGGTAGAGCCCAAATAGACACCTAGATCAAAAGTTATGGTCATTTGAAGTTTAAGTTACGTTTTCAACTTATTTTATAACTTTTAATAATTTTTTTATTTTTTTATCTTTCAATTGATATTAAATGAATATTAATCAACAATAATTAGTAAATTATTGATCAAAAATATTTTTTTAGTTATTTTATAATCCATTTTCACTAAATATATTTTATATTAAGTGTAAATGTCTATTTACCTTATCTAAAACAAAATTTAAACATACATAATATATTTATATAAATAAAAATAAAAATATATTATTTTTAATGAAATATAAATATTTTTTGAAATATACCCTATATCAATGCTAGTAAAAAAGCACTAATAAAGGGGGTCTTTATTAGTGCTTCTAAAAAACATTGATAAAGACCCCATATCAGTGCTTTTTTTACAAGTGTTGGTAAAATGCTGATAAAGGGGGGCCTTTATCAGCACTTGTAAGAAAGTTCTATTAAAGGGGGGGATTTATCATCGCTTTTTTCTAGCACTGAAAAAGGGGGTCTTTAACAATTCTTTTATCTAGAATTGTTAAAGACCTAGTGCTGGATAAACCCAGTTTTTTAGTAGTGCATGCTATCACGAAGTAAGGAATATAGGTATGTAATAAGGTAATCACAGAATCATGTTATATAGATAAGAGTGCTAAATTTCATGTGAATACTATATTCTTGAAATGATGTATGAATGTACCTTATATCTTACCATATCGGGCCAAGAGGTAAATCCCATAAATCATAGGTAAATACCATATATTAGTAACCAGTGGAAAGTACATCAATCACTCAAGGTGAAGTAATAATCAACTTTATTAAAAAAACATGAATAATTTCATCCATGGAAACTTGATCTTTCCCCCATGTGTAGGTTGGTCAGACCCAGAAACAAGTTATTTACCAAGTGTCAACATAATCCTATTCTCTTATATACTATCCCAAAACAGTAAGACAATGAAAAATAACATATTATACCACTTGAAATGCACCGTCCTGGAAGCCACTAAAATGGTGCCCCAAGTTGTTTCGTTATGTGGCCTCAAGCATGACTCCCCATATTCCAAAGGCTTATGACTAGTAGTGAGCATATAATAGTGGTATAATTGGTATATTATACCCTCATGATCAGAGTGTAGCACAGTGATGTGTAATAGATAAAACAATAGCAGAATCAGTAATAGTGAAATAGAAATAGAAGATAATAATAATTGATAACCTAGCCAGAGCCAAATAAATAACCATTCATGAATATTCTGAGTCATAATGAAAGACATACAAACATAAATCAATGAATATAATAAACAAGTATAGACTGACAAAAGGAATAAATAAATAAAATACTTTTACTCCAGAAGGCATCTCAAGTACATTCGCACCTACTTCTCCCAAGTTCCCACATCCAGTTCTAGTCCATAATAAAAAAACATGGAGCACAATCCAGATCCTAACCTACAATCAATAGATCTATTAAGGTACCAATTAGATTCCTAAATAAGGTGTGAAATATTCTCAGCAGGCCACCACCAATGATGTATAATGAAATCCAGTCTATGAGTATAAAATGAAGTTGTGTCTAGGTATAAAAATAAGTTAGTGAATAAATAAATATAGTCATATTGGGATCAGGTTTCTCAAGGAAACCTGGATGAACATACCTGCTTTGGCCTAAGGCAAAATGTCTCTGAATAAGACACCATGTATAAAAATATACATATATGTAAACATATATATGCAGAGATATACATGCACTAGTGAGTACCCAATTCATAAGACTAAGGAATACATATATAATAATAATAATAATATTAATATAGATATATAGATAGATAGATAGATAATATCATTGTTTAAATATGGGTACTAGCCCAAGTATCTGAACAGGGGATAGAAAATTCCATGTCTGAAAATCCCAATCAATGATGTAAAGATTCATGTACAAAAACCCAAAATGATGCATAATTTCATGTAAAAAATCCTATACCAAGGGGTATGAAGTTTCATTTATAATAACCCTAAACAATGCATCTTAGTAATAATAATGTATAAGGTGATCCCACTTTCCCTATCATCCCTTAACAATGGTGTTCTGTAAAGAGGAACTTGGTATCGCACAAGGTGTAGTGTATCCCATATGACCTGTGAACTCATCCAAGGTATTCCTACTAGGGAATATAAAGTTCACACAAGGAATAATAATTCATTTTACACTTTTTAGTCACATCATTTGTAAAGGATAACCCTTTCATAAAGTACGGAGTGATAAGGGGTTGGTTGAAATGTCCATAAAATTTGGCACCATACATGAAAAAGTTATATAATGGGATATGATAATATCTATGCCATAATATAATTCAATTATAAAATTAGACAATTTCATTTAAAACCAAACATGAGGGCCATGGGAATCACCCATTCCTTAATAAAATTCAAACACTATTTTAATTATTTTATTTAAAAAACACTCGGGAGTGATTAGATGGACAATCATAGAATAATTTCCATACTAAAATCCAATTTAGTTAATTCTATTTACCAATTCATATCCATAAAGAATAAATCAAGTGATCAATAGTTTATCCAAACTATTTAATTCATTTTATAATTTCATAAACAAGGTCCATGCTCAACACACCCATAAGAGTTTGTTGGTAAAGAGGGAAACAATGATCATTTTAAACATTTAATCTAACCCACCTTACATGGTGGTTTGGTTTGAGGTTTTCAACCACCTACCATGTTAAGGGGTATAAATAGAATCATAGTTGTGATCTAAGTATTTAATTTAAGGCATTTCATATTTTAGTATCAATGAATGGAAGGTCTGACATGTGGCACAAAAATTAATTATATAAACTATGAAAATTTGATGGAATATAATATAGATCACCTACATTATACTTATAAATCCTCACTCATCCATTATCGTTCTTTGATTTGAGCTAGAAGGAGAGAAATCGAGGGAATAGAAAAATGCCCTAAAAATAAAGTATCTTAGCTCATATGAAAATAGAATATAATACGGGGATATTAATAAATAAAAAACAATATAAAACATATTATTACCATGTTCTATCCAACATAATTGACAAAGGACTATTCTGAGCTCAGATGGAGGAGGTAGGTCAAAACCAAGGAGGAGGAAAAGAGATAGGTCCGAATAAGGGGGCTGCTATGTGTGGATGGGATGAGAAAAATAGGGGTGAAGGATTCAAAGTATTAAGGGTGGAATTTTCATTTCTATACCTTTAATTATACACAAGTTTGGATACATGGTTTGGAAAACCTTACACCAACCATGTGGTGTTATTGTCTGAAAGGACCCCCCCCCCCCCATGGTTAACTGCATAGTTTAACAAATCTTGCGAAATCCATGTGATCCCCTCTTAAATTTTCTATAGACAAATCACATGGTAATTTGGAATTGGCTGTATGGTTTGAAAAACTATGTAAAACCCCTTATAGGGATACATGGTTGGGTTCACGGTTATCACTAACCGTGTGCTAACCATATGCCCCATGTCTTTCCAAAAAATGGGCTTCTGAATCCCAATGATCCTGAAACCTATCCAAAATCCTAAGACACCTATCAGGACTTAAACCCCATCCAAAAACAACACTTTTAAGTGTTTAAACTCCCATAATTCCATTTCAAATCTCAATTTAACATTTTCCCCATCCACTAAGTCAAAATTTCAAAATAATGGAAACTTTCAACCATCCAAAACACGGGGCATTACAAAATCTGGCAGAAGCTTCCCACACATGACACTAATACTAGTATAAGTAATAATAAATTAAATAAATTATTTAAAGAGTATAAAACTAATTATCAAAATATATAAATGTAAAATAAATGAAATAATCCACACCAAAATCAAAGCCAAGGCATGAACACACACGCACATGCAATACAGAACCTAGTCTATCTCCCACCATGGTGTTCCCTACAAAAAATCCATATTTTGAGTGTTACATGTCCATTTAGACCTAATATATCACTTATAGGTATAATATAGTGTTCCTAAAGCTGTAATGGTACCCAATTACAAATAAACAAGGCTACCTTTCAATACAGTATGAACTCACACCAATCCATGCAATCTAGAGTTCCCCAAAATTATTATGACAATCAAGTATATATCAACAAGGAACCTATCAAATGTATTCATTAACTAACGCACCCATGTTTATTCCAAGTTCACACACCCAAATAGTTATTTAAAAAATGAAACACCATTCTAGTAATTTATCAAACATGTTATGGGTGTTTCCCATAACTTTTATTTTTACAGGCATAAAAAGTATAAATATTGAAGGTTTTTTCAAGAAAATACATCAGTTGTTTTAAAAACTAAGCCTTCAAGTTCTAGGAAAATTAGAGGGGGAGATAAGACACCTGCCTCAACTTTTTCATTTTGAAGAATCACACATCTTGGAGAATAACCACCCAAAGTAACCCTAGATCAATCTAAATCATAGTGACATCACATCAATATCACAACCCACCCTTTCCCCAAATCAAATAACAACACCATTGATAAACCCAAGATAAGGATGAAATAAATCTAGATAAATAGAGAATATTATTAATCATATCATTAAATATCAATCCCTTAAATCCATGGGTCAAATCCAAAGGAAATAGGTTGTAATTTCTCCCAAAATCTCCGGAAAATCACCCACAACTTGAGAAGAATTTGAGAAATTTAGGGTTTCCAAATCTTATACCGAGTGATAGAAAAACCTAATTCAGAGTCTAAAAATATCCTTTTATCCATAAAACTAGGGTCAGCCCAAGGGAGAGCCCCATGATCCCTTGGGCTAGGGAAACCAGTGGGAAGGGGAAACCTACCTCCTTCTCTCCCCCTCCTTTATCTACTACTATATTTTAGTTCCTAGACGCCATGCACCAGATGCACAAACCCATCTTTATTAGGTATCCATCCTTTCCTACTTCATCTCAATCTTCATTGCCCTGATTTTTCTTGATCTTTTCCCGATTGGTCTCATTATCCACCTATCGGTCACACTTCACCTCATAGATTCCACCACCGCACTCATCGTTCTCACTGAAAATGTCTTCTTAATGGTGGATCTTCTCTGGTTGTTGCGTTAGTGGATCAGAATAAAACAGCCTCGGTTGGATTCTTTAGAAACAGCGTGTGTTGGTTCTTCATCCCAAGGCGGCTTGTGGATTGGGGCCAATCGTACTATTCTCAAGGTGGCTATTGGTGTATATCAAGTTGGATGCCTACATAGGGTCCCAAGGTGGTCCTCCACCCGAGGCAGGCTTCTATCCGACAGAATCCTCGATAAAATCAGCTTAAAAATTTTATATTTACTATTATTATCAGGTTAGTAAAATCATGTTATTATCCTTATTTTTTAATATTTTCATATGCAATATAATTATTATTTTTTCTATTTTAACTATGTAAAAGGGAATCATTTTGATTGACCGTCTTGGGAATCGATTTTTTCTAGGTCGGCACTGCATAAAACCATCGATCATAACCTATGCCAAAAAATCATCCACCACCACTTGGAATACAAACATTCCATAATAATCCTTCATGTTATGAATCATCCTCAATATCATAATTATAACACTAAACTTTTTTGAACCAACACCCATCCCACCAAACATACAAGAACACTATAAAATAAGGAAATTACCTCAGACTGGGGGTTTTGAAAAGGTTATTATTCATAACCTAATACAAGTAACGTAATATAGTTTTAATATATTCAGCTAAAGCACCATCTATATTGACTTTATCTAGTTATTAAATCTCGACATTGACCATGGGAGTTGATATGATTTTAATTCCTTCTTATAAAATCCATCTATTCATAATGGAATATATATTTTCACCTCATAATAATCATGAATATTGATCCATATAATTAAAATAACTAAAATTTATTGAGCATTATAGGGTTTTATCTTAATGGTTTTGTTAGCTATGTTCTTTTAAAATCTAGTTCCCAAAGGTCCTACAAAACTTCATTTGATACCAATAGTAATAAACCCAACCCCAGTAACCTATAGTGGATGTTTACTTTATTACATTGGTATAAGATATAAGATATTTTATAACCAAGGATCGATTAGTTTATTAGTATTGGAAGTATATATACATACATGACTTCCATATTACATTGGAAATTAAATACATAGCATGAAAAACTTTATTTCATCCTTAAAAATTAGTCAATGATCCCTTCTCTATATCTTGGAGAAAGGAAAACAAAATAAAGGGGTGAGATCTGATGCTTGGTAAGGGTATCGTACAACAAAATCTATCATGAGTAAATAATGAATAAAAATATGGTAGAGTGGATAATCAATAAATATTACAATTAATCAATAACTTGAGATTAAAAATAGATCTATGGAAAATATGAATATAACAATCACATGGATAATAATAGATAAAATATTAATGAAAGAAATGCATAATATTGGAAATCATGATCTTACCATCAAGTCCTCATTCCAAGACATCATGAAAATTACCTTCAATACCTTATAATAAGAAATATTACATATTTTCAAGGATTTATGCCAATAAATTATCATTTTATGGGCTAAAATATTCTGATAAATACCCATTATTGTCTCATGAGACTTATCAATGCATTAAGGGGATATCTATAATCAGGCCCCACCCATCACTTACACATGTCAAATGCATTTCTAATACATTGAATCAATGATATAATACATAGTCAATATGTATTACAAATCAATAAATATCTATAATTAATCAAGAATACATAACATTAATATTTCCCTAGTAAATTAAATAAATTTCTTAATAAGATTTATTCAACTAACACTTTATGTGGAAACGGTGTATGGTTAAGACAATATTTGCAACACCCTAGATTTTTTCCCTTAATAAAATACCTATTTACCTCATTATCCTCCTTGTTTGTGAGATAATCCTTATTTGGGTGAAGTGTAGTGGGTTTTATAAACTTGAGGAAGATTTAGAAGGAGTTTGGTAAACTTCCTAACCAAGAAGGTGGCACCACATCATATCCTATAGAACCACACCATGGAGGAGTGGGATATGTTATAATGGGTAAGCTACACCATAGTATTACACCCTACACCATAGCAGTTGTTTCCATCACACCTTCATGTTGTAGAACCTATCTTGAGCCATGGAGACTCCTAGTTTTCAATAACTTTTTGTTTTATTGACAATCACTTTCAGGAGTCCTTGTCATGTAATCGTGTTCTAGTTGATGCACGAGCATAGTGCTGGTGAAAACACCATTGAAGATCCTTGACATTGATGTTGACAAGTTAAGGTGAGGAATCCCTTGACTTTATGGAATATTTTATATGGGTTATTTCCATGATTGTTGTTGTGTGTGTGTAACCCATTGAAAAATTTTTGTTTGGGACATCCTTAACTTTTTTTCATTTATTATACTCATGATTGATTAGAGTGCATGTGTATCCCATTATACCTATGTTAGGTGCTTGATCATATGAGGTGTGTGTGTGTAGCCTTGACCTGTGTTTTTGTTTCTTTCATATAGATTTTTATTATCATCATACTTACTGATGTGATGTGATGTTTGATCTATTATATATATTTTTATTGTATGTGTTATTCTTAATGTATTCTATTTTTGAGCATGTTGGTTTGTCCTATATGGTTGGCATGTGAAATTTGACACATGATTTGGTCAGCATTGGACAAAATATAAGACTTGACATATGGTTGAGACCATCCACTTGAGAGGGATGTGTTAGACCTCAGTTTGGCATGTACTTGGACTACTCTAGTCATTGTGATGTGTCTCATGTTTAAAGAAATCCATATAGGAGGGATGTGCTAGGCTTTAGTCAGCATGTTATATTTGACTCATGCTTGGGGCTATCCACTCAAGGGGGATGTGCAAGACTTTGGGTCATCAAGAACTTCAACTATCCCATATAGAAAAGTGTGTCATATTCTTATTGCTATCCACATAATGATTATTTTTTAGTTTGGTTACATATATTCTATCAGGATGGTGTTGAAGTAGGTATGTTACTCTTGATATGGTGCTGAAGAATGTAGAGCTGGTCTTCTAGGACATGGATTATGTTGTATGCTTGTGAGATATTTTTTTTGTTATATTTGTGTACAATTTACATTCATGGAATATAGTTTTATATTTTATGAACTAATGATTAAGGTTTGTTGGTTGTGTCCTACTGAGTATTTCACTCACACTTTACTCAGTCATTTTATTGTGCTTGTAGATTTCATGGCTAGGGATCCTAAGATGGTAAAAGGCCTTATGGTGGATAGTTGAGATGGTGGATTAGGATGATTCTAATGTTACTAGATAGAGTTTGAGTGGGATGTCTACTACTACCTTTCTTACTAGATTTACCTATACCTTTGGATCCTTGTTGTGTCTTGGTTATTATATCATGTATGTTATCTTTTAGTTTTCACATATACTCTAATTATATATTTATATTGTTGTTATTTATTATTTGATCCTATGAAAATATGTTGAGGGTATAGTCTCTCCATGGTTCCACTTGAGACCCTCACTGAAAGTCAATAGCCTCTTGCATTTGGGGAGGCATGCGTGAGGTCATGTGACACTCTGAATCGGACCCGGTGGTTGGGTCGAGATGTTACAAAATGGAATTAGAGAATTAGGTTTCACTAACTTTAATTTTCACTTTTACTTTATTTGGGATAGGATAAATATTAGATAGTATGGTTGGGACTTGGGAAGAGGAACTATGTTAGTTTCTAACCAGCATTGAATAGTGGACCTATAAGTTTCCATAAAGTTGGGAAACTATGTTTTGTTGTTATGATTTATTAAATTCACCTTGGGTGTTTCATATGATGTTGATATGTGATTTATGATTTTTCAGGTTCATTCATGCATCATGACTAGGAAATTAGGTTTACATTCCATGTATATATACCTTTTTTTATGTCGCATAGTAGTTATTTAATTATATTCCATGATTTTGTTATGATATATCTTAATTTGGAATTAATTAGTTTAATTGAGAATACAATTTTGTCAGTATATATATGTGATGATTGTGAATAAAATGTAGGGATATAGACCAAGGTTAGTTGTAGGATGGGTATACCTTGGGTTGTGGGTACACTCCTGGGAGAACCTTGCATGATCTATTAGACTGGTTAGGAACTGTTTTTGTTCCTAATGTTCCTTCTATTATAGAAAATGCTGACTCATACAATCTATGGTGTGATCTTGTTTTTTTCTCCTCTATCTTAGTTGTTAGAGGCCCTCCTTCTTCATTTCCTTGTTTGGGTTTTCTATTTCATGCTATTGTTTTGTTTCAAATTTAATCCCTTCGATTATGATTTTAAATCCTTTCTGAAAACCAATTTGTGTCTTAAAATGGGTTTTTTGAGTTCTTTAAAAAAATTAATTACTAAAAAGTGTGTTTTATAAAATTTTTGTTTTGTAAAACTGATTTTCAAAGACTATTTTTTTATGGGATAAAGAATGTTTTAAGATGGAATTTTGGTTATGTGATGGATTTAAAATGGAAAGAGTTTTTGAAAGTGTAAAAAATTATTAATGATTTGGAAACCATGGAATAATTTCCATGAGCCGGAAAAGGACGTTTTAAAGTATGTGTTATTCATATCAAGATTTCACTTTTTAAATAAAACTATAAAGTTTTTAGAAAATATTATGTGATTTGGAAACAATTATGCTTTCAGGAAGAATGGATTGTGTCTTTATTTCAAATTCTTATTCCCTCAAAGGTTGTTAGATCAAGACCACTAGAGACACTTCTTGGGGATGAGAAGTTTTTAGAGGTGGAGAGTCGAAACACCTTGAATTTTTATTTCCATAATAAAATCCTTATTTCCCTCATTCTACTCCTTTTTTTTTGAGTTGAGACATATTTGGGAGAAGGGTAGTGGGTTTTAGAAGCTTAATAAAGCTTCAGAAGGAGTTTTTTGAACTTCCTAACCAAACTAGGTGGAACCAAATTATATCCAACAGGACCGCACTATAGAGGAGTGGACTATATAGAAATTTTTAGGTTGTTATATAGTGGTATGATGGACTTAGATTCCATGTTTCATAGCCACAAATCCAAAACTAGGGTTTTCATTACAAGTTGTCACCATAGATTATGAGGTTGCACCGTGGTGTCTTAGACCATGACATAAAGACCTTCTCCACATCAGTTATAGACCACATTTATAGCCATTTTATCATCATGATTAAATCCTCTTAAATAAGTTGTTTTGATGAGGGTAAATAATTTTGGTTTTTATGAGGGGTATTCAATGAGGGATTTAACGATGGGTTTCTCACACATTCAACCCTAGGAAGGTCCCCTATAAGAACCCAACCTCCTCCTGCTTCATTATTCACAGTACTAGATCTCTATGTCATTGTAAGGATGACTCCACACTATAGTCCTCACCTTATGCCACAGTGGTTCATTTTACAGAGCATCCATATGCCATAGTTCTCACCATTTTCACTGTGGAAGTCAAATTCCTACACACTCTACACCACAATAACCAGTTATACAGTATATTGGTTTTTTCCCATGTTGCGGCCATTATCCCTACTCCATGGTGGTCTCTTTCTATAACACCCTACACCATGGTGTTACACCCTATACCATAGTGGCTATTTCTATAACACCTCCACACCGAAACACCTAGCTTTCACCATGGAGCCTCCCAATTTTCCATAAATTTGTAGTTTTTCTAGATTATCACTTTTGAGAGTACTTAGAATGTGATCATGTTCCGGTTGGTGTGCAGCATTAGTGTAGGTGATGACACCATTGATTATCCTTAACATTGATGTTGCTAATTTGAGGTAGGAATCCCTTTACTTTATGGAATATTTTATATGGGTTATTGGCATGATTTTTGGTGTGTTTTTGTGTAACATAGTGAAAAATATGTGTTTAGTAAGTCCTTAAATTTCAGTCATGTTTTATATGCATGATTTCTTGGCTTGCATGTGTAGCCCATGAGACCTATGTTTTGTGATTGAACTCATGAGGTATGTTTTTAGTATTGATTTATGCTTCTGTTTCTTGCATATGGATTGTGATGAACATGATACTTGTTGATGTGATGTGATGTTTGATCGATCATATGTATTTTTGTTGTATGTTTTGTTCTTCCTATCTTCTATAATTAAGCATACAATTTGGGCCTATATGGTTTTCATGTGAAATGTGACACATTCTTTGGTCAGTATAGACAACATGTGAGACTTAAAACATGGTTGAGACCATCTAATCGATAGGGATGTGCTATAACTTAGGTCGACATATACTTGGAATGCTCTAGTCAGTGGGATTTTTCACATGTTTGGGGATATCCATACAAGAGGGATGTGCTAGTATTTGGTTGATATGTGATAATTGACACACGATTAGGGCTATCCAATCAATAGGTATGTGCTCTAATTTAGGTTGGTATGTACTTAAAATATCCTAATCAGTGTAGTGAGTCACATTATTAGGGTTATCCACTCGAGGAGGATGTGTCATGCTGATTACCGATGTTCTACTAGCATGGTGATAAATTAGGTAGGTTACTCTCGACATGGTTCCAAATAATGTAGATTTGGTCTTCTATGAACCAACTTATATTGTATACTTGTGTGATATATTGTTGTTATATATTTACACGATTCACATTCATGGAATGTATTTATATATTTTATTCACTAATGATTAAGTTCTATTGGTGGTGTTCTACCGAGTCTTGTACTCGCACCCTACTCTAGCATTCAGGTGTGATTGTAGATTTCATGACTAGGGATTTAGTGAAGGGAAAGGTTCCTATAGTGGATGGTTAAAAAGGTGGAGCAGGATGATACTGACATTATTGGACTAAGTTTGAGATGAATTTATGCTGCTACCTTTCTTACTAGCTTTACATGTAACTTGGATCCTTGTGTTTGGGTTATTATATCATGTATGCCATATTTTAGATTTTTCAAGTACTCTTATTATTTATTTACATTTTTTATATTTATTATTTGATCATATGACATGATGTTGAGGTTATATTCTCCCCATGGTTCTACTCAAGACCTTAGCTTCTAGTTGCCAACCTCTTGTGTATAGGGAGTCATGCATTAGGTTATGTGTCACTCTGGCTCAAACCTGATGGATAGGTCAGGATGTTACAAAATGGTATTAGAGATTCAAGATTCACTAACATGTCTTTTCTCTTTGCCTTGATTTGAGACATAGGAGATAGGATTTAGGATGATTGGGACTCGAGTAGGGGAACTTTTTTAGTGTCCGATCAGCACTGAATAGTGGACCTTCGATTTTCCCTAAAGTGGGGAATCTATGTTTTTCTATTAAAATCGATTAAACTCACCTTGGGTGATGAAAATGATGTTGATATGTGATTTAGGAGTTTTTAGGTGCTTTCATGCATCATTACTAGGCATGTATGTTCACATTCCATGTATATATACATGTTGTTGTGATGCATCATATTTCTTTAATTAATGCCTTGATCTTGTTATGATATATGTTAATTTGGTATTAATTAGTTTAATTGAGAATACTATTTTGTTAGTATATATATATATATGATGATTGTGACTAACATTTAGGGATAGGGACCAAGGCTAGTTTTAGGAGGGGTATACCTTGGGTTGCGAGTAGACTCCTAGGAGAACCTTTTGTGATCTCTTGGATTGGGTAATACCTATTTATGTTCCTAATGTTCCTTCTATTGCAGGAAATAATTCCTCATACAATCTAAGGTATGATCTTGTTTTCTTCTCCTCTATCTTAGTTATTAGAGGAGAACCTTTCTCTGTTTCTTTATTTGGTTGGTCTATTTCATGATATTGTTTTGTTTCAACATGAATCCCTTGTGTTGTGATTTTAAATCCTTTGTAAAAACTAAATTGTGTCTTAAAAATGATTTTTGAGTTCTTTGATAATTTTTTTAAATTACCAAAAAGTGTGTTTTACAAAACTTTTGGTTTGGAAAACTATTTTTCAAGTAATCTTTTTTAATGTTCTAAAGAATATTTTAAGATGTAATTTTGGTTATGTGGTGTATTTAAAATGTAAAGAGTTTTTAAAAGTGTAAAAAGGGATTAATTATTTTGAAACCATGGAATAATTTCTATGATCTCGTAAAGTACCTTTGAAATTTTGTTGGATTTATATCAATATTTCACTTTTTGAAGAAAATTATAAAGTTAGTAGGAAATAATGTGTGACTTGGAAACAACGATTCTTGGAGGAAGAAAGGGTTTTTTTATTTCTTTAATATTTTTATTACCTCTAAGTTTGTTATAGAAAAACCTCTAGAGATACTTCTTAGGGATGATAAGTTGTTAAAGGGGGAGAATTGTAACACCCTAAGTTATTGTTTCCTTAATAAAATCCATATTTTCCTCATTATCCTCATTTTTGAGTTAAACCTTGTTTGGGTGAAGGGTAGTGGGTTTTAGAAGCTTGTGGAATATTTATAATGAGTTTGGTGAACTTCCATACCAAACCAGGTGACACCATTCCATAGCCCATAGGACCACACAATTGAAGAGTGGGCTATGTCTTAATGGGTAGGCTACACCATAGTGGTACAATGAACTTAGATTCCATGAAACAAAGCCACAGGCTACACCGTCGCTACCACAAAACTGGGCAAGGCATGCGCTTGCCTTTATCAGCGCTAACGGAAAAGTGCTGATAAAGGGCCGGACCTTTATCAGCGCTTTTTACTAGTGCTGATAAAGGCTCACACGGATTTGTTAAAAACCCGCGGGTCCTCTTCCTCCTCCCTACACCCGGTAAAGCTCTCGCGGAATCCCTCCTCTGCACCGCTACCGCCGCCTCCTCCTCCTCTGTCGCGGTCGCCGCCTCCTCCAGCTCCTCCTCCTCCGGCCGTCGCCTCCTCCTCCGGCCACCGCATCCTCCTTCTCCTCCTCCTCCGGCCGCCGCCTCCTCCTCCGGCTGTCGCCTCCTCCTCTGGTCGCCGCCTCCTCCTCCTCCTCTGCTCCTCCTCCTCCTCCTCCTTCTCCTCCACCGCAGCCTCATCCTCCTCCTCCTCCACCGGCGCTTCCTCCTCCTCCTCCTAGTCCGCTGCCTCATCCTCCTCCTCCACCGGTGCCACCTCCTCCTCCTCCTCTGCCTACTCTACTGCCTCCTCCTCCACCGTGGTTTGAGAGGTGCCTCAAGTACTTAGGTGAGTCTCACAAGCTTTATTTTAGTTTTATATGATGTTTTTTGGAGATTTTTCAAATGAAACATGGTTTTGTGTTCATATTTTTTGAGAAACAATGTAGAACCTTGAGAATGAGGAGGTTTTCAGTCCTCTTTCTAAATCACATAGTTGACTTTCATGGTTAGTGAAGGTTAACCATGGGATATCTTAGAGGAAACCATGTGAGGTGGATTTTAGTTAGGTATTAACATACCATTTTTTCATGATTTCATACAAAACATGTGAAATTTTGTAGATTGAGGTAGTTCCAATTTACATAATTAATGCATAGTTTGGTAAACTATGTTGACCAAATATTTGAAGGGGTTTGCTTGTACAGTGCCACCACATTATTAATATACGGTTTGGAAAATTGTGTAGAACATTAAAATTATATTTTCATCTTTTTTCCACTGAAATTCCAATAGGGGAAGCCCCCATTTCTCATCCTCCCTCTTATAAAATGCCCAATCGACCCACCCCCTTATTCCTCTTTGATTCCCCTTTCCATGGGCAGTTTTTTAGTGGATTTATTCAACAATTCTAAGTGATTTCACCATCTTCCTTACCATTTTATTCTTTATATTTAGTTTCTATTGATTTTTGATTTATCTAGATTAGGTTTTATGGCTGATTCAACTGGAGCACGGTGGTATCATATTGATTTGATGGGGGTGTTTTCCTACCTCATGTATAAGAGGCATCATGATGGTATCTACAAGTCACCAATCATTATGAAGGATTTGTGTTTCCTTTTGTAGTTTTCATGGATATTGGATGAAATTATATAATGTTGTCTATGGATTTGGTTCTGATGGTTGGGTATTTTTTCTAAGGTGTCACTAAGATCCCACTTCAGATCTTATATGGATTTTTGGTCTTGGTTCTAACATGAAAATTCCACAAGATGAGTTTCTAGTGAATATAAAAATTTTAAATTGATTTGTATAATTAATTATAAATGTTATAATTTAATAATTTTGGTTTTTTGGAGAGAGGAAGGAGCTATATTGATGAGTTGATCTTGGGGTAGACAAATGGACGAGGCTTAGCGAGCCTAGGAAAAGTTTTCAACTTGGAATTAAAATAGTAGAAACATATAAAATAGGTATGTGGTCCTAGTAATTTCTTTATGGATTTATAAATTCCTTAATGGGTGTTATTAGAGTGAGTGTGACTTAGAGGACCTTGTTAGAGGGAACCCGGAGACCTCTTAGAATACATTATGTGACTTTTATGTATTTGTTCCCATAGGCCACACATGGAACTAGTGATACATCAGAGCCCTTGGCCTTATTGAATTGAACCTAAAGTGTGTGAACATCCCCCTTGGGGATGTGACTACTTGGGTGGGTATAACTTTGTAAGGTTGTTGATAGGCTGGATGTGTAGACTGACCCAGAACAAACCTATATATTGAAATGGGACATGAGCCATCTCTTGAGACTATTTGTAGTATGGAATATTACCATGTAAATATTATGAGGCTATACCATGTAAGACACTGATAAATAATATGATGCTCTCATGTGATGAGTGTTTCACTACATCATGTGCTTCTGTTGGATGGTGACGTTGCAATTATGGTCTTCATTATTAACAGCTTATTGATCCAAACCTTTAATGGTTTTCCTTTCTAAACATTGGTTTTAATGTATTAAGGTCTTTCTCAGGTTTTATTTCAGCCCTTCATTTTAAAATAACAACTGTATAATAGCATGAATAACATAACTCAAGTTGATAGAGAAGAAAATTTATGAAGTCATTGGATTCCCTTTGAGCCAGATGGATTAGTGTTGTCCCCATGGATAGTAAAACCCCTTTTGGAGATCATGGAATAGTTGATAATAGGTTGTTTGGATCATTCATTGCTTCTAGATATTTTTCCAGATTTTCCTTGGTGTTTTTGGTTTATAATTCTCTCAATCCCTACTGGTGTAAGTTATTTTCACCTTGTGTTTGTACTTATACTCTTTTTTTAATTGAGTTCTTTGGGGCATGAATTAGGTGACCAATTCTTGTCACCACTTTTATTAAAAAAATGACCTTGAGGTGGTATTTTATTGAAATGGAAAAAATTACATAGTAGTGAGGTCTATGATACTACTAATAGGGATTCCATTGATTTTGAGTAGTGATTATATTTGTTATGAAAAGTGGATATGTGAGATATTTCAGTCCTTATTGTGTATTTGGCCTGTTTGGTTGAGTGTCCTGCACTACTGGGGTTAAGTTGTTGGGAACAATTTTATACTAGTATGGATACTACTCAAGTTGTGATAATGGGATGGAGGTTTTCCAGGTTATTATCATATTCACCAGGGTGAGTTTATATATACGGTAATTATCAATGTATACTAGGGTGAAAGACATCATGATTATTGTTATGGTTGGTATAGTCATCACAATGTTCTTAAATACACTTTGGCACTAGCCAAAGTTGGTATGGATGGTCGAGGCTACGAACCTGAGGATCAATGATGATTTATTTATTTATTTATTAGATATTATTTATTTATTCAGAGCATGAAACATGCACATATAACTAAAAATTAGAATTTATGAAACCACATTGGTGGTTCCCTACTTAGTACCCAAGAAATCCTCATGTATTGAAGGTCAGGTAGAATTGGGTCCCAGTGTTGCCAGATCGAGTTGGAGTAACTTTGATGGGTTTTAGAGACCTAGATGATGTGAGGCTTGGGGATTTTAGTGGTTCCCAATATATTTTTTATTTTGGTATTTATTTATTCCTTTATTTCCTTGAAGTATCTTGTTTTTTATCTAAATTATACTCATATTCCTTCTCCTTTAACCTATATACTTATCCTATGGATTTTAAATAGGATGAATATAAATAAAGAATGGATGAATGCCAATTGGTTGACAAAAGAGTATGAAGAAGGCGTGAAAGAATTTATCAAGTTTGCAATAGATCATGCATGTGACTCTTCTCAAATCCTTTGTCCATGTTTACGCTGTTGTTATTCAAAACAAATTAGTCCAGATGAGTTGGAAGAACACTTAATCTGTCACGGAATAGATCAAAGTTATACATGTTGGAATAAACACGGGGAAACAACGAATGTAGGTAGTGACTGGGGTGACACTGCGTTTTATGGATCATCTGATATGATTACAAACATGAACAATGAAGATGACTGTATGGATGATGTGATTACAGATGTGAATGATGATGAAGGTCGTATTGAGAAAATGACAAGGACCTTCGAAGATGAACTTCTTGATTGCCCAAAATTGTTTGAGAAGTTAAAAAGTTGTGCAAAGACGCCATTGTATGCTGGTTGCACTAAATATACAGCATTGTCAGCCGTACTGAATCTGTATAATTTGAAAGCAGATAACGGGTGGAGTGACGACAGTTTTACCAAACTACTTTCCCTCTTGAATGACATGCTCCCAGAAGACAATGAGCTCCTGAGCCAAACATATGATGCCAAACGAATGCTACGCTCTATGGGTATGATCTCTGAAAGAATACACACCTGCCCGAATGACTGTATACTATTTCTTAAGGACCACAAATCACTTAAAGAATGCCCAAAGTGTGGTGCTTCTCGATACAAGAAAGATAAATCCAGTCCTACTAAAGTTGTATGGTACTTTCCAATCATTCCAAGGTTTAGACGCCTATATGGAAGTGAGGAGACTGCAGAACAATTAACATGGCATGCAGATACAAGAATTAAATATGGGATACTACATCACCTGGAAGACTCTCCTCAGTGGAAGAGAATAGATCATGAGTATCCTGAATTTGGAAATGAGTCGAGAAACCTTCGTCTTGCGTTATCTACAGATGGAGTGAATCCTTTTGGTTTTCAAAGCAGCAGTCACAGTACATGGCCGGTTATGTTGATAAATTATAACTTACCACCATGGTTATGCATGAAACGAAAATACATCATGTTATCTATGCTTATATCAGGACTAAAACAAACGGGTAATGATATTGATGTTTATTTAGCTCCATTGATCGAAGATTTGAAATTATTGTGGGATTCAGATGTTACATTGTATGATGATTACAGAAAGGAAGATTTCACTTTGAGAGTCATGTTGTATGGGACGATAAATGACTTCCCAGCTTATGGAAATTTGTCAGGATATAGCATTAAAGGAACTCAAGACTGTCCCATTTGCGAAGAAGGTACACAATCAATTAGGTTGAAACATTCATCGAAAATCGTGTTTCTAGGACATCATAGATTTCTACCGCGACGACATAAGTATCATTCTTGGAAGACATCATTCGATGGAAGTTTAGAAGAACGTACAACACCATCTCCACTAACAGGTGACCAATTGTTTGAGAAAGTTAAAAATTTGGACACTACTTTTGGTAAACCGGCTTTGAAAAACCTTACAAAAATCGGTTGGAAAAAGAGATCAATTTTTTTTGAATTACAATACTGGAATTTTCTGTATGTAAGACATTTTATTGATGTTATGCATGTAGAAAAAAATGTATTTGACAGTGTTATCGGCACGTTGCTAAATACATATGGAAAAACAAAAGATGGAATTAAGGCTAGGTTGGACATGGTTGAGATGGGAATACGAGAAGAGTTGGCACCAGTAAAAGGTGAAAAATGAACATTTCTTCCTCCTGCTGCTTACACTCTTTCCAGGAAGGAGAGATATCAGTTTTGCAACTTCTTGAATGACGTAAAGGTTCCAGAGGGGTATTCGTCAAATATCAGTAACCTTGTGTCAATGAGCGACTTGAAGTTAAAAGGTCTGAAATCACATGAATGTCATGTTTTGATTCAAAATCTCATTCCAATTGCTTTACGTTGCATTTTTTCCAAGAATGTCCTCCATACATTAACGAAACTGTGTTTCTTCTTCAAAGCTATATGCAGCAAAGTTATAGACCCGACGAAATTGCCAGCTATGGAAAAAGAAATTGCCGTCATATTATGTGAATTAGAAATGTTCTTCCCACCTTCATTTTTTGATATGATGGTTCATTTGATGGTCCACTTGGTGAGAGAGATTCGACTATGTGGTCTTGTACATTATAGATGGATGTACCCCATTGAACGGTATATGAAGATTTTGAAAGGGTATGTCAAAAATCGAAGTCGGCCAGAGGGTTGTATTGCAGAGCGATATATTGTTGAGGAAGCCGTTGAATTATGTACCGAATACTTGTCTGGTGTGGAAAGAATTGGCTTACCGAAATCTCGTCACACTGGGTGGTTAGAGGGTGAAGGAATTTCTGGAAGAAAGGTTGTCACAATCAATATTACAGATCGGAAGCAGGCCCACCTTTATGTTTTGCATAACAGTTTGGACGTTGACCCATATGTTGAAATCCACAATGAAATTCTTAGGCAATTGAATCCATCAAGGGCTGAAAAATTGATATCAGATACACATAATCGATAGTTTATAGGATGGTTTCGAGATCATATTTTTAAGAAGTCAGATGAAAATCCAAAGTCTATTTCAGAACGACTTCGATGGCTAGCCGGAGGACCAAGTGTGTATGCATTATCTTACAATGCTTATGTAGTTAATGGTTATACATTTTATACTAATGAACATGATGAAGATAGTACCATGAAGAATAGTGGGGTTACACTTGTGGCTGAAGCTATGCATGTTTCCGGTGCTAAAAACAGAAATCCAATTTAGGTGAATATGTCATACTTTGGAATCATCAAACAAATATGGGATTTGGATTATAAGGAATTTCAAGTTCCGATATTTCAATGCAAGTGGGTTGATAACAGGAGTGCTGTTAAAATAGATGATTTGGGATTTGTGAAAGTTGATTTCAGTAAGGAAGGGGAGAAAGACGAACCATTTATAATGGCATCACAGGCAGTGCAAGTATTTTATGTTCCCGATCCCGCAAACCGAAACTGGTCAATTGTTCTGTTATCGACCAAAACAGCTGAAGGGTCAGATGAAAATTCAATGGAAGATGATCCTTTCATTGGGATTTCACAATCATTTCGCAGTGGTCCCAATGTAGATGACGTTTTATATGTCAGAGGAGACCACAATGAAGGGATATGGATAGTTGATAGAGGGGTCAAATCCCTTCAGCCTTTTAAAAAAAAGGGAGTTCAATAATCAGGTTATTGATTTTTATTGTAATATAGATTGTGTTACATTATGTTATTATCTATTCGCTGATGCTTTTATGTGATCTAACTTAAATTTTAAACTAGTTATGCAGATAATGACTTCTTCACCTGCTGATGCACCCAATCCCGAGATACAACACGTCTCTCAACCTGTTGCAGCTGGTCCCATTGCTGAGAGACAACAGGTCTCTCAACCTGTTGGAGCTGGTCCCACTGTTGACGTACAACAGGTCTCTCAACCTGTTGCAGCTGGTCCCACTGCTGAGAGACAACAGTTCTCTCAACCTGTTGCAGCTGGTCGCACTGCTGACGTACAACAGGTCTCTCAACCTGTTGCAGCTGGTGTCAGTGTCGAAGCTAGCGCTTCGGAGAAACATAATGATGATGTAGAAACTGAGGAAATGGTAGGCGATGAAACCCCAGCGACACAAAAAAAACAGGTGCGCCTTAGTTTGACAGTTTTAGCAAAAATCCTTAAGGCAAAATCAAAAGGCATAAAATATGAGGTGGGATGGAATAAGCTAGGCCAGCATGTAAACCCCAACAAAGCCATGTTTAGTAGCTACATTAGAATCGTCACTCGACAACGCGTGCCGATTGAAATAGAGTCGTGGAACCATGTTGTCAGCGGGTTGAAAACATTAATGTGGGAAGAGATTATGGTAACATTACGATATCATCTATTTAATTTATTAAAATAAAATAAAATATTGAAATATTGACTAACCCTTCATCATCTCTTACAGAGTGCATTTATAGTAGATGTTTTGAACAAAGAATATGTTTTCAGACTGGAAGGAAGGATTCATAGAGGCTTTCACACCATTTTAACGAAAAATCATCTGAAATATGCCGAAGGGAAAATCAAGCCGCACCCGCCTCCTATTTATGCACACTTGATATCCCAAGGAACATGGGATGCGTTTTGCAACTGTCGTGCGGAAAAGAATTTTCAGGTACATTGTGTTTGGTTACACGTTGTGTAACGTTGCTTGTATTCATCACATTGATTGATAGGTTTTTATTTATGAAACAGCAACTGAGTGCTAAAAATAAAGAACGGGCAGCAAAACCAGTGTACCCCTACCGTAAAGCAAGGTTGGGGTACGCTTCAATTGAAAAACAATTGGTATGTATTTTAAAAGTACTGTAATAATTTTATGTGACATAAAACAACACTATAACCATTTTCTCTGTTTATAAGCAGATTGATGAAGCAAAATCTCAAGTCACTTCCATTCCATGCCATGTGCTATAGAAGGAGGCTCATATTAATAAAGAGGGGAAACTGATAGATGAAAACACACAAAAAGTGTGGGAAACATGTGTAAGTATGACATAATATAAACTTGTTTTGCTTTAAATCACTATTACATAACGATGCTTACTTATTTTTTCATATTTTCTATTTTACATAGTCACAGGAAACATCAACACCCGCACCGGATGCAGACATACTTTCAACGGCCTTGAAACAGCCAGAACAGTATGGCCGCGTCAGAGGTGTGGGTTTTGGGGTGTCACCCAAGACTTATTTTAAGAAAAAAAAACAAGAGGATGAAAAAAATAAAGAATTACATGTAATGAGAGATAGAGTAGCTACCCTTTAAGAACTAATCCAAACTCAGGGAGAGATGCTAAAGATTTTGATGGAGGAGAGGCAAAGAGAACAAACAACTCAAGAACAACCCCCACGAGAAGATCCACCCCTCACCAGCTTTGAGGTGAGCCATTCTCCTCAAAGACCTGACTTAACCGAGGTAATCAATATTATAATATTATTTTTTGGGAGATGTGAATCACATAGACACTGATACCTTTCATTTAATGATATTCTTCAGGGTGAAAATGACTGTGATTTATATATGTCAACTCCCACTCATCACCTTGTAGCGAGGGCTACGGTGTTCAATATGCAGAATGACACGCTACACTCCAGACCACTTCCAACCGGTCATGTCAAAGTGTCGATTAACGTAGCTCATGAGCCGAGCGCCGAGGTACCCGTGCCAAATGACGATGACGACATTCATACGGTGGAAAAAGCTATTGGAAAATTCGTTTCATGGTCGTCGAATCTTGTAAAAAAACACGTCGAGCAGGAGGTATTCATTTCCAGTTCATTTTTCAAGAAGAACCTTTAACATTAAATTAGAAAATGGATGAACTGATGAATGTTATTAAAGAAGGATAAAATGGAGAAGCTAAAACGAAAGAGTGGATCCAATATTGGATCAACCAACCGATCAAAACGATCTACTGAGAGCGCGTTCACCCCACCCGTTCTATATCCACATTTAATATCATTGCAAGCTCATGTGGATACGAAAATGAAAGATGGAAAGAATCATACAATTGTTTGTGAAAAAGATATGTACGGAGAGGAAATAATGGATTTTGTTAGTGCAGGCGCTGTTTCTGAGATCATCACATATGACTGGCTAGGCACCTCAGTTATAAATGTATACATGAGGTATGTTTTCATGATTTGATTTTACAGAAGCTGATATACTTTGATAATTATGGATAAATACATCTCATATTTTTCACAGGCGTATATATGAAAAACAATTGAAGGGATTTTCCCATGAATACAAATTTGTACTCGTTAGTCCTCACACCATTTCTACACAACGAACAGAAATAGATTCTAATTTTCAGGCTGAATTGATGTCAAATCTTCTCAGAACGTTTCAAAGAAGAATTACGACTGACAGGCTCTTTTTAATACCAACGATGCAAGGGTAAAACTCTACATTTTAATCATATCAATTATATTTTCATTTCTATCAATACTTATTTCTTTTTGTGTTTTTAGGGAACATTGGATGCTCATTGCAGTCAATTTGGATACTCCAAAGATTTATTTTCTGGATTCACTGCATGGATATCCAACTAACCGACCACACATGATTGCGATTGTCAATTTGTAATACACTAGATCCAACATTTTAGAACTAAATATCTAGTTATATAATTTATATTATCTTTTAATGAGGATTTTGTTATGATAGGTCGGTGTATGAATATCGTCTAAAGGCTGGAATGAATCCAGGGCGTAAGGACGGCAATGCCCACAAGATCTACAAATGGAGAATTATCTGGGTATATATAATTATATTTCACTATCCAAATACATATCAAAACAAATTACTTATTTTTCTTGATGTTTCTGCAGTTTCTGAAACAAACAAATGACAAGGACTGCAGTTATTATGTTTGTAAATTTATGAAAGAGATCGTATTTCATGGACAAACTAGCATCCCTGAAGAGGTATTTTTGAAAATAATTACTAATTTATTTAAAATAATTATTAATCCTTTGTGTATTTATATTTTTTCAGTACTACTATGACTGTCACAAAAACTCCTATTCAGAAGATGATATAAATGTCTTTAGAAACGAATGGGCAGGGTACCTGATCGAAGAATGTAAACAAATAGGAAAATGAAGGTGAATTCCTAATACTTATGTTATCTTTATATGGTCATTTATATCTCCCTTTACACTTATTGAGCATCTATGATCTCCCTTTCTTATGTTTCATATCCTTAGATTAGTTAATTCCTACTACTTAGTTTGAAAATGACATAAACTTTGGAAAACAACACCAATGACACACGGCAAACCGAGCAAACGCCTTCGGATTAATTTGATACTTTAGTAAAACGATCCCAGAGTCATTTTTGACGTGTATGAATTGACCTCACCTCAATCTGACACACGGTGTGACCGGTATGGCTAAAATTGTCTGATATCAGTTTGAAAATGACATAAACTTTGGAAAACAACACCAATGACAAACGCCAAACTGATCAAACGCCTTCAGATTGTTTTGATACTTTAGGACAATGATCCAAGAGTCATTTTTGATGTGTACGAATTGACCGCACCTCAATCCGACGCACGGTGTGACCGGTATGGCTAAAATTTTCTGATATCAGTTTGAAAATGACATAAACTTTGGAAAAAAACACCAATGACACACGGAAAACCAAGAAAATGCATTCGGATTGTTTTGATACTTTAGGAAAACGATCCATGAGTCATTTTTGATGTGTACGAATCGACCGCACCTCAATCCGACGCACGGTGTGACCGATATGGCTAAAATTTTCTGATATCAGTTTGAAAATGACATAAACTTTGGAAAACAACACCAATGACATACGCCAAACTGAGCAAACGCCTTCGGATTGTTTTGATACTTTAGGAAAACGATCCACGAGTCATTTTTGTTGTGTAAAAATTGACCGCACCTCAATCCGACGCACGGTGTGACCGGTATGGCTAAAATTGTCTGATATCAGTTTGAAAATGACATAAACTTTGGAAAACAACACCAATGACACACGGAAAACCAAGCAAACGCCTTCAGATTGTTTTGATACTATAGGAAAACGATCCAATAGTCATTTTTAACGTGTACGAAATGACCGCACCTCAATTTGACGCACGGTGTGACCAGTATGGCTAAAATTGTCTGATATCAGTTTGAAAATGACATAAACTTTGGAAAACAACACCAATGACATACTCCAAACCGAGAAAACACCTTCGGATTGTTTTGATACTTTAGGAAAACTATCCACGAGTCATTTTTGACGTGTAGGAATCGACCACACCTCAATCCGACGCACGGTGTGACCGGTATGGCTAAAATTGTCTGATATCAGTTTGAAAATGACATAAACTTTGGAAAACAACACCAATGACATACGCCAAACCTAACAAACGCGTTCGGATTGTTTTGATACTTTAGGAAAACGATCCACGATTCATTTTTGACGTGTATGAATCGACTGCACCTCAATCCGACGCACGGTGTGACTGGTATGGCTAAAAGTGTCTGATATCAGTTTGAAAATGACATAAACTTTGGAAAACAACAACAATGACATACGCCAAACTGAGAAAACGCCTTCGGATTGTTTTGATACTTTAGGAAAACGATCCAAGAGTCATTTGTGACGTGTACGAATCGACCGCGCCTCAATCTGACGCACGGTGTGACCGGTATGGCTAAAATTGTCTGATATCAGTTTGAAAATGACATAAACTTTGGAAAAATACACCAATGACACATGGAAAACCGAGAAAATGCCTTCGGATTGTTTTGATACGTTATTAAAACAATCCACGAGTCATTTGTGACGTGTATGAATCAACCGCACCTCAATCCGACGCACGGTGTGACCGGTATGCCTAAAAGTGTCTGATATCAGTTTCAAATTGACATAAACTTTGGAAAACAACACCAATGACATACGCCAAATCGAGAAAATGCCTTTGGATTATTTTTATACTTTAGGAAAATGATCCACGAGTCATTTGTGATATGTAAGAATCAACCACACCTCAATCCGACGCACGGTGTGATCGGTATGGCTAAAAGTGTCTGATATCAGTTTGAAAATGACATAAACTTTGGAAAACAACACCAATAACATACGCCAAACCGAGAAAAAGCCTTCGTATTGTTTTGATACTTTAGGAAAACGATCCATGAGTCATTTGTGATGTGTACGAATCGACCTCACCTCAATCCGACGCACGGTGTGACCGGTATGGCTAAAAGTGTCTGATATCAGTTTCAAATTGAGATAAACTTTGGAAAACAACACCAATGACATATGCCAAACCGAGAAAACGCATTCAAATTGTTTTGATACTTTAGTAAAACTATACATGAGTCATTTTTGATGTGTACGAATTGACCACACATCAATCTGATGCACGGTGTGACCGGTATGGCTAAAATTGTCTGATATCAGTTTGAAAATGACATAAACTTTGGAAAACAACACCAATGACATACGGAAAACCGAGAAAACGCCTTCGAATTGTTTTGATACTTTAGGAAAACGATCCACGAGTCATTTGGGACGTGTACAAATCGACCTCACCTCAATCCGACACACGGTGTGACCGGTATGGATAAAATTGTCCGATATCAGTTTGAAAATGACATAAACTTTGGAAAAAAACACCAATGACATACTCCAAACTGAGCAAATGCCTTAGGATTGTTTTGATACTTTAGGAAAACGATCCACGAGTCATTTTTGACGTGTAAAAATTTACCGCACCTCAATCCGACACACGGTGTGACCGTTATGGCTAAAATTGTCTGATATCAGTTTGAAAATGACATAAACTTTGGAAAACAACACCAATGACATACGCCAAACTGAGCAAACGCCTTCAGATTGTTTTGATACTTTAGGAAAATTATCCAAGAGTCATTTGTGACGTGTACAAATTGACCTCACCTCAATCCGATGCACGGGGTGACTGGTATGGCTAAAAGTGTCTGATATCAGTTTCAAATTGAGATAAACTTTGGAAAACAACACCAATGACATACGCCAAACCGAGAAAACGCGTTTGGATTGTTTTGATACTTTATTAAAACTATCCAAGAGTCATTTTTGACGTGTACGAATCGACCGCACCTCAATCCGACGCACGATGTGACCGGTATGGCTAAAATTGTCTGATATCAGTTTGAAAATGACATAAACTTTGGAAAACAACACCAATGACATACGCCAAACCGATAAAACGCATTCAGATTGTTTTGATACTTTAGGAAAATGATCCAAGAGTCATTTTTGACGTGTACGAATCGACCGCACCTCAATCCGACGCATGGTGTGACCGGTATTGCTAAAATTGTCTGATATCAGTTTGAAAATGACATAAACTTTGGAAAACAACACCAATGACATACGCCAAACCGAGCAAACGCGTTAGTATTGTTTTTATACTTTAGGAAAATGATCCATGAGTCATGTTTGACGTGTACGAATTGACCTCACCTCAATCCGACGCACAGTGTGACCGGTATGGATAAAATTTTCTGATATCAGTTTGAAAATGACATAAACTTTGGAAAACAACACCAATGACATACGCCAAACCGAGAAAACGCATTCGGATTGTTTTGATACTTTAGTAAAACGATACACGAGTCATTTTTGACGTATAAAAATAGACCTCACCTCAATCCGACGCACGGTGTGACCGGTATGGCTAAAATTGTCTGATATCAGTTTGAAAATGACATAAACTTTGGAAAACAACACCAATGACATACGCCAAACCGAGCAAACGCATTCAGATTGTTTTGATACTTTAGGAAAACGATTCACGAGTCATTTTTGACATGTAAGAATCAACCACACCTCAATCTGACACACGGTGTGACCGGTATGGCTAAAATTGTCTGATATCAGTTTGAAAATGACATAAACTTTGGAAAACAACACCAATGACATACGCCAAACCAAGAAAACGCCTTCGGATTGTTTTTGATACTTTAGGACAACAATCCAAGAGTCTTTTTTGACGTGTACGAATCGACCGCACCTCAATCCGACGAACGGTGTGACCGGTATGGCTAAAATTGTCTGATATCAGTTTGAAAATGACATAAACTTTGGAAAACAACACCAATGACATACGCCAAACTGAGCAAACACGTTCGTATGGTTTTGATACTTTAGTAAAACGATCCACGAATCATTTGTGACGTGTACTAATCTACCACACCTCAATCCGATGCACGGTGTGACCGGTAAAGCTTTTCATTAGATAAAGAATCAGTATTTATTAAATGAGATAAATCAATCAAAAACATATTGATTTTACATTATTCCCTTTCATTGTTATGAAAATGAAAACTTTTGAGTTTAAAATTTAATATTTTAGTTTCAAATTTCCATATTAAAGTATTCTTTCATATTACTATTTTAATTTCTTTCATTATTTCATTACTAACATAATATTTGTTTTCTTATATAGGTGAATTTTTTTCCTTGAGTTCGGATGCTTTGTTCGGCAACAAATACCATCGAGAGCGGATCACGGATATCAAAGGATGAAACATGAATGTTTATAACTTTTTTTGAATAATTGTAAATGTAACCATGTAAAACAATGTTTTAAATGTATATAGCAATGCGTTTTTTTTGTATTCATGATGTTAAGTAAATGTATATACCATTGTCATTCAAAATATTGGGTGCGGGTGCTATGGTGTGCAGGTGTGTATGTGCTACTTTGTGCAGGTATTCTAGTGTGCAGGTGTGCAGGTACTGTTTTTTAGGTGTAGGCGTTGGGGCCTTTATCAGCGCTTTTTTAGCGCTGATAAAGGACACCTTTAGCAGCGCTAGAGGAGCGCGGATAAAGGGACCATGTATCAGCACTCCGAGAAGAACTGATATAGTTGAACTTTATCAGCGCTCCACCACGCGCTGATAACGGACCCCTTTATCAACTCTCTGAGAAGCGCTGATATAGGGGACCCCCCCCCCCCCTTATCTACGCCGGAATTAACAGCGCTTTTCTAGCGCTGTTAATGCTGGTTTTTAGCGTTGATAAAGGGGCAGGTTGTAGTAGTGCGTAATGAATCCAAAAAGGGGGTTTTCATTGTAATCCATCTCTTTGGAGTAGTAGGTTGTGTCATAGAGACCTTCTCCACATTATTTATAGACCAGGGTTCTATCTATTTGGTCATATAGAGTAAATCCTCTTAAATAAGCTATTTTGATGAGGGGAAAGAATTTTGATTTTTATGAGTGGTATTCAATGAGGGGTTTCTCACATGTTTGACCTTGGAAAGATCCCCTATAAGAACCAAGCCTCCTTCACATTCATTCTTCATAGTACAAGAGCACTGATTCACTGAAGGGATGAATCCAAACCATAGTCCTCACCTTATTCCATAGTGTTTCATTTTGTAGAGTAGCCCTATACTACATTTATCCTCATTTTTTCATGGATGTTGATTTCCTACACAGTTCACATCATAATACCTAGTTATTTGGTGTTTCATTCACATTCCATAGCCATTATACCTGTGCCATGGTGGTCTTATTCTAGTGTGACCTACACTATGGTGTTATAACCTACATCGTAGCATATTTTTTCATCACACCTCTATATCAAAGCACCTATATTACACTATAGAGACTCTCTATTTTCCATAACTTTTTGGTTTTACCAAATGGTAACTTTTAAGATTACATGGAATATGACTATGTTCTGGTTAGTGTGTGAGCATAGTGAGGGTAATGAAACTATTGACAAGCCTTAACATCAATGTTGATAACTTGATATATGAATCCCTTAACATTATGGAATATTTTATGTGGGTTTTGGTTTGACTATTGTCATGCATGTGTAACCCAGTAAAAAACATATGTATAATAATTACTTAACTTTAACACATTTTTTATATGCATGATTTTGTGGTGTTCATGTATATCTCATGATACCTACATTTGGTTCTTGATCATGTGGGGTAAGTGTGTGTATTCTTTACCTATGCTTATGTTTCTTGAATATGGATTGTGATGATCATGATACTTTCTAATGTGACATAATATTTGATCTATCATATGTATTTGTATCATATGTTTTTTTCTTCCTATTTTCTATAGTTGATCATGAGGGTTTGGCCTATCTGGTTGATATGTTAAATCTGACACGTTCTTTGGTCAGCATTGGATGACATGTGATACATGATGCATGGTTGAGACTAACCACTTGAGAGGGATGTGCTCGACCTCGGGTCAACGTGTACTTGGACTACTCTAGTCTGTGGGATGTGTCACATGTTTGGGGATATACATTAGGAGGGATGTGCTAGGATTTGGTTTCCATGTGAGATTTGACACATGCTTGGGGATAAACACTTGATATGGATGTCCTAGAATTTGGATTGGAATGTAATTGGACTATCCCATTTAGTGGAACGTGTCACATTCTTGGGGTTATCCACTTGAGGAGGATGTGTCAAGATAGTTACCAATGTACTACTAGTATGGTGTTGAAGTAGGTATGTTACTCCAGACATGGTGCTAATGCAAGTATAGTTGTTCTTATAGGACCTAGCTTATGTTGTATACTTTTTTATATATTATTTTTATATTTTTACACCATTTATTTTCATGGAATTCAATTTTATATTTTATTAAATGATTATTAAGGGTTATTGGTGGTTTCCCATTGAGTCTTGTACCCACACTCTACTCAGGAACTTCGTTTCACTTCTACATTTCATGAATAGGGATCCAGTGAAGGAAAAGGGACCTATGGTGGACGATTGAGTAGGTGGAGTAGGATTATGTTGATGTTTCTGGATGGAGCTCGAGTGATGCCTCTATTGCTTCCATTCTTACAATATTTTCTTATACCTTGTATCTTTTTTTGTGTTTTGATTATTATATCATGTATTACATCTTTAATTTTTTTCATGTACTCTTATTATTTATTTATATTTTCCTTTATTATTTGATCATATGAAAAAATTTTGAGGGTATAGTCTCCCCATGGTTTCACTTGAGACTCTCACTTCTTGTCTGAAGCCTATTTTATATGTGGAGTCACACATGAGTTCATGTGACTCTCTAGTTCGGACCTAGTGGTTGGGTTAGGATTTTACAATATTGAAATGATAAAAAAATCTATATTACTAAAAATATGTACATTAAGGATAAAAATAATGTCCAATGAATAATGGATAGTGTTATAGAACATGATCATAAGAAAGTGAATGATCTCAAAATATGGTATAATCTATAAATCAGTAAATGATGATATAAGATTATAAATTCATTATAAATGAAGGTTTTAAGTAAAGTTGACTCTTTTGGAAAAAATAGAGGAAAATGGAATCAAAACTTTTAAAATAAACTTTATTAAAACCTTTATGAATTTTCATAAAAACAAACATAAAAATCACTTCCAAATTATTATCAATGTTTTTAAAAAATAATAAATTTTTATATTAAAAATGAAACTAATAATTATTATAATAATGTAAAAGTATTTTTTTGAAAAGTAATATAAACTTGTAGAGTAATATAAATAGTAAATAATGGTCATGGATGTGCGAAGATTCACTCACATTGTATGAATTAAAAAGAAAATCTCTTCCATAGTTTTATAAAAAAATCAAAAATGGATTATCCAGAAAAAATTAAAAAGATTACTTTTAAACCTTTGTAAAAAAATTCAATGGTAGTAGAAAAATACCTTTACCGATAATTTAAAATTATTTAAAAACTTACATAAACAATTTTAAGAATATGGATATGGAAGAGAAATAAACTGAAATGATTCGGTTAAGATGATTGCCTATTCTTTGGGAAACCTCCTTTGTCTTACACCTTAGGCCTTCTTGAAGTGGTATTTTTGGAAGAAAATATCCTATAGGATATTTGTAAGGATTTTTGGAAGATATTTTAGTAGGTATTGGTTAATATAAGTTTCTTAATAAGTGTTTATAAGTTAGTGGAGGATTTTTCCTTTTATAAGTGAGGTGGTTGACAAACTTATAAATACTTGAAACATTATTATATAATATACGTATTACTTAATTAAAGTGGCTAAAAATATCATATTTGAGAATATAATAAGGATAAGTTCTAAATTTAACCAACCAATGTGCTTTAATCAAGTGTTTTGTGTTATCCTAGATCGTTATCCCTTTATTTTAATCCTTTTAACCTATTTTACCCTTAACTATGATGATAATTTGTTACCACAGTTACTATTCATTATGACAAAAAATGAAATTAAAATCATTACCAAATTAGAATGTGTTAATCCAAAATATTTAAATCATGTTCTATGATTAAATTTTTAGAATTGGTAAAAATTACTTTTAACATAAGTTCAAAAAATACAATGAAAACCATTTTTTGAAAAATTTATTTTTTAAGCATAAAAATGATTTTAAACCAAAATAATTAACACTGTAAATTTTTGATTAAAATAGAACCAAAAATATTTTTTATTTGAATAAAAACAATACTTATATTTTTCAAATGAAAATCATAGATTTATAAGTTCAAAATTATATTTTTAAATAAAATATATTACTTATTAAATATATATTTTATCTAGAAGAAATTTTTTACAAAATTTTATTTCATTCTTATATCATGATAATGTCATAAAATTGAAATTATTTGTAAAATTGGTATTTTTCACTATTCACCCAAAAATCAACTATTTCTAAACAATTAAAAAAAATCCCTAAGATAATTTTGATATTATGAAATAAAAAATGAAATAATTTTTATAAAATTAAATTTCAAAAATTTATTACTTTATCCTTAAAATAAAAATATTGAAAAACCTATTTTATAGAGTAATGACTCTTTAAATATTTATTTGTTCTTAACATTATAGGATTTCATTCTTAACATTCAAAATTGAGTACTTATTTCCTAGATACTAATTATTAAATTTTTATTAATATATATATATATATATATATATATATATATATATATATTATAACATGATTATTTCTATTTATACCCATCAATCCAGCACTTAGGTTATAACAGTCATTTTTAAATAATTGTATTTCTATAGTATATTGTTGTTTTCTTAAGCTTAGTGTTGACTTTATCCCAAGATATCATAAATAGTATTAATAAACTAAAATATTTTAGTGTTACAATGTGTTCTAAATGCATTCACTTCCATATTATCTAGATCTTTCAAAGAATCATATCAACATGGTGTTACCATTTAATTATATAAAAGGATAAATAATATAAAACCTGAATATAAATTATGAAATATAAAGAGACTAAATATTTAGAATTAGTGTTACAATCTTCTCTTGTGTTTCCTAAATCACAATTCTTCTATCTTTCTTTTTTCTATTAGTATAAAATAATGTTGATAGATAAATAATCCCTTCAAAAGTCCGTGCATTTTTCTATATAAAAATTCAGAATATAAATCAATGAAAAAGTAAATATATCTTTAATGTTAAATGACATATTACATGTGACTATTCATGATCTAGAATTTAAGTGTACCCTAAAGTATGAATATATTTCATGGAGCTCTTATTTTTTATGTTATTTTTCATATGAATCCTATTTGTAAACAAAATTATATTAGTGTTTTAACACATCACTAATGATGAAACATCACCTTTTCAACTTAATAATTCAATGAATAAGAGACCTAAATCAAATAATAAGGTTTATCAGATTTTAAAAAACCAAACATGCTCATAAGAACCAAATTTAAATTTAATTAAAAAACCAACTAATTAATTATAATATACTATGAAATTTACATCTTAGATCCTAATCAATTTTTAAAAAGTCACAACCACCCAATGGAGAAAAGAAATGGTGAACTCTATTTTTTTACCATCATTAAACATTAATTAGATATATATATATATATATATATATATAAGAAATCCATGGATTTATAAAATTCATGGAAAACATATATATATATAGAAATATGGAAATTAAAAAAACTCCATGAAATGAAATACAAATGATAGTAAATAATTTTTAAAATGTACATGAAGAATAGAAAAAATAAGTACAAACACATCAATGTGTTAGAAAATTGATGTCATTGGGAGTTTATTTTATATTTTCCCTCTTTTATGACCCTAACCTTGGTCATTCTTTTTTTAAAAGAAATTTAGTTATGTAAATGTGAGTGGATTTTAATCTTCAGTTTCATTTGATGGTTCATTTTTTTAGATCTAGACATGAAATTGGTTGGTTGAGGATAAATTATTAAGTTTTTTAGGTATAGTTTGAGGTTCGTTTAGATCAATTTGGTTTAGTTGTATTGATGTAGTTTTTTTTGTTTTAATTAAAGTTGAAATGGTTTAGGCCTATTAAGGTTGGTTCAAGTCATTTTGGTTCCTTTTAGGATTTGTTATTACCATTTAATTTTGTCAATATTGGTTTAGTTATGTTCATTTTGGTTTGGTTTAATCTAGTTTATGTCATTTGATGCTGGTTCAATTTTTTTCAATTGTGTTTTTTCCAAATCAGTTTGGTTTGAATTGGTTTAGTATTCATTATTTTAATTTTAGTAGGTTTAGTTTAGTTCATTTTAGTATATATTGTGTAAATATGTTTTTATTTCTGTTGGTTTTGTTTAGTTTCATATGTGTTAAGTTTTTTTATTGGAATCAATCTTGTTCGGTTCAATTCATTTCAAATAAAATATATTAATTTCCATTTATTAACACTCAATTATATTTATTTTGGTTCATATTTTTTCAATTTAGATATTTTTTATTCTATTCTACACAATTTAATTATATTTAGGTTAGTTTTTGATCAATTGGATAAAATTATGTGTTCATTTTGGTTAGGATAGGTTTGGTTTGAGTTTTGTTAGCTCCATAGATTTATTTTGATTTATTTTGGATTATTTTTACTTGGTTATATATAATTTCAGTAAATTTTTTTGTTCAAGTCGATTTTCATTGTCTATATTCATTTAAAATCTATTTAGGTCTATTCGAATCAGTTTAGCTCAACTCATTTATATAAGTTTGATTTGGTTTGTTTTATATCTATATAATTTAATCAATTCATCACATTTTATTCTAGTTTTATTTTATTTAGTATGATTTGGTTTGGTTTAATATTCTTCATTTTGGGTTAGCTCAGATCAATTAATTTTGGTTTTGGTCCATTACGATGAGTTTAGTTTTATTGGATTAGGTTCAAATAAATTCCTTTTAGTTTTATTTATTCTGGATTAGGGTAGATTGGGTTTGGAATGTTTATTTTGGATTAGTTTTATTCCATTTTAGATTAATTAATTTGGTTTTATTCAATTTGGGTTAAGTCAGTTTAGATAATTTGAGTGAGTTTGGTTAGGTTTGATTAAGGATTGTTCTAGGTATTTACATTAAGTTCAATTACATTGATTCCACTTTTGATCAACTCAAGTCAATTTAGGGGAATTCGAGATATTTCAATTCAGTTTGATATAGTTTTTTGGGGGGGTTTAGTTCTTACTATGTTGGTTTGGTTTGATTTGATTTGATTAAGTTTTATTAGGGATTTCTTGGTTTCAAACCCTACTTTAGGGATCCTTAGATATTTTTTATTTAGGTATTTCTTATGAATAGTAGTTAGCATAATTATGGGACTAATTTTCCTAGGTTTTGGCTAGGTTTTTATTTAGTTTTTATCGTGGTTATTTTTTGTCTCTTAGGATTTACATTGAGATTTTACTACCACTAGTTTTCAAGTTAATAAAAATTGTTTCATAAATATTTTCAAAAATTATGGATCTATCACACATGTATCATAGTTTTTGTTGAATTTATCTATCTTTTGTTACTAATTAAACTATCTAGGTGAGTATAAATACTTTAATATAATTAAGTATACCCTCTCAAATCTTCATAAACACATAATGGATATCAACATAATCTCCTTGGTTCATAGTGAATCGTGAATCATTAGTAGAGTGATCATAACTAACTAAAATAATTATTTCTTATATATGTGATATATTTTATTGAAACCTTTGTTTTATTACATATTTCAAAAGTATTGTTTTCTTAGAAAAAATTGCATGGAATTGGATTATTTTATACAAATTCTCATCTTCCTTATGAATTATTTTTAAAATGATCATGTATTTTTTAAAAGAACTCGTTTTTATAAGAAAGTGTTTAAAATTAAAAAAAACGTTTTTAGCTCTATATCAAAGTTACTAATAACACATATTGTTTATATCCAATTCCATACTATATCACTTTCCTAGTACCTTCTTATTGAATTCTAGTTACTTCTCATGTTTGAATTTGAGCCTTTTTTGACCAATCTTGTGTGAACCTTGAATTACTCTTTACACTGAATTCTAAGATTATAATAGTATGCATATAAATTATTAATAAGAAAGTGTTTCCAGGTATTAGGGTACTAAAATGGTGTAATAAGGAAAATAAAAATGAATTTGACTCTAAACCGGTGTTGGAATATTACACTAGTTGGATAATGACATGAAAAATATTTTTTATCCATGATTTTATTAATAAATTGAGATTTCACAACTAAAAAACATAGAATGGGAGATATATGTGACCTATTATATTACTCTTTACTTCTATCCTAGCATTTTTTTTAGGTGTTAGAGTGTTAACATGGTTTTCATACTTGGTTTTAGAAGTTATTGGACATTATAAAAAGGTTTACTTTTCACAACTATAATTAAATTTCACGAGTCCTAGAGTTTTCTATAGACAAAATAAATGTATATTCCATTATGTAACTCAATGAGATTAAAATGAAATTAAATATTTAAAAACACATAATTCATTGTATGATAAATATGTTATAGCTATGACACTTTGGTAGACTCTTATTCTAAAATATTTAGGTCTTTGGACTCTACATGATCACATCCAAAAATCATTATCCGTCAAAAAGGAATATAGAATATTAAATTTTACCAATCAAACTAATTTTATTGAAATTAAATGACTCTAAAATCAAAACTAAATATGGGAAATTAATACTATCAATTATATAAGTTTTTGGGTGCAAATATATGGTGATTAATTATTTTATCACATATCCACACCTAAAATATTTCATTATTAAGAAATTTCACCCATAATAAAGCTTGAAATTATATATTTTCCGTAGAGTTTTCTATTATTAAAATAAAACTAAATATTTTTAGGAAAAACATATATTTCATAATAAAAAGTGGATATAAATGTTCAAATTAATATTATTGTTTATAAAAAACTATATTTTTAATATAAATAGTATATTAAATTTTATAAACAAGTAATGAATCCTAATAGAAACTAATAAAATAAATGTGAAATTCAGTAAATTACCTTAAAAGAAGAACAATTATAGTATGAAATTAGTTATTTATATTTTTGTAACTAGATATTCATATAGGATTATTATATTCTAAAACTTATTACCTCTTATACTATTCCATATGATATACAAGTCATACTTGTAGGCTCTCCACATCTCACCCAATTCCATTAACCTGATTTTCTTTACTTGTTGGTCACATAGGAAGTTTTATTTGAGCTACCTATTAAAAAAATATAATAATAATTTATAAATAAATTTCAATTGAATTTCATAAAATATATTACCCATATTTTAGACCAATAATTCTCCTTTATCTATTGTCTAACTTTTCTCCAATAGATTTCTTAAACTGGAATGATGTTACTGTGTTTAGAGTGTGTTCCCATGAAACTTCACAGTTCTTTACTATTTTTACAGTAATGTCAATGTCTTAATTATATTCAACCATGACTTTTGTGCACATATTCCACACTTGACACATTTTATTACGACCACATCTTTTACTAGAAAATGTCCCTGAAGGGAGAAACGATGCTTATTGCACATATATAACTGTAATTTTAAAAACAATTACTTATTTACTTTTTAAAAATTTACCCAAAGAACTATTTGATGGAATTATATCATGTAAACTATATGGGGTAGAAACTATATTGGTATACTATATAGTATACTATGAATGTTGAATATGGTTAGGAGGGTATGGGTATGCAAGAGGAATAAAAGGTGGAGTGGTACCCTGTAATGATAAAGGGGGATAAAGATAAAAAGGTCGAGGTATGGAAGGAGAGGGACTACCCTGCATGGTAGTAGGAGGAAATGTATAAAAATTAAGACCTATCATGTATGAGTATGACATATAATGTGGATTCATGATGGAAGGAAAATTTCCTAGTGACTAAAGAGCTATGGGTTGTAAGGGAACTAGAGTGGGGGTAATACATGTAAGGGTGGTCCTATACTTTAGACTAATAGACTTGTCCTCTATGAATGTAAGTTCCCTACCCAGTGATTTATTTCAATAATAAATATTATTTGTTTATAATTCATACATAATCAATAAATAAATACAGTATTCATAAGAATGATTTTATTTATATGCACATCTCTTAATCAATGGCCATTTTTCTCTATTTTCATTCTATGAACATCTTTGTAGGATATAATGACCTGAAAATGCAACAAGTGGTGAGGAAATTTTTTGAAATATAACAATGATATAAATACCTAAAAATATTCCAAGATACATTCAATGAAAGAAATAATTAATTACATCAAATTATAAATATCACCACAAAGTTTTTGATATATCTTCACAATTTTAAACTTATGTATAAATTAGTATCAAGTGTAAGAAAAAAAATTATTTTTTTCACTTAAAATATGAATATTTAATCCTATAAATGTATTATATTCAAATAAATAAAGAAAAAAATTTCTGTTTTTTATTGGATTCATGATCCATTTGATTTAAGGTTTTATTTATAAGATGGTAAATTTAAGATAAACATAAGATTAATAAGCATGATAAAATTCCATTTTAATTAGTTCATTTGATTTATACATTTAAATAAATAAATCCTCTCCAATATTAGAAAATTAAAAGAGATGTATGTTTTAAACTCATATAGGAAACAAAATAGTTGAATTATATTTAAAATCTTGATAATAAATGTAATGTCAAATTTCAACAGAGGAAATAATTGATGATATCGAAATAAAAATGTTGATGAGTAACATACGTTAATGTTTGGTATTTTAATAATCACAAGAACCATATTGAAAATGTAAAATTTTATAATTAATAAATAGTTAACTAATATCCTAATGTATGAATATTTGATAAAAAAAATAGATACATACCATATCTTAATGCTATAAATTCTCTAATATAATTTCACATTAACAATCGGTTTTAAAAATTGAGTCATATATCTTATAGTATGAAACATTAGATTGAACACCATTTAATTCATCCAAAATTTCAATGCCATTCAAACCTTTGTAAAAAATATGTCTTGTAAAATCAACAATGGAACCAAATTGTGGTTTCAATGGATCAGTGACATAGAATAATTATTTTTATTGTGATGTATGAATGTAAGGATCATTGATGTAAAGGTGATGCTTCATGTCAATCATATTAAATTATTAATTATATATATGCATTCTCTATCATTTCATTTATTCAAACCAAATTTATTTTATCATAGTGAATCTACCATGTGCATAGTAATGAAATATGATTATTTTCTAGACAACCCAATTATAAGATATATTATCTGATCGAGGTTTTATATATGATGCATTGGCATAACAAACCATTTTTTTCTTAATGATAAACCATCATGTTTTTTTTCATCATTTTTAGGCAATTATTTATGATTAATTTATAAACATTGATGATTGGAGCTTTACACTCACATGCCACATTATTCAGACCAAAAGACAGTGATCTTATATCCATAGATACAATATTTATTGGAAAATTATGAAACTAAAATATATAAATATCATAGTATGATATTTAACATATATTAATTCATATAAAAATTAAATATTTTTCCTTTTATTATAACCAAGTAGGAAACTATTTTTTGTGAAAAATATATCTCCACTTAACATGAAAAGAATGACGGCTTCTTTTTTATAAGTTCTTTATGTTCCCTAAAATTTTACAAAAAATAAGATATATGATGTTATATAATTAATTATATAAGATATAGTAACATAATATTATATTTACTTACATGATATAATCTTCAATTACACCATAGTTGAAAAGTATTGTGCGATGATCCATATTCCACACTTTAGTGCTCAAATTATGCAATGAATATGATATGAATATCCACTTGAATAAGGTAGTGATGGAAATATAGGTTCAATGGAATTGTATAAATAATATTCATTTATCATTGTTTGATTACTCCTTGTAGTTATATTTACCATATACAATGAGAAGAATTCATGAATTCTTGTGATAAATTCCCTTTTATAGTAAATCCTTTGATATGATTCTTATTTTCCACAGAATATTTCATTATAGATGTCATTATTTTAGTGGGATACATCCACTAAAATGAAATATAACCAAAAAATAGAACCTTTTAGGGAATATGCATAGTTATATGTAACATACATATGAAAAATGATGGAGGAATGTTTTTCCATGTCTCAAAGAATGATAGGTGCATCCTTTCACAATTTATTAATGATGTTCATGACCAATCCTTTATCACAAATGACTCTATAAAAGTTAAATAAGTGTATCAAAAAAACCCTATCATTATTTGTGAGTAATTGAGAAAGGCATGCAAGAATAATATCACGCAACAAGACTTAATAATCATGTGTTTTTAAATATTTAATTTTTAAATAATTTTTACTAAACCATTTGGATATTTTTCTCAAATAACCATATGAAGCCTTTAAAATTTCTAAAACATGATTGTTTATTCTCTACATTTTTCATCAAAAAACTAGTATATGGATATTTCTATTGACTATTACCAATTAAATATTGATTAATTCTAGCCCTGATACCCCAAACCATTAATACATGACAAGAGATAAAATTATCTTTTGTTTTTTTATTAACATTTATGAGAGTTGTAAGTAACATGTCACACACATTTTTCTAAATATGAATTATGTATAAGAAGTGGTACAACAAATTATATGACTAATAATGAATTTAAAAATATATATATTATTTATCTAATAATTATCATAATTTGATGGAGCATTCTTTCTTTTTCTTTAATTTACTTCAGCCTTTCCATGAAAAAATTTCACACCTTCAATTTATTTAAGGATATCATCCCCCGAAAAGTATTACGATGTGGTTTATTACACTATAACATTATAAAATTATCAATTATTTTTTTATATAGAAGATACATAGGTTGGAATCATTGATATCCTATAAATTTGAAAGTTTACCAAAATTTTAATCTCCTAGAATGTGTATTTTTCATACAAATAGGAAAAGATAATTTCCCCTTTGTAATATATATATAAATATTTCCATAAAATAGAAAATCATTTATCATACACAAAATTGTTGCAAGAATAAAAAATATTACTTTTTAGATGCTTCATAATCTTCCACACCCACATTTCACAATTCTTTAAACTTATCTATTAATGGTTTCAAGTATATATCAATATCATTTCTAGGATATATAGGTATAAATATAAATATACCCATTATTGCAAATTTATTTCTCATGAACATCCATGGTAGAATGTTATAAACTTGTATAAAAATAGGCCACATGCTATGTAAAGTATACAACTATAAAAATAGTTTAAATCTATCACATGACAATCCCAATCAAACATTACATGCCTCAACTACAAAAAATAGTATGATTCCTATTAATTTTCTATCATGTTAATCTATCTATAGGACCAAATCATTGTTATCCTTATTTATTTCATATACATTACATCGCATATTTATTTCTATTTCTTACAAAATAAAAATCTTTTCAAGTATTATAATTAAAAGGAAGTTCCACATTACTTCTATTAGTAAGCATGAGAAATTTACATCCTTAATAGTGTTCCATCAAGATTAACCACATGGTTTTCACTCATTCAAGTCTATATTCTCCTTCCATAACAAAATATAATCTTTAGGTAATGCATGTATCTTAGAATATGAAAATCCAATTTTTTGCAATTAACTTTAATATCATGTAATCATTTTTTTAAAAAAAATCATTATCGGGTAGTAAATAATTAAAAAATATAAGGAGATTATCAATTCCTATATTAGTAAATCCACATATGGTTTTCCCATGATAAATTATCATTAAAAAATCAAATCTTTTCATTTCACCACATGTCTAGTATACCTTATATGAATCTTCCATCAAATTCATAACTTTCTCAACATAGTCATATTGATCAGAAGATATAAATTTTGAGCCTATATTTATGTCCTATTGTGTTGTTTTATATGTCGAGTCATATTTATACATGAATAGAAAAATATCATATATAAAATTTTCCATACCAATTATTTTAATTATTTCACTACCCTTCTCTACTTTAAAATTATATTCCTTGTGATACCATACTTGATATTTAGTTTGGAAACCATTTTTGTAATATGTTAACTCTCTCCTTTAATAATTAACCATGTTCTTCCAACACAATCATCACAAGGGCATCATATTAATCCTCCATTTGAAACATTTTTATAAGAAAGATCCAAAACTAATTATAGCTTATTTTGAAAATTATTTGATATCTGACTAACATTGTACATCCCACCTCTATCCATTATAATATAAAAAATATAGTTTCATTAAAAATAAGATAATTTTATAAATTAAAAAATAAAATATACAACTTAATTTAACTGTTTGAATTTTAAAAATAGAAAATAAGTATGTATTTTAAAAACATCATGAATGATAAAATTGTAATTATGAATCATTATTTATATATTGATCCTAAATTATATCTATACTACTAAGTTGAAATAACTATGGGTTAAATATTTTTATTAGAACATTGAATTCATGCAAATTTTCTAGTAATTCATTGTACTTAATTTTTTTTAACATCTATTCATATCGTGTACTCATAATTTTCACTAAAATCAACATATATGTATTAATTAAAAAGAAAATATAATAATGCATCAATTTAATAACACTTTAATCACACACTTTTAATAACCAACAACTAATTTTATCCATCATGATTATTTAAAACAAGTATAATAATCATGACATGATATCTTTATATTTTCATTACAGGTTGATGAGGAGACATGATTTTACAATTTTTCTAACTTATACTGATTTAATTACATGGTACTATTTTATTAACTTCAAATTATTATTAATTAATATTTATTCTAGATATCTCCCAATTCATGAAAAATGCTTCTTATATGAACTTTAGAATGAAATTATATGTAAACTATTTGATCTAATTAAAAATACCATAATATATCACTCTAATTTAATAAACAACCAACAAATATATTCAAATAATCTACATTGTTAAATAAAAAAACATCAATTTAGGTTTAATATCCAAAACAATAATGAATTAAACAACCATTCAATTTGGGGTAAGATGGGTTTCATTAGGGATTGTTGTGAAATAATTTTTCTTACCTATAGGAAGGGTAAAATAGATCATATTATTTGAAATGAGAAGAGGAGGTGATGAAAGGGAGTTGAACTAGTTGATCTACCAAGGAGGGGTGTTTTCCTAGATGATGAATGAAGAAGAGGCCCCAACCTAGATAATCTATAAAGGAAGGTAAAAATTCCAAGAGTAAAATTATAATGGGGGAGTGGGGAACCTAATTTGGTGAAATATATTTCCATGTTCATTAAATATTGTGGAAATATCAATAAATATTTCCATGATCCAAATTTTTGTGGAAATATCTTATGTCGCATATCATAAAGACATTGTTTATACAGACCATGGATTTAGGGTTATCTATTACCATGGTCCACATGGACCATGATAATTGGGTGTTTTTCTAGTAGTGATGTAATCATGAGAACATCCTTGATTTTCACAAGGAGTCACAAGATACATCTTAGTCTTCATATTCTATTTAATGCTCTAAAATCTCCAAGAATTATACATGATCTTATCAAGACATGTGTTCCTCAATGACTTACCTCCAAAATATCTCTATGTAAACTTCCATAAATCCTCTCCATGATTTAAACATGGAAACTCATAGACTACATCATCTTCTAAATTGAAATAAACTTATGATGATATAATTAAATCTTCACATTTATTAGAAAATCCAATATGAAATTTCCACAACAATATACCAAAGCATATCACTCTCTTTAATTCATTCTAAACCTAGTATGCTTGAATAGTGTTATCAAATGTTGATACCAAATCAAACATGAAATTAAAAGTCATTAATGGACTTAATATTCACAGAATTCATGGGTTTTAACATCTATATTTTTTCCATGCAAAGATTTAAAATATATCTAGTAATATTTTTAGATCCAGACGTTGAGCCGGTGTGAGATTTTGGGGCCCTGTGAGCCCATAATTGATGTTTTAAAAATATTAAATATATTATTATCATGTGAATGAAGTCTTCCAAAAAAATTTAATAACTCTATAATAGAGTCTTGGATCAGAAATATGAGGCTTCCATTGTGTTCAAAATATGGGTTTTACCCGAGGTGTGACATAAGCCTTATGTACGTCAGGTTTTCATCTTAGGGAGCATCGTGGGTGGATAAATATATAAATAAATTATTTCATTATTTTATTAAATCCAAAAAACCTATAATCCTCTATAAATATGTTGCTATAGAAAATTTTCATGGTTATTTGTGTAACCCTGAGAACTAAGAGAGAACATTGGAGGAGATCATTGGCAGAAGACAACAAATCAAAGGACCAGACCAATACCACATGGATCTTCTATGACAATGGAGTTTTTTTATCACACCAATGACTATGATGCTAGATTTTTCTTCATTGACAATTTATCCAAAATCAAGGTAGGATGTTCGTGTTTTGTGTATTCATCCTGTTTTATTATCCTGTGTCAAATGTGGATTAATTACACTAACAAGAATCAATTCAAGCATCAAAAGTTGATTTATTTTTTGGTTGATTTGATTATTTTTTGTTTAATTCATTCTTGATTATAATTTAAATGGATAAAGGATAACCCAAACATAGAAAAGGTTTATTCCACTTTTGGTGTTTTATGGATTTCTCCCTCATTTCTTCGCACGTTCATCGCAAGCAATTTCTTTAGCCCATGGTTTGACGAACACCCAGTATTCAATCATTTCACGAACATTAATTAGTGCAACAAATCAATACTGAATGTATAGACTATTATAAAAGATTAAAAATAGTGGAGGATGAACATAGGTAGATCAAACTAGTTCAGAGTTTCCTCATTCCTTGGTTTGGCACGTGATAATGGCATGGGCGATAGTGGTATTTTCCTGATCAAATTGGACAGCCAGAATCAGATCCTTGGTGACATTAAGGCTCATCTGGATGAGATCCATTATCACTAGGTGATATTGGAAGCATATCCAAAAATTATGAAGGCATGGTTATACATAAAGAAGAAACCATGGGCTTTTGGAAAACCTACGTTACACGGTGTGTAATCTGGAGTTATACGCCATGTGAGGCCTTGGTTGTGGCACTAGGGTTTCCACAGAAATTTAAGAATCACATGATATGTGGTCCCCACCACATGGTGTGTGACCCATGTTGGAAACTCATCATATATCCTAAAGGAAACATGGGCATGGTCCTATCTAGGCACACGGGTAGGCCAAGTGTACCCGGGTAGAGTCGTGTACTTGGACAATGTCAAGTTCATGAGCATGACCACATGTACACAAGAACAACCAAAAGTACAAGGTCATGGGAAGACATAATGATCAGGGTAATGGATTACCTCTACATGTCATATACTCATAATGTGTGGAGTTTTACATGTTGTGTGAAATGGTGATACACTGGCAAACCATAGGTTGGAAAGACACGTCATGTACTCCAAGTACACATTGTGTACTCCCTCTAAGGGTTTTTAGAACCCTTAGTTCCATTGATTTAGACTAGGTTTGGTGAGTGATATTCCCTAGTCCCTTCCCATGAGGGTATAGTGTGGAATTATTTCCTTGTCATAGGATTTTTATCCCCTCAATAGGTTCAATTTTGGATAGAGTGGTGTAACCCCCTTTATGACCAATGTGGGATCCTATATCATTATTAGGTGGGGTTCATGGTATTGGTGTGACCACCATGCTCAGGGTGTCAATCCCCTATCTAAAATGCCAATCTAATAGGGTTTATGGTGTCCCCCAGTGTCACTGGTTGTGATTTCCTATTAGGATGATGAGATATTCAGATATCCAGTGAGTACTTCTATGGAAAGGCCCAATGATCATGACCTATTGGATGAGAATCATAATTGATATCATGTATCTTAGAGTGATTACTCCCAAAATGGTCATTACCTTGAATCCTAAAGAAATATATTGTGGCTGGCAGTATTGGTTAAGACCACTTGAGATTAGTTTTCTATTATGAGTATATCTAGATTTGTTTATGTTATTTCTATTATTATATTAATACTCTTGATTATTTATGATTATTGGTTATGGGGTGTCCTACTGGGTATTTTTATACTCACCCTTGCATGTTAATTTTCCACACAAATCATGTCTTATGAAAATGATAAGCCATTTTTTGGTGTCCAAGGAGGACCGAGAGTATGAGGAGCATAGTATGGGGCTAAACAGAATAAGGTGTTTACTAGGTGTTATATTTGATATAAGTCCCCTCCTTCTGAGAAGGTTATAATCCTTTATATTTTTATTAGGTCTTGTATTTGGAACCTTTATCACTTTTAGTGTTTATTTTCATACTTTTGTTATAGGATGGACATTGTGAATGCATTTATGGTATATGTTGTTTTTACCTCTCAATAGTATATGGGCTTAGAGATATGTGTGTATATATAGGTAAATTAGTTTAATGCCTCTCATATGTGGGATATGTTCACTTGAATCTATTTTCCATCCCCTGGACTATTAGAGGTGGTCATGGAGTGGCTAAACTTGGCTTAACATTGGCTAGGTGGGCCCAAGTGGGTCAGGTCATGATAGAGTGGTATCATAGAAGTAGTCAGTTCCACCTTAGGACTTGATCATAGATTTATTTTATAGATTTGATATTGGTTTTGAATTTTTAGAAATAATGTTAAAGTGTTTTGGTTTTAGCTTTCAGTCTAGGGACTCAAGTATTGGTGTGGCGGCTAACGTATCCATTCACCAAGACTCGATTGCCTACTTTTTGACATGATTCATGTAGAAAATAGTTACAGGAAAAACATTGGTACATGAATTATATAGGAATGGGTTTTGGTTTCCATATCCTTTATGAGTTATATCCCTAGATATACTCATTGACCATGGTGTGTCTTTTTTATTTCAGGATGTCTCTATGAAGCTATCTGGATAGGATTCCATTATGTGATCATGAAGACCATTAGTTGAGTGATGAGGCTTTGGTACCAGGTACTGTATAGGTTATAGTACCTCTAGGTGGTTTTCTAGTTAAGCCACCACCTTTTGAGTAGCATATATCACTAAAAGTACTAGTAGAAGATTCAAACAGGCTGAGTGTGTTGCATGAGTTTTAGAGGTAGGTGACCTCCTAGGTTTTATGGTGAGACATCCCCCCAAGTATCTTAGGATAGGATAGAGGTAGTAACCTAAGTTTTCTTCCTTGTGGTTACACCTAAAAATCAGATGGAATTCCTCACAAATATTCTTTTTCCCTGTGAGTATTTTCATCCATCCATGTTGTGAATAATGTGTATCTAGGAGATTATTCATTTACAATATGGTATTATGACCATGGAAGAGTATTTGATGAGGTTTATTGATCACTCAAAATACTCCCTAGATATGGTTTTAGATCCTTTATTTAGGTCATAGACCTTGTATTAGTTCATATGTTGATATATCATGGATTCAGTGGTATCTCTTTTCATTCCCACCTATGATGGAGTGCTTGAGTGGGATCTAGTAGTAGCGAGCTTCCTAGAAGAGTGGATGCCCATAGTGGGTGATGGTAGTGGGAACATAGGAGATGATAACTTGGAAACAGGTAGCCGATGATAGTCATAGGGATCTAGGTGGGTGGGATGATTTAAGATATAATCTTAGGATATTAGTTCTATAGTTCAAGGCTCTCAGGGTGGATCAAGTCAGCAAAGGGAGAGGTAGTGCTTCTTATGCAATGTTCAGGGACATCTTGCTTGATATTTTCCAACCCGTCACACATTTCATAGGGAGATAGTTGATGGACCACATATATAGATATTTAGGTAGGATAAGAGAGGTTTTCAGGGTAGCATATGTGGTAGAGAAGAAGGTAGAGTAGAAAGAGGTGCAGGAAATTTGACTTATTACCACCAACACCCCTAGGTGGTCCATGCCAGGATTAGAGATCTGGTGGTCATGGAAGGGGACAAATAAATGAATTTGAGGTCTAAAACCCCCTAAGTCTCATAGTATGATTAGAGGTATGATCTTTGTCTTTTATACCTTAGCTATAGTACTGATAGACACATGTGTGAGCCACTCTTTTCTTTCCACATATCTAGTTTGAGACTTGGATATTCTATTTGAGCCCTTGGCTCAACCCTTGTGCACAGGTACTCTGACCAGAGGTGACTTAGCGATCACACACTTCTACTAATAGTGTGACCTAACTCTTATATGTAAGATATTCGTATGGTATATATTTTTATCAGCGATGAGGCCTTATGGAATCATATTATGTATGGACTTTCTATCTATATTTTATTCCTATATTTACTATTTCGGGTGGAGGATACGGTGTATCTGTAGAGACGGTTCAAGATTTTTCTTCGTGGGTGAGAATGAAACTTAGTCATAGTGGGATGGGATCATGTATAGGAGGATAAAATTGATTTCTCACTATTTGGATTGTATTTCCCTTGGATAAGTGCATGTTATGGGCTTTTAGATACCTATAGTTGTCATGCAGTATGAGGACGTTTCAGGCTAAACTCTCTACTAAGAGATAGAATTATACATTCACTTACACCTTGGGATAGACTTGATATCTATACCTATATATATGATGAATCTTGAAGATATTTTTGATCTAATGGTATGGTTGGAGGACTTTCAAAGTAAGGGCTTTTGAGACCCAATGTTTTTCCATGGGCATCCCTAGTGTTGTTTGCTAAGAAATTAGACAGAAGATTGAGGTTGTGTGTAGATTATCATCACCTACACTAAGTGACTATGAATAATAAGTATCCACTACCAAGGATCAATGATATATTTTATTAGTTGATAGGGGTGCAATATTTCTTGAATATTAACCTCAGGTCAAGCTATCACCAGCTATGAGTACGGGATGAGGATATACTGAAGATGACATTAAAATATTTCCATAATCACTATGAGTAATTGTTGATGACTTTTGGCATGTCAAATTCCCTAGAAGTGTTCATGGGAATCATGAAATGGGTCTTTTATCCTCACTTAGACCAGATTTTAGTGGTCCTCATTGATGATATCCTAGTGTACTCGGTGTCTGAGAAGGAGCGCACAAGATGATTGAAGATAGTCATGGACATACTCTAAGAGAACCAGCTTTATGGAAAGCTCTTTTTGTTTCATTTCTAGATCCTAGAGGTCCAGTTTTTGAGACATGTCATCTTTGATGATGGCATATTGTGGACTCAATAAAGGTTGAGGTAATGTTATCTTGGGATCCACCCAAGAGAGTGATGGAGGTGTAGATCTTCCTTGGGTTGGAAGGATATTATAGGAGGTTTGTGCCTAACTTATATAGGATATTAGAACCTTTAATTTATTTGAATCAAAATGGGAATACTTTCATGTGGATATAGAGGTTCCAATAGAATTTTAAAGAGTTGAGTCAGAGGTTGAATAGTTCCCCCATCTTGAGATTTTCTAAGGTGGGTGTTGAGTACGTTGTGTTCTGTGATTCCTTAGGGACCAGAATTAGTTGTGTTCTAATGTAGAGGTAGGTAGTGATTTCCTATAAATCTAGGTAGTTGATACTACATGAGTATAACTATTCACCCCATAATCTTGTGATGGAAATAGTAGTATTATCCCTAAATATGTGGAAACACTACCTTATGAGTGAGCGGTTTATCATATACCCTATCCATAAGAGTCACAAGTATATCTTATCTTTATTGAAGCTCCTTTCCTTCACAGAGTCTAACGAATGAAAAAGGGGAATACCTTAAGCAAAAAGAGATTTATCCTTTGAAGAACATCAAAAATTGACAAAGGCATGAACAAGTAACTCTTTAAGAATGGGTCGCGCAAGTTTCATTATGGTCGTGCAAGTATACTTGCACGCCACATATGGGTCGCACAAGTCACTTGCACGCCCTATTATTTTTTCTCCCAAGGTCCTCTAGTGGCCTATAAATACCCCCTGTGGGCCCCCCATTTCGAGGATGAAAAATCTGAAACTCAGATTCAAGCTCTGGTCGCCCAAGTCTCCGTCTGAAGTCTTCTGAACACTTCTAAGGTAATTCTTTACCTAGAATGGAAGCTCTTAAGAGGAAGAATAAGGCCTAAGTATTAGAATTCATCAATACTTGCACGCCTAAGTGTCCATCCCTTAAGATAAGTGATGATACTTGTGTGCCACCTTTCCCTCTCAAGAAAACTTTTGTGCTACCTATCTGAAAGCCTCTATGGATGATACTAAGGGCTCCAATTCAAAGTCACCAAAGTATCACTTCACAGGTTCTTCATCGCCCAAGTGAACTCAGGTCGCGCAAGTATACTTGTGCGACCAGGACTTGCACGCCAGACCAATACTTATGCGCCTCCTTCCAATTCACTTCCTTTCATCAAATCCACCTTTCCTCTTCAAAGACAGCCTTCAAAACCCTCTTCAAATCCATTTATGGCGTGGTTCTTTTGTTGGATTCCTTATCTAAAAGGAATTTTGTGGAACATATCTCAAAACCTCATGATTTACATAACTTTATGTCACTAAGGTTAGATATTTCCTTCATTCAACCTCATCCTTTAAGATGAGAAGATCTTTAATCTAGGTGTCCTCATTTTTAGGAGTAAGCCCCAAGTTCCCTAATCTGGGAATCCTTTTTAGGAGTAAGCCCCAAGTTCCCTAATCTGGGCCTCCTTTTTAGGAGTAAGCCCCACTTATAATTCCCCTTAACCTGGGCCTCCTTCTCAAGAGTAAGCCCCAATCTCAAATCCCCTTAATATGGGCATCCTTCTTAGGAGTAAGCCCCAAGTTCCCTAATATGGGAATCCTCCTTAGGAGTAAGCCCCAATCATAATTTTCCTTAACTTGATCCTCCTTCTTAGGAGTAAGCCCCAGGTCTCAAGTCCCTTTAACCTGGGCCTCCTTCTCAGGAGTAATCCCCAGTCATAATTTCTTTTAACCTGGGCATCCTCTTTAGGAGTAAGCCCCATTATTAATTTATTTTTATTTGGGCTTCCTTCTCTTGGTCTTATTTTCTAAAAAGTCTTTTGTCTTCATTTACTTGGGTATTCATACATACATAAGCCCCATATCATTTCTTATGATTGCATATTTCATGAAACAATCGTCAGGTTTTACTAATACCTCTTGTTTCTCACACCAAGAATGACTCACGTGAGCTTAGTGTGTAAAAGTAATTATGACATATCTATTTGGTCCATTAATCATGCATAAACCTCATACTTTATCACCCAAACTACATGGAATTTGATCTCTACTTTAAAAGTAGAGTACGTAGGAAGCCTTTATAAGGTTCAAGACCATATTTCATTAATTCTTTTCCGTCCCATATGACGTTAAACTATATCCTTCTTATAGAACTATGTAGGTTCTGATTCCTTTTCTAAACAATGATACGTAGGTAGCCCATCTATGGGTACGATCCCAACTCTGAAATAATCCATGTCCTTCTGAAAGACAATAAACTTCAAGTGCCCCACTGAGTGGCTTTAAAACCAGTAGGGTTATCATAATGAATAAGATATTTCTATATAATGTGTTGAAGGATACCATTGAATAAGAATCTCTAATAAATATAGATGATTCTCTATCAATGAAGAACTTGAAATACATATAAAAGATTCTCTAAATATCATACATAGAAATCATTGATTGTTAGATCTAAAGGAAAGCTCATTTTCATACTTGGTAAATTAATAAGGATTCACAAACATAAATCAAATCTATAAGAGAGTCCCAGAGTAGAAAATAATTCCCCCCAAAAAGGTGTAATGAGTCTGACCTCCCATCCTCTCGACCAATGCAAATTATTAAGCCTCATCGGTCCACAACTAATGAGCACCTATATTTGGAAAGTAGGTCCAAATGGATATAGAATCATTGTATGTTTCTGGTTCTACGAATAAACCCGTTAGAAACCGATTGGAATATTTGAACCTTAAACAAACAAGGTCATCACCGTTTCTAGAAGAAAAAAAAATGGTGAACCCGACGTGAATCCTTAACCAAGTTAAATGATGTTTTACTTATTTGTTAGGGCCCTATTTAACTTAATGTGAGGGTAAATAAAGAAATCAATAAAATATGTGCTCATCTAAAAGATGTAGTGGCCGAACTTATCTTGATTATTTCTGTTATATCAAACAGGCACTCTTTTCCAAGATCTCTCTGCATTACAGAAATGGATTCTTTAAAGTTCACACCTATGAATGCCTCAACCGCTACACCTACTGGATCCACATCCGCTCTGAGGAAGACATAACCTACTCGGTGTCTTCAACGCTGGGTCTCAAATGCATTGGTTAAGGAATACCTTCAACACGGTACCATTCCAACTCTAGAGGCCGCTCTACAAGCCCTCTAGGTTAACAACTCACCCTGGTTGTCCAGACAGTGATGACCAGTGGTCAAGAAGTAGGTAGTGCTAACTACTGTCTCTAAACATTTCGGGTCATTATCCCTGGAATGAAATAACTAGTCCCTCCCATATTATGGTGAGGTGAATGAGAATTTCACTTAAGGCCTTAATTCAAGAAGACATGAGTCCTTCCTGAGGGCTCCCATCAACAATCGCCACCAGAATCGTGCTGTAGTGCACCCTCAACATGATGAGGCTACCGCCTTTAGGGGTTTGGCCCAGGTTCCTCAGACCCAAGCATGCAATACGAACTTTCAGAGGTGAAATCTGGTCAATAGGGAGTAGGTTCTTACTTATTCCCCCTCCGGAGAATTATATCAAGCAAACTTGATGGAAAGAAATGAGCAGGCACACATATCTATCCATTCTAATCCCGTTGTCCAGTCGATTAGTCTGAAAGAAACCCACCAATCCCATCAGGAAATTCCGATGGAGTATTATAGGCAGGCATATACACCTGTTTATAATTCATCAGCCAGTCAGTAGGCTCGTCTGACTGCATCCAAAGAATCTCGCCAATTTAATATGGTGGCAACTGATAAGTAGAAACATACACTTGTTTACAATCAACAATTCTGTCAGCAGTCTCGTCTGCCAGTATTGAAGGAAATTCATCAACCATACTTGAAGAAGAATACACAGCAGGCATATACACCTGCCAATGTTCATCAAGCCTGCCAACAATGTCGTTTGGTAGCACCCAAAGAAGTCATTCAGAAAGCTCCGATGACAAATTTGGAGCAGACTAAACTCTCTACCCCCACACATGAGTATTTTCAGAATTCACTGATAGGAAAAGGAGGATAAGAGCAGGAATACACACCTACTCCAAGCACGGAATGGGAATATATTCCCGTTCCAGTAGTTGAAGTCACCAAGCACATTTTGACAATGGTGAAAGAGCAGAAGCAAATATCTGCCCATATTCTGGATGCCTGTCAGAATATTATAACAAATTCAGTAGCATCACAGGGAAAGAAATACAAATCTTTCCCTACCAGTGGAGTGACTCATCAACATATCACTTCGGAACAAATACACACATCTGTCCCAGTCCAAGAGGGTTGTGGGGAATACTCCCCCATGTCATACGGACAATCAAGTCAGGCACATACAGCCGATTTGAATGGAGATAATCAGCCTAACCAGACCATTTCCCCTAAGCATGCATATACACCTACCCATAATAACCACTTTTTACAACAAGTGGTTCCTAAAGTGAGTAAGAATACGTCTAAGAAAAAGACTCGTCCAACACATTCAAGAAATCAAGAGCTAATCTGTAATAAGTCCTTTGCTCAATGCTAGAGTTCTTAAAGCCCTCAAACAATTTTGTGTTTCAACTCAATATTCTACTCTCTCATTTCCCAATAGTGGGAACAATAATTCTGAAGGTCTTCATCAGACACTTCCTCATGAAGGCTTGCTTCATGACAGTTCAGTCGATCTCGAAGTATCATCTTCAAATGAGAGCCATGATAACCCTCTGCGTGGCCAAAAGATCAAGGAGCAAAAGGTTTCATCTTTTGTTGTAACCCACCATGGTGGTCCTCCGCATGATGATGAATTTTGCTACGAAATTCCTCTTCATATTAGTAATTCGCATTGCCTGGAAAATTCTTCAAAGGAAAATTCAGTAACGAGAAAGCCCTCTTATCTTGAGGTACTTTAAAATACGAAGCCAGCCATGTCTGATGCTTTACCACTAGCAGGTAAAATACTTTCTCAATCAGAAGATAGCTCGGGGTGTAGGTCATTCTCCAAACCACCTCTGGGTCATTCATCTTGTAGTTTGATAAATTAATTCTCTACCAATCTTGTTTAATCTAATAAAACAACAAAGAAGCACCAGCTTTGGTCTAATCAGGTAGAAGAATCTTTATTGAATGATAAGGAGGAAGTGATGAATATGAGAAAACAACTGGTGAAAGGTGAAGTACCAGTCATGTTTTGACCTTTGGATAACTCTCAGTATGATATTCCAAAAATATTGACGGAAGATTGTATTCATGATATTCGTCTCAACATGTGGAAAACTCTTTTTCACTTAAAAAAGAAAAAATTATCGTATGATGAATATGAAAATCATGTCAAGATAATAGAAGGGTTACAACACAAAATTGATTTGGCATCTCTCTCAGTTCCCCAATATCCAAAGGCTGAAAAGCAGCAGAGATCCCTTCAGCGTTCATGCTTTGGTGCACTAAAAAGGTTGCACCAATTAATTACTAATGACCCATCTGATATTCATATTAGGGGATGGGGTGTTCATGGAGCACTACATTTCATTGTGCTCTCTGATCAACAAAGCCCGCCAAAGGTGGTCTCATGCAATGTTGTTTCCCAGGGATGGACACATCTAGCTGGTTTTGTGCATAATCAAAGGATTTCCCAAGAACAGGCCTCAACTAGTTCTTCCCAAAGTCAGGCCTCTAAAGAACAAGTTGTCAAATTACTTTTGCATCAAGCAAATGAGAATATCGAATAGGCCTTTCGTTTAGAGAATGCACATCATCAGGTGACAGAAGTGCCAGAAATCATCCAACGGTCATTTGAGCCAGGTGATTTGAGTGGATATAGGTTGATGCATCCGGCCAATTTTTGGACTAAAGTTTGCAAGATCAGGATATCTTTTAAGAAAGTCTTAGATGTAGCAGCTCAAGAACCACCTCAGCTTGCCAGACTGGGGACTCTTTTAGCTCAACCCTTGGGATCAATAGATGGGATTCAAGGAGTTGAGCAGGGAAAGCAGGAACATCCCCAGTCCACCGGACTGGGGACTTTTTCAAATCCTCAATCTATTCCTCATCAAAAGTCAGTATTCTGTCGATTAGGGAAGAAGCCACAAGAGGAACGCAGAGCTGAATTATCAGGAGACTCCTTCCAAATTACGGTTCATCAATAAGTTCTTGAGGGATCAACTCAACCAAGGTCAATGTCTCATAAAGGACATAGAAAAAGGCAATATCGCAGAAATGTAGATATAAGGGATGTAATGCGTTATGCATCGATAAATTTCATCAATGATGTTGTCACTGATCTCCCAGAACATGAGGTTCACTCAGAGGAATCATATGAGGAAGTTCTTATTCAAGAATCTGTACACACAGAAATTAATTAAGAAGGTGTGTGTGCACGAAATCAAAGTCTTACCCAGAACCAAGGTATTCCTTCAAATGGCCAACTCCCCCCTCTCCGAAAGGCGTCCAACAAGGGGAAAGGAAAAAAGTCAGGTTACATTCCACCCTTCCTCTGGATAAGTCCAATCACTCTTATTAGAGGAAAGGTTCGCACAACAAGAAGAAGAAATGAAGGAGTTAAGGAGGTTTAATGCAGAACTACTTCTAGGTAGTCTTCCTCCTAAGCGTGCTAGAGTCAGTCAGTCAAGGGAATTTTTTTCAACTACTGGGATAGATCAAGAATATCTTCCTTTAAAAGTACACCCTCATAGGTCCAATCCTATGGGTTATGCACAACAACAACTAGTAGTACTACCATCAGTTGTAGTACCAGTCACCACACCTGTTAAAACTCCAGTTATTGCACCTGCTCAGGTCCAAGATCAACTAGATGTTTCTAAAAAGTCAATGACTAAAATTGATTCATTAACAGCTAGGTTGGAAGCTATGGAAGGAAAACATGCACCAGTTCAACCAGAGAAGAGATATTACGCTGAATGGGTTGATGAAATTCCTCCCCCATCAAATTTTGAGAGTACCACATTCCCAATTTTTAATGATTTGGGAGATCCAAAACAACACTTAACACATTTTTTTTCTCGTTGTGATCCTATGATGGGAACTCTTCAACAACGAGAAGCATTTAAGATCAGGTGTTTTTTAAATTCATTACAAGGACCTGCTTTTGTCCGGTATACAAGATTGCAATTCCGGTCAATTACTGGGTGGAAAGATCTCCGCCAACGATTCCTTCTTCAATTCAGCTCAACATTGCCAAAGATGACAGTTTTTTATCTTATAAATTGTAAGAAAAGGGAGAATTAAAGAGTTTCGGATTTCATTACTCACTAGAAGGGATTAACATATTCTTTAAGCTTAGCACTCCCTCGAGAAGATTTTTTTCCAATCTATGTGGAAAATTTGCGTGATGAATTACACACACCATTGATCCCTGTGAAATACACAGGAGGGTTTCGAGAACTTACTTTGATCACTCAACAGATCGAAGACTCTCTTACAAAGACTAAGGATAAAACTCATGTAATTCCATCAGCTCTAGGAAGGATAATGGGTAGAGAAAAGACTTCTACAGTTACACTTAAACAAGCACCTATACCTGCTTCTACTTCAAAACCTTCATCTTACCAAAGGGATCCACCTCCTGAGCATCAATAACAATGGCCGCCTCGTCAAGATGATCAAAGAGATCAAAGACGGAAACAATTTTAGGAGTTAAAAAACAAATTTTATTCTTTCTGAAATGAACAAGTTCCTGGTTACTTCATTTCGGCTCTGGAAAATAATTTGGTTCAGTTTCCAAGGCCCAAAAGGAAAAAACAAGGAAGGAGATGAAGACCTCCCTAACTATTTCCCATTTCATTATATGTTGGGGCATCCCATTCAGGAGTGTTTTGTCTTCAAAGACCTCCTGCAAAAGATAGTGGACTCAGGACAAGTAAAACTGAGAGGTTCGTCAGCCCAGGTAGCATGTGTTACTGCTGCAGATTTAGAGGAAGAAGGTGAGTGGCATAAAGTCAAAAGAAAAAATGCACAGAAATATAATGATTGGATGATCAGAAAAACGATCAACTGAACTCATTTCATTTTAAGAACACAATTGTAGAAACCAATTGTGTCTTCTGATATGAATGCCACAGCAAAACCTCCTTCATCTGAAATAAAATCCTCAAAGAGGCGACATAATTCAAAGAAAGAAGAGCAGTCAGAAGAAGATGAGCTCATGTCAAATCCTAAGTTGTCTTTGACTCTGGCAGATTTTATGTAATCTACTTCAAAGCCATGGGCACTGCCCCACCAAATAGCACAGACCCACCAAACGACACAACCTAAACTAGCTAATCAGGAATAATCTTCATCAGATGAAGAGTTGATCTTTGGTTCTGTTAATATGATTCATTTAACGGATCCATATGCCAATCACAGTTTCGATCTTGATGAGCCTGAGTTCCTTGTATCAAATAGAGGAACTAGATGGAGTTCTAGAGGTTTAGGATACAGGGGAAGACATGGATATTTCAAAAGCCACTATTCTAATTCTACCCCTGCTAGAACTGTATATGCAGCAGAAACTCGTGGCAGTGCCCTTCAGCGGGCTCAACAGGAACAAGAAAGTTCTTCCATGCATGGTAGATTCAGTCATGGCACAATTATTTTGGAGGATCGGTTGTAGGTTACACCTTCTTCCTCTCGGTAAGTAATTAGACCTATTTGGTCTAATCTGCCAAAGCCAGGAGTATTTCTAACTCATACCCTAATACAAGATGCATCTACTTCCAAAGAATAAAATTCTAAGGCACCTGCAAAACCACATGTTCATGTTGGGAAACACAGACCTTTGGACCAAAAGTATGATGTTTTGAAACATTTGGTCCAATTACCGGCCAAATTATTAATTCTGGATGCCTTGAATCTATCAAAGGATCTTCGGGAGGCACTCATTGAGGCTTTTTCAAGTCCTCAGGAATTCGAAACTGAAATTATTACGGTTGAAGTCTATAATGTAGAGAATGATCCTGTAGAATTCCATGCAGTGAAATATTTTATAGATGAAGATGAAGATGATGTTTTGCATGGACATATTATACATTTGTATTTATCTAGAAAGGTCAATGATGTAGACATCCGACGATCTTTCACTGATAATGGTTCAGAAGTCAATCTCATCCCTATTCGTACACTTCGTCGATTGGGCCTCACCGAATCTGATTTATCTCCTTCAACTTTGATTTTGTAAGGATATGATAAAAATGAACAAGAACCACTGGGCGATATTATACTCATAACTCAGTTTGGAGACCTTGTATCCAATTCAGATTTTATGGTTGTTCGTCATGACACAACCTTCAACATTTTTCTTGGAAGACCTTGGCTATATCAACATGAGGTTATCCCTTCATCATACCATCAATGTCTCAAATATTATTTCAATGGTCAAATTGGGACATTGTATGGTGATAAATCCCCATTCAAAACATGTGAATCTCAATACATTGAGGTGGAATTCTATCACATGGAGGGAAAAGAGATATCCATGACAAAGGAGGTTACCAAAATTAATGCTCCATATGGTTTAGAAAAGATTCCAGTAAACCCATTCATACATGTGAGTATAGATTATGTGTTGCCTATCCGTCAACTTGACAAGATAGACCCAAATCCAAACAATCTTATGAAAACTTCCATAATGTAAATTACAGCAATTGAGCCAGACAGTATGGGAGAAATTTCTGATTCACTAGGCAATGATGAAAGCTCAAATGGAGATGCCTTCATTTCATCCACTGAAATCTAGCAATTCTATACTTCATCAACCAAGGAATAATAAGTTATAGCAATGTCAGAGATGAATGATGATATTGATTCTCAATCCATCATCTCCTCTTTATTACCCAAGGAAGACCCTTCACCATCAATAGGGTCAGAAATGGTAGCCTCTTCTTCAAGATGTTCAAATTTTAACATCTCTTCTGATCATGAAAATTCTTCTTCATTATCTACTATGCAAGTAGAAACAGAAGAAGTAACACATATTGAAGAAGAAGAGGAAGATCTCAGGGACGCTCCTCCATCATTTGAGGAGGGTATCTCTACTACTGTGGATGAACTCAGAGAAATAAATCTGGGTACAAAAGAAGATCCACACCCCACTTTAATTAGTGCGTCCATGACTATTGAAGAGAAAGAAATGTATATTTCATTTTTAAATAAAAATTGAGATATATTTTCTTATAATTATACAAAAATTCTAGTGCTTGATCCTGATGTTTTTAATCATCATTTGGGTTTTCTATAAGAACATCAAGGATTCAAGCAAGCCGCAAGAAGAACACACCCAACTTATGCCTCCAAAATTGAAGCTAAGGTGGATAATCTTATCAAAGATAACTTCATCAGAGGAGTTCAATATCCCAAATGGTTGGCTAATATTGTCCCTATGAAAAAGAAGAATGGACAAATTAAATTTTGCAATGATTTCAAAGATCTTAATCAGCATTGTCCCACGTATGATTTTCCAATTCCGATTACAGAACTCTTAATTGATGAAACAACTGGTTATGAAGCACTTTCCTTCATGGATGGATATTCTGGGTATAATCAAATCTGAATGGCTCTAGAAGATGAAGAATCTACAGCCTTCAGATCCCCTCAGGGTGTGTTTTTCCATTGGGTAATGCCCTTTGGCCTAAAGAATACTGGTGCAACATATCAACGTGCCATGCACCGTATCTTCAAACCCTTTTTAGGGAAATTTGTTGAATGTTATGTGGATGATTTGGTGGTTAAATACAGACAATGTTCTAATCACTTGGCTGATTTTGAAATCATATTCCACAAACTTCGACAACACAATTTGAAGATGAACCCCTTAAAATGTGCTTTGGGGGTAACCTCAGGAAAATTTCTCGGCTTTTTTGTACACCATCATGGTATTAAAGTTGATCCTGAGAAGAAAAAATCAATCCTTGGTATGTCACCTCCTCGAAATTTGAAATAATTAAGAGGAATTCAAGGACACTTGGTCTATATTCAGCGTTTCATTGCCAATCTGGTAGGAAAATGTTTACCCTTAACCAATTTAATGAAGAATGGAGTCACTTACCAGTGGACTAAAGAATGTCAAGAACTATTCAATATTCTCAAGAAATATCTCTTGATTCTATCGGTATTAATGTCACCTATTGAAGGAAGACCACTTATTCTTTATGTGACAGCTTTAGAGTGATCATTGGGTGCCTTCCTTGCCCAAAAGAATGATGCTGGGAATGAAAATAGCCTTTACTATCTTAGTCAGACTATGCTTGAAGCCGAAACTCAATATTCAAGTATTGAAAAGTGCTACCAAGCATTAATCTTTGCAGTTCAGAAATTGAGACACTACCTGAAACATCATGAGGTCCAATTGGTATCTCGCAATAACCCGCTCAAATTTATCCTTAGTCATCTAATTCTTACAGGACGTCTGGCAAGGTGGGCAATTATTTTGCAGCTGTTTGATATCTAGTATGTGTCTCAAAAGGCAATAAAGGGCCAAGCTCTGGCTGATTTCCTTGCTGAACATCCTTCAGTAGAAGATACATCTTTAGATATTAAACTTCCTGATGAGGAAGTCAATTCTATTAAAGATAATCCTCAAGCATGGGAAATGTATTTTGATGGTGCTTCTAGAAGTCCAACAGGGAAGAAAATAGAAGATCCTAAATTCAATTAAGTTGGGTGGGGAATTGTTCTTATTTCCTCAGAAAAGGCAGTGCTATCCTATTCCTTATTATTTTTGGAAGGTGGTACAAACAATGAATCAGAATATCAATCTATCATCGTAGGATTGGAGTTGGTGCTTCAGGCACAGGTGAATCACCTAAAGGTGAAAGGTGATTCAGACTTGGTAATCAAACAAGTCAATGGGGATTATGCCATCAGAAAAGAAGAGTTAATCCCTTTGTATGATTACGTAAGAGAGTTAATGGTGGAATTTCCTTCGGAACCGACATTTTCTTATGTCATGCGATCACAAAATGCTCAAGATGATTCACTGGATAATGTAGCCACAGCTCTGGTAGATCCAAATCGGGATGAGACAATCATCAGTATTTCCCACCATCATATAGTTTCACCTTTTGTTCAAATCAGAACAGAGGAAATAAATGAAATCAGTCCCATTTCTAAACCATATGGTCATACTATAGGATGGATGACACCTATCAAGTATACCTTCGAAATGGAACACTCCCACCTGATAGAGTTGAGAAAGAACAAGTCTGGTGACGTGTGGTCAATTTTACTCTTTATGATAGCCCATATTACCTTGAAAAATTCTCTACAAGCGAGGTTTTGATGGAATTCTCTTTAGATGTATTGATGGTGAAGAGACAATGGTTGTCATGAAAGAATTACATGCAGGAGTCTATGGTTCCCACCAGTCTGGACATAGATTGTCTGATCAAATTTGAAGGCTTGGATACTTTTGGCCTTCAATGATACAATATTGTATTGATTTCACTAAGAATTTTCATTCTTGACAAGTATATTCCAATTTCATTCATCAAACCCCAGAGTTGCTTCATACAGCTAAATACTCATGGCCATTTTCCACATGGGGAATGGATGTAGTAGGACCTTACTCTTTGGCTACATCCAAGTAGTTTAAGTATATTCTTACTGCTACTGACTTATTTTCCAAATGGGAAGAGGCAATACCTCTCAAAGAAGTTAGTTATAAAAGCATTGTTAGCTTCATCAAGTCTAACATCATTGCCAGATTTGGTGTCCCTCATACCATATTGATAGACAATGGCACCAACTTCTATTCATCTGAGGTAAGGAAGTTGTATCAAGAATACAACATCAAATCCAACAATTAATCTCAGTATCATGCAGCGTCCAATGGCCAAATAGAATCCTTCAATAAGACTCTTTCAAACATACTGCAAAATATGGTGGATAAAGATAAGAAATCATGGCCTGATAAATTTTTTCATGCTTTATGGGCTTATCAGACCACCACCTGCACTGCTACGCGATCAACTCCATATTCATTGGTATATAGAACAGAATCAGTCTTGAACATTGAGGTTCAATTACCCTCGCTCAGAGTAGCCATTTGTGATCAGTCATCTACAGATGAACAATCTCAAAAGTGATTGTATGAATTGGAATGATTATATGAAAAAAGATTGTGTACTCTTCACCACTTGGAAGTCTATCAGAATCGAATAGCACAAGCTTTCAACAAAAAAGTTCATCTTCGTTCATTCATTCAAGGATAATTGGTATTGGTTCTCAGAACTCCAATGATACCAGGAAATAAACCTCCCAAGCTTGAGTCAAAGTGGGAAGGACCTTACTCAATACATAAAGTCTACTCCAATGGATCTTATTCTTTAATCTCAATGGATGGAGAACTCATCACGACTCCAACCAATGCCAGATTATTGAAGAAGAATTTTCTGTAACACAAATACATACTCGTCCAACATGATGTTAAACTGTGTTGTCCTAGCTACATGACGCCAAACTGTGTAGCACTCATCATTTCTATATGACGTTAAACTATACAGCCCCTCTTTTGTCCTTACTGCATGACATTAAATTGCATAGTCCCCCCTAAGTCCTTACTACAAGACTTTAAACTGCACATTCCCTCTTTCATCCAACATGACGTTAAACTGTGTCATGTCCCTTATGTCCTACATGACATTAAATTGTGCATCATTAGGGTTGTTGCTACCTCTTGTTTCTCACACCGAGTATGACTCACATGAGCATAGAGTAAACTTCAACCATAACACCCTCTCTGGGACGCTAACCATGTGTAAGTCCCAACACCATTTTTTACGTCATTTCCCTCAAGTAAAACTCGATCACCAATTCATTCTTCAATCGTACTACGCGGACTTTGATCCTTTCCTTCTAGGTTGGGCACGTAGGAAACCTCCCAAGGTTAAAGCCCAAAACCAATATCTTCACATCGTTTCACCTCCATCTCATACGATGTTGATTCAGGAAGCCGATCCCAAAACTAATATCATCACATCGGTTCACCCACATTTCATAAGATGTTGATTCGTGAAGCCGAGCCCAAAACCAATATCTTCACATTGGTTCACCAGTCTTTGACACCCTAACCTGAGAGGGAATCATTATTTACATTGATCTCCAATCGTGTTATATTCCAAAGACTATGTGCATACATGGAAATGCATGAACCTTAATCTTGGGTCAAACCATCATTGCACTAAAGCCCCCTTTCACCCTTCACTTGTACGAACCAAATCTCTACAGAGGGTATTTCAAGAACAATGTATGGCTTGATTCCCATCCTTATGGGATATGTAGGAATGTTCAAACATCCCTCGAATCCAGCCCCAAGTCTTTGGGCCTAACCCCAAATTACACTTTCAGTCCCTTGGATGAAAATTCCCCTGTGAAAACATGAATGTAGTTTGAAAACCCTAGTCTTCATTCAAATCAGGTTTATATGTGTATTCCTCATTATGGTCTGATATCTATGACCTTAAACTAAGATCTCCTAAACTCTCTTCCCACATGACGTTAAATTGTATTTCAAGAACTACGTATGGCTTGATTCCCATTCTTATGGGATACGTAGTGAAGTCCAGCACCTCAATTCAGGACCTAGTCACAACATGATTATGGTTAGTATTGGTCTATATATCTCCTTCATGCATTGGAAAATACTCATTTTCATGTGTCATACTCCTAACCTTAAATACTTCTAGATCTCCATAACCCTTTTCTTGACTTCTGGTCACAAAATGTCTAATACCCAAGAGTTCTTTTGCCTGACTATGTAGCATGTGCCCTTAGGCGGCCTTGCATAAGTAATCTACATAACGGACCTGTCAGCCAAAAGATACTATTATTTGACTATGTAGCCAATGCCCTTAAATTTCCCTACATAATTCAACCCCCTAACGGGTTTGTCAAATAGTGTTAACTTCATTCTTGGGAGAAAAACATCTTTTTTCCTTATTTGTCTTAACAACAATATGTAAGGATCCGCAAAAATAGTCATCCTTAACAAATTTTTTCCATACTCTTTTTCATGATCTAAAAGTATTTAAGTATATGGTTTATATTTCCCTTCCCTACGTTTGGGTCATACCTTTACAAGAGTGACATTCACCCAATTCTTTGACAATCTTGATTGGAAATATCTTCTCCATATTCAAGTACCTCTCTCCATACAGTAGACTCTATGCTTTGGAAAATTTGAATCTCCATAAACTTTCACTGGCTCTATAGCAATAGAAAAGTAAATTTTTTGAGATTTCTTTTGCCTGACTATGAAGCACATTCCCTTATGTGGCCTTTTATAAGTAGTCTACATAATGGACTTATCAACCAAAATATGCTATTATTTGACTATGCATCCAATGCCCTTAAGTGGCCCTGCATAATTTAACCCCCTAATGGGTTTGTTAAATAATGGTAACTTCACTCTTAGGAAATACTTCCTCTAATGCCTTTTAGCCCTTTTTCATAATATTCCTCATATTCAAAATTTCTGAAGTCATAGTTTACATGTTTTACCCCATAATTGAATATGGTAATATGTTTTCAGATAAATTATCAAGGAATTGAGTCAATTTGAATCCATTCGTTCAAAGCTATTCGACCTTAAACATTAGCCTTTTTATGTCCAACGTGCATGACTTTAAACTTCCCACAAAAGAAAAGGGAACTCTGAACAAAATTCAAGTCCCAGCTCAATAAACATTCATTTCGTATGATTTAGGTAATATTGAGCAACAAAAATATTCAAAGTTTGTAGGGTTATTTTTATAATCCTAGTAAAAAATCAAACTTTTCTTACTAGGCCAATTGTCTTAGGTAAATATTTAAAAGTAGGTATCAAGAGAATGCATGCACAAATAATTGAAGATGAAAGTGTTTTTCATTGATGCACAAGATTTAGAAGGATATCCACAGACTGGAGTCTCTTTTCTTTTTCAATAATTACAAGAGGCTTTCAACATAACTCTTCATTTGATTTATGGAATCCTGAGCTTCATCAGCAGCCACCTGGAATTCATTCATTCAACTGGATACAATAAGAGATACAGTGATACCAGCTCTTCTTGGAATAATTGTAAAAGAATGTTATTGAGTGCAGTTTGAGAAAATTTTATGCTGATCAAATAGTGACTCTATTTCTGTCCAAGAGACTTGGAAGATGGATACATGGATTTGAGAATGAAGCATTGGAAGTAAAGAGCCATTTGGAGAGAGTACTATTTTCAGATATTGTTCTAATGTCATGATAGTCTTCTCTCCACCAACCGGTAGCAGAAAACATATCCTCTCATGAGATTTCTATTTTCATATCTGTAAGGAAATGGCATGGAGAAAAAATTTGAAAGTTCACACCATTTTTGCTGCTCTTAATTCACAGCATAACCAAAATAGAGGAGTAGTAGTGCGGTTGCATCTCGGACATATAGTTCTTTGAATCTGGAACGTTGACTCCTTGCAGATGACCATGGCCATACAGAGGCAAGTAAATGCTTTGTGGGAAATTTACATGATATTTCTTCAAGTACTTGGCCAAATCTAGGAGAGTGCTATCATAGATATCATAGTAATCATGGCCAATGATGTTCCTCATGTCATTAATTCTCTTGCTAGCCAAACTCATTAGCCGATCCAATTATTTTGGGAGCCATTGAATCTGCACAAACATCAGATAATTAACTTTTAAGTAAGTTGATTTTTCATAAAATTTGTGAATAAAATTAAAAAAAAATGGCTAAGGAATTAAGGCGTGCAATTACCATATTGGCACGCAAGTCCAAGTCAGTCGCTCAAGTATAGGCACGCAAGTATTTCCACGGAAGTCAAAATACCTCTACAAAAGTGAGACACAATTTAAAAGAAGTAATCAACCGCAGACAACAGAACCTGCGCGGTGATAGCTCGCTTTCAAGACAAGAGCTTGAAGCTTTGAAAGCTGGGTACTTTGTGCGAGAGTGGCACCCATATTTATAGGCAAGGTCGTACCCCTACGCACCGTACCCTACGCGCTAGAAGCATACATGCGCGCCTAATACTTGCAAGCTGCAGTACCTTATTTATCGTTTTCCTCAGTGTCAAATCCTCTTTTATTTTTCAGATCCAACTCTGAGGGGGTACTTTTGTTGTTGCTTCTTTCCTTCACAGATTCTAATGAATGAAAAAGGGGAATACCTTAAGCACAAAGAGATTCATCCTTTGAAGAACATCAAAAATTGACAAAGGCATGAACAAGGAACTCTTTAAGCATGGGTCGCCCAAGTTTCATTATGGTCATGCAAGTATACGTGCGTGCCACATATGGGTCACACAAGTCACTTGCGCACCCTATTCTTTTTTCTCCCAAGGTCCTATGGTTGCCTATAAATACCCCCTATGGGTCCCCCATTTCGAGGACGAAAAATCCAAAACTCAGATTCAAGATCTGGTCACCCAAGTCTCTGTCTGAAGTCTTTCGAACACTTCTAAGGTAATTCTTTACCAAGAATGTAAGCTCATAAGAGGAAGAATAAGTCCTAAGTATTATAAATCATAAACACTTGCTCACCTAAGTGTCCATCCCTTAAGGGATGTGATGATACTTGCGCACCGCCTTTCCCTTTTAAGGAAACTTGTGTGCCACCTATCTGAAAGCCTCTAGGGATGATACTAAGGGCTTAAATTCAAAGTCTCTCAAGTATCACTTCACAGGTTCTTCATAGCCCAAGTGAACTCATGTCGTGCAAGTATACTTGCGTGACCAGGACTTGCGCGCCAGACCAATACTTGTGCGCCTCCTTCTAATTCACTTCCTTTCCTCAAATCCACCTTTCCTCTTTAAGGACAGCCTTTAAAACCAACTTCAAAGCCATTTATGGAATGGTTCCTTTATTTTATTCCTTATTTGAAAGGAATTCTATGAAACATCTCTCAAAACCTTGTGATTTACATAACTTTATGTCACTAAGGTTAGATATTTCCTTCATTCAACCTCATCCTTTAAGATGAGAAGATCTTTAATCTGGGAATCCTCCTTTTTAGAAGTAATCCCCAAGTTCCCTAATATGGGTATCCTTTTTAGGAGTAAGCCCCAAGTTCCCTAATCTGGGCCTCCTTTTTAGGAGTAATCCCCAGTCATAATTCCCCTTAACTGGGCCTCCTTCTTAGGAGTAATCCCCAATCTCAAATCCCCTTAATATGGGCATCCTTCTTAGGAGTAAGCCCCAAGTTCCCTAATATGGGAATCCTCCTTAGGAGTAATCCCCAATCATTATTTTCCTTAACTTGGGCCTCTTTCTCAGAAGTAATCCCCCGGTCTCAAGTCCCTTTAACATGGGCCTCCTTCTCAGGAGTAATCCCCAATCATAATTTCTTTTAACCTGGGCATCCTCCTTAGGAGTAAGCCCCAGTCTTAATTTCTTTTGATTTGGGATTCCTTCTTAGGAATAAAACCCAATCATAAGTCCCCTCTAATTTGGTAATCCTTTTTAGGATTAAGTCCAAAATTAAGTATCCAAATATCCATAAAGCACATACACCTTTATGGACCCTACTCTTTGGATTCTTTTCTAAAAAATATTTTTTCTTCATTTACTTGGGTAGTCATTCATACATAAGCCCCATATCATTTCTTATTATTGCATCTTTCATGACACAATCATCAGGTTTTACTAGTACCTCTTGTTTCTCACATTGAGCATGACTCACGTGAGCTTAGAGTGTAAAAGTAATTATGAAATCTCTCTTTGGGACATTAATCATTAATAAACCTCATACTTTATAACCCAAACTACGTGGACTTTGATCTATGCTTTAAAAGTAGAGTACGTAGGAAGCCTTTATAAGGTTCAATCCCATCTTTCATTAATTATTTTCCTTCCCATATGACATTAAACTATATCCTTTATATCAAACTATATGGGTTATGATTCCTTTTCTAAACAAGGATACGTAGGTATCCCATCTATGGGTACGATCCCAACTTTGAAATAATCCATGTCCTTATGAATGACAATAAACTTCAAGTGCCCCCACTGAGTGGCTTTAAAACCAGTATGGTTATCATAATGACCAATACATTTCTATATAATGTGTTGAAGGATACCATTGACTAAGAATGTCTAATAAATATGGATGATTCTCTATCGATGAAGAACCTCAAATACATATAAAATATTCTCTGAATCTCATACATATCAATCATTGATTGTTAGATCTAAAGGAAAGATCATTTTCATACTTGGTAAATTAATAAGGATTCATGAACATGACTCAAATCTATAAGAGAGTCTCGGAGTAGATAATAATTCCCCCCAAAAAGGTGTGATGAGTCTGACCTCCCATTCTCTCGACCAATGAAAATTATTAAGCCTCATCGGTATACAACTAATGAGAACCTACCTTTGGAAAGTATGTCCAAATGGATATAGAATCATTAGATATTTTTGGTTCTACAAATAAACCCATTAGAAAATTATTGGAATGTTTGAACCTTAAACAAACAAGGTCATCACCATTTCCAGAAGAAAAAATATTATAAGGATATTAACTTTAGAAAGATTCAATGGCTAGAGTTCCTCTAGGATTATGACTTTGAGATAGTCTATACTCTTAGAAAGGGGAATGTGGTAGTGGATGCTCTTAGCAGGAGATCTTGATCATAGTTGTTGACTAGGGATTCAAAGCAGCTAGCCTCATTACAGTTGTCCTTAGTAGAAAAGGATGGTGCTTCATATCTACAGTAAATGGTTTTCCCCCCACTACTTATATAGTATGTTAGATGGGATCATCATGGAGATACCAACTATGATACCTTACATACTTAGATATCCATTAAAAGTGCTCCAAATGATTTTTATTAAGGTGGGGAGTATGTTATCATTTTTAGAGGATGGGTTATGTTACTAGTGATGTTGTGGGAGGAGGTGATGAGGTATTTTCATACATCCTCATAGGTGGTACATCCTAGTTTGGAAAAGATGTACCAGTAACTTTGAAATCAGTTTTGGTGTCTGGGTATAAAGAAATGTGTAGTTGAGTTTGTCTCTCAAATCCTCACTTGTCATCAAGTGAAGGTTGAACACCAGGTTCCAATGGGTTTGGCTCAACCCATTGAGGTTACAGAGTGTAAGTGGAATGGGACATTTATGGAATTCATGATGGGTTTACCAAGAACATCTAGAGGACATGATTACATCTGGTTGATCATAGAATGACTCACTAAGTCAGTTCACTTCCTAGTTATCTGAGAGTAGATTTTAGTAGGGATTTTGGGAAACCTTTATGTTCATGAGATAGTTCGTCTCCATATAGTTCCCTTGATGATAATTTCAGACCACGATGCTTGCTTCATGTCATGATTATGGGGAGGATTTAAGGAGGCCTTTAGTACTTAGTTACATTTGAGCATGGAATTTCACTCCTGAACTTATGGCCATACTAAGAAGACTATCCAGTTTCTAGAGAACATACTATGGGCATGCATGTTAGACTTTGTTCGTGGTTTGGAGGATCACCTACCCTTGGTGAAGTTTTTATACAACAATAGATACCATTCTACCATCTGTATGACACCATTTGAGTCCTTAAATGGGTGACCCTATAGGTTACCACTATATTGGACTAATACAGGTGATTTATCCCTCATGGGCCTAGATTTAGTGTAATCTATGGCAGAGAATGTTCAGATCATCTAAGAATGGATGAGGACTTCATAGAGTTTTCATAAGTCCTATGCAGATAGATGATAGAGGCCTTTAAAGTTTGATGAGGGAGACCGTGTGTTCCTAAAGGTCTAATATTGATGTTTATTATAGATATTTTTCTTACGTGGAAATATATATTTTATATTCATTGCAACCTTCCATATACTATAGAGAGTCGGTGATGTGTTGTACTTCTTGTCTCTACCACTAAAGTTAGAATGGGTACACGACTTCTTCCACGTGTCGCATATAAAGAGGTATGTGCATGACTTATTTTATGTTATCGACTAGGTAGAGATGAAAAACAAGGATGGAGATACCTTTTTGGAGTACTCATTATAGATTAAGGATTGGTAGGATAAGATTCTCCATGGGAGAGCGATTCCCTTGGTGCATGTCTAGTGGAAGCACAAAAATCTTCAAGAGAGCACCTAGGAGAGGGAGACCCATATGCAAGCTTAGTACCCACATATTTTTGAGTAATCATTTTCCCTTTTTAAGTTTAAAATCCCATAGTTTTGAAGAATTAAACAACTTTTTTTTCATGTAAATATTTGAAATTTATCTTGTAATATTTTCGAAGTCATACATTGAGACGGCGTGAGATTCCAAGGACCGATAAGCCTTGAATTGATATTTTAAAAATATTAAATATATTAATATCACACACACACACAAAATTCCTAAAAAAGTTTAATAACTCTATAATGGAGGCTCATATTATAAATCAGAGGCCACCATTGAGTTCATAATGTAGGTTTTACCCTAGGCATGAGATAAACCTTATGTGCATCAGGTGTTCGTCTTGGTCACCATCGTGGGATGATAAATAAATAAATAAATAAATTATTTATTTTTTTAATTTTTTAATTAAAAACAAAAACATATAATCCTCTATAAATAAATTGTTATGAACAATTCGAAGGGTTATCCACATAACCCTAATAATTGAGAGAGAGTGTTGGAAGAGATCATTTTTGGATGAAAATAGATTGGAGGATCAGATTGACACTATAGGGATCGTCTACACCAATGAAGTTCATGGATCACACCAAAAACTACAATTTATGATCTGTATTCATAAATGATTAATCCAAACTATATGTAGGATGTTTTTTTATTCATCCTGTTTTATTATCTCGTATCTAACATGAATCAATTCCACTAACAATAATTGATATGTACATCGATGATTGGTTTATTTTATGGTTGATTTGATTATTTATTGGTTAATTTGTTCATTTTATAATGAAAACAAATAGAGGAAAACTTTACCACATCTAATTTTTTCCCCTATTTTGGTGTTTTATTTATTTCTCCCCTATTTCTCCTCACGTTCAGTGTAGGTAATTTCTTTGGCCTGTGGTTTGATGAATACTCGGTATTCAATTGTTGCATGATCGTTATTCAGCATAATGGATTGATACCATGGGTATGTCTTGTGATCAAGGATATAATAAAGGATTGATAACAATATAGGATGAAAGGAGGTAGAGCGCATCGGTTTTAAGGTTAGCCATTCCTCGGTTTGGTGTGCAGTAATGGCTTGGGTGATGGTAGTGTTTTCTCAATCGAATAGGATGGATGGAATCAGATCTCTGGTGACAGTAAGGATTATTTGAACAAAATTCAAAATCCCTAGGTGATATTGGAAGTATATCTAGAGGTGATGGTGGCATGGGAATATGTGTTGAAGTAATTGTGTGTTTATATAAAACCCATGTTACACAGCTTGTAATTTGGAGTAACACATTGTATGGGGTCCTAGATATATCGCAAGGGTTTTTGTAGAAAGTTAAGGATAAAATTCTATGTAGTCCTCACCAAATGTCGTGTGAATCATGTTGGTAGCTTGGAATGTATTCCATAGGATACATGGGCATGGGAACGACCAGGAATACAAGTAGGCTAGGTATACATAGGTAGATTCATGTACTAAGACATGGACAAGTACATGGGCATGACCACATGTACGCAAGCACAACCCAAAGTACACGATCATGGGAAGATGGAATAGGCAGGTTACTAGCCAACCTATACATGTCATGAACCCTTAAGGGACACATCATGTATGTGGAGGTTTACATTCCATGTAAGACAATGATACACGGGCTGACTAGTGGTTGGAAAGACATTGTGTGTACTCCTAGTACATTCTATGTACTCCCTATGAGGGTGTTTGGAACCATTTTTTACCTCAGTTTAGACGAGGATCAGTTGATTATGATTCCTTTTTTCCTTCCCATGAGGGTATAGTGTGACATTACATCCTCGACATGGGATTTTGATCCCCTTGATGGGTTCAATTTTGGATAGAGTTTAGTGAATACCCCTATAGGACTAGGGTGGGATACTCTATTGTTCCTAGGTGGGGTTCATGGTATCGGCAAGAACACTATACTCAGGGTGCTGATCCCATTTCTAGAAGGCTAATCTAGTGGGGGTTTTTGTATCCCCCAGTGGCCCTGGGTGTGATCCCGTACCTAAATGATGATATCTTTAAAGATCAAAAGAGTACTTCTTAGGTGGGGTCTGATAATCATAACCTCTTGGATGAGCGTCATTAGTGATAGCATAGAACATGGAGTGATTACTCCTAGAATGGGAATTACCTTAAAAACGTGAGCAGTATCTTGTGGCTAGCAGTATTATTTGAGACCACTTGAGACCAATAATCTGTTATGATAATTTTTTGTTTTGTTTATTGTATTATTGTTATGAGCTGACTACTCTTGATGATTTATGCTTAGTGATATTGGGGTATCCTATTGGGTATTGTTATACTCACCCTTGTATGGTTTTTTATCACACATGTCATGTATTATGCAGATGATAGGACATTTTATGGTGTCCTAGGAGAACTGGAGGAAGGAAGACCATAATATTGGTCTAGACTGACTGAGGTGTTTATCAAGTGTTGTATTTGACAGTAGTTGCCTCCTTCTAAGTAGGTTAGACTCCTATTTAGTTTTGGTTGGGCTTGTATTTGGACCCTTTATCACTTTCAGTTTTAGTTTTGTTCTCTGGTTGTGGGATAGATGTTTTTAATGCATTTATGGTATTAGTTGTTTTTACTTCTTAGAATTGTATGGGCTTAGAGGTGTGTGTGTATAGGTACATAAGGATAATGTCTCCCATATTTGGTATATACCTACTCAAAACCAATCTCTATCCCTTTCCCTATTGGAGGTGGGATTGGGGTGGTCACAGACATCTTATCATTGGTCAGGTGGGCCTTTGTGGGTTGGTTCATGACATGGTCACATCAATATCTTTTTTGGATTTATTGGAAATGTAACCATAATAAATCATCCATCCTTCAGTAACTATATTACTCTGTGAAACATATCATAAAATCACTTGGAACAATGTTAGTAACACAAATAAATCAATCCCTCTTATATCATCAAAACCCTATTTTGAATTCCAATCATTCCTCTTTAGATTTTTGTGTTTCTTCTCCCCCTTTAACAACATAGCACAAAGAAAAAAAGAGAGTTAGTGATTGGGACTATACCTTGGTATCTCCCCCTTGATGGGTTTGATAACCTTATCCTACTTTTAATTAGGGTGGCTTATTCCACTTCATGGGCTTCAAGAATTCCCCTTGTAGATTTACAACCTTTTTAATAAATATTCACAATCACATTTATCCCTTATTGATACAAATGGATGTATTTGGAAATAAACAAGTAAAATTGAGAAGTGTCTTCATAATTTTAGGGGTTAATTCATTTCATGACAATACTTCAACAATATCAACTCTTAAAATTCCTCAAAAAGAAGTTAGAGAATCCAAATCATTTAATACTAGAAAATAGAAATATCAGTCAATTACTCTAGGTCTACAAGAGAAAAATCCTTGAATTAAATAATATTAATCAATAAATAAAACCATTTAGTTCATATGTGATACTATAATGGAAATATTCATTGAATAACCTCCTAGATTAATCAATTAACTATACTCTTTCCTATAAAAAATTTATGAAGCATAAATAAGGGAATATGATTCACCAAATCATACCATAGTTTTTGAGAGGAGGAGGTTATCCAAGTTTGGAATAACCTTGTCTTCATATATTTTCCATATTTACCTCTAGGTCTCTTTACCATGTGGTTTGATTCTCTTTGATCAAGCTCATTATTTGATTATCTAGGCCCATAAATAGCATTCTAGAATCCTCATTTGATTATTATAGCCACCATATTTTTCTTCTTTGTCCCTTTTTAATTTCAATATGTTTCTATAGTAATCTCCATTTTTGAATTTGTTTCAACACTTATTTTAGATTTTTAATATAGGAATCCACTTTTAAAAGATCTCCATTTTTTCTTTATAGTAGTTTGAACATGTAAAACCAAAAGAAAAGTTTCAATGACTCTTTTAGTGTCTATATTCTTCTTTTCAATATGACCAACTGTGTGTTTTGTGAGACCCTATTTATTTTTACACCTTTTCAAGAACATCAGTGTGGCTCCACTCCTTTTGAGGATTGGGATCATCATGTAACCTCGGTTTCTCTAGTTTCTAAGTAATAAAATTGTTGGTGATGTGTCCCAATTTTTTACACCATCCACAAGTCTCTTCGTGTTCACCAATATTGTTAGGTACTTTCTCCTTCTCATTGGATTTATCTACTTGATTTTTCTTAGATTTTAACAAATATAATTTTATACTAATAGTTTATTAATTTTTGGACAAAGAAACCATGCTATTAGAAATAACCTTGAGTCTTTAAACCCTCCATATGACATGTGTCCCCATAAATTTTGAGTGTTTCTTTCCTCCTTTTTGATTCTCATTGGCATAAACATCCTTATTCTTTAACAAGGAAATTGATGGCCTCTCTCAGTATGGGTGAGTCTCCCCTTAGAATCTTACCCATTCCAATTTGGTGGCTTGTATTTCCAACATTTCTTCATATATTTCCACTACTCATGATATAAATTTTTAGGTCTTATCAAATATGATATCTTTTTCTTCTAAATCCAATAACTTTTGGGTTTCTTACTCATTGGGGTGTCTGGATTGGAATCACTCCAATCACTTTTGGGTTTCTTCCTCATTGGGGTTTTTTATTAGAATCACTCCATATTACTTCTTTTTTTTTTCTTTCCCATTGTTCTTTATCAAAGGATGCATGATATATACTCTACTATGAGTATTTTTCTTCATCCTTTTAGAGTCCCTTTTAGTGTTAGAAACCAATTCAACTTTATCCTTATTTTCTAATGATTTCTCAATATGATCTTGAAATAATATAAACATTAAAAATTAATGATTCTCCATATACAAAAAATTAGAATCCATACCATTGGTTTCCATGTGATTAGAGTGATACAAATTTGAAACATATTATATATCTTTACATGTTCTCATATTGGATTCCTTGAGATCATCCCATAATACTTCAATGACAACATGATGAGTCATTAATTCATATTTATAGAAATATTATTTATATTTGATTTTTAAGGAATATATATTCATGAAATCTATATAAAATTAAGAAAAATCAACCCTCCACTTGATAATTGATATATATATATATATAAGGTTCTTATTTTATTGTTAAATATCGATAGAATTTTTAGAAGTGACCATATAAGAATATTCATTGGTACTTATCAATTTTATTAGCTTCTTTCCTCCCTTTTTATTTTATTTCTTGATGTATTTTTATGAACAGACTCCACTTATCCATTATCCTAAAAGAAAGCAGAAATTTCATTGAAATTTCACTTCATGATGTAAATGGGTAAAATGAAAAATACTTTCCAACAAAGGGATAAATATTTAAGAATAAGATATTTAAAATAATAGATATATCAAGAGATATCATCTAGAGAAAAATAAATTTTCAAGATTAACTTTCATTTACCAAATCCAATAGTGGAATCATATAATAGTAAAGGAATGTAATGGTATAAATATATAACCAAGTTCAAGATATACAATCATCATATCTTTAAAAACTCATGATCTCATGGGGTATTATAAGGGACATTTACATTGAAGCATAGTAATGTTTGTGATTCACATGGTCACTCTAACTCTAATATCATTTGCAGTTTATCTAAGAAGTAGGGGTTGAAATCCATTTGGTTGAACCTTCTCTAATACTACTTACAGGTACCAGATAAAGAGATGTCTCATCATAGAGAGTGTGGGTTAATTAGTGGTCAAAGTCTATTATGAACTTTTTCTATATTTATCCTTTACACACTACTTTTCCCACGTTTTTTTATTAGTACATGGACCATGAAATGATCCACATGATGATGATGATGATTATGAAATATTTGAGATAGAAATCATATGATTCAAGGGTTAAAAGGTTCACAAAACTCTTCTCATCAAGTCATTTACTTCCTTGGTTTACAAATATTATCATCATGTTTTCTACATAATTATCTTATTATTAATGATGAAAAGAGTGAAATATGGAGTAGGAAGATAGACCTATTCTCCTATAAGAATGAAAAATAAAGTTACAAGGGAAATAGAAAAGAAAGAAGAATCTCTCTGACATGTTTCATCCTTCCCTTTTCTTCCCCAAGAATCACTATAATATGAACTAGGTGTGAAAACTTGTTCTTATTTCAAGCCTGGACCAAATTAGTGTCCCTCTCATGAATTTTTTCAATTGCCTAAAATACAAATTCCATCATATATATCATATTATCATGAATGATCTTTTTATAAAGATATTTCATTTCTATATATCTTCATCAATAATCTGGATCAATTCATGAGTCTCTAATTACATCATATTCCTCTATGTGTTATATTCTTATATTAGAGAGTTAAATTCATTCGGTGGAATAATAATTTGTCACAATTTAAGTTCTTGATTCATCCCTAAAATATAGGGCTTGTGATTTTGAGATATTATAGAATTAACTTGATTATGATGTGGTGCTACAAATCAGGATGAAATATTGACTATTATGGTGTGATATGTTCATTCATGAAACATGATTCAGTCAAACCCAAATCCAAATATCCTAATTGAAATATCTCTTAAAATCCATCATCAGACCCAAAAATATGCTTTTTCCTTATGAAATGACCAAGGGGATTGTGGAATGACATCTCAATATCCTTATATCTATGGAAGACATATTGTGACATGGACATGGTACTTGAGGCATGATCATCATGGATTCTTATTCCAGGGAGAAATGGATTTATCATGGAATGACACATTAAGGTGTGAGATCCTCCTTTAAGGTGTGATATTTTATCCTATAGGGTTAAGTAGTTCAGTTCATCTAGATAATTTAGCACTTATATTTCATGGGGTTTTATCATAGTGTGGTCTTATCCCTGCAACTAATCAAGAACAACATTTACAAAACAACAGGATCACCTATAGTATAATAATTATATAGAAGAGTAAAATATTCTCTTGGATCAACTAATCACATCATATTGATATCTCTTGCATCATGATATTATCCAAATCATAGAATCCTTCAAGTATAATCCTCTGGTTCTTCTCTAGTATCCTTTAAAAACCATAATTTCCTTGATGAGTGGTAACTTTTTTATAATTTTTTATATATTTTTATTGTAAATTAACCCCACAGTTGATATAAAACCTGGAAAATCGTCATTTTTTGTTTCTTTTTTCAATCTAGAATTAAATTTCTAAATTACTTAATTTGTGATTTTTTAGTGTTTATTCATTTTTTGGGATTAATTCAAAGTCTATATTGATATTGGGATTTTGAGTTTAAACTATTAAAAGGATTTTAAATATGATATTTCATTATCTTAAATCAATTAGTGAATGAATTTATAAATCCAACATTAATTCTATTATCTTTCATGATTTCCAAATCTAAGGTTGAATTTAATAAAGGGATGATCATCCCATCAGACTTTCCAGATAGAGGTTCACAATAATTTTCTTCAGCGCACCCCATAAGTGTCTATAGTAGTGCTTCATATGTCTTCCAAGACAATGTGTATAAATTTCACTCCATGTCAGAATTTTTCCTAAGCATAATACTTAAAAGTTTTTAGATTTGTAAACTAATACCACATGACTTCCTACCTACATATGACTTGGGTCTTTGTCAAATTTAAAACTACATAGACTAAAATTCCAAAAATGGGAAAACTTTAAATAAAACCAAAATATCATTTTTATTGTTTAGACAAATTGGGGAGAACAACACTATAGAATACACATAGAACCCATATAGTAATTGTTTAAGGTGAATATCATGGGAATTAATGTTGATAAAGAATAAGACCTAAGAAGAACCACCTTAATAAATTTAGACACTCGAGTTAAACACATGGAAATGATCTGATGAAGGAAGAACTCATCACCTACAGTGTTGAAAACCAAGATAAGGGATAAGAATAAGAAAAATAATTATAAATATCCCCCTTAATTTTTTTTAAAATAATTCAAGTCCTTGTCCTTTGGTCTTGGCTTTATTTAGTTTTGTATTTTTTTGTTTTCTATAATTAATTTAAATTCAATGTTTTTATTCTCTATTTTGTGTTTTGTTCTTCTCTCCCCCATTTCTTCATGTTTATTCAACCACTTTTAAGTACTTGGTATCATTAATCTCTAGTTTTATTTATAGTTAAACCATTATGGGTGGTCCGAGGGGAATCATAGTGGGTATTTTTTAATTTCTTCATTTCATTTCTTAAATATTTTTCACTAGATATGTGCAGTAGTAAAGGTGAAGGGTTTTGGAGGTGATAAAAACTCCATTGTTCATCATTTATATTATATTCTTCCATATTTTTTAACTTCAAATTATCCCTTCAATTATATTACACTTCATTCTAGTGGATTTTTTTGGTTTGAAAGGATGAATGGTATGATGGTTTCTAAGTGTGTGAGTAGGATTATTCAATCAGTTGAGAAGTTCTCATGTCTACTCATAGAGGAAAACAAATGGCGTTGTTGTTATTTTTTAGGATCCTTGAGTATATTAGTAATTTCATATATAATAAAATATTTGTGTATGAATAGATAAATGATATTGATTCTTCCCATTGAATTAGATGTTTTAGAACAAATGTAAATGATGATATACCCCAACGGAATTTACCTTAGGAATATCTAAATTTATTATTGACCCTTGTGTTAATGTATTATGTTTTCATTATTTAAAAATTATAAATTCAAAAAACATTATCATTTATATCTTACTTTAATCACAAAGAAAAAAAAAAGAAAAATAATCATAAGTGCATGAATACTAAATACTCTAGTCCTAGCTCCTTGAGATACAAACATGTGGTTAGATTTATGTTGTATAAGGTATTTTATAAATTATACTTTAATATCCCTCTAAAATTATGGTATGTCAAACTTGGAACCATTTATAGGGATCTAGGATTATTTTTACTTATTTTATCACATTTTTAATTATTTTTATTCCATTTTTTTTATTATTTTAGCACAATACTCACAATATAAATGAATTTTGAAAATATGTATGTGGAATAATTAACTATTTTGGAAAACATTCAAAGAATTATTAAAGTTATAAAACCATTTTATTGTACTCAATATTTGGTTTACTAAGTTTATGATGAATATGTGATCATCTTGAGTGAGATGTATGAATTGAAGGATAGGTTGGTTGAGATTAAAAATCCCTCTAAATTAAAATTAGAGAAGAAGAGGAGGATTAAGCAATGGAATTTCCTTCCTATAATAAAAAAGAGATCTGAGGGGTTTAGGATGCACTAGAGTACAATCCATTTCCCAACCATCTCAAGTATTTTTCTAGGGAACACATGAAATAAAAATAGGCACAAGTTAAACCAATTAATGGAGATGATAAATCTATTGATTCTATTATCTTCACTTTTACTAAAATATATTTTAAAACTAGCACTCTATATTTTTATTCTATTGAATCAACACTATTATATTTCTCCCTAAAGGAAGAAGAAGTTTCAAAAGAGGTTGTGACTATTTAAGATAATCTAGACAGACCTTTGTCCCTCACTCTAAATAGATTCCTAGAGGTCATTTATTATGAGATGGAAATATAAGGTAATGAAAATGAGGGGGAGTTTTCTTTATTAAACTTATTTTATTATGATCTTATTGAAACTAAATTAAAATCATATTACCCTTACTTTTTTATTAATAATTCATCCCCTTTATTTCCAACCCACTAGTGGAAATTTAGTATATACCAACGATTTAAAACCGTTGGTAAAGGCTGTGTAACCGTTGGTAAAACTTATACCAATGGTTTAGCCAATCGTTGGAAAGCAAGCTGTGGGGATAGGATTATACCAACGGGTTATAAAATAACCATTGGGATAATCCACCAGAGCTCATATTATATTTTCCAACGGTTTAGAAACCATTGCAATAGATCTTTACCAACAGTTTCTGAAAACCGTTGGTAAAGATTAAGAATAACAGGCTTTTACCAACGGTTATTGAAAATATTGGTAAATATTTCACTAATACATTTAACAATTGTTGTAAACCATTGGTAAAGAGTGGTTTTTTCAATTCTATACCAATTGTTTTGGAAACCGTTGGTATAGATCCTACAATTTGTCCAGAAACAAGAAGCTTCCTTGTGAATTTTCCTGCAGAATAACACATAGTTCAAAATACAGAATAATTTATCATTATATAACACAAATTCACTTTAGGATTATAATGATCTCCCCCATTCAAACCCATAAAATATCATATTATGTCTTATACTTTAATTTTATAATATGTGTGCTGAGTTTAGTGTAGACTATATCTTTATGAGGGATCGGTTATACAACCCCTAATTTGAGTTATTTCAAAATGGTATCACATGTTCAATTTATTAATGTACAACCTTTATGTATTGGTTAATTCTATCTTATTTTCAATGTTATCCCATATAGATACAAATTATATTAACCAAAGTATCTTAGTTAAGTTGTCATTGAAACTTTTATTCTCTTAAAAGGTGATGCAGGATGTAATTCTGAGTAAAATAAAGATAAGAAGGTATCTTTTAGAGAAGTTAAATTAAATGAGAATATCCCAAGATATCCTTTGTATTTATTATCAATAATTTGGAAAATGATACAAACATATTAGTATAATATTTGTTTGTTAGTATTATAAAAAAAATAAAAAGGGGAACATTGATGTTCTTATTGATTGGATTGTATTTTTTATCAATGATTTTTGGCATGATATAGTGTTGAGGAGTGAAATAAGCTATTTATTTCAAGGAGGGTGGGGGATATCCAGGGGGTTGGGGATTATGTCCAAGGGGGTAGAGGATGTCCAGGGGGTGGGGGCTGTCCAAGGGGGTGGGGGCTGTCCAGGGGGTTGGGGTGCATGTCCAAGGGGGTAGGGGTGTCCAGGGGGGTGGGGGTCTAGGGGATTGGGGGATATCCCGGGGGAGGGGTGTCCAGGGGGTGGGGGTCCAGGGGTGGGGGTGTCTAGGGGGTGGGGTGGTGTCCAATGGGGGTGGGGGTGGTCCAGGGGGTTGGGGTTTCCAAGGGTGTAGGGGGTGTCTAGGGGGGTGGGGTGGTGTCCAGGGGGTGGGGTGGTGTCCAAGGGGGGTTCCCGGGTGGTGGGGTGGTGTTTAGGGGGGTGGGGGACATCAAGGGGGATGGGTGGGGGGGTCTAAGGTGGGGGGTGGTCCAGGGGGTGGGTGGGTCGTCCAGGGGATTGGGGGGTGTCTAGGGGTAGGGGGGTCGTTCATGGGGGTGGGGTGTCTAGGGGGTGGGGGTGTCCAGGTGGTGGGGTGGTGTCCAAGGGTGGTGGGGGCATCCAAGGGGGTGGGGGTTGTCCATAAGGTTGGGGGTGTCCAGGAGGTGGGGGTTTCCAGGTGGTGGGGTGGTGTCCAGGGGGTGGGGGCCGTCCAGGGGGTTGGGGGGCTATCCAACGGGGTAGGGGGTTGTCCCTGGGAGTGGGGGTGGGCGGGGGGTGGGCGGGATGTCCACAGGAGTGGGGGCTGTACAAGGGGTAGGGGGTGTCCAGGGGGGTTGGAGGGCTATCCACAGGGCTTGGAGGGTTTCCATGGGTTTGGGGTGTCTAGGGGGGTGGGGGTTGTCCATGGGGTTGGGGGCTGTCTAAGGGGGTCTAGGGTGTCTATGTGGTGGGGGTGTCCGGGGGGATGAGGGTCTCCGGGGGGTGGGGGTGTCTAAGGGGTGGGCGGGCTGTCCATGGGGGTGGGGGCTGTCCAGGGGTGTACGGGGTGTACGGGGTGTATAGGGGGTGGGTGGACTGTCCAAGGGGGTAAGGGGTGTCCAGGGGGTGGGTGGGCTTTCCACGGGGGTGGTGAGGCTGTCCAAGGGGGGTATAGGGTGTCCATGGGGGTGGGAGAGCTATCCACGAAGGTGGAAGGGCTGTCCAGGGGGGGTCGGGGGTGTCCCGAGGGTGGGGTGGTGTCCATGGGGGTGTCCAGGTGGTGGTGTGGTGTCTAGGAGGTGGTGTCATCAAGGGGGTTGGGTGGGGGTGTCCAAGGTGGGGGCGGTCTAGGGGGTGGGGGTCACCCAGGGGGTTGGGGGCTGTCCAAGGGGGTAGGGGGCATCCATGGGGATGGGGGTGTCCAGGGGGTGGGGGTGTCTAGGTGGTGGGGTGGTGTCCAGGGGTGATGGGGGTCATCTAAGGGGATGGGGGTGGGGGTCCAGGGGGTGGGGGTGTCCAGGTGGTGGGGTGGTGTCTAGGGGGGTGGGGTCATCCAGGGGTTGGGGGGCTATCCAGCAGGGTAGGGGGTTATCCCTAGGGGTGGGGTGTCCGGGGGGGTTGTCCATATGGTTGGGGGATATCCAGGGGTGTACGGGGTGTCTAGAGGTGGGCGGGATGTCCAGGGAGGGTATGGGGTGTCTAATGGGGTGGGAAAGCTTTCATGGGGGTGGTGAGGCTGTCCATGGGGGTATGGGGTGTCCATGGGAGTGGTCGAGCTGTCCACGGAGGTGGAAGGGCTGTCTAGGGGGTAGGGGTGTCCAGGGGGTGTCCAGAGGGTGGGGTGGTGTCCATGTGGTGGGGTGGTGTCCAGGGGGTAGGGCAGTCAAGGGGGTTGGGTGGGGGTGTCCATGGTGGGGGCGGTCCAGGGGGTGGGGGTTGTCCAGGGGGGTTAGGGGGTTGTCCAGGGGGTAGGGGGTCGTCCATGGGGGTGGGGGTGTCCAGGGGGTGGGGGTGTTCAGCTGGTGGGGTGGGGTCCAGGGGCGGTGGGGGGTTGTCCAAGGGGGTGGTGGCTGTCCATGGGGGTGGGGTGTCTAGGGGGTGGGGGTGTTCAGGTGTTGGGGTGGTGTCCAGGGGTTGGGGGTCATCTTGGGGGTTGGGGGCTGTCCAACGGGGTAGGGGGTTATCCTTGGGGGAGGGGGTGTCTAGAGGGGTGGGCGGGATGTCCATGGGGGTGGGGGTTGTTCAGGGGGTAGGGGGTGTCCATGGAGTGGGCGGGCTATCCACAGGGGTTGGGGGTGTCCATGAGGTTAGGGGTGTCCAGGGTTGGGGGCTATCAGGGGGTTGGGGGATGTCCAAGGCTGTCTGGGGTGTTCAGGGGGTGGGGGTGTCCGGGGGGATGGGGGTCTCCGGGTGGTGGGGGTGTCCCGGGGGTGGGTGGGCTATCCACGAGGGCGGGGACTATCCAGGGGTGTAAGGGGTGCCCAGGGGGGTGAGCGGGATGTCCATGGGGTGATGGGGTTGTCTAGGTGGGGTACGGGGTGTCCAGGGGGTGGGCGGGATTTCCATGGGGGTAGTGGGGTTGTCCAGGGGGTACGGGGTGTCCATGGGGGTGGGCGAGTTGTCCACAGTGGTGGAAAGGCTGTCCAGGGGGTAAGGGGTGTCCAGGGGATGGGAGGGCTATCCACGGGGGTGGGGGATATCTAGGGGTGGGGGTAGGGGGTGTCTAGGGGGTGGGCGAGCTTTCCATGGGGGTGGTAGGGTTGTCCAGGGGGTAGGGGGTGTCCAGGGGGGTGGGTGGGCTATCCACAGGGTTGGGGGCTGTCCAGGGGGGTACAGGGTGTCCACGAGGGTGGGACCCTATCCACGGGGGTGGTGGGGTTGTCTGGGGGGTGGTAGGGGGTGTCCAGGGGGTGGGCGGGCTGTCCATGGGGGTGGGGGTTGTCCAGGGGAGTAGTGGGTGTCCACGGGTGTGGTGGGGCTATCCAGGGGGTAGGGGTTGTCCAGGGGATGGGTAGGATCATAGTTATTAATGGCACGCGCTATGGCGCTCCATTGCGCCATGGCTAGCGCCAGGGAGTGGTGCACCGTGCCATGGCTTCTCCATGGCTCATTTAAGATGGATCACTATGGCGTGCACCATATTTCCCTATGTCACGTGCCATGTTGCACCAATGGTGGGCGCCATTGTGCCTTTTTTATTTTTTTTTGTATTTTTTTAACCTATCAACTCTTACGCCCTGATTCAAAATACCTCTTTTGAGGTCAAACAATGACCTCCCCTTTCGACTCTATACAACACTCTTCCCGTGAGTGCAGCGACCTAGACAGTATTGGACCACATTGACTACCACGACCAAACCGAGGTCCCTCGACCGTCGTGACACAGTCGACCATGACCTAGCTAAGCTCCCTCAACCACCGTGACTCAAATACATGATGTTTTCCGGGGCAGGCGCACCTTCTGTGCAAATCAATAACTTTTTTTTTAATTTAATTTTATTTATGTTGCTTGCCGCTTATTTTTTTCTAATTACTCCTGTTGTTATTTTTAATGCTGTTTTTTCCTCCTATTTTTTATGTTTTGTTTTTTTATTTTTTTGTTTATTGCTTTTTTGAGATATATGGTTTTTAATATTTAATTTTTTGTTTTATATATTTCAGGAATTGTAATTTATTTCCAAATGTCTAAGGTAAGGCAAGGAAATACCCACCTTGATTTTTTGAGATATATGGTTTTTAATATTTAATTTTTAGTGTTATTGTTGACTTCATTTGTTTTTTGATGTATGGAATATGAATTATTAACATAAATCTTTGTTATATATATATATATATATATATATATATATATATATTGTATAATTTATTATTTGTTATTGTTGATATATGTATACATCTCTTTTGTGTGCCATAAGTTAATATTTCCACACATTGTGCGTCGTGTCGTGCACTTTTGCGTCGTGGGCCCTTGTCGTCGTTGTGCTTCATGCGCCGTAAATAATTATGGGTGGGCTGTCCACGGGGGGGAGGGGGTCCATGGGTGGGGGCTATCCAGGGGGTAGGGAGTGTCCACGGAGGTGGTGGGGATATCTATGGGGGTCGGGGTGTCCACGAGGGTGGGAGGGCTGTCTACGGGGGTGGGCTGGTTGTCCAGGGGGTGGGAGGGATGTCCAAGGGGGTGTGCGGGCTGTCCAGGGGGTGGGCGGGCTGTCCACGGGGGTGGAGGGGCTGTACAGGGTGGTACGAGATGTCCAAGGGGTGGGCGGGCTGTTCACGGGGGCGGTGGGGCTTTCCAGGGTGTAGGGGGTGTCCAGGGGGTGGGGGTGGGTGTCCACAGGGGTGGGGGCTGTCCAGGGGGTACGGGGTGTCCAAGGGGTGGGCGGGCTGTCCAAGGGGGTGGTGGGGCTATTTAGGGGGTACATGGTGTCCAGGGGGGTGGGTGGGTTTCCACAGGTGTGGCGGGGCTGTCTAGGGGGGTATGGGGTGTCTATGGGGTGGGCGAGCTATCCACGGGGGTGGTGGGACTGTCCAGGGGGTAGGGGGTGTCTTGGGGGTGGTTGGGTTGTCTATGGGGGTGGTGGGGTTGTCTAGGGGGTGGGTGGGTTGTCCATGTGGGTGGGGGGTTTTCCAGGGGGTAAGGGGTTTCCAGGGGGTTGGAGGGCTGTCCATGGGTTTGGCGGGGCTGTTCAGGGGGTACGGAGTGTCCAGGGGGTGGGTGGGCTATCCATGGGGGTGGTAGGGCTGTCCAGGGGTACAGGGTGTTCAAGGGGGTGGGCGGGCTCTCCACGGGGGTGGGGGCTGTCTAGGGGGTGGGCGAGTTGTCCATGGAGGTGGGGGCTATCCAAGGGGGTAGGGGTGTCCAAGGGGTCGGTGGTCTGTCCATGGGGGTAGAGGGACTGTCTAGGGGGGTAGGGGGTGTCCAGGGGGTGGGTGGGCTGTCCACAAGGGTGTTGGGGCTGTCTAAGGGTGTAAGGGGTGTCCAGGGGGTGGGCGAGATGTCCATGGGGTGGAGGGGATGTCCAGGGGTAGGGGGTGTCTAGGGGGTGGGTGGGCTATCCAAGGGGTTGGGGGCTGTCCATGGGGGGTGGTGGGTGTCTAGGGGGTGGGTAGGCTATCCATAGGGGTGGCAGAGCTTTCTAGGGGGTAGGGGTGTCCAGGGGGGTGAGAGGGCTGTCCACGGGGGTGGGGGATGTCCAAGGGTACGGGGTGTCCAGGGGGGTGGGTGGGTTTCCATGGGGATGGTGAGGCTATCCTGGGAGGTACAGGGTGTCTAGGGGGTGGGTGATCTATCCACAAGAGGTGGCGGGGCTGTCTCGGGGGGTAGGGGTGTCGAGGGAGGTGGGCGGGATATCCACGGGGGTGGGGGGATATTCAGGGGGTAGGGGTGTCTAGGGGTGGGTGGGATATCCACGAGGCTGGCTGGGCTGTCCAGGGGGTAGGGGGTGTCCAGGGGGTGATCGGGTTGTCCACAGGGGTGGGGGAGTTGTCCAGGGGGGTACGGGGTGTCCATGGGGTGGGCGGGCTATCCACGGTGGTGGCGGGGATGTCCCTTGGGTATGAGGTGTCCAGGGGGTGGGTGGTATGTCCATGGGTGTGACAGGGCTATCCAGGGGGTACGGGGTGTCCAGGGGGGTGGGCGAGCTGTCCACATGGGTGGAAGAGCTGTCCAGGGGGTAGGGGTGTCAAGGGGGTGGGCGGGCTGTCCACGGGGGTGGGGACTGTCCAGCAGGGTAGGGGTGTCTAGGGAGGTGGGTGGCCTATCCATAGGGGCGTAGGGATGTCCAGTGGGTAGGGGGTGTCCAGGGGGTGGGCATTGTCCACAGGGGTGGGGGATGTCCAGGGGGTATGGGGTGTCCAGGGGGTGGGCGGGCTGTCCTCGGGGGTGGTGAGGCTTTCCAGGGGCATGGGGTTTCTATGTGGTGGTCAGGTTGTCCATGGGGGTATGGGGCTATCCAGGGGGTAGGGGTGTCCATGGGGGTGGCGGGGTTGTCCAGGGGGGTACAGGGTGTCCAGGGGGTGGGTGGGATCTCCACGGGGGTGAGGCTGTCTAGGGGTGTGGTCGGGCTGTCCACGGGGGTGGCGAGGCTATCCAGGGGGGTACGGGGTGTCCAGGGGGGTCGGCAAGATACCCACTGATAATTTAACTATCCATTGTTTTAGGTGAGCTTGAATAGATATATAATGAATTCAATAAATCATACAATATGTAATAAAGAATTTTAATTTTAGTAGGATGGTTATTTACTAAGTGTCGTCATTCTATTAAAATCATGAAACATTGATTTTGAGGCTTTATTTCACTCAAC